>CM032875.1:43734219-44334219 GCA_019176425.1 Megalops atlanticus | reverse complement strand
TTGGGCCACCACGAGCCACCAGAACAGCTTCAATGCACTTTGGCATAGATTCTACAAGTCCCTGGAACTCTACTGGAGGGATGGAACACCATTCTTTCAAAAGATATTCCCTCATTTTCCCTCATTTGGAGAGCGCTGACAGTCCAAAATCTCCCATAGGTGTTCAATTGGGTTGAGATCTGGTGACTGTGAAGGCCATAGCATATGATTCACATCATTTTCATACTCATCAAACCATTCAGTGACTCCTCGTGCCCTATGGATGGGGGCATTGTCATCCTGGAAGAGACCACTCCCATCCGGATAGAAATGTTTCATCATAGGATAAAGGTGATCACTCAGAACAACTTTGTATTGATTTGCAGTGACCCTTCCCTGTAAGGCGACAAGTGGACCCAAACCATGCCAGCAATATGTCCCCCACAGCATAACAGAGCCACCAGACCCCCTCATTGTAGGGGTCAAGCATTCAGGCCTGTACCGTTTTCTTGGTGTATGCCACATGTGCACTCGCCCGCTTGTCGAGAATATGTTGAAGGATGACTCATCTGACCATATCACTTTTTCCACATCTCTGTAGACCAGTGCCTATGGTTTTTGCACCACTGAACTCTCAAATGTGCATTCATCTTTGTAATGAGGGGTTTATGCACTGCAACCCTACTATAATATCCCTCTCTATGTAATTGTTGATGGACTGTTCTTGCTGACACAGTCTGATCACATCCTGCATTGACATTCTCAGTCACCTGAGGAAGACTTGCTCTTCTGTTTTTCCTTACATATCGCACTAATGCACAAGCATCACGGTCATCGAATGTGCGCTGTCGGCCACAATTTCCAACCCTATTTACTGATTTCATTCTAAATGCAGATGTCACTTTAGTCACTGTTCCTATTGAAACACTAGCCAGTTGAGCAGTCTTTGTGACTGAAGCTCCTGCCATCCATGCCCCAACAATGAACCCTCTTTCAAAGTCACTTAGATCTTTTCCTCTTGCCATCTTGATCCAAAATCGAGATCAACTGGGCCTGCTCAGCATTTTTATACATCCCACAGAGCATGATTGGATGTTAATTGCTTAATTGTACCATGCAGAACACCTGTGTGGAAGCATCTGCATTTGTTATGTTTCTCCACTCATTTATTCAGGGTTTTCCTTTAATTTGTCACCCATCTGTTCTTGAATGATGACATTACACAAAATAGTTGCATTGAGGGGTAAATTTTGATTACTGTGATTTTGTCTTGGATTTGGTTTAGGTATGTATGATAAGCTTTTATTCACAAATTACAGGCTTGTAATAGTTGCTACATCATACTTTATCAGCAATGAAATTTTTCACATTTTCTTTCAGTCTAACTTATTTTCAAATTCAGTCTGCATTGTTAAGGGCATATTAACATTTAACCATCTGCATTTACTCAGGATCTCACTGCATGATACAATGGAAGCTCATGCAGCATTTGAACCATTACGTAACTTAGTGAGAGGTGCTACAGTTCAAGTTCAGGATACAGTGCAGACTGACAATAAATGAGAGGCAATGGCTCTGCTCTCATATACAGTAAAACATCTTTGAGTCACAGAATGCCATTTGGTGAAGTACATGAGGCATGCATGACAGTGTATTTATGAACAGTTGAGTTGCCCAAAACTATGGAATTTCACATTTGAATCAATGCCACCAGTACTCTCTACATCCAAAAATGTTACACAACTGATCAAGCTGAAACTAAAAACACGGATTGAGGAATTGAGCACAGCCCATGAACTATGTTCAATGCTGTGAGGCTATCTTTTGTATCTTATCTTTATAGCCATTCATGAAGCTAATGTTACACAAACTATCACATCACACCCCTCCACAGACACACTCACCCTACTGCCCCCCCAACCTCCCCAACCTCCCACAGCCACAGACCTTTAGCACATGATAAATAGGCTCCTTGTGATCTCTACGTCGCTCAGATCTCCGACCTTATAGTCTTTCTGCCTAAGTCCCCATTCTTACTGACTGGCTGAAGCTCCACTGTTTAGCTGTGTGTCTACAGTGCCCCACAATGTGGCTGCTGCTGTTTTTGGCCTGGTTGTTCATTTGGGCCTGTGGCACATACTGGTACCTCTTTGGCAAGCCCAGTCCTTTCTCTCTGGAATCAGTGAGGCCACCAGGGCCACGTGTGACTGACCAGAAGCTGAGGGACAAAGTGCTCAAACAAGGTAAGGGGACAGTCTCTGCAAGGTTAAGACTATATGCCATGTCAGTGCGGGGGTGTTGCTATTGTGATGACCGCATCGACAAGTGTTAGATTAGCCATGTAGAAACTTGACTTAATTTCTGTGCAGGGGCAATGTGAATATGGAAATGCAATGCCCCGTTTTAGTAGCATATGATGTTGATGTTTTGCTTGCAACACAATGCTTAAAAAGTCAATCACTTGCCTAGAATGTGTTTATATAGTGTATATGTGTTTATATTCATTTGACCTGATTATTTGTATTATCTGTAATTCAGATTTCCAGTTTTTTAAAATATCCCACCTGTTTATGTATTGTATTCTCTGCTTGACAGAGTGAGGAATCAAATGGGAACCTTTACGAAGAGTAAAATAAACATTATTCCACCTGAAAATAATCTTAATTTAATTATTTTTAAATAATTTACAATACATTCTGTGTTTGCTGAATAAATACAGACTCTGACATGAAAAACATGCACAACTGCATACCTAAACAGAAACATCCTGGGGTGTTTAGAAAACATTTTTGAATAAGTGGGGAATAATGCTGTTAGGCAGTGGGGGCTGTATATTGACAATCGTATATTGTACGATGGTAAAGCTGTTTCAAGGCAGATACAAAAGCCACACGTAAGGTCTCAGCAGAGCAGTTGCGATATCTGATGAAAATCATATGCATTAGAATAATGTTCTTAATCAATATCAAAATCAATATCAACATTATGCATGTTCAACTGATTGTTTAAAATGGATCCAGGCAGTCAAGTTTTTTTAGTAGGCAAAACAACCAGCATGACTGCAATATGTACAATAATGCAGAGGCAAGGTCCAGGAAACTTTAAAATCACAAACCTCAACAAATCTCAACATTCCACAATCACCCTGAAACTCTAAACTCACTACAAATATTTTCTGGAGCTAACAGGCTAGTTTGTGTGGCTGAGAGGTAAGGGATCATAAAGTTATATAACAGTGTAGTACTAGTAGCATAAAGAGGAATGTTGCAACAGAACAGTTTTACAACATAATCCAATTACAGAAGAGCTGCTCCTCAAGTTTATAATACCATATTCCTTACATATGCAGCATGAATTGTTGACTAATAAATTTGTTAGCCAGTCACAGTGCAACATTTTATCAATGTCTTACTTTATCTTAATTAGATTATGACAAAACAATTTTAACTGATAGCTTGGACTCCTACAGATTCCTGTAAGCCAATAAAACAGATAACAGCAGGCATTTGGAGAACTTTGACATACACATTGCTCTTACTTTCAAGAACCTGGGCAATCAGTCACAAGGAACTTTGAATAAGCTTGTGATGTAGGGGAAGCAGAATGTTTAAATAGACTGAATATTACACAATGGGATTGTGGCAGTAAGAGAGATATTTCATGAAAAAGGGCATGATGATGTCTGCCATTTGCATGTCACTCAGGGTTCAGTGCCGACAAAGTGCCAAAGGACCTCGATGCCATCGTCATCGGCAGTGGCATTGGTGGACTGACGGCTGCAGCGACTTTGGCGAAGTTGGGAAAGCGAGTCCTGGTCCTGGAGCAGCATGACCAGGCTGGGGGCTGCTGCCACACCTACCTGGAGAAAGGATTTGAGTTTGATGTTGGTAAGAAGTCTTTGAGCAGTGGGTGAGCAGTGGGTGACAATCTAGTAGAGAAATATTCATTTTCATGAGACAAAGGCTTCAATTAAATTTGTTCAATATCCTATGACTCAGGTAATGAAAAGAGGTGGAAACATTCCATGAATGACACAAAAGTGTCACACAAATTAGGACAAGAGCTTCACCCTAACTTTTTCCCAAAATGGGGTTCATTATATGCCTTGAAATTTTTTTTTGGGAGTCTCCTTGTGCGTGGGTCACTAGAGCACTCCCTGAATATGAAATTTTTTCCATGCGTCATCCTAAAAAATCTGCTTTGGCATCACTATATCAGTTCAAACTTCAGCAGAGCATACAGCAGGGGTGATGGGGTGGAATAACAGGCCTTCTCCACATAACAGAAGGCACTGGCACAGACGTAACCTGTTACCATCATGCAGCTTGTGATTTGTGTGCAACTGCTGGTTAAAAAGACTTGATTTAGAATTTTGTCTTAGATTGGGTCACTACACAATAGACTAACTTTATCTTATTTGACATGCACTGAAGATGTATTCACACAGCTAGAGGTAGCCTCCCTTTCTAGGTAAGCATAAAAAATGAACTGGTGACCAGAGGGGAGGAGAAGAGGAAAAAACTTGTCAGTAATTTCAAACATGACAGAGACATTGATGTCTATTGTTCTGATCTAGTTTGGATGGATGCATTTCGTTTGAGGCTTACAACTTTTTCAGTCTTTTCGTTAATGCTGACTGGTTGATGCAGAGAGGAAATGGTGAGTGGGATTTTTTATATGGTATGGATGAGGCTGGTTAATTGTGAAGGGATTGTCTGAAAATTATTCCTCTGAATCTTTGTTTGGAAATTCAATCCTTTAGCGTCTCCTACCTTTTTTACAGTTTATAGAAGGAATATCCAACTAATTTGATCACTGTTTGTTATTTTCTAGCTAATGGTTCTGTGAAGGAGGCACCTTCCCTTATCCTCCAAAACTGTTGATTGTTTGCTTATTTGTAAGTTGTTTAAGTGTGTGTCTACTAATAAGGATCATTGTCCTACCATTTGCAGCTTCAGCCATTACTGTGATCATTTCAATCAGTTGCAGTAATTGTTTGTTAGTTGTCTGTGTGTAATGGTTTAATTGACAAGCCATTGGTAAATGAATTATTTAACATGAAGTTTGGACATATTTCAAAGAGGACCTCAGATACAGCTTAGTACAGACTAAGACAGCCATTCACTATGACTGTGGGCAGGAGTGAGCTGATTTGGGTATGTCCTACAGGCCTTCACTATATTGGTCAGCTCCATGAGAACAGTCTCTTCCGCATCGCGTTGGACCAGATCTCAGAGGGGCAGATCGAATTTGTGGAGCTGGAGCAACACTTTGACACCATCGTCATCGGTCAAGGTGATGACCGCCGTGACTATCACATCTACACTGGCAAAACCGAGATGGCAGAGCGCCTAAAAAAGCAGTTCCCCAACGACACAGAAGCCATCGACGCCTTCTTCAAAATCATGAAGGTATATTTTAATGCATTTTTAAATGGCTTTTTTCCCCTTTATGCAGCTTTATTTTGGAATTGTCAGTTGTTTGTCTCACCGCAACAACCACTGTACTTATGCTGGAGCGCTGGGGTATAGCAATCCTTGGGTTCAATCACACACCAATTGTGACTATTTTTCATACAGCAGATTTCTTAGTAGTTAGGGTGCCTTCACTGAAGTGATTTAAGTAGCCTGAAGCAGCCTGATGAATCACAGGGTGCCTGAGAGCAGCAAGACAAGCAGCCCCCTGCCAACATACCACACCCTGTCCCCAGCTGAACAATACTGATTGTTCTGTTGCTGTGGGTTCTCAGCCATCATTAGCTGGTTACACAGCAAGGATCGAGCCCCAGCTATAGGGCTTAGCATGCACTCAAAGCAAATGCTTTAAACACTGAGCTACTCAGGCGTGCCGTGCTGCACTTTATCAGTTGTTTTTTCTGAAGGTGACCTGAACAACAAACCACCATGAATTATGCCAAGGAATGATAGGACTGAGCACTGAGCGCTCAGATCTTGCCTAAATAAAAACTACTGAACACAAAAAATACACCTTTGCAATAAACAATAACCACCTAACCCTAACCTACACTGCAGTGAGTAACATATGTCTGACAAAAGCCAGTCCTACATCCAGCACTTGTTCACCATATGAAAGCATTAGTAACCTCTACATTTCAGTAAATTTAACCATTTGTTGTGTTAATCTTGATGGAGTTGTTGTTTTTCATGCAGTGGACAGGGCACCAATCAATCACAGCACTCTTTTCCCATTGGCCAGGTCTCAGCCAAGAAGACCCACTACTTGGCTACTCTGAAACTGATCCCTCTCTGGCTGGCTCTGTTCCTGCTTAAGTCCCGCATCGCCCACCTCTGCTCCTCAATCTTCAGGCTGACTGGTTCCAGTGCTACAGAAGTGGTCAGCACTTTAACAAGCAACAAGGACCTTCATATCATCTTCTCCTACTTTTTCTATGGTGAGTTGGGAGCCCTGCCCAGCTTTTGTGAGATGGCCATTTATTTTCAGATCATGCTGTGGAACATGTGACCAAAGGGTTATTTTTATATTTATAATCTTTACTGCATCAATTTCCTTTAGGTGTGCCCCCCAGAGACTCCAGCACAGTCATAAATGCCTTGCTGTTGCATCATTACAAACGTGGGGCCTATTACCCCCGAGGAGGGGCTAGCGAAATCCCATTCCACATCATCCCCGTCATCCAGAAACCAGGGGGCAATGTGCTGGTCAGAGCACCCGTCACTCGAATCCTGGTGAACAAAGAGGGGGCAGCATACGGTTAGTCAGACATTCAGTTATTCAATCACGATAGCGCAGGCTATGCAGACAGGCATGGTCCTCTCCCACAACTAAACTGGAAGCTACAACATAAGAGACTCATCACATGATCTTCCTCAAAGACTTCACCTGGGGGGACTTGGGTGGAATACTTCGTGGAATGGAGTCTCAGTCCATGACTTCTTATCCCATACCTTGTCATTGGCAGGTGTTACAGTGAAGAAAGGCCAGGAGGAGGTGGAGGTGCTGGCCCCAGTGGTCATCTCCAACACTGGTGTATTTACAACCTTTCAGAAGCTCCTGCCACCTGAGGTCCAGGCCAAGCCAGGTGAGCTCCAGTGATTTTGACATTTTTCAGACAAAAATACTACTAACAGGACACCCAGAGGACGTTATGGTCAAGAAGGATAATCACACAGAAGACAAGTCACCCCATTGTTCATATTCATGTAAAGTAACAAAAATTCCTGGGACCCTTGAGAAATTCTGAATTCTTTTGGAATATGATATATTTTTGGAATATTGCTTCTAGGTAAGGTGTAATGCTGTAGCATTGTGGTGAGGCAAACTTATTTCTCCCCACAGAAATCCAAGATCGCCTTGGTATGATGAAGCATGGCAGGGGATCCTTCTTGGTCTTTGTGGGCTTTGATGCAACCCAGGAAGAGCTGGAAATCGTTCCAACCAATTTTTGGCTCTTCAAAAACAATGACATGGACAGCATGTTAGTACTGGCACAATGTCTCTGTAATGTCCTTACTGTGCATAAGTTGTTGTTGCATGACTCGCCCAGAGGATGATGCTGTTGCTGTTTTCTAATCAGATCCCAGTTTTTTGAGATGTGCTTATATGTTTATCCACACTGACAGAATTATTGTAAAAGGAGACTGCAAATGTAGTTGTGTTTTGTCCACTTGGACTGAGGCTTGATCTAAAACTCTTTCATGAATCTGGATTCCAGTCAAACACTGTTTAAGAGCTTGGAAACTCCTGATTCACGCTGATTGGGAATACGTCTGTGTCTGCAGGATGGACAACTTTTTTAGCCTGAGCAAAGAAGAGGTTGCTGAGAACATCCCTATGATGTTCATCACATTTCCTTCTGCCAAAGACCCCACGGCTAAAGTCCGTCACCCAGGTACCCACACCTACATCGCAAGGTTTACAAAAGCACAGCGCTATCGAAGTCTCAGTAACAATGTGGGGTTCTCCACAACAAATGTAATATTCCTGAAGTTTCTTAACAAAAGCTTTCAAGCATTTCATGTTTTAAAAAATGTCTAATGTTTCCAGCACTGCGTAGTCACAAATTTTTGCTCTGAAGATGGTCATACCGTACAAATCAATGTGGTTGCATTAGGCTCCATCCGGCAGTGGAAGTTATGAGGCAATGGAAGCAGCCATGGAAACAGTACGCAAGCATAGTGTCATGCTACGGTATCATTTCCTCCCCAGGGAAGTCATGCATGACCCTGCTGACCATGGTGAAATACGAGTGGTTTGAGGAGTGGAAGGACAGCAGTGTGAGGAAGAGGGGGGATGAATACTACAATTACAAGATGAGCATCGCTAACAAACTTTTTGACTGGGCCTGCATCCACTTCCCCAAGATCAGGGACAAGGTACAGCAAATGGACCATAATTTTCTAAAAAATTAGCAGAAAAGTAGTCTATGAGTCACATGAAGGGGATCTGGGAGTATTACGCACATAGCAATGTATGCAACAGTTTTTTTCATGACCTCATTGTTGTAATGTGTGCGTTGTCTTTCCTCTCAGGTGGTGTTCATGGATGCAGCCACGCCTCTCACAAACACACACTACCTGGGTGCCCAGCGAGGGGCCATGTATTCTGCTGAGCACAATCTGGAGAGGTTTGAGGCAGAGGCGATAGCCAGGAACAGGTGCTCCACACCAGTCAAGAACCTCTTTATCTCAGGTAAGACGCCTTGCTCTGCAGCACAAGTTCTGTGCACATCTACTGTCTGACAGGGTAACACACTGTTGGGCTATATTAATTGTGAAAAACTTGGTTGATCACAATCCATGAGCAACTGTACAGATCAAATTTACAAACCTCTTTTACAACTAAAGTTTATGAAATGGTACAGCACTTAATGGTTCACTAAACAGTGCATCAGCAATTGCATCAGACTGCTTAATCTCAAAATCGAGATGCTGGAAGATGCCTTAAAATCTATATACATGAGTTACATCTGGTGATGACAAATGAGAAAATGTTCATTTGAGAATGATGTTGTTACTTTACCGAGCTACAGTTAATAAATATTATTAACTGGTATAGATCCACTATGCAGTTGTTGAATATTGTCAAATCATCAGGTCTGTTTTGTGACAACATGTTTGTGTGTGTGTGTGTGTGTGTGTGTGTGTGTGTGTGTGTGTGTGTGTGTGTGTGTGTGTGTGTGTGTGTGTGTTTGTGTTTATGCATCTTTCAGGCCAGGATGTGTTCAGCTGTGGGATAGCTGGGGCCTTCCATGGGGGACTCCTTTGCGCCTCCACAGTCCTTGACCACATTGTCTACATTGACCTTCTTCTCCTAAAGAAAAAGCTAAAGAGGCAGAAAGCTAGAGAGCTAGCAAGGTCAACCAAGAAGCTGGAGTAGGATGAAAATCCTCTGGCTCCCCCTGCAGGTCTATGTGAGAACTGCATTGCTTTAATGGATTCCAAACACATCACTGCGAGGATGGCTAACAGATGGACACACTTGGGACTTGACTGGATGGCATGAGTCATTCTGTCAAAAAGAATGGTGGTAATGATATAATGGAACAGATCTCAGTGTAATTCATAACAAAATGAAAAGTAATTGTCTTTTTATGGAAACTATCAATGATAAGCGTATTATAATACATTATGTGTAAACTTTAACAATATTAGATTAGAAAAAAATAAAGGTATTATTTGTCCAGTTAACAGCTGATATGACATTGAATGCATTCAGTATCTTTTTGTTAAATTTGTGCTTTTTTATTACAATGTCCTCAAGCTGAAAAACAGAAAATTTCATTCTAAACAAGGCCACAAAACCATTTTAATAATATTCCAATTCATTTTATTAGGCCTACTGCTGTTGTTTTTAGTGCAATTTAGTTAAATACTGTGACAGCAGCAGTCCTCTTGAAAACCTCTTTATCTCAGGTAAGACGCCTTGCTCTGCAGCACAAGTTCTGTGCACATCTACTATCTGACAGGGTAACACACTGTTGGGCTATATTAATTGTGAAAAACTTGGTTGATCACAATCCATGAGCAACTGTACAGACCAAATTTACAAACCTCTTTTACAAATAAAGTTTATGAAATGGTACAGCACTTAATGGTTCACTAAACAGTGCGTCAGCAGTTAATTGACTGCATAATCTCAAAACCGAGATGCTGACAAATGCTCTTGAGCTGCTGACAAAACTTTCAGTGATACCTATTAGCAGTTAGAGGAAGACTAACCATGCGCTGAGATTTCATAAAAAATGCAACATGAACTTGATTTACTAATTTGTGACTCTTCTTAGCTCTCTCAATAAAGTGCTTTTCTTTCCATTTGCAGAGTGCTACCTGGGCTTAACTTAACTGTAGATATTTCAAACTAAACTATACCTTTTAATGCTGGTGAGAGGTTATGCCTTGTGACTCAGGTGATTTATGCTCAGTTTTATAGGATCCCTTTCAAGGTGCAATAATGAGTGTGTGCTGTGCTTCTTTTTACACACTGGACAAATGAAATGCATTTCCTGGGAACAGCACATGGAAACATACAGCTTCTGTGAGGATTGTATTGTCAGTTGAAGCTCAACTGTCTTTTGTATCAAAGCAGAAGACACAGTTTTACCTTTGGTAATTTATATGAGATCAGGTACTAAAGGCTACTCTGGAGTGAGCCTTTAAATATGGTAGTAAAATAACTGCTGTATTAATACTGCTAAGCTTGCTGTGGGCAAATGTGTGAGACCTTAGCCAGAAGAGGGTGCATTTGTTGTTGTTTAGGGTGTGGGGGTAAATATATAGCAGATATCTACTTGTGTACAGGAGTGTATCAGCATGCTTACTTGAGAAGGGGTTGTCAGTCTGTAATTGTTGAACCATTGTTGACTTTTATGAACTGTTAGAAGTAAACTTTTTCTGTAGCCCTTTACCTGCTCTTGTCTCTTGGTGGGCTGAAGGTGAAGGGTCCTGTGCAGGGCAGTCTGGGGTTTCAGTCAACCCATGACATTAGTCTGGAATAGCCAGGTCCATCTAAAGCACACAAATGAGATACTTCATGGCAATGTTTCCCCAAAGGCACATAAATCCAATACACCGTCAGCTCACTCGTGATGAAAAGTGGCTTGTTTGCAAGTGGCCCAGACCACTTGTTCAGACGCTACATTCGTCAAAGAAGAAAAACTTTCAAATGGTTTGATTGCATCCGAATAATAATAAAGTATGTGTCTCATCAAATAAGATGATGATAATAAATGATCATTTTTATCAGATTGATAAAATACTTCACTACATTAATGTTTTTTGCTGCATACCATTGAAAAAACCTGCTCTTGAATATTTCAGTCTTATGTGGAGCAGTAATAACTATGTTCAGTTCAAGTCTGTAGTTAACTAACACACTTTGTTTTTATTTCCATGTCAGTGTAAATTCACAGATAGCATTCCCGTAGTTAACATCTGATACCCAGTAAGTATTATGTAACATGTAAATAAACTGGAGTACTGGAAAATGACATAATTTAATTAAGACATTGCCTAAAGCAGGTATGCACCAGCAAGGACAGTCATAGCACCCCTGTAATACCCCCAAGAATTTTCTGTAATTTCTTATCAATTTTTTTGCTGAATAAACAATGTATCTGTGATTGTCCCTCTGTGTGACATTACTGTGTAATATGCATACGCAGTTAGAGTGAGAGACCTATCATTTATGTCCATTAGAACCCCCATGCATGGCACTGTCAGAGCTAATTATTAACTCATATAAATTGTTCTAAGATCAGCTTATACTCAGCACCCACGTTTGCTCAATAATTATGGCAAGACAATACAGAGGTCAGACAATAAGGGTCAGCTGAGTAGGTTAGTGATGACTGTGATATTATGCAAGTTGTGGCTGGTGGACCAATTTCCTACATGTAAACAGCCACATCACAGCGCCAAATTCAATTCAATTCAATTCAATTCAATTTTATTTGTATAGCACTTTTTACAACACAAGTTGTCACAAAGCAGCTTTACATTGTTCCCAGGCCTGAGACCCCCTGAGAGCAAGCCTAAGGCAACAGTGGCAAGGAAAAACTCCCTAATTAACAGGAAGAAACCTTGAGCAGAACCCAGCTCAGAGGGGGAGCCCATCTGCTTCTGGCCGGCACTGGGCAGATAGAATTTGAGAGAAAAACAAAGTTGTACAATGTACTTTTAAGACAATTGAGTCTGATAGACAGTAGTAATTAGCAACAAAGTGATTATAAAATGTATCCTAAAATGTCCGGTTCTTGGCAAGCAGTTCGCTTGAAAGGCAGGGCAGTGGGGTAGCAGGACTGGAAATCAGGATGTGACTTGATAGGCAGGGCAGTGGGGTAGCAGGACTAGGAATCCGGAAGTGACGCTTGGGCTACAGCTCCAGACAGGAGCCCAGGGCAGGGATAGGAAACAAAAAGAAAACAGTGATTAGTGGTTGTTAATTGCAGGAATGGAAAGATAAAGGCATGAAGGCAAAGGTGGGAACAGAGGGGGGGAAGAGGGATGCAAGTGTGTAAAAAATCCCGGCAGATAAGCACTATGGCAGCACACCTAGGGGACAAGAGGCAAGGAGCCAGCACGATCATGAGGGTGACCCTAAGGCAGTCAACACCAGATCACAGCTGGATCAGCTGAGCACAGAGTACCCAGGCCATGATGTAGTGACAGCAACGACCACTTAGTCCACCAGAGACTCTATGATCAATGTCAGCACCATGCCATGTCACTCAACTAAAGGATTTGAGGTAAAGATAAGTTTTTAGCCTAGACTTAAAGGCGGAGAGAGAGTCTGCTCCCCGAACCTCGGTGGGTAGATTGTTCCACAAAAGAGGGGCTTGGTACGAAAAGGCTCTACCACCTATAGTACTTTTACCCACTCTTGGAACAAAAAAGCCCTGCACTTTGGGAATGTAGAGTTCATTTTGGAGAATATGGGTGAAGAAGGTCCTTAAGATAGGGAGGGACAAGCCCAATTAAAGCTTTAAATGTAAGGAGAAGTATTTTGAAATCAATGCAGTATTTGATAGGTAGCCAGTGGAGAGAGGCTAATACTGAGGTGATGTGCTCAAAGTGCTTTGTTCTGGTTAGCATACAAGCAGCTGCATTTTGAACCAACTGAAGGGGCTTTAGGGAAGCATATGCACATCATGACAAGAAGGCATTACAGTAGTCCAATCTGGATGTAACAAAAGCATGGATTAGCTTTTCAGCATCGTGTAACGATAGGATTTTCCTGATTTTAGCAATATTCCTCAAATGAAAGAAAGCAGTCCTGGAGGTGTTTTTTATATGTGTGTCAAAAGAGAGCTCAGGATCAATCGTGACACCAAGGTCTTTGATGGTTGTACTCAAGGCCAGAGAAACACCATCAAGACTTAATGTAATATTGGAGAGTTTGCTCCTGATAGACTTTGGGCCGATAACCAATATTTCTGTTTTGTCCGAATTTAGAAGGAGAAAATTATGGGTCATCCATGTCTTTATGTCTTTGAGGCAGGCTTCCATGTTTGATATTTCTAAGGAGAGATCAAATCTCAACCCCATTGGTTGTTTGCAGTAGTTGCAGTCCTTGGAAATGTGAGAGAGATGATATTCCCAAAACAGGTTGACCACCATTTGAACAATGACATTGAAGAGGATGAAGGAGCAGGAAGAGAATCAGGGGACCTTGCTATTGCTGAAGTTAACATTAACATGGATGTGGATGCTTGCTGGGGGGATGTTAGCCAACATCCACAAGAAGGACAAAAATGTCCTGTTCTTAAAAACTCAACACAGAAGCTTCAGTAAAAGCTGGTTGGATTAGTATTCCTGGCTGGAATATAATGTCACCAGACATGCAGCCTTTTGTTTTGTCTGCATATATTTTTATGACAAGACCAAGGATTCCATTCACAGCAGAGCACTCAAAACAGCATCTTGACCGGATCATTGATGTCTTTGTCATCCACCACAACAACAGAAGCATTTTTCTCATAGGAGGACATCTCATGGTGAGTGATTTTTTCATCTAATGATGCTGTATTAAGACAATTAGTGCCCTCTGTTGTCATTATAATAGGATACTTAAATTGTGCTCTGACAGATTTAGGCTCTTACCTATCATATGACTTTATGGAACATGAGAAAGAAATGGTGTTACCTTGACTTTGTGCAGGTGTGCAGGTTTTGATATTTATTATTGGATTGGTGGATATTGTTTCTGAGGTCTGAAATGCTCTTTTCAGGCCAACAGGTGGTTTCTGTCGCTGACTCCCTGTGTGTGTTTGTGTATTTGTGCCACTTTGAGCTAGACTCTGGTGTTATCAGTTTTTACATGTGTGCAGCTGCAATGATGCTTTTTGTATTGTTACTCAGATATGTTTGCATTGTAGTGACCACTCCTACAAAGATTCCACAAATGTGCACTGCTGCATTTGGTTGTGCACATAATCCTAAAATGAGTAGCTACCCCACTTAATGGTCAAGCACCCCCGTAGCCCTGTCAATCAAAATTCACTGCTACTGCTAACACCACAATCATATTTAAAAATAACATGTTTTTTTTCCTCAATTTAAGCATTATTGACATGTTTTATGATTTCTAACTAACGGCTACACCCAGAAGAAATGTGTCGTTAATGAGCTTCACCATGACAGTGCTATAATTAAAACACTACAGGGAAGCCACTACAAAATAACTGGGCTTCAGGGTTCATTGCCATTCCAGATGTGTTAGGCATCCACAACAGTCTAGCACCATCCTCTCACCTGTGAACATGAAGAATTCTTACTGTTCTGTCTATGATGCTATGGCAAAAGAATATTAATGTGCAAAGAATATTAATGTTAGTTATACTAGCTAGTTTACTATGTCTGCTCCTGAAGACTTGGTTAAATGTAGCTTCAATTACATATTGACTGTCCATAATTTTTTTTTTTTTTAATCTGAAGGTAGTAAAGTCTGATATAGTGTTTAATTAACCATCTAACCACTGTTCCATTCACAAAGTGACACAGCCTTTGCAACTAATTTTGTGCAATGCGCAGATGAATGACTGTTTTTGAACAAATGTTTTCAGTGTTCTGTTTGTAGCCTACTGGTTCACAGAAATGACTGTGAGCGGACGGAAAGTTGCATTGGGGCAGGCTGTCAGGGCACAGGCACGGACTCAGACGCGGACCACGAGTGCTTCAGGTTCCAGGCGACTTCATTAATGAAGGCAGGGTACTATCGCAACGACAGAACAGGCAGGGGCGAGACCAGGCAGGCAGTCTGAACGCAATCAGGAATCGAAGACGGGAACAGGCAGGGTCAAACCAGGTAGTCAGGTAGATCAGGCAATCAGGGCAAGGCAGCAGGCAGGAGCTAGGTCGAGGTACAGGCAAGGTCGAAAACGGGAAAAAGCGATCGGGCAGAAACCACGGCGGGACTGAGACAGGTACGAAACACTGCAACGAACTGGCAACAAGACAGAGACAAGTGGGGTAAATATAGGGCTGGGCTGACGAGGCGATGGGATGCAGGTGAGCAGGCAGGCAGGTGGAGGAGATCAGGAAATCAGGTGGGCGGAGACAGGGCGGAGCGGGGCAGGGCTGGAACACAAGGGAAAACATAAGCACATGGACACACAGTGACAGACCGGGAGAAAACAAAAACAGCTAGGGGGCTGAAGCACTGACACAGGCTGCTGTCCATGCAGCATATCAGAGCTAGTGGAGTCATTGAACGTAAAGGCCCCCAAACACCGAACGAATCAGTACAATGATTTTCATACAGTGCCAGCAGTTCATTCGTTGATCCAGTTCTTTAAGTTCATGACTGTTTGGGTCTGCTGCAGTTCACCGAGTGCCTACTGATTGTTCAGTTCATCCAGTTTGTTAAGCCCTTCAGTGTTCATCTTGTACAGTTAATCTTGTTCAGTTAGTTCAGTGTGTTTCCCCAGGCAGACTCATTCTGTAGTCATACTGTGCAGTTAAATAAATAGCCTACAAAATTGCTCTATTATGGACAAATATTATACCTGTTTTTATTGCATGCTGCAATCTCAAATCTCCAATGTAATTTTAAGATAATTACTAATAAAGCTAATTGCTAAGTTTAGGTTATTATGGAATTAAAAGCCTATGTTATAGTGTAATTATTAAGATATAGCTATGCTATGACTATATCTAGAAATTTTAGCAAGGAACATACAGTGTGAATTGTAATATTGTATATAATTTGTAAATGTTCCAAATATCTAATAATGAAGCGATGAATGATATTTTCATTCATTACTGTTTACATATAGATTAGATCTTTGCTGCTGTAACTAAATATTTGGTTTAGGTAACTGAAGTTACTGCATTACCTAACAGGCAGCCAGCAGACTTACTATCATATAGACACATTGAAGAAACCAGGTCACCATGTTTGTATGACTATATCTGTTACAAAGATAGTTAGCTTAGACTGGTAAATTAACCTTATTTTTGATGTTACCAAAAGCTGCTCATCTTATGAAAGTCAATGAATATGTTATAGCTAAAACTCCTCTTGCCTGGACACACCACAGATTCCTCCAGACTTGTCTGTTAGGTAGTACGAGTGCAATGATATTCTCAGCTCATGAGTCACTTCAAGACACAAGTCGGTTCATCGTTTGATACTGTAATGATATTAAGAACAAAATCTGGATGGAAACAAATTATGTCTGAAAAAGATTCCTTGTTTATTCCTGTGGGTAAAAAGATTGTTTTTAACCTATTTGTTAATACATTTTGCTTATAATTTTAAGTGCAAACTATGGAGTCTCTTTACAAAACCTTTCAGTGACTCCAATCAGAAAATATACCTTTTGCCTTTGAAAATGTGGACATCTGTATCTAAATGTTTAATCCAATTATTGTTATGCATCTGACCACCTAGAAAGACTTTCACAGGTACTTTCGGAAGGTATTCAGACCTCTTTACTTTTTGCACACTTTGTGTTACAGACTTAACCTAAAATGGAATAAATACATTCTTTTGGCCATCAAGCTGCACACAACCCATAATGACAAAGCAAAAAACATTTTTAGAAATTTTTGCAAATTCATTCAAAATCAAAAACTGAAATCTCATTTACATAAGTATTCAGACCCTTTATTCAGTACTTTGTAGAAGCACCTTTGGCAACAATCACAGTTTGAGCCTTCTTAGGTAAGTCTCTACAAACTTTGTGCACCTGGATTTGGGCGGTTCCACCCATTCTTCCAGGCAGATCCTCTCAAACTTAGTCAAACTGGATGGGGAGCTTCTGAACTGCCATTTTCAGGTCTCTCCACAGATGTTCTATGGGGTCCATGTCCAACCTTTGACTGGACCACTCAAGGTCCAAGGTCAATCAGATGCAGGCAGCTTTTTGGGTAATAATATATATATATATACAGTATATCTTCTGCAGGTCCTGGTCAAAGACCAAACAGAGCGAGCTTGCTGTGCAATGCTGTGCCTCAAGAGATTTGCTTTTCTCAGTGATGCACAAGGATTCCTTACGCACCAGTTGGGGTTTTTAACATGTAATTTCTTGAGAGAACGTATATGATTTTGAGAAATTATTTTGTTTGCTGTTTGACTTACAGATAGAATATATTAATTTTTATAGGGAGTTTTTTCATATATTATCATGACAACATGGAGGTGTACCCTGATTTACAAATAATATGATGTTAAAAATGTAAGCTGTAAACAATAATATCAATATATAAATATAAATGTTATATTTTAACAGCTACAATGTCCTGCAGCAGCTGGACATGGGGTGCTTAGCCACTGAAAACAGGCTTTGCCAAGGTGGTCGGCAACCATCCAGAGCTCTCTCCTCTTATAAACCTACACTTTGACAATTTATGCGACACCAGCAAATTAAAAAGCAGATTAACAGTATAGACAGATATAAGGTACTTCTAATACCATCTTCCCCACTAAATGTCAATGCATTTCTATATCGTTTGTTTATTTATCAATACGGAAACGTCTGTTCCCGGGATCTAATAAAATACATGGGCCCGTTTAATATTTGCGCCGTGTGGTTTCGATGGAGGCACACTAGTGGCGCGTGATCTAAAACTTACTTCAGCGTCAAGCAACATGCTATATTAATACTCATTATATATTTACTGCAAATGTAATCCGCACAGATCTATTTTATTTCGTGTGGGTAAGATGTGTATATATCATTACAGCACGTCTCCATGGTTATATAGTCAATTGCTGTGGCCATGTGACCGCTACGTGGCGCTATTGCGTGACAGAACCGATATTGGGTGTCCCCATGTTGGATGCATTTGCTCTTGTCTAGCGTTGTAATTGTAATGACTGCAAGAAGTTGGAAAATAGCGTACAAGAACATATATACATATATGAATACACAGCAGCGCATCTAAATAATTCTTAATGGCATGTTCGAACATGTTTTTTAAAATGTAAAATACATGATTCATGTCAAAGGTGAGCTTTGCTGACGACAAATTATCTCACAATAATTAGAAAAAGATGACGGACGTTTCGCTTTGTAATGTTGCTCTATGAACATGTTCACTGATAATGGAAGCCGAATCGTTATATAGCTTAGTAATAAAATATTTATTCTCTGGAAATATTGTGCTTCATAGTCAACTATATCTATAGAATACTACATTGCTACATTCAGTGTCTCTCATGGACACTATTACAAAGATTCGTTAAAAAAGTGATTTCAAATTAGTGTGACCAGATTTCTAAAAACCAAAAACGGGACAGAAAAGAAGCCGTTCATTTTCAACCTATCACCCCTTAAAAACACTACAGGCATATTGACTAATACAAACAATGCCGCCTACCAACCATGTGGCAATTTGAAAACAATAACAAATAAGCAGCCAGCATTGCTTTGTTGTGTTAACAATGTTTGTGATTAATGGTTATTGTTAATGTTAGTGATGCTAATGGTTTAGTAATTGTATTTCTGACATCTTTCCAAACTTTAAAACATAAA
Organism: Megalops atlanticus; assembly: GCA_019176425.1. Classification (NCBI taxonomy): domain Eukaryota; kingdom Metazoa; phylum Chordata; class Actinopteri; order Elopiformes; family Megalopidae; genus Megalops; species Megalops atlanticus. Next base: position 44,315,282 of record CM032875.1, on the reverse strand, counting down.
CAGTTCATGGATTATTTAAATGCCGTAAAACTTGGACATTTCGCAAATATTTGTCGGGACACTGGTGCGCTAAACTCAAAACAACTGTCTCCGTCATAATGGGACGGCTCTTCACCGTATTCTAAATATAATTCAGTGATGAGCAACATGTTTGAACTAGCCGCCATCTTGGTTACATTCACTGCAATACAATAATTGTAATCACCTAGCTTTGGCAGTAAGTTTTCATGGTTAGTTAACAACGTATAGTGAAAGCTTGTCCACAAGAAGAGACACATCTTTCAGTGTTGAAAGAATTGGTGACAATGAACAAGTATCATTTGCCTCATCTTACAATTAAAACCAATTTTTCAGATTTATCCCAGAATTTATGCAAAGATATTGTATTTCCAATTTCTTGCACGTACCAGTTAATATTTGCCCAGTTTGGATCTACAGTCTTAGTCAAAACCTGGGTTATAATCCATTGGGAGGGTTTCCATATTTAGCCTACATTGGGACTTATTGGGATACAAAAATCCTGACAGCCCTAAGAAATTTGTGAGCTGGTTGTTTGAAATGCATTATATTGCTGAGTGGATAAGGGTTGTAATACTCTGTGAGTTTTTGCACAGCTTCGTCAAATGTTTTAACAGATTGGTAGTTGCTGGGCTGGTGTTCAATATTCATTTCTCAGCCGTTCAGTTTTGTAGTCATGGATTCTCACATCATGACTTTCAAACCACCGTATCAAATCAACCAGTCTCTCTCCATGTACTGAAATTAATCAGAGGTGGTTCTCCTTTGTCCTTCAACAATGTCTTTCAACAGTGTCTGTAAGCTCTGTCTAAACCATGGTGTTTGGTATTACAGTCACCTCCATATCCACAAATCTAGGAGACTAATAAAAAAATAATGTACTTTGAATGGAACTTTGCAGCAGATCACCAAGTGCCCCATCTAGTTTTAGGTTCTGATGGTAGTTTTATGGATAAAGAGGAATACTTCTCTGAAGCTGTGTTCTTTAGATGTTCCATGTGCATCTTCGTACTTGGAATGTATTTCAAATTAGTTTTTTGACAGTGGCAACTAGGGGTGCAACGGATCACAAAACTCACGGATCGGATTTTTTTTTGGATCAGCAAAATAAATAAATAAATAAATAAATAAATAAATAAATAAATAAAAAAAAAAAAAAAAAAAAAGGGGGGACGACGACAAATATAAATTTGTTTTCCCTTTCTTACTTAAAGAACTGAAAGAACACTTAAAGCAAGAACGTTTGTCCATGGTCCTAAATGAAAACAACATTCAAGATGACCAATGTTTAAATAAAATCTTAAAATAGCCTATTCAATACTCAATTATTAAATTAAAGTGCGATATGAGCGCTTGTTCTGCTGTTCTTCGGCTGTGTCCAAAATCGCTCCATATTCACCACATAGTGCAAATATATATACATTTTACACTTGAACGTTGGACTTACCTGCCAGCTAGCTAGCTAACGTTAGTTTCAACTAATTTGAACAGATGAACCTGGATGCTAGTTCTTTCATTAAGTTGGCTAGTGATAGCTAGATAGGTAGCGGTATTATGTAGCTGACAGGTTAATGTCAGTAGCAACTAGCTAGTCACTAGCTAGCTAGCTAGCTGGCACAGACACAAAGATGTTCATACAAATGTTCGATTAAACTTGCAAACATAAAACTATATCCAGAAAATTATTAATTTATTGTATGACTTTGAATAGTGAGTGAGTGAACGAGTGAGCAATTTCGGACACAGCCTTCATCCTCGCAACGCTTCTTGCTGTTTTTTACAATGGCGCTTTTATCTTTTCACTTTTCATCTTTGCAACTCTGCATCGAGATTTAGGAAATTATTACTTTAAAAAGTCACAGCGGTAGTAATTATTTCACACTATTAATAAGCTGCGTTTTAACCGGACACAAATCGCCTTCTTGGCGCGGGTTTGATCACTTGCCTGAAAAATGAACAAGCGAATTTCGCGCCATGTCACAGCAAGCATTTTGATTGAAAACGCTGCTAGCAAGTTGCTGAAGGGAGGGGGCGTGGCTTCTAGCCCTACTTGAGGGTCATTGGCTTTCGCCAGGCGAAATTTTCGCTCCGGTTGAAAATTTTTTAACTCAAGCAAACCGTTGTGAACGCTCATTTCGCGTCGCTGCAGTTTCGCCGCAATTAACTCCGCCCATTCGCCTCCTGCCATTGACTTTTCATGCATTCGCATCACTCGTAAATTTCGCTTCGCGTTCGGTTAAAACGCAACTTTATGGTTAAACTTTGCAATTAATCCGCGGTTCACATGCGTGCCGAACCGTGGGGTGATCCGTATGGATCAAGGATCAACTACGATCCGTTACACCACTAGTGGCAACCAGTTTGTCAACTTTAGGGAAATTATTTGCTCATTTACTACTTGCAAGTGCTTTGCAACTTAAGTGCACTGAATTTGGCAATCACCCTTGGAGGATGCCTTTATATGCCTTTAATACACAGCAGGTCACATTGTTAGACACAAATGCAGTCTGTTACGGGTATGCCACATGACGTCAGATAAAGGGTGCATGAAAGTAGGGGTTAAGGGTCACGGGTGCACGAAGGTGTGCTCAGGTATTTTAAATGTCTATGGCGGCAAGCACAGACGTCGGGGGATTAAAGTGAGTACCAGCGTGGTATATTGTGCTTATCTAGCTGTTCTCTTATACAGTTTAAGTGCAACTGCATGTATAAAGTCCCTGAGACGGTGGTGCATTTTTTCGCGTTTATTTTCTAGTTTTGTTTTGTTGTTTTGGGTAGGACGGTGGAGCGGTGGAGAGGGAAGAAGGAAATGTGGGGGCAGAGAAAAGATGGGTTCTGGAGATCGGTGCGCAAAAGAATGAAATAAAACGGTGGGGACCGGCCAGTCTGCAATAGACCGTCGGACCGGTGTAGCAGCCGATTCCGTTCCCTTTAGGAATTCAGCTTCCCCCTTGAGAAAGCCATATCTGTTCACGGAAGCTCCAGAAGCACCCAAGCACAACTGGATGTACGGAAAGCGAAATAGCCCAAACGTGCTGCCGCTAGTTTCAAATGTATTGCCGCACATACAATAGCATACATTCATATTAATGTTCTGTTATTTTAATGTTGTTTCCTTGTTTTTGTCTTTTGCAGTGGTCATATGTCGCATTTAGCCTACACCATTAATATGTCTGAACCCACGTCCACGTCCTCAATGGTTTTTGTTGTTTGTTTGTTGATTGCTTTGAGACAATACATTTAAATTATTCTCAAACTCATTTGTCTGTCGACAAACTTACTGATAAGTTCATACATAGGCATAGGAATAATACATAGGCTAGGCATTTTTGTAGCTGAGGTAGGCTACTTTGGGGAAAGACGCAGATCCTTGTAGCCTATAATTTTGCCACGCAGGGTTATTCAATTAGTGAACGAACGAATGAATGAATGAATGTTTAAAAGAAGGGAGGAAGGAAGTAAGGATATGTATAACGATAAATACACAGTAAACTTTACACGCGTACAAACAACACCCATTTAAAGAACTAGCGACCCACATTTCCTTCTTCCCTCTCCCAAACCACTCTTTCTGAAATTCCTGTGCACTGCTATCTGTTCACCTATCTTTCCTCTGTCCCGTATAAATACTATCTAGCCAGTTAAACTTTGAAGCACTCGGCCGCTGCGTCGTCCGTCCGGCTGGACCGGGTTGCCGGGTTGACCTACTTTTATGTGAGGAATATTTATCCTGCCAATTGTTCTGTGACTGCCTGTAGTCACCTTTGGCAGGAGTCTGGCTGTAACAAGGCACATTATTGAAATGAAATGTGAAATCTAAGCATTTGTTGATGCCATCTGTAACTAAGGAGTATTATAGACTGTCATGAAACATGACTTTCACTTTGTTAGAGATGGATTTCCCTTGCAGAACAAATAAAATATGTAACACATAATGGGCTTTCCTATCTGTTGAATTCAATGTATAGATACATTCTCAGATACATTCTTTTAATTTGTTTTATGGAAGTCACTTGTAAGTCGCTTTGGATAAAAGCGTCTGCCAAATGAATAAATGTAAATGTGTTCAGAGTATGGTATTTAAAGCAGGTAGGCAGGTGTGTGTTTGCAAATCAGAATCAGAATGGGTAAGGCAAAAGATTTAAGTGTCTTTGAATGCAGCATGTTGGTAGGCGCTAGACATGCTGGCATGAGCATATTGGAAACGGCAACACCGCTGGGGTTTTTCACACACAACATCATGGGTATATCAAGAATGGCCCATCACTCAAAAAGCATCCAGCTTTTTGTCAGAAATAGAACGTTGATGAAAGAAGCTGATGGAGGCTGACACAGCTTGTGCAGAGTAACAGGTGGGCTACAGTCAGTCGACTAACAGCTGAGTACAACTGAGTGGTGTCGAAAGAGGCATATGACAATGCCTCTCTTGTCATACCTTGTCACAAATGGGGTATGGCAGTCAACGACTTAACTGAGGTCCACTCCTGTCAGCGGTAAAACAAGAAGCTGTGGTTGCTGTGGGCTAAGGAACGCAAATGCTAGACAATGGCAGATTGAGAAAATGTTGCTTGGTTTGATAAATCCTGGTTTCTGCTGTTTCATGCTGATGAGAGGACCAGGATATGGCAAAAACCACATGAATCCGTGGATCCATCCTACTGGGTGTCAACAATGCAGGCTATTGATGACAGTGTAATAGTGTAGGATGTGTTTTTGTAGCATACATTGGGTCCCTTTATGTGATTATATTATTATATTCTGCAGGCTGGACTGCACAGTGGAACCTTGTTAGGGCTAGGCTATCACCACCTAACTAACTGTATAGAATTACATATTTTTCTATTACGACTACAAGCAGTCTCTTGTGTTTGACCTGCAGTTATTTAGAATACATGTAGTCTCTCTGCTCCCTCAATAAGACTCATCCTACCAACCACTCACATCCACATCAATAAACCTCACTGCACCCACACAAAACTCCACCTCCTCATCCTCCACCTCCTCATTCTCATCTTTTTCAATTCACGTGGCCTACCTATTCCGTTCACAAGTGGGAAACAAGTATCTGTGATATTTTCTGAAATCACAATGGCATTCACAATATCAGACAACATGTTTTCTGAAATTGCTCAGCAGAAGTAACTGCAACCCATGAAATACTGTCTGCCCTACCCTTACTTTTTTCCCCACACTCCCACAGTTTAACTTTATGCCCCCTATTGCCCTGATGGGGCATATAAATACAGAACATTACAACATGTAATTATTATTACTGAAGAGGCTGCCACACCAGGCAATGCCACCACCTACATGCATAGAGCGGCCTGCACAAAACCTGATTGTGCCATTTTTAGCAACTTGTGACACAGTCAACATGACTATGAATGGTGAAAATGCTGTCATCATTACTTCAGACAACACTGCCCTCACAGACATCATTAACAGGTTGTTCCATTCCTTGTCCCTTGATGGGTGACATTTTCAACTCTCCCTTATCACCCTTATCATTTCATAAAATTATCTTGCCAAAAGCTCAAATCATCAAAGATTGAGGCATCCAGTTATTTTACAAATGCTTATAGTGCTGAATACAATACTATTACAAGTCCTTGAATAAACTGGCTCTGCAAAAGTACAGACAACACCAACAACTCTTGTCACTCTCTGTAGACAAAAGACTTCACTCTCCCTCACACAAATTTCACTAAATCTCTCCATTCTCATACTTCTCATTTACTGTAAAAACATAGTGGATCATGAAAGAATAAAATTCACAGTCAGATTGATCCCTAAAAAATACTCCATTTCTCTTTCGACCAAAATCTCACTCAAAATAAATTTGCTTAATCCCTCACACATTTACCCATTCACTAAAATCTGTCACATACCACGTGAAAGGATCATCACATGGATCGTGAGACAGGTATCTTAGGAAGTATTTAAATTTAAAGGGTGTATCTTTTGCAGTAACCTATTTTTTTCAATAGACAGTGGTACTGAGGAAGTCACATGCCTCCCCATCCTGACAGTGACGCAGGGATCAATCGCAGTCAATAATTAACAGGCCCTCTTCTTTGGCAGTAACCTGTTCTACAATGGGCTGAGGTGTGAAAGCAATCACGACTCTCTTCCTGACAGTGAGGTAGGCATTATTTGCAGTGACAAACACTTAAAAGCTCACCTTTGTGCAGCAATCTATTCACCAGGGGAAAAAATGGAGTCACAAGCCTCCATGTCCCAGCAGTTAGACGGGTATCATTCATCATGACAAACATTAGTGGGCTCTCTTTCTGGATTAACCTATTATTCAATGGACAGCAGTATAAAAGCAGTCACAAGCCTCCAAGGCCTGACAGCCAGGCAGGCTCATCTATACAAGGGGCTGATAAAACAGGCATCTACTTCATTCATCATGGCTAGACAGCTGCATTACCAAATTTTATGTCATTTTTATTCAAGGCAATCTGTCTGGTGAGGAAAAGTTGGGTTGAATTAATGCAGGACACACTGGGGATGCTATTGAGAGTCAACAAACTTGGCCCGTGGCCAGGTGCAATCCTTTTGTTGGACACTGAGCCAACTATATTGCTAATATAAAGTACTGCTATACCTACATCAAGCAAACTTTATAACTTGACTGTATGGAAATTCATATCAACTGAATTGAAGTTCTGTTCATGCTAACCCTTCTCCTCATGCTGAGCTCTGTGAACACGATGGGCCTATGCACATGGTTGAAAAGTCTGGGATGCTGCATGGAATCTGATCCAAAAAAAGAAAATTTCGATTTCTCACAAATGTTGAAAACATGTCATTATTGTTTATGCTGTTTAAATGAGCTCATTACTGAATGTTGTTGAGTACATTTCTAAATGCCTCTCTCTATGTGTGTAAAAGGAAAAAATAAATCTTTCTAATGGTTTGGTTTACTTTACTCCAAAATCAAAGAAGAAGGTTAACAAAGAATAGCTGCTTTTTCAAAAATGTATGATTAGCAAACTGAATTTGCATTCTAATGCAACTTAATGTCCTACTTGTCCTTGAAGATACAAGTATGATATCTGAGCTTACTGTTTTTATCAACAGTGGCGGTCTCCTCAAAGTTGAACTGTAATATCCAAAGTACACATTCTCATATCTCATTCTCACATATTTTCATGAGCACATGTTCTCATGTTTTCATGCCCAGGAGTCCTGTCTATGACCTTTGGGCTGCTCACTCCAGAGGTATGTTGACCCAAGAGTACGCTTCCCGAGTATCCCAATGGAAGACAATGGGAGGCTAAAATGTCACACCTCCCTCGCTGTACTCCGCGGCCAATGATAAGTTAAAACCTCTGGACAAACACTTAAAGAACTAGATGTGCCCACAAGGCTGTCAAAAACATGTATGAGTAACAACAAACAATGAACATCCTGTTCTGCCATGTCACCTAGCACATTCTTTTCTCTCTTCTCTGAAGTAATAACCAAAGACAATAATTTGTCTTCTATTACATTGCTATTTAGTGTATGAGTCGCATATATTTCCTCTTCCTTGATGCTAAAATAGATACAGTGCTGTTTAATACTACCAAGACAGTAGAAATAGGAACACTAATTTATGGTACCATACAGTAGGGTAGTGTCATGCTTTGAACTTCCCTTTTATGATTAGAGATATAAGTAGGGGAACTGTCAAATGACTGGACATTACATCACTACTCTATATGTCTATAGATATATACACATGCATGTACGTGCATGCGCGCACACACACACACGGATGCAGATATTGTCCTAGTATCTCTCACAGTATAAGAAACCACTTAACTGGAAAATTGTAAAAACAAATCTTTTAATCAATATTTTAGCTTTGTGGTGACTGATATGGGTATATATTGCAAAGTAAGCTGCAAGTTAAACAAACAACTTGTTCTCTGTGTTAAAACCAGAGCAACTGGACCATGGAACTTTGTTCCAGTGTTCCAAGAACACTTAAATTTGCTTGGAACATGTGTTTTGTGTCTGGCATTGCAAGTCCTTATCGGAAGCCCCCTTATCAACCATTGAGATACTATTTACTCGTATCCCAGTAGAATGGTGTAGTTGAGGCAATGGCTTAGGGCAATATATGCAAACATATTTATGTTTTGTATATATAAAATAAAATTTTGAAAAAAGATGGAGAAGGCTGGGAAAAACACATTACGTACGCTTAGTCTGGGAGCACAGCCCTGTAGAAGTGGTATTCCCCTAGAGTCCTCTGAACGATAGCTTGGGAACGGGCTCACCTATCATGCCTCTAGTAGCTCTGACAATGTTAACATCTACCAGTTATTGTTGTGACACAATTTCTATCATTTAAAAATTGAGTAAGAGCAGAAGATAAACAACAGAAAAATCTAATAAATATATTACAAACAGCAGATCCAAAAAGCTCATTTTTTGTTTCATAGGACAGTAAGACATGCTTCAAATTGTCATTCAGATGTGGTTTGCCAAATTCAAGGTGCTTTTTGTGGTTTGCCTTCAGAAAAGGCTTCTTCCTTGTAGCTTGGCCCTGAATATCACAATGATGCAAACAATGTAGTAATGCAATTTAAATTGCACTTATTCACACTGTGTAGATATCAGCTTGTGCCTTTGGATTTATGGTATCAGTGCCTTTGGATTTATGGCTGCCTCCTGAACCACTTGTGTTAGAGCAAATGGTGACAAAAGACATGCATCTTCTTCCTGGAAGGGTTGCCACTGTACCAATAGCTTTAAATTTCATAATAATGGACACTGCAGTGGAAAGTGTTAGAATCGTCTCTGTAAATTTCTTCCGTCTGTAAATACCCATCTTGTGGAGGTTAGTGACCATTTAACTTTGTGAGTCATCCTGTCGTGTGACTGCTCTCAACTTTGCTCTGTCTTGCCACATCAACCCTCGGATAGTGCCCTGACTTTTACCATGATGGTACATGTTACTGATAAATCTTTTCTCTGTTTACTCCTTTTATACCACAAGGAAGCACGAAACCTTTCCATGCCTCTCTACAGCTTCCATTGAACTTCCAATAATCACAGTGTTAGTGTAGATCTGTTTTGTCAATTTTTGTTTTTGTAGGTGTGACCAAATGAGGCTCTTCTTTGAACTTTCTCTTGCCAAAACATGCTTATTTTTATTAAGCAGAAAAATACAATACGTACATTCTTTTTTTTTAAAGCATGCTCTTGTTATATACATTACACCTATTTAGTCATCAGTATAAATAAATATGGAGGGCACTGTATGTACTGAAAATGTATAAAAAATTATACATACTTTATCTGCTGACCATATTTAACTATGTGATTGCATAAAACCCTCTTATCTAAATTGCACTTGCTGATGATGATACTATTCACACCTTTTAACTTGCTAGATAATCCACCCTCAGAATGAAACGTGATAGATTGATAAAATGCACATGGAAAGAAAATGTCTATTGAATTTTGTGGAAAACATGTGAAGTGATAGCAGGTAATGTTATGATTAAGTCTGAAAGTGAATCAAGACCTTTTCATGAAGTTAATGTTAATTACTGTGTAAACTATGGTGTCTACCTCATCCCAAAGTTGTTAGTAAATACAAAATACATTTGCACTTAAGAGATCATTTTTGATTAGACCTAGACTTACCAGATATGAATTTCCATCAGTAGCATTTACTCAAGGGAGAATAGGGAGGACAATCTCTTCTCAGTATTTTGGAAAAAAAGATTGTGCAAAATAAACATAATCTGTCTAAATGGAGAAGCTTTAAGACACAGTTTAAGACACAAATATATCATTTTATCTTTGCTCTTACTATTGACCCTTTCAGTTTATCTTATGACTATGCCAGTTGTAACTCATGGAGATACAGAACATAAAGTATGACCTTATGTTGATGACCTCCTACTGTATCTGTCCAGTTCTGACACCTCATTTATCACGTTTGTAACCTTGAAGATTTTAGTATATTATCTGGTTTCAAACTGAATCTGCATAAAAGTGAGTTTTTCTAAATTAATGGTCCCACACAATACTTTCAACTCCCCCGTGTACCTTTTAAAATAGTTAAAGATAATTTCACATACCTTGAGGTGTCAGTTACTAAAACATTCACTGAAATCCTTAAATAGAATTTCTCCAAGCTGTTGGATAAAATTAAGCAAGATTTGTCACAGTGGTTGCTCACACCCCTGTTTTTGGTTGAGAGAATCAATTCAGTCAAGATGACAGCACACTCTAAATTCCTGCCTTCTCCAAGCTACTCCAGTCTTCATTCCAAAATCACATTTCTGTGCTTTTGATTCTCGTATCTTATCTTATATTTGGAATTGCCATTCTTTTTTTTAGTTGCCAAAGCAACTAAATGGCTCTGCCCAACTTTTCAAGCTGTATCTCTAGTCTACCTTCCTCTCTGTCTATCTCTATCCATCCTATCTAGCCTTGTTTTCTATTAAAAAACACTCTACACTAGTTTAGCACTTAACTCAGTATTTTACTGACCTCTTGTAATACTTCTCGATAACTACTCTTAGCATAGTGATGTACTTACTTGGAAGTCGCTCTGGGTGAGATCGTCTGCTAAATGACGTAATGTAATGTACTGTAACCTCTAGCCTTACTACTGGACTGGCACTGTATGCTATTTGCATGTTGGATACACAGTCACGTACAAAACACAGGACCATTGTGGGTGACCGTTGAGGCAAGAACCTGGGACAGCATTTCACTTTCAGTACTCAGCTGTGCTGCAATGCTATCTCCTATCCCTAATCCTTTCCACATTATTGTAAAATATTCAGTAAGAACATGGGCCCGGTTTCAGAGGCACTTTGGATTTCCGTCACTGCTCTGTCCTATTGCAGCTACCAATCACTTTGCACCCTCTTTGGTAGACCTAACATTCCATGTTTGGGACAGAGGAGGTTCAGCTTAGTTGAAAGATTTGTTTATTGAGGAAACCTTTGCCTCCTTTGAATAGCTATCAAATACATACAATATTTCTCAGTCATTTTTCAGCTTCTTAACAATGAGACATTTTGTGCACAATCAAATGTCTTAGTTTCCTCAAAACAGTACTTAGCATCTATTTATTTTCAGTTTAAGTTTCTTTAAATTTCTAATGCATCAGTAAGAGTTGGTTTGATTTTTAAAATTTTTTCCTATGTGTTACGTGTTTCACAATGTACAGGAAAATGTTTATGCAGATTAATTAAACATGATTTGTAATCAATGGGCTTGCATAATATTGCATTTGTTACCTAATTAATTGTGGAATTAAGTAATATTATCCCTCCCAGATGTCACAAATGGCTTTTAGAGATTCCATTTTAGAGTCATTTTGCCCTCAGATTTCCCCCCCAGCTGCCAGTCGCAACTGATTCCCATAAAAAATGAATGTGTCTGTTGGAGGATTTGGAGGTTGTGGGCATAGCGGTACAAAGCAATAGACAGAACAAATAAACAGATATTCAAACATGTTGAATGAACAGCACAGACATACAGCACATGCACAGATGCGCAGGACAGGACAAGGTAGAAAGGCAGTTGTATGAATGCAGTGGTTTGGAGACATCAGTATTTCTGGAGTGGTACATAATCATTTTGTGAAACAGGTATTTATAATTCTGGTGGCAGAATTAAGATAAATATATAAAATAAAAATGATGATGCTGTCACAGATGTTTATTACTACTACTACTACTAATAATAAGGGTAAGGAAATTTGTGAAAAGGGTAACTATAATCAGAATGACAAGATGGGGTTATTATTGGTATATGTATGTAGGTGTCAGTGTATCAGTATACTATGCGTATGTGAAACTAATGTGCTAGTGTGTTGAGTAATTTCAGACGTGTGTATGCGTGTTTTGTGTGCATGTTTGTTTGTGGGATAGGTGGCATTACCTCACCAACAGTTTGTATGCATGTGAGGAGTGATGACCAAATTTCATTACATTTTTCATTTCGGTTTTTCCGAGAGGCTGTTCTCATTTCTACTGACATGTGCTCTGTTATCAGATCTACCCATTGTGAGATGGAAAGTTGGTTTTTTTTGTTTGTTCAATTCAGGGTTACTTTCTCAGCAGATAGGGCAATGAGTATGGGGGTTATGATTTTTGTTAAAAAGTTTGAGAGGTCTCCGAGTAAACACAGAGATGGGAATGAACGGATGCTGCACAGTACAAGAAGGGATGTTTTGTTGTGATTTCACTAGTATTTGTTACTAACATGTTGGTCTACACAACACTCATCAGAGCACATACAGTGCAGAATGCATGATTTAAATCAGGGGTTCTTCAGCTGAGGGCCATGGACCTCTAAGTGGTCCCTGGATGGATTTCAGGGGGTCACTGAACTGGGGCAAATTTTTTTCCTTTAAATCTCAATTTAATAATTGCATGAAAACACAAGCGAGAGAGACAATTCATTGTAAAGATTATTTTTATATTCTGTCTATGAGAAGGAAATCAATAAACAATGCAAATAAAATAAACTTAAAAAAAATTGTATGTGTTTATGTGCATTTTTCTGGGGAGGGTCCATGGCTTTCATCACATTCTCAAAGGGGTCTCTGAACCAAAAAAGGTTAAGACCCACTGGTTTAAATGAACTCTGCTCCACTCTAGGTCCTATTCGCAATTAAACATTTTGGGAGGCAATTCACTGACTGTGGGAGGGATTTATGGATAAGACTTATGCTTCCCCTAAAAATGAGTTATCAGTCTATATACAACTTTTTTACAATGCCGTTCACAACATGAATGAAAACATCAAAAACAAGAATGATGACCTTCATAAGTCATTCATGGTATGTACAGTCCTTTTGACAATGAAATTGAGTAATACTTCCTTGGGGGGGGAAAAAAAAAAAAAAAAAAAAAAAAGGATTTCCTAAAATGACATTCCATGCCAATTCATCAAGTCCATTAGGTGACAGTGTCTCTAATGTAATCCTAAAAAGATTCAAAATGGGACAGATGTAGAGGTTGTGAACAATGTAATATGGTCAGGTGTGAATATTTTTTGTGATGTATTTTATGATGAATTGCCATGCAGTGTCATATATGGAGTATGAAACCATTTTTGGAGTGGAGCAAAGTTAATTTAAACCATGGGATCCTTATGTATTGTGTGTGCTCAGTAAAAGACTTCAATATGCCCATAACTACTGTACGCTGTGAGTCCAATAGTGTTATACAATTTATGCAACTTATTAAGCTGAAGGTAAGAACACAGATCGAGTAACTAAGCACAGTCTATGAACTATGTTATTCAAAGCTGCTTGAATATCTTTTGGCTTCTTATCTTCATTACCCTCATAAAGAAGTCAATTTCTGTTACACCACCCCCCAACCTCCCTGGCCCCATCAAAGCACATTATAAAAGGGCCCCTTGTGATCCCTACCTCTCTCAAATCTCATACAGGAGTCTTTCTGAGCAAGTCCCTACTCTTGCTGACTGAAGGCTGAAACTCCACTGTTGAGCTGTACTTCTAGTCTTCACAATGTGGTTGCTGATTTTGGCTGGGCTGCTGGTTTTGACCTGTGGGATATACAGGTTCCTCTTTGGAAAGCGCAGTCCTTTCTCCCTGAAATCGGTGAGGCCACCAGGGCCACGTGTTACCAACCAGAAGCTGAGGGACAAAGTGCTAAAACAAGGTGAGGCGACAAGCTTTCATGAAACCTAGTCTCTGCAAGCTTCAGACCGAATGCAGGTTAAGACATGTCAGTGCTGGGGTGTTGCTATTGTGATGACTGAACCAACAAGTGTTAGATTAGTCATGTAGGAACTTGATTGGCTTGATTTAAAATGAATTTTTGTGCAGGGGCTACATGGATTGTTTGAAGTGTAGACTGAGCCCTACGGCCTAGGTTGCGCTTTGGTGCACTGTGGTATTTGTATGGTGAACAAACATAAGTAATTATAAAAATTAAGTAATAAATCATTCATATTATTCATTATTCTATAGATACACAATATAAAAATTGCATTCCTAAACACTAACTTAAACTAGGACTTTGTGAGGTAGGCCAGAAACCACCAGCTGAAAAGGATGTCTCTGAATATGCTGGTAGTGTGACAGGAAGTGACTGAGCAGCTGCATGATGTTCAATTCAGGGAGTTTTTTTTTTTTATTACTTAATGATCCCCAGGGACAGAGATGTTGTCTGGAGTCTATGTGCAAATAAAATTATACAGGAGAATAGGAATAATGTGTGGACTCTACTTGATAGATGAAAGAACTTGATTTATGAACAAATTGTTGGTACTGAACATGATACTGATACTCTACCTTAATTCTATTGTGACAAAGAAATTTTAAGATAGCTGGAACTAATACAAATTGTGAATAAAGAAAAACAGATAAGAGCAGACATTGAGAAGTTTGAAATGAATTGTTTTTACTTTCAACAAACTGGTAAATCAGTAATTTGGAACTCTATACATGTTTGTGATGTAAGGTGAGAAAAAGAAAAATAAAATTATTATAATTATATTATAGAAATATGGCAGTAAAAGATGTTTGTCATGAGAAACAAGGAAACGATGACATCTTTACCGTTTACATGTCATTCAGCATTCAGTGCTGACAAAGTGCCAAAGGACCTCGATGCCATCGTCATCGGCAGTGGCATTGGTGGACTGACGGCTGCAGCGACTTTGGCGAAGTTGGGAAAGCGAGTCCTGGTCCTGGAGCAGCATGACCAGGCTGGGGGCTGCTGCCACACCTACCCTGAGAAAGGATTTGAGTTTGACATTGGTAAAAAGTCTTTGTATCCTTATGAGCAGTGAGTGAGGATCCCGTGGGCAAATATTCATTTTCATGAGGCAAAGAATTCAGTTGAATTTGTCCAATCTCCCATGATTCTGGTAATTAATAGAGATGGAAGGATTATCACATGATCATCACTGTCAGGGCTCAGGCAAGGACTCAAGCGCGGACACCAGGGCTTCAGGTACCAAAAAGCTATAATAAAGGCGTCAGGCGATGTAGCAAAACCAGAACAGGCAGTGTCGGTAACAGGCAGACAGTCCGTGGGCAAACCAGGGTCAAAAACAGGAACAGGCAGGGTCGGTAACCAGGCAGGCAGATAATCAGGCAAACAGAGCAAGGCGGCGAGCAGAATCAAAGTCAAAGGTACAGGCAGGAACAATCACAGCAAGACTCACAGGGGAAAAAAAAAAAACGGCAGGAACGAAACAGGACAAACACTGCAACAATCTGGCAAACAGGACAGAGACAAGCAGGGTAGATATAGGGTAGGGCTGATGAGGTGATGGGAAGCAGGTGTGCAGGCAGGCAGGTGGAGATGATCAGGTGGGCGGAGACAGGGTGGAGAGTGGGGCAGGGCTGGAACACAAGGAAAAACAAAAGCACATGGACACAATGACAGATGGGGAGAACATAAACACAACAGCTAGGGGGCCGGAGTACTGACACATCACACATATTACTTACATGAATCATCTAAATAACCTATCAATTTTCATGCATTAGTGTCAAAATGTTCTCTTGTTTGCATAACTGTCGTATTTAAAACTGACATGTTGTGTTACAAAATTATGGCAAAGAGATTTAACCCAACTTTTTTTTGGGTGGAGCCTCCTGTGCTTGGGACACCAGAGTGCTCTTTGAACATGAAGTTTTTCTAGACATCATTATAATACATCTACTTTGGTAGTATTATATCATGCTAAAAATCACTTTACCAAAGCATACAGGGTAGAGGGCAGTGGCACAGCTGTAACTTAACCTAATTTTATTACTGTCAGATATTTTTCAGCCAATGCTTCTGAATTTTCAAAACATAGAGAATACAGCTAATTTTGTTATTTTGGAGGGTTCAGAACATTTTACCATTTAAAATGAATTGAGCCATATATTTCAGTGAACAGACTACAGAATAGCACAGCCATTCACCATGACTTTGGGTAGGGATTGGCTGATTTGAACTGTGTGTTCTGCAGGACTCTACAACATTGGTCAGCTCCATGAGAACAGTCTCCTCCGTGTGGCATTGGATCAGATCACAGAGGGGCAAATTGAGTTTGTGGAGCTGGAGCACCACATAGACACCATTATTATTGGTGAAGATGATGACAGGAGGGATTATCACATCTACACTGGCAAAACTGAGATGGCAGAGCGCCTAAAAAAGCAGTTCCCAAATGACACAGAAGCCATCGACGCCTTCTTCAAAATCATGAAGGTACTACTACGCACTCTAACAGATTTTTCCCAAAGTGATATGTACAAAAATCCATCATGACTTATGCCAAGGATTCATAAGATTATCATTAAGTTCTTTACATCTTGCTGAAATGAAAGTAGTGTCTCCAATTTGAAAACGCATACTATGCAGTTTCTATATTAAGCAATTTTAAAGAACAGCTAGTACTAAATGTCATAATAAATACACCTTATCACCTTAAAACCACTTATCTTTTACTTACTACACCTGAGTAACTGACAGTACACATCTGATGACAGCCATATCTATAAACAGCTCTTGTTCAATGTTTGTGATGTAACGTTGAACATGGTAGTAAGAGATACATGTCATTCAGCATTCAGTGGTGACAATGTGCCAAAGGACTTTGATGGTAGTAGCGTTGATAGACTGACATCTGCGGCAACTTTGGCGAAGTTTGGCATTAGTGACCTCTATTTTATGGTGAATTTAACCATTTGCTGGCTTCAACCCGATGGAGCAAAATGGTTTGGACGCAGTGGACAGAAGACCTATCATAACATTCTTTTCCCTCCCGACAGGTCTCAGCAAAGAAGACCTACCACTTGGCTGCTCTGAAACTGATCCCTCTCTGGCTGGCTCTGTTCCTGCTTAAGCACCACATTGCCCAACGCTTCTCCTCAATCTTCAAGCTGTCTTGCTCCAGTGTTACAGAAGTGGTCAGTACTTTGACCAGCAACAAGGACCTTCATGTCATCTTCTCCTACATGTTCTATGGTGAGTTGGGAACCCTGCCCAGGTCTTGTGAGGCAGACTTCTACCTTTAGACCACCGTGTAGAACATGAAAATATGTTCAAAAGATTTTGTATAATTTTAATAATCTTGACCCCATCAATTTCCTTTTAGGTGTGCCCCCCAGAGACTCCAGCACAGCCATCAATGCCTTGCTGTTGCATCATTACAAACGTGGGGCCTATTACCCCCGAGGAGGGGCTAGCGAAATTCCATTCCACATCATCCCCGTCATCCAGAAACCAGGGGGCAACGTGCTGGTCAGAGCACCCGTCACTCGAATCCTGGTGAACAAAAAGGGGGCTGCATATGGTTAGTCTGACAGTCAATTATTCAATCACAATAGTATAGGCTATGCAGACAGGCATGGTCCTCTCCCACAACTAAACTGGAAGCTACAACATAAGAGACTCATCACGTGATCTTCCTCAAAGACTTCATCTGGGGGACTTGGGTGGAATACTTCATGGAATGGAGTCTCAGTCCATGACCTCTTATCCCATACCTTGTCATTGGCAGGTGTTACAGTGAAGAAAGGCCAGGAGGAGGTGGAGGTGCTGGCTCCAGTGGTCATTTCCAACACTGGTTTATTTACAACCTTTCAGAAGCTCCTGCCACCTGAGGTCCAGGCCAAGCCAGGTGAGCTCCAGTGATTTTGCCATTTTTCAGACAAAAATACTACTAACAGGACACCCAGAGGACATTATGGTCAAGTAGGATAATCACACAGAAGACAAATTACCCCATTGTTCATATTCATGTAAAGTAATAAAAATTCCTGGAACCCTTGAGAAATTCTGAATTCTTCTGGAATATGATATATTTTTGGAATATTGATTCTAGGTAAGCTGTAATGCTGTAGCATTGTGTTGAGGCAAACATTTCTCCCCACAGAAATCCAAGATCGCCTTGGTATGATGAAGCATGGCAGGGGATCCTTCTCGGTCTTGGTGGGCTTTGATGCAACTGAGGAAGAGTTGGAAATCGTTCCAACCAATTTCTGGCTCTTCAAAAACAATGACATGGACAGAATGTTAGTACTGGCACAATGTCTCTGTAATGTCCCAATTGTGCATAACTTGTTGTTGCATTAACTTCTCAGAGGGTGGTGCTTTTGCCAAGGTTTTCTAGTCAAAGGAAGCTCTTCTTAGCCCATCAAGATATGGTCAAAAGTTTAACCACACTGAGAAAATTATTGTACACAGTCTGCAAATGTAATTATGTTTTTCCACTTGGAATTAAGCAGTATCCAAAACTCTGTTCTATGCCTGGATTACAGCTAGAAACCTCTGTTTAAGAGCTTGGAAACTCCTGATTCATGCTTATTGGGAAAATGTCTGTGTCTGCAGGATGGACAACTTTTTCAGTCTGAGCAAAGAAGAGGTTGCTGAGAACATACCCATGATGTCAATCATATTCCCCTCCACCAAAGAGCCCACGGCCAAAATCCGTTTCCCAGGTACCCACACAGGATTTCCAAAAGCACAATACTACTGAAGTGTCAGTAACAATGTGGGGGTTTCCACAACAAATGTAATATTCCTGATGCTTTCCAGCTTTTCACATTTTTAAAATAATCGTCTGTTATTTGTAGGACCGCATAGCCACAAATTTTTACTGTGAAGATGATCATACTATACGAGTCAATGTGGTTGCATTAGGCTCCATCTTGTAGCAGAAGTTATGAGGCAATGGAATTGGCCATGGTAACAGTATACGAGCAGTTGGTGCCATGCCATGGTGTTGTTTTCTCCTTAGGGAAATCATCCATGATTCTGCAGACTATGGTGAATTACGAGTGGTTTGATGAGTGGAAGGACAGCAGTGTGGAGGAGAAGGGGGGCGAGTATTACAATTACAGGATGAACATCGCTAACAAGCTCTTTGACTGGGCCTGCATCCACTTCCCCAAGATCAGGGACAAGGTACAGCAAATGGACAAACATTTGTCTAAAAATTTAGAAAGAGAAGTCTATGGGTTTAAAGGGAATCTGGGAATTCTGCACAAATAACTTTTTTCAGGACCTCATTGTTACTCAAAACACCATTTGTTTGCCCTATTCCAAGGTGGTATTTATGGATGCAGTTGTACCTCTCCCACATGACGGAGGGGACATGTATTCTGAGCACAATCTAGCAAAATTCGAGGCGGGAGCGATAGCCAGGAACAGGTGCTCCACACCAGTCAAGAACCTCTTTATCACAGGTAGGAGGCCTTTGTAATGCTCTGTAGTACAAAGCTTTGTGCATGTTTACTGTTTTATAACAAAAAGCAGATAAAAAAAGCAAAAATTATAAGCTCATGGTTGCCCTGAGAGGGACTCTACCAAATTTACTATATTAATTGTGATAAACTGGCTAGATCACAATACAGGAGCAACTGAGCAACTTGTGAGCTGCAGTACAAAAATGTACAAAATCCCTTCCCACAGTTTATTCACAGTTTAATGAATCAAATAGCAATCAACAGCTCAATAGATCTGCAGTGTATTAGCAGTTCATTGATTGCATAGGGTCAAAACTGAAACAGTGGAAGATGCATTAAAGACCATTTACATGAGTTAAAACTGATGGCAAGTGACAAAATATTTATTTAAAGGATCGCACCGATGACAGACATTGTGTATTTTACCAAGCTACAGTTAATAACTACTGTTATTAATTGTTATAAATCCACTATGCAATTGTTGAGTATTGTCATATGAACATTTCCGTTTTGTGATAACGTATTTGTGTGTTTGTATGTGTGTGTGTCTCCCAGGCCAGGATGTGTTCATGTTTGGAATACCTGGGACCCTGCATGGGGGTCTCCTATGTGCCTCCGCAGTCCTCAACAACATTGTCCACATTGACCTTCAAAACCTCAAGAAAAACCTTAAGCGTCAGAAAGCTAGGGAGTTAGCAAAATTAGCTAAGAAGCTGCAATAAGGTCTATGTGAGAACTGCGTTCCACCTGAATGGCTAAAATAGGAACACATTTGGAACTTGACTGGATGGCATGACTCATTCTGTCTGAAGAGTGTCAAGAACACAGATGATAATGGTCTCTCAATGATTGATACATAAAAATTGAAGAGATTAATTTTCTTTTTACTAGTGATAGTTGCATTATAACAATTTTAATTATTGATTAAATCAGAACAGTAATAAGGGCCAGTTATCAGTTGATATGAAATTGGCAGCATAAATTTGTGCTTTTTTATAACAATGTCCTGAAGTTCACCTGTTTTTTGGACCTCATTTAAAAAAAATAAATAATATTCATTATTCAGAATTATTAGCAATGCTGACATTTATTGTTATCAAATCACACAGGATGTGGAAAGGATCAGTCAGAGGCAAAATATACATGCAGTAACAACAATCCATTTGAGCAACTAATATTCTTTCATATTCAAAAAGGATACAGTTTCATTAAAAAAAATATTTAATAAGTACATTCACTAGATGACATCCCTCTATCAAAGAACACAGTGCCTGAGCATAACAAAAAGGAAATGGTAAATGATTGCCATACAAAAGAAAACATTTCACAGTAGAGTTACCTAACCAACACTGTCCATAACCCTGGTGATCATCTACAGCAACATTACTCTAACACTGTAAGATAGCTATATCATCCATCTACATTTATTTGGACATTTCCATTAATTGTGCAAGAATGAAAGAACTTCCATTTTGCTCAGCTCTGACATGGTGGTGACTGGACACTGCTCCTTATAGGGTTAATGTTAGCTGGTGAAACAATGTCAATGAGAAAGATCAAGAGAATCATTCCAAATTTACCTCCAGTAGCTCTACAGTGAGATCTCTGATTTTTGCAACAGGGTGCAAGACAGTAATTCTTAAGACATTTTACATTACATTACATTAATTTAGGAGAAGCTCTTATCCAGAGTGACTTCCAGCAGAGTAGAATATAAGTGTATCCATTCAAGTTGAATGAGCAACAGTGTCAAACCAGGCTAACAACACTCACAGACCAATGAGTGTGAGCATAACACTGTTCAAGCCCTATTTCATATGCAATGGTGCCTACTGCATTGCATACAGCAAGAAAGCTACACTGTTGGTATAGTAGTAAATTAGCTACTTATAGCTGTGTAGACACCTACCTAGCAATTAGAGTAGATGAGCAGATTTTCTGGGACAAATTAGTCATTAAATGTTAAAATTGTTTTCAAACTGTAAATAACTAGCTAGTGAGCTACTTAGCTAATGATTTATGTACCTGCCTTTATCTTTGCCTGACTGATCATTTTTTAAATTGGCACAGATCTTATATCAGTGTGAATGGACCACTCTCCTGAAATATCCCACATGCGCATGTAAAATACAACAAAAGATGTCATGTCTATCTAGTCAGAATTATAATACCAAGGGTAATCTGTTGCATGCAGGGTGACATAAAAATCACTCTGGCCACACTAAATGTGCTCAATTCTGATTTGAGTGTCCACACACAGGTTGCATGGCTAGAAATGTGATTTATTTCCACATATTAAAAAATACCCAACAGGAGTGTGCCATTCCAGTACAATAGCAACACATACCTAGGTCCTCCTGGGCTAATGTTAATTTAATGGCATGGCATGTTAATGTAACAAAATGAAAAATAATCCCCCGGGGGGCTCCCTAGATGGACTCATTGTCTTTATACGGCCGGCATCATACGATGAGGCTGCAACAGGAGCCTGCCGCGTCCACGCAGACACGTAAACGTAACATAACGTAATAGTAGCACATTTTCCACATCATTCCACGCACCACAGTCATACTAAAAATGACAGATGAAATTTAAGGTATAAGGATGGCATTTTACCTTGCTGCCCTTGGTATCTGTTCATGCTCTAAGATAGGGATTTTTTGTTTAATTACAGTATTGATACTACCACTGTTGACACCACAAATTATATTTATAGTAACATTTGATTAGTTGAATTTAATCAATATTGTGATGTTGCTTTATGATTGCTGACTAAATGCCACTTCTAAAAGATACACATTGTTAACAAGCATCACCATAGCACTACACTTATGGCATTACAAGGATGCCACTACAAAATGACACAGAACTTCAGGGTATATTACCATTCCAGGTGTGTTATGCATCCCAGTCTGGCCATGCTAACCTCCCTAAATATGTCTGGGATTTAAGTATTATACCTTTGAATGTGAGGAACAACATCCCCCAGCCCCCACCCCTCCACCCCGATGCTGGCTGGTGTCCCTGTCTGAATTTGACAGCAAAAGGAAATACCAGAGCATATTATTAAAGCAGCAATTCACTAGTAGCTAGCTAACCTGCGGGTCACTTAGGTCCCTTTTCTCAGTAAATATGAAACACCTCCTACTTTGTACGTAGCAGCTAGCCAGTGTCACAGCTAACCTTAGCTAGGGGACTTTCTCATTTTTATACAGACATTGCCATGTTGGTTCACCATTTTCTGTTCCCGAGGGACTCGCCCACTGCCCTTGACAATCGTCTGGCCACACCAGATCACTGCCTGGTCTGGACACCCCCGTCAAGTGAAAGCTATGGAGTTAAATCAATGCCATTGGAGAATTGAATTGGTTTGAGTTTGTATTTCTTAAATTAATAATATCATCTGAATTTCAGCATCATAAGAGGAGCTATTTAAAGATTGAAATTGAATTTCAGAATCAAGTGTTAGACTTTGACATTGGTTTTTATGTTTGAAGTTGAATTGAAAAATAAATTATATTCAATTATTTTCAATTGCATTCAGCCTCTCAAATGAATTTACTTTCCTAAATTCAATTTCAAAATGTCAAAGTTCTGATTAAAAACAAAGTGACATATGAGGTACTCATGAAAAGTAGTACAACACAGATATTTGGAATCCCTTCCAATACGTGATTGGCCTAAAACACTGGGCACACACTGCACTAGGATATCAGTCCACTTGTCGCTTTTTCTCCCTGAGGAACTGAAGTTTTTAGAAGATATTCAATGATAAAAGATTTTAAATGATACTTAAACAATATTAAATGCTGGATGTCTCCAAACTGTCTCAAGCATGGCTGAGAAGTAAGTCAGTCCAAACTTTTCTCCCTTTGCCTAATGTAAAGCGTGAACCTTGGCGTTATGTTTGATTCAGCTCTGACACACTAACCTAGACTGTACTGCTACTATCATCTTAGAAACAAACCTAAAATAAGGCCATTTCTGCATTTGAGGATCCACATCTGAGGATAATGAGAAAGTGATCCACATCTTCATTTCTTCACAACTGCACTATGGTAAATTCCTGTGAAAATGTTGTCTCATCTTCAGATCTTGCAAAACTGCTGCTGTGCTAACAAGAGTAAACAGGAAAACCCATATCACCCCTATTTTGGCATCTTTGCACTGCCTCCCTTTTGTTTACAGAATTGATTTCAAGATGTTTGTACTTACTTTTGAAGTGCCTTGATATTGCTCCATGTTACACTGCAAACTTTATTTGTCCCAATATTCCAAAACATTCAGTTAGATCTCCAAATAAGACCATTCTCTCTACCTGTCGCCAGACTGAAAACAAGGAGTTTGGTCTTTTCAGGTCAGAACTCTCCCAGGCTCTGGAGTGATTTACCTGAGAACACTAGATTTCAGTCAGGACTCAGATCAAAGTAGTTAATGAAATTATACTAATCACAGATATCAATAATGTAGCATTATGCTTTTGGACCTGAGTGTTGCTTTGGACACTATAGACCATAGTATGTTAAATCATTGCTTAGAAAAATGGGTCTCCTGCCCTGTTATAAACTGGTTTTACTCCTCCTCAACAGGGAGACAGTTCTTTGTCCTACTCTGTTTTCATTGTACATGCTTCCACTGGGTAAAATAATGTCTGAACATGGTATCAGCTTCCACAGTTATACAGACAACACATAGTTATACATTTCTGTGGTGTCTGACAGTGTTTTATTCAAGTCACCAGTACTCAAGTCCAAGGTGAGTTTAAAGTCACCAATACTCAAAATGAAATCCAAGTCCAAATGACATAACATTCAGTCCAAGTCAAGTGTCCAATCACCAGTACTCATGTGCAAGTCCAGAAGTACCCATACTTCCATGCACTCATGATTAATGTACTAAAGTGTGCTATTTTCGATGTACTAATTTTGTACTTAGTGTGCTAATGATATATCATTAGTGCTACTAAGGATATACTTAAATACAACTAAGTGTACTTGACTACTATTTTGACACACCATTAAGATGCACTTAAATATACTTAAGTACATCTTTCTGTACTTTTTAAAAATGTACTTTGTTTCAACTTGGAGTATATTTGAATCCACCTTTCAGATAACTGTTAATACACTTATAATATATAAGAAATATTTATATATATATATACACACACACACACACACACACACACACACACACACACACACACACACTAACTATACTTACTTGCTTATGAATTTAATTGTATACCCGTACTGGTAGAAACTCAAATTACCAAAAGAAATCTGAGACGCACGACACAAAATGTGACTCAGACACATTTATTGTTTAGTGAAACAGCTGACACACCAATTACTCTTTAAAGAAATTTAAAGCAATGTTGTCAAACTGACATGCAATCTAGCTATCTAGTTTCAGTCCGAAAGGGGGCTAAACAATAGCATAAGCACTTGAACCAGCTTTGAACGCTGAAAATATTGATACCATAATCGGTGCGTAGGATGGATTTTAAATAAAATAAGTAAGAATACTGGTTGTATATTTAAAAAAACTGGTTGTACTATTTTGTACTATATTAAAATGAACAAAGGTCATCGTTATTCTAAGTAACAATATGCTTTGCTTTTTTTTTTTTTAATTTGAAATGCAGGCTCACATCTTTTCTGCCTTCACTTGTTTAAAGCGTTTGTTGTTACACTTCTTGCGTATGATCCTCCAGACATCTTGCACTGTTACTTCTTTGAATTTCTCCATAGCATGCCCTGTAAAATAAAAAAGGCATACTATCACTTAAAATAACCATAAGCAGATTTCAAGGATTTTGCCTTCAAACTGAAAATAGCTAATAGAAGCTATTCTAGAGGCACTCTTACAGAGGGAATGTTCTCATTTGTTTACTGAAATCATAACGCACCATCACTACTCATTGAACAGCGAAATAATTAACAAAATACTAACAAGAAATTCTACACACAGTGCCTTTAACATAGTACAAAATAGTACAGACATAACTCTTACTTATTTTGTAATTTAAAGTCTAATTAATGCGTCCTATGCACCGATTATGGCATCAATCTTCTCAGGGTCCAAGGCTGGTTTGGATTCAAGGTCTTTGTGTGCTCCAGATTGTCGGCCAGTCAGACTGGATGTAGCCAAGGTTCCCCTTCCAAACAGCAGGACAGCAAGATCTCCAATGTAGAGAGAAGAGTTCAGGCTCTTTAGACACTTCAACTGTCAAGCAGATACACAAACTGCAGATCCTGGCATCAGAGGTATCTGAAAAATGTTGATTCAAAGGACACCATCAACATTTTGGCAAATAACACAAATATTTCAGTCGTTTTGGCATGTAATAAATGCATTTATGTGCCTTTGTACAGAATCATGTCGTTCTGAAGAACTTACCAGCACTAAATTCCTCCCCAGCGGTTCATAATGCCAGCTATGGTGCTGAGTGGAACAGTCTCCAAAGTGTAAGAGATACCCTTTTTAACAACAACTGCAAACCTTTAGTGCCACAACACATGCCTCAAACAATTATCGGGTCACAGATATACATTAAAAAATCCGAAGGCATGTCTGGACCCCTAGTTATTTGTACTAAATTTCATAATAAATACACCACATAACCTCAAAACCACCTATCTTTTGCTTACTACACCTCATTGAATAACTGACAGTATACATCTGATCAAAGGAAAAGCTGTAAACAGCCCTTGTTCAGTGTATCACAGTATTAGTGACCTCTATGTTATGGTAAATTTGACCATTTGCTGGCTCCAATTCGATGGAGCAAAATAGTTTGGACGCAGCTCTTGTTCAATGTTTCTGATGTAACGTTGAACATGGTAGTAAGAGATATGTGTCATTCAGCATTCAGTGGTGACAATGTGCCAAAGGACTTCGATGGTAGTAGCGTTGATGGACTGACATCTGCGGCAACTTTGGCGAAGTTTGGCATTAGTGACCTCTATTTTATGGTGAATTTAACCATTTGCTGGCTTCAACCTGATGGAGCAAAATGGTTTGGACGCAGTGGACAGAAGACCTATCACAACATTCTTTTCCCTCCCGACAGGTCTCAGCAAAGAAGACCTGCCACTTGGCTACTCTGAAACTGATCCCTCTCTGGCTGGCTCTGTTCTTGCTTAAGCACCACATTGGTCCTCCCCCATGACTGGAAATCACATCATAAGAGATTCATCACATGATCTTCCTCAAAGACTTCACCTGGGGGACTTGGGTGGAATACTTCATGGTCTCAGTCCATGACCTCTTATCCCACACCTTGTCATTGGCAGGTGTTACAGTGAAGAAAGGCCAGGAGGAGGTGGAGGTGCTGGCTCCAGTGATCATCTCCAACACTGGATTATTTACAACCTTTCAGAAGCTCCTGCCAGCCAAAGTCCAGGCCAAGCCAGGTGAGCTCCAGTGATTTTAACATTTAGCAAAATGCAGTCCAAAAACATATAATACGTTGCATTTGTTCAGAGAAAAACACCATGTATTTTGTCAAAGTCAATAAAAATTTGGTAAAAAAAGACAAAGACACTGTGATAGCATGAGACCCAACAGATGTTATGTTCAAATAGGACAAATAACTGGGTTAAATATTTGCTAAGTATTTCTTCACACAGAGAAAAAGTTACCTGAATGTTCACAGTCATGCAGTGTAAATAAAAACAAAATGTGTGGGGCACATCTGGGAGAAATGCCACATTCTGGAGTATGAGTTCCGGCTTTTAGGCAAGGTGTGATGCTGTTGCGTTGTGGTGAGGCAAAGTTATTTCTCCCCATTGATATCCAAGATTTATGCAACCAAGCTTTATGCAACCCAGGAAGAGTTGGATGCCAACCCACTACTGGCACAAAACCCCGTGACATCTGTATTGTACAAAAGTTGTTGTTGCATTAATTGCCCAGAGGATGATGCTGTTGCCTAAATTTTCCAGTCAGATCTTAGCCTGTTAAGAAATGGTCAGATATTATCCACACTGACAGAATTATTGTACAGAGTCTGCAGATGTAATCATGTAATCATTTTTTCTGCTTGGAATGAAGCAGTATCCAAACCCTGTTCTATGCCTGGATTTCAGTCAAACACTGTTTAAGAGCTTGGAAACTCCTGATTCACAGTTATTGGGAATACGTCTGTGTCTGCAGGATGGAAAACTTTTCCAGCCTGTGCAAAGAAGAGGTTGCTGAGAACATACCCGTGATGTTAATCATGTTCCCCTTCACCAAAGAGCCCACGGCCAAAGTCCGTTTCCCAGGTACCCACACAGGGTCAGTAGTGTCAGTAACAATGTCAGGGTTTCCACAAGTAATTTAATATTGTTAATATTGTTTCTTAACAAACACCTTCCAGCTTTTCACATTTTTAGAATAATTGTAGGATCGCATAGTCACAAATTTTTACAGTGAAAATGATTATACTATATAGCTCAGTGTGGTTGCATTAGGCTCCATCTGGCAGTGGAAGTTATGAGGCAATGGAAATGGCCATGGTAACAGTATGCAAGCAGTTGGTGTCATGCCATGTTGTTTTCTCCTTAGGGAAATCATCCATGATTCTGCAGACTGTGGTGAACTACGAGTGGTTTGATGAGTGGAAGGACAGCGCGGGGGGGAGGCAAGTTTTACAATTACAGGATGAACATCGCTAACAAGCTCTTTGACTGAGGCATTTTATAACCAATTAAAGGAGGATCTCGCAAAACTGCACACATAGCAACATTGTTCTCATGACCTCTTTATTTCCATCACTTTTACACATCAAACTAAACATTTATATATTTTTGCCCTCCTCCCAGGTGGCATTCATAGATGTAGCCTCTCCCACATGATGGAATAGCCAGGAACAGGTACTCCACGCCAGTCAAGAACCTCTTTTTCTCAGGTAAGAGGCCTTTCTCCTGCTCTGTAGCACACAACTCTGTACTATTTGCTGTTTTATGACAAAAAAACAACAATGACATAAAAAGCAAAAAACTACAATTCCATGGTTGGCCTGACAGATGGGCTAGATCACAATCCAGGTGCAACTGCAGAGTTCAGATTTACAAAACCCTTTCCA
Organism: Megalops atlanticus; assembly: GCA_019176425.1. Classification (NCBI taxonomy): domain Eukaryota; kingdom Metazoa; phylum Chordata; class Actinopteri; order Elopiformes; family Megalopidae; genus Megalops; species Megalops atlanticus. Next base: position 44,286,996 of record CM032875.1, on the reverse strand, counting down.
AAAGACAGTTGGTTCAATGGTTTAGTTCAGTGAATGAAACAGCATTTAACATTTCAAAAAAATTCAGTGTATAAGCAATCCATTGACAGCATTATCTCTTCAAAGTAGGACATATTGGAAGATTAAAGACCATTTACATTATTATAAACTTGAGATGGCAACTGACAAAATATTTATTTACAGCACAACACCAGTGAGGGATGTTGTGCACGTTACCAAGCTACAGTTAAAATTGTTTTTAAACAGTGCAAATCCACTGCACTACTCCATACACTTGTTCAATATTGTCATATCAACAGCTCTGTTTTGTGCCAACACTTTTGTGTTTCTGTGTACTTGTGTGTTTCTCAGGTCAAGATGTGTTCATCTTTGGGATACCTGGGGTCGCCTGTCCACCTCTACAGTCCTCAACAACATTGTCCGCATTGACTTCAAGAGAAAGCTTGAGCATCAGGAAGCTAAGGAGTTAGCTAATTTAGCTAAGAATCTGTAATATGATTAAAACCCTCTGGCTCTTCTTGTAGGTCTAGAACAGCATTCCATAAATGCATTCTGAACAGACATGTGGACACACTTGGGACTTGAGTAGATGGCATGACCCAATCAGTCAGATGAATGTCAAAAACCGTGATGATACTGTTATAATGTAACTGGTCTCTCCGTGGTGAATACATAAAAAATGAAGAATTGTCTTTTATCAGTGATAGTTGTATTATAATACTATAATAATTTTAACATCACTGATTTGATCAGAATTGTAATAAGGTTCTTATTTGGCCTGTTATCAGTTTAATGCATTGTCTTCTTTGGTAAATTTGTGTTTATTCATTAGAATGTACTTAGGATGAAAAACAACATATTTCATGCCAGTGAAGGCCACAATGCAACTTTTTGCATAAGGTTTGCATTCAGCATTATTAGATGTGCAGCTTTTTATTTTAGTAAGCTATACATGTTGTGAAAAGGATTAATAGAGTAAAAAACTAATGTTTACAATATATACACAGTAATAACAGTCCTACTGACAAAATTCTGTTATCAGTGAAACCAATCAGAAAGAAGTGGAAGACTAACTGAGATTTTATCAAGAACAATTAGAGTGAGTATCTGCTTGACACTTTGTAACTCATTCAATGAATTGTTTATCGTTGCAGTAATGCAGACAGCTTGAATTAGAAGGGAATATTATGCCATTAGTTCCCCCGTTCCCACCTCCTCCACTACAGATGTGCTGATACTTGGGAGAGAGAATCATTGTTACAGAGGATCTTTGATATTATGGGTGAAGACATAGCAAACCTGAACACTGTTATTACAATAATATTGGTTTCATGGGCAGCACTTAAATTGTGCCATTTGGGCTTACGTTTATTGTGAATATTATAAATAGAACCATACTTTTTAACGTAAGAGGTTACACCTTATGATTCAGGTGTGCAAGGGTGATTTATGCCAAGTCTGACAGGACCCTGACCCCTTTCAAGGTGCAGTAATGGGAATTTAATTTGTCATTCCTTAGCTGGGTGGCCCCTGCGGCGGTTTTGGACCTCGCCCTGAAAACCAAAATCAGCTAAGATTTCTACCCCATGTGCTGTGCTTCTTTTTACACACTGAAAAGAGGACAAATGAAAATCTCTGTGTTCACCAGGGACAGCACACAGAAACACGTAGCTGCTGTGCAGATTTTGTCAGTTGAAGCCTAACCAAAATTTTCAGGGAAGAAGAGACAGTTTTGAACATGTACAATGCTTTTATGGGCCTACATTTTCCGTTCTTCACTTTCTGCTCAAATTTGTGTCTGACTCTATGTTGCTTCTTGTTTCTTTAAAACCAGCATCCACCCAGGGGAGGAGTGTGTCTGGATGCAGGCTTGCTCTCACTCCACTTTGGGAAGCATGGAGTCATTGTGGTGCATGGACTCCATCATTCAAAGTTGTCCTGAAGATAACATGGAAATTATACTGGGATATTTAAAACATAATAGGACAAAAAAGGAGTGGCATGAAAGCCTTCCTTTGACACTTGGTAACAGGGGGATAGAGGGATCAAAGTCCTGGAATTCTTCTATGCTCTTGCCATTATGAGAATACCTGAAATGACCACAGCCTCACTTTCACCAATTGACCATATACACAGGCTTTAATGAATTTCATTAATAAAGAACACGCTGTTTGGTGTAAGCAATCACTACCATTAACATTTGGATGCAAGTATCTTCATTCACAGCCAATGGAACAATGATATAGTATTGTGGAGTTGAATAAAATATGGTTGTAACAAAAAGTCAGGATCTTGCTTCACATTTTCTGTAACCTGTTTTATTTTGTGAGGATTGTATTTGAACATATTTGTTTTATGTGTACATACTGTACTGACAGTGACATGTGTTCTTGTTTGTGCATCATGACTCTAACAGAAAGGAGACTGAAGAGAAAACAGCTAAAAATTCCCTTCTCCCCATGACAGTGGCCCCTCAGTTTAGTTTAACAAATTGAGCAGATTTACAGAGAAGACAACACAGAGACACAGCCCAAGGCATCCTGGGAGAGGTATGTTCAGTCGATGTTGGATGAAGAGCTGAAATCCTTTTACCAGCTGCTACTTGCATTTTTTGGTTTTCCTTTGCATATCTATAATACATTTCTAGAAAATAACCAGATTTTTCTTTTTTCAGTATGACACGCCTAGACGAGTAAACTTGACATGCAAATGAGTATTGTCATTGTGACGGAGTGCCGTCACTACGGTTGAGTATGCGCTCTGATTGCCATACCAACGAGCCTGGCTCTTTGGTGTCGTGGTCAAAGTTGTAGAGGTTCAAGGCCGGGTGGGGTGACTGCTCTCGCCCTTTGCTACAAATGATGTCAGAAGTGGGATGGCTGGCTGCGAGGCCATCGGAGGTGTGTGAGCCGTATGAGGGACCCCCAGGTTAGGTTGACCCCGGTGTGAGGGACCCCAGAGATGGGTGAAGCACAGTGTGAGGGACCCCAGAGATGGGTGAAGCACAAGTGAGTGGGGCACCCTGGGATGGGAGAAGTAGGGGGGGAATGCGTGAGGGACGCCATGGTGCGTGAAGCGCAAGGGTGTGCTTCCCGAAGGGGAGGGCAGTGTGGCGGAGTGCCGTCACTACGGTTGAGTATGCGCTCTGACTGCCATACCAACAAGCCCGGCTCTTTGGTGTTGTGGTCAAAGTCACATGTTTGGCACCCTGTAGACCCAGGTTCAAGGCCGGGTGGGGTGACTGCTCTCACCCTTCGCTACAGTCATATCCACCAACTATATACAGTATATGTGCAATGATGTACCATAGGTATCAGGTTACTCACACGTAGATGTACTTTTCAAAAACGCATCTGTGTGACATCAGCTACTAAAATAAATATTTTCAGTTCCCCTGACTCTCCCACCATTACACTATCCTGACCTAAATAACCTCTTTCCGAATAAACAAATAAATATGATGTAACATATAACAAAATGCAAATAAATAAGAGCTTATGAGTGTGTTTTGCATTAAATCAGTCTTCAATAATCCTCATAATGTAAAATCTGAATAACTGTAGATACTTGTAAGCAAAGTATCAAATTATCGTTTTTAACCTTTTTATTTTTTTTAACACCCACAGCTGTCCTCTCAGAAGTATGATACAAAGGCTTGCAAAGAATTTTTAAGTTGTAGGTTTTTACCAATTTTTTTTTACTGAATTTTACTGAACTACGCTTTAACAGAACATCACTAGCAGAAAATTACACACAATGATTCTGGTTGATTGCTGACAATCAAGGTTCAGTGCGCATGTGAAGTAGATTCCAGAAATGACAGGGCATTGGCATAATGCAAACGGAATGTCCATTTAACACACAAAAGAGTATGGGAGTGTGTCAGTTTCAAGTTGGAGTTGAATGAGCGGACATTTGAAAATCTGTCTCTGTTGAGATGCGCTGACCTTTTACATTCTCAGCTAATAAAATCTGTTCTTCTCAGAACAGTAGCTTATTCTGCTGTGCAAAGAGTGCCATTGAGACACAATATTCTCTACCAAATACCTCTCCCAATATGTAATAGTCACGGTTGGGTCCTTGGATCAATGAAAAAAAAAATGTGACTGCAAAATGAGCTTATGGAAGTGATGAAGTGATGAATTATGATGAATTATGTGATGTGATGAATTATGAAATGGCTTAGAATGAAACCAGCTAATTGTCTACAGTGCGTTTCAAATTGAATTTGAGTTTGAGCTGTGGATTTGTTTGCTTGAGCTGCTCATGCTTGACCACAGTATGTTGTGTTGACCCATGTAACACCCCCTGAGCTGTTTGCACAAGACATGAAATCAGTGATGTGCCAGGAACCCAAAGAAGTCCTGGGCTAAGTGAACATTTCCGTGTGAAATCTGGAACAGATTGCTCAGCACAGTATGGGCTTTAATCGGGCGATCTGTGGAGGATAATATGTCCTTTGTACAGGCTACCACTTTCCTTCCCTCACTCTCTGTACAGGCTACCTCTTCTATCCCCCGTTTCTCTCTCTGAAGTTCCCACTGCCCCCCTCTGCTTGTGATTGCTCTCTCCCTGTATTCCAGCCCCCACCTTCCTCTTTCTGTCAACTTCCCTGTCTCACTCTCTCACCTCACAGTGCTACATCTGCAACCTGTCTGAGAGCTGTTATTGGGATATATTCACGTAGATGGCCTTTTCAAGACATGTTTTAAACAAAACAGTATATTCTGAACATTTACAGCAGTAAAGCCAACTGTGTCACATCTTTGTGTTGCAAACCCAAATTTAAGATTTAATTAAAAATAAAAAAACACTTATCTTGCACACCCAAATTGAATAAATGTTCTTGTAAATAAATAAATAAAACTTTGAAATTCAACATGAAGCTTGGAATTATGTGTTTACCAAAATTAAATTGAGATTTGTGGATACAGATCACAAAGCTGATTGGCCCTCAGTTTGCTGTGCATAAAAATAAAATGTCAGCCCACAGACATAAGCTTATGCTAACTGTAACCCTAACCCTAACTTCACCTTGGAAAATGTATGGAATACAGCTTCTTAAAATATTCAGACTGCAGCTGACACTGCTGCTTCATATTCAAACTTAGAGAAAGTTACAGGCAAGCCAAAAAGCCCATCTCAACGTTCCAGCCCACTTGCAGACCAAATAATAGTTTCTTCATTCAGATTTTCAATATAAAGGAAGAAGTTAAGAAGAAGGTTATACGCCTTTAATTAGGAAAAACTGGAGACAAGGAAAGGACAAAAGATGCATACAAAACAAGACAATGATCTGTAACCACATTACACTTTGACCTTTAAGTACTGCCTTTCTTGATTGTAGAAAGCACAAGAAAATATTGAGAGAAATAAAATGTTACAATTCAAAATTAAGGAAAAAGCCAGTTGCATTGCGTGTTGGTAATATAACAAAAGGGAAAGTGCTCAGTATAAAGCATAAAAAGCTGCCAGGACATTGCCAAACATTTTTATTGACTTGGAAGTTGGTTTTCTCTGATGATTAATGATGTATTCTTAGTAAACCCTGTTGCCAACCCTTATCCATACTGAGTTTGTGATAAACAAGTGGAACAAATTCCATTCTGGTTTCCTTTTTCCCCCAGGGTTGATGTCAGGTACCCTGTAAATTAGAATACATTGAAAGGACATGTTCACGTATTAAGTTCATTCTCTCACTGAAGATTATTGATCTATGATCTATGTGAGATCTGTTGATCTCACTTCCTCTTCAGTATATGGAGCCCAGAATCAAAATGGAAAAATGTTTTTAAAAAACACCTAAATAAAATTCTCTTCTGCTTAACTATCTGTATTGAGTCATATATCTGTATTGAGTCACCCTTATAATTGCTCAGCTTTTATGTTTACAATGGAGGCACAGTAATACAAGTACAGATACCTTTGAAGACGGATTCATTCTCACTCCTGTCTGTGACCCCCCCCCCCCAATGTGCTACTGTGAATACATTAACAACACAATTCCAACTACCATTAAAATAAATAGATATTACAAATTGGACATGAAAAATATATTAATCAATATAAAACAAAACTCAGTTAAAACATTGTTAACTAATGATATAAATATAAATATTCAGGTGACAGTAATAACAGTAACTGATCATTTCAGTGTGTATGTGAACACATCAGTACAAAGTACTGAATTCCATGTGAACTGTCACTTCTTTAACTCACTTTGTTTTTACTTTGGCTACATCTGACAGATTTCAGTCATCTTTCTCGAGAGAGATGCCAAATTTTGAAGCTTCTCCAAGAAGTGGTTCAGTTCAATTTCAAGTTCAGGGTTTCACACACAGGACAGATCTGGGAATGAGAGATAATTATACTGTCTTTGCTACTATGGAAGTGCAGTGGACCAGAGTATGCAATTACACTGGTGATGATTTGCTAAATGTAGAAGCAAGCACTGCATCTATATTCTACCTTTTACAGAGTACTCTGATTTAATGAGTTTTTAAGGGGAAGGCAACATGTGCACTGATATGATTTACATATTCACTGGTGCGATTTTGTTTCCACAAAAACACATTGGCCTAATACATATAAAATACAATGTAAAACAGATTTCATTTGGTGAACTACTGCTAAAGTAACATAAAAATGGGAGACAATCTATGTATTCTTGAGAGTCATTCCTCTGGGCAAGCTGTTTTTACTTCATTAGACCTTTAGAATGGGGCATATATTCAATCAAAAACCCAAAATGATTGGTCGTTAACATCTTTGTAAGTGTCACATTTTTCATTTCATTCACAGGACCTGTATAACAATTGTGAGTACCACTCTTTTGACCTGTTGCTGTTCTACCTGCTACCTGCTAAATTTATTTTGTAGAATTTCATTTATATGAAGCTTTGAAGATCAAGACAAAAGAAAGTAGCAACAAACCATGGATAATTACAAGATTATTTGCTAACTCAAGCAAGCCATCTGGGTGCTTCCAACAGGAGGATGCAAAGAATAAAAGAATGCCCATATTTGATCAGCTTTACCAGATATGGATTTTCCACAAATTAAAAAATATATGTACCTGAAAAACAAATCCTGAAATTCTAACCTTTACTTTGCCCTGAGATTAGAAGCCTTTGTTAATGTAAAAATTTCTATGGAGAGGCAACTTGACTTTATTTTGGAGGGGGCACACTTTTATTCAAAATGCACAGCAAAGTATAAATGAAGACTGGAGACCCTGCTTCTTTTATTACAGCTTGAAGTCCATTTTTAATTTTTTTTTTTTTTTGGTTTATTGTGTAAAACGTCAGTTTCATCTGGATTGTTATATTGTTACATGGAAATATTTTTTTCTTTTCTTTGAAACAGAATTTACAATCCACCAGGTCAAGAAAAAAGCAGATTATATCAGTTTATAAAAAATCTATTCTTTTAGGCAGTGTGTTTTACGTGAATTGTTGGTCCACAAATTTCACACAAAATGTATTTTTCCCTTTTTCATGCTGTACTGCCTTGACTCTTGTTTGTTTTGGGACCACTCACTGCTGTAATCAAGAGGGAATAGTAGGTTTTAAGGTTTTACTGAATTAATCCTGCACAACAAAATGCAACATAACAATAGCTGGCTAGCTGCAGTACTGTACCAAGCACACAATATGATGTATCTTGCACCAGTCTAAGTGCAGTGAGTTTTTTCATTTATCATTGCATACAATGAAAATATTTATATTCTATTATGAAACAATTCTAGCCAAGCCATATTTTTCCATTATAGAACACTGGTTATTTTAATGGAGAAAGGCAGTGGCAGTATAGCTGTGTAGATTGTGTAAGTTGTATTTTCCTTTCAGTTTTGCTTCCTCATTCATGCAAAGGTTGTGGTGAAATGAGCCTAATATACAGTTGGCATTTGCTAACGTTGGGTGAAAAACTGAGGAAATGCAAATAAAAAATAAATTCATGATAAATTCATGCCAAATGCCATGTCAATCAAAAGATACATTTTTGCCATAGAACAGTACACATCTATGTAACTTGGATGTATTTTAGTATCATAACTTAAATATGATGTCTGGAGGTTAAAAAATACAGGAAGTGTTATTATTCAAGTTTTGTGTAGTAAAGAAAGAAAGTCCTATCTTATTCTGATAACATTAGAATGTTTCACATGCAAAAGAACAATATGAGCAGCAAATGAGAGGATCTGAGTCAGATGGTACTGGACAGCATGATGGGTTAGACCACATTCAGTGTGCTAACCAAGCAAACACAAAGAGCCCACCTTCCTGAACTGTGCAAACATGGTAGGAACACTATGGAGAACTTATCGGTTTGCTGAGGCTGATGACGGCTCCTTGCCTGGGCTCTTTTTCCAGATGTGTTCCTCCCCTGGGCATGGCTTGGCTGGACTGACCTCTTACAAGTCTCCCAGCTGCATTGCAGCCAGAAATCACAGCTGTTTCCAATCCCTGTGCTTTCTTAAGAGGACTTGAGCCAGTGGCGGAGACAGGAGGAAGAAGCTGTGTCTGAACAGAACGAGATGGATCCTACAAGATTACAGACACCACGCAGCCTAAAAACAGGGAACAAAACCCCCATCGTCTGATCGACTGGTAGAACCACGTTCATGCTGTGTATGCTATAGAACAACAATGCTCTTATTTTGGCTGATCACAACAATTTCCCAGTCTCGCAGTTTTTTAACCATTAGCAGTCTGTTTTGGTTGAAGATTTACTTTTCTGGCATTTTTTTTTCTAAATACAACATTTGTTAAGTGTAAGGTTTTGAGCACATGTTTTTTTTTTTTATCATCGTTCTTTATGACTGTTGTTGAAGCTGTAACAAAATGTTTCACTGCATCCTAAAAACACAGTGGAAAAAGAGCTATGGCAACAGTGGCAGCAGAGAGAGTGGTGCTCAGCCCAGGACCATAAATCTTGTCCAAATAAAGCCGAGCAAACATGGATTCCGCTGTGTCTGTCTCTGAAGAGGAAACCAAACCAGACTGCATTTTCAGATCCCTCTTCAGATTTTTGAAGTTGTTCTGCGGGATTAGAAATGCGTATTTTGCCAATATGGAAGGAGTTCACTGCTCTGGCAGAAAAAAGTCTATAAATGTGAGACGTTCCCTCCAGTGTCTTCACAGACACAGACATACACAGGACATATGCGCAGCTGAGACTAATAAGCAGCACAGGCCAACTCACTACGAATATTCTGCCAAAGAGGGAGCAGGTAGATAAGCTCCCGATGGTGAATCTTTGTAGATGTTCTGCACATGTCCAAAATAAAAATCAACACACTGTCTGCTCCCCCTGCCCTTGGAGTGTAAAATGCCAGCAGTGTGTGTAATAAAATTTCCATATGTCCCCTTGTCTGTCTGCGCACAACCGGCAGGAAGGAAGCCAACACTTCACTAATAGTTTTACAATAAAAATAGCCACACTCACCCAGCCCCTGCTAATTTAGGGGAGGGGACAAAGCAAATTTTGCAGAGAGCATCCTCAAGAAAAACAGCATGCCAGCATCATGTTACAGACAGATGCTGGTTCCCAGGAAATACCCATGCCCAGCAGACCCGGGCTGTGAGGGCATCTTACTCCATGACCAAGAATGTGATACCACCCAAAGGGCTTTTTACTTTACCATCTTATAAGAATCACAGTAAGACAATTCTAAGAGTTTAATAGTCAAGTTTATTGATGTTATTTTTAGTTCAAAGATACCATCTTGATCACGATTATCCATGCAAGGCCCCACAGTCATCTTCACCAGTCTTGTTTTTCTCGCTGTGTTGTGGCCTTCCTGGACTTGAGTTCTCCTCTAGCTGAGTCAATGCTGGGGAATGCTCCTTGGCAGCTCCCAGCCTTTCCTTTTTCAGCTGTTAGTAATATTGCCTCTGGGGCTCCGACTGTTCTGCACATTTGATTATAAATTATGTTACATGCTCAACTATGGGAGAAGAGGCAGAGAATGGGGCCCCTGATCAGGGGAGCGTCTGCTCTGCTGCAGAGGAAAAAGAGAGAGGGGAAAGAGAGAAAGAGAGAGGAGAGCAGAGAGGGAGAGAGGGAAGGGCGTAAGAAAGTGAGGAAGTGAGCTCATTTTCAGCATGGACAAATGTAAACATTTAAGCACTTTTGAATCATCAGTCAGCAAGCCATTCTCTGCAAATTCTGTGTTTCTGGGACAGCCATATCGCCATCTTGGCTCATCCATGCAAATATTCCTAACCACATACCTAGGACAATACATGAACAAACCCCAAGTGAAAAGCTCCCTTCAAACAATGACACTAGACCACTCAAAACAGACCTTCTAAGTGCCCACATTCTATGAACAGATGAATATTTTCCAGACTTGACAAAATGGGCAACCCTCTCTCACCCTAGGACTGAGCTGTGCCCTGTTTTTATTCGTAGCTATTAATCCATGCTCATCTGACAGGGATGATCAACTGTTTGTTGTTTGTTTGGGGCACTTTTACAGGCATCCCCAAAAAAGTGAGAGGGGGACACAGAGAGAAAGATAGTATAAGACAGAAAGAAATTGAGTCTGTAAATATGGGACCACATTAATTGACATGCAATGTAGCAAAATGACAACTCTGTCATTCTGTCCATAAAGCTTGGTTACTCATACTCAGGTCTTCAGCAATACTATGTTTTTTCCACTGTTTGACTTGTTCACATTTTGGTCACTTTCTGAAATTGAAGGTAATGTAAGTATGCACTCATTTACAAGAAAAAGCTCTTTCAGTGACATTCAGAGGGGCTCTCTGTACATTAGTGGGTTATAATGCATAGAAAGTAAAAAATTCTGGACTGAGAATTACATTGTCTTAAGTTTTCTCTCCACCACTGCACAGTTTGTGAGAATCTATGTGTTTAAATCAACAGCTGCATTTCAGCTTAGACCAGAGTAAACTTTCCCAGACGGTATGACTCGGGATGGAAAAAGTATATCATAAGTGATGTGTCCCTGCTGGACTGAATACCAGCTTTACAAACTCAGATAAGACTTTTTTTGTCCAGGTTTGTGCAGCTTAGCAAATTATCCATCCACAATGCAAGATTTTACAAAACACTTCTCACTTCAGAACTAGTCATTAGTTAGACTGTGAACAACATTATGCATAATTTTGACAGGGATCTCTGGCACTTTCTGACCCATGAAAGAGCCCTCTCCTTTTACAGCCTACCAGATGGACATGTTGATTGTGACCTGGTGACCATTTTAACCTCTCTCAATGACTACCATAATTATCTACATACAATAAAAGTTGGTTAAGCCTATGTGATCATTCTTGTTTGAAGAACAGTCAGGATTTGTGATTATTATTCATTATTGTTCGAAAAGCTTGTTTCCCATCCTGTGGACAAATTTCTTCCATTCTTTTTGTTTTGAAACAAACAGACAAGCACTGCATGAGCATTCCACTTCTACCAAACACTAGCCCACAATTCACATCTTCACTATCACTATAAGCTAGTTGACCACAAACCCAATGACTCCCTCTAGCTGGAGAACTTGGCACAGATTTGTATCACTTTCCAGCACCAGCTGCCTGCAATGGCTAACCCACTGTTAATCCCAAACCTCCACCCCTTATCCTTAAAGCACTAATCCAAATCATTGTTGGGGAGAAGTGATGGAAAAGAGACCACTCCCTTCCTCAAGTTGCTCTGTCAACTTTAATGCCATTCCTGTATGGGCAGTCAGCGTTTGTTCTGGAGCTGATTTCGACTCGGTCGCATAACTGGTCACAGGTTCTGTTCAAAGTATAAGCTGATGAAAAGCAGCTGCATTTCAGCACTGTCTGAAATGTGAGGTGGAAAATCTCACCAAAATCTGAAACTTTAGGCCTTTAATAATGACTAATGAACAGAAACTTTCAAGCTATATTCAGTCATGGGCAGGTTTTTAAGTGTGCTGTGCAGTGACGCTTGGAGGAGCTACCAGGTAAAGCTACAGCTTTAGACAAAATTTAGCCAGAGGTTTATTGCTCAATACATGTTTCTGCTCTCTGGAGTTTTTCAGCTTTAAACTGATAACATATTTTTCTGCTGGAACAGATGAAGAGGCATGGTTGAATAGAGACTGAAACAAGCACAAATAAATACCCTTCTAAGACATTTATTTCCCTTACTACTCTAAATCCAGTGCGTAACTGGTAGGAAATATGGTTATAATGCATTCATATGGGGTAGGCTCAGGAATGTGTCATGGCTCATGTGTCAGCCAGACCACAACGTGCTAAAACTCTTCACACCACTTCAAACATTACTAACAGGCTCAGAGAAATCTACAATCACAATGATGGAGGGAAATATGGCAAAATTTCCTGTTTCTGTTGATTACTGCATCATACATCATGTCCTCTGGATTAATGTACCACTTTCATTTTACAAAGGGAAGCAAGGTAGGCAACTTCTCCACAAAAAAGTGAAGAAACTTGTGTCAATGTGAGGAAAACACAAAGGCATCTGACTTATTTTGTGTAATATGCAGACCAGCCATGGAAGCTCTGCCATTATACAAGCACCCTGCCAAAGCAAGATGGTGATGCATTGGAGGTAAAATGGAAATAGTGCTGGTTAGATGATGTAATGTGTGCAGGAACCAGGCTTCCAGATGTGTATAAAATACTGGCTGCATAACCCGCTGCATTTCTTGAAACTTGGTTTAAAAGTCCTTTGGACTCCTATCCTTTTTGTTTTGCTGGAAGGGGTCAATATAAATCCATCTTAACCTTTGGCCAGTTTTAATGCTTCTTGTTTGCTCTGGAACATAACTCAGCTTGATATGTTCAGCTGCTTATCAAAAAAGTAGATGTGTGATGTGTGGATCTAAATGCATATATCAACTGAAAGCAAATTCATATTTCAAATGAATATGTTACAGTATCTATCAGTTGTATCCAGTCATTTGTGGCTCACTGAATATGTACAGCTACACTGAAACAGCCTCTGGTATGAGAAAGATGTCTGTTCAACAGAAACAGTTACTATAAGAGGCAGAAAGGGTAATGGCAAAAAATAAAAGTGAGAGGGGGAGAAAGAGTTTTTCTGTTGTCTGAGAGCAATCTTCTTTTGGTATTCTGCTACCCACAAGTACAGGCTAACATTAAACAGCCCCTGCCTCTAAGGGCTGGTTTAGAGTGTCCAGTTTCACCATCAATCTTCAATGCATTCCTCCTGCTCCCTCCACCAGTGGGTGTGTCTCTTCTCTTTCTGTAGGCGTGTCTCTGTGCAGCAGTTCTGACATGTGCAGACAGGAATGCTCCACTGGTGGGCCACATGCACCGGCTCTGGTCCTGCTGCTTGAGAGATCTTCACTTGCCTTAGGTGGGCATGAGAACTCCAAATATTTTTAAACTGTTGATGACTTGTTTTTTTTTAGGTCATCTATTGCTCTGATAAAGATTAGGCAAAAAGTGGTGTTTCCTCTTGTTTTGTAACTTTTATGAAGGCAAACTTCAATTTCACAATCCGGATCCACAAAATAATTTCAAGTAAAAAGAACCTCTTTCCCATTTAAACTGACTTTCTCCTACAGGATGGTTTAACCGTCGAAAGAATTCAGAATATTTATTCAAGACAGAAAATGGCTATTTAAATGTCAGTTCAGTTCCCATTTGTATACCCCTCCACAGTGCTTGCCTTATTCTGAATCCCAGAACTGAAGTCTGTGAATGTAGGCATAGGAGAACTAGTTTCTGTGAGAGCACTGTGAGAGCACTGTGCATGCTCAGCACTGCATTTGCTGTTCATCATCCAATGTCCCAGACCCAATTATCATATAAAGACTTTGGGGGTTCCCCAAGCATTAGATAGCATAGGTTTTTGTTGTACAAGAAAGGGTACTTCCAGCGCATAACATGCTGCAGGACATTTGGCTATCTCTATATTTTAACGAAGAAGCAGTTGGTTTACATCTGTAGTTTCCCAGGTGAGCGTTTTGCATTCCTCTTCTTTCTGCTTATAGCATAATTTCAACATATCATTCCTATGCAACTTTTTGGCATTGACATGGATCACAGGTCCTGCATCTCAGTACTGCTAGGAGGCTAAGCTACTGCAAGGTTAGCCTGGATTTTAGTTCCCCAATGTTGTTATGTTCTCTCATCTTGTAATTTATGTTAGTAGGTTTTAATGCGAGTTAGACAGAAAGAAAGAGAGAAGAAGAGAGGGAAAGAAATCCTACTTGTGCATTCCTAACTGCATCAATAATGGCATAAATTAAAGACTAAAGTTTTGCAGCACTGCATGCCATTTTTAATCCCAGCAGGGCTCTCTGTGATTGTGCAAGTGGCTTTTGGAGATAGCACATCTTTTCCTCCAGTAGTCTGCAGATGAGTCTGTGTTTCTGCAATGTTCTTTGCACTTATAGGGATTATTGTCATATTCAGTGCATTATGCACCTGTCCCTCGCTTGCTGTGAACTGCAGGTCATGATTGCTTATTTGCAGTAGGGGGTTTAGTGTCATGATTATCTCAATTGCATTGTATTTTACATTTATAACCATCTGATTTTAATCATATACTGTGTGCTCACTATAATTCCACTACAATTTATTATCTCTGTGCTTAATTATTGTCTTCATCCATAACTCCATAATTACAATAAACTGGTAATCAATATCTGATATTGTGTTAAGTACTTCAGTGCATTAAAATTCAAGTTCAGCTGCTGGATGTTGTTTCACAGCCTGTTAAACTACTGTGTTTGCATCTGGCAACAAATGTGTTGTGCCGACCGTGATTACCCTTTGCCCCCTCCCTTGGTGATAGCAGGTGGTGGCAGCCTGCATGTAATTTGCAACCAGTAACTAGGCTTGCTTATGGTTTCACAACTTTGTTGAAGTGGTCCTTGGGCCAAACACATTCAGAAGTCTCAAACCAGGTGCCTTGACTGCTGCCCTGTAGCCACTGTTTCATCAATCTCCTCTGTTGGGAGATATTCTCCCTGTCTCTGGTAATAGTGGAGCAGCAGGGGACAAACTCTGACACGGAAGAACTCTCATAAGAATTCCCTTCAAAAGGGGACAGTTTTTCTATTTTTCCAGCAGTGGTAGTTCTCTGTTGGCAGTACAACAGTACAGGCTTATGACTGCAGCAACAACAGAAACCTACATTACATTATCCAGAGCAACTCCCACAGTGCATAATTTTATACATTATCCATTTATATAGCTGTACTGAGGTAATTCAGGTTAAGGGCACAACCAAGGGTTGTAGCAGATGTACAACAACAACAGTGGCTCACTTAGGAATTGAACCATCAAGTGCTGGGTTAGGAGCCCTGCTCCTTACCACTATGCCACATTGTTCCCCTTACTAAGTCCACTTCTCTCTGGTAATGATCTGAGGTGGGCAGACATCCTTCCATTATTAACAGTATTGCCTCTGAATGAGGAGTGATAATGATGCTTTCCCCTTGGCTCTCTGAGTTCCTGTGTCTTCGGTATGGCTGCATGGGGTTTGACTCTCCCAGTTCTCCATCCAAGTAGTGATGTGATGTGGCAGAAACCTCAGCTCAACATAGTAATGTTTCTTACTGAATAGACCTGGTTGCTGAGTCTGTTTTCTAAAACAAACTATACCATATTTGTGAGATAAAAAAGCTAAAAATTGTTAAGATTCTTGTACAGTATATGTAAGTAATACAGAATAATTTCACAGAAAAAGACAGTCCACCAACATCATTTTCTGGATTAAAAAAATTTAAAAAATACTGCTATTGGAAAAAAAAACCTTTTATTGAAAAAATATCCCATAGGCTAAATTTATATAGCTATTGGGAAGATGATGGTAATGAGTAAGTGCCATTACTTCTTAGCATTGTAGAAAATCCAAAATTCACACAACTGCCACAGCTGCATGCACCAAAGTACCTAACAAATTGTAGAATATTAACAATGTCTATTAACAATGTCTAACAATGATTTTACTCATTTTACTGATCACGTAGATAGTACTTTCCCTTTCTCTATGCATCAATAAAATGGCTTGCAGAAATAGATCTGCCATTAAAATGATTGATATCAAAATGAAACCAAGTTATATTCAACAAGTTGCATCAGTGTACCTCACCCAAACAAGTACTATTTCTACTAACTAACCTGCCCAGTGTTTCCTAAACTCCTATACATAATTGGGCCTACTGTTTTTTCATATTATCATCTGAAGAGAATATGGTCTTTATATGTCACATCCAGCTTCCAAAAATCAAAACGTGTCAGGGTGCAAGAGATCTTCTCCATTATGTAATATACTACTGTTGTAAAAGTACAGTACAGTCCAGATGTGATAGGCATATGCTTGCATATTGATTGTGCTTTCACATTACTGCCCTTTTAAGTCTTAACATGCATACAGTAAAGACTGGCGTATACATTGCCCCAATACTTATTGGATCCCTTCCTCCATCTTTAGTGGTCAGCATCAAACTGCAGTCTTCAGCTGCTGCGCCCTCCTCAGGACCATGGCTTGAATCAGACTTGGGAGGCTGACATAAACTATGGGGCGGAACAACTTACTGAGCAATGTCCAAATACTAATTCACCATTCCAAGAAAACTTCAAATAAATTAATGGATATTAAATCAACTTCATATTCTAAGTTGATTCTTTCAAAGTAAATCTACTCATAACATTTCAGACTGCAACCACAGGTAGCAACCGACAGCCAAACCACCCTGTAGTCTTCCCCTTCCAAATAGCTGAAGTTAAGTGGGGCTAGGCTCAGAACTTGGAAAACTAGGTTCCTGCAGGAAATAATGTTGGTGAGCCAGTGGGGGGCACTCTTACCCCCAGGTAATTCCAATGCCCCAGTGCACTAATGGGGGTATTGTGCTGTAGAAGGTGCCATCATTCAATGAGCCATTAAACCAAGGTCCTGTCTCACTGTGGCCATTAAAGATCTCAAGGCACTTATCAAAAGACTAGGACTGCTAGCAGTGCTTGATCCTGGTGAAATTCCTCAACTGACTCTTTACATCTGGCCCCTTAATCATTCCCCTACAGTTGATTAGCTGTGCGACTGCTACTGATTCCCCAGGTTTTCAGTATAAATGGCAAATTGATTCTAATCTGACCTTCTTGGTTACAAAAAGGGTAAGTAAATAAACAAACAGGAAATAACACCATTATAGAAATGGTCCATTTTTGGTGCTGCTAGCTGTGCACCTTTGGCCCAGCTAAGCCTCAGACCTGTTCTTCAGATGATCAGTGTTAGTTATCTCTTTGAATGACTGCAGCTTACTTCCATAGCAGGAGGAGGTATTTTTTGCTGGCAAGGCTTCAGTGGCCCTGACTCCCTGAGGGTGGCCTCGTGGCTCTTTCCCCAGTGTGGCCTGGACATGTTTGCCTGCAGATGGGCCTTGCTGTCACAGCAGAGGGCTGACTCTTTCACATGTCACTCAGTGTGAAGCATTCAATGTCCTTTTTAAAAACAATTTGAACACAAAGCTAAGAGAAAACATTATTCTTGTAAAGAAAATTGGAAAGATGTCTTGTAATAACACAAGCGAAGCATAAATCTGCTGGTACATATTTTTTATGAAGCATTTACTTAAAAAAAACTTTTATCTGACAAATTTTAGTCAGATTTCATGTTTTATTAATCTGCATACATGTGGAAGGTATTTTGTTCTATTTAATCAGGAAGTTCAAGCCACATTTGTGTAGAAAAAGCCTCCCAAGCAGGACTTACAGAATCCAAACATGATGAATCCAAGACTTTGACCTGAAGACCTAAGACCTGAAAGGGAACTTACATGGTATATATTGTGTGGAGATCATCATAGTTTTTAAAAAACACTGATGATCTTTGAAATTTTATCAAGATCTTCAGGATTTATTAATTCCATGGAAAGCTGAAATCTGTGTTGTGGTTGGAATCATCTGAAACATATCATTTTCTCTCTGTCCATTTCTTTGTCTTTCTTTTTTCAATGTGCTTCTCTCCTAATAAAATATTTGTATAATAAAGGATGCCATTGCGGTGGAGAAGGTTATTGTTGAACAGCAGCCAGGCTTAGCTAACACTCTGTCCTCTGGCATGATTCATTCTTTCCGCACCAAAATGTTTGGTCTTCTAGTGGGATGGGAGCTTACACCACCCCTCTGGAAATGGTGCATGTTCTGTCTACCTCAGACTTGACGGCTCTCGTACCAATGAACAGTCAGTTACGCGCCAATACTAGAATGTAACCTGCCTGAGAGCTGACTTTGAAATACTCTTTGAAAGAGTATGTAGTTTATATGAGAACTTTATACATGTTCTCATGAAACTTCACTACTAAAGCCTCAGATTTGAATGTAGACATTGTTTCAGAATCCATGCAGAATGTTTTGTCCTGAAGCGAAATTTATTTTCCCATTTAAAATTCAAGTAGACAAAAAGTTGTGATGATTTGTGAACATTTTACGAGAATACCTTTTATCGTGAATGATGTTGATATTTTCATGTCTTCACACGTAAATGGCAAAAACTCATTGGGGATTCCCAGACATGTCAACACTCTACCATTCCATACAAGACCTGCTCTACTTTCATTTCAGGAGAGCAAATACACTTACTCAACATCATCTCAAACCATTACAACAAGGACTCTGAGGCATGCCTACCTTTTATTGTCTCTTGGTGTAATGCAGCTCTCAGTGTAAAGCATCACCTGTTGCTAATGCAGAAACAAGGGTGCAAGTGTGTGAGATTTGGGAGCAGCTGGTGTGCAGTGAGAGCTTGCCATTGCTTGCATTGCCTCCAGGCCATTGAAATGAATGCAACTCGAAAAGTCCTGTTCACAGTACAGGAATGATGGAGGCCAGAGGCACTGCAGGCAGGCACACCAAGGCACACGCTGTCAAAAGCTTGGAAAGCTGGATGGATTTTGGAGAGATACTCAGTGGTGACACGTGTGTCCCTCCTGCAGTCAATGGGAGATGGCAGTGTTTTGTGCAGCCCACACCACTGCTGTGAACTGAGTTCTTTTTTTCCAGATGGAGATTCAAAAGGAGAAGTCTGGAAGGTATTGTTGAGATAAAGTTGAGATATCACAACATGGCTTTCCTATTTAGAGCTCTTCCATTCAACTCCTATGCAGTGAGTGAACCATAGAACAGCAGTCTTGGCATTGATTTGGGTATTTGAAGTTTAATGGACAATGGGATTTCCTTAAGCATATATGAAAATAATGATCCTTATGAACTAATTTAAAGTAAATGTGACCCAAAAGCAAAATAAAGAGCATCCAATAGGATCTATCTCTCTTTTAAACACTGGATGCTAGCACATCTGTTTTTCTGACACAAGCAATGTCCCTCCTCCCACTGTGAATCCAAAGGTGTTACTTCCACAGAATTGATAGTGTGGAAGTGTCTCATTTGTGGTAATGAAAGTTTATTGGTGGCTTGCATCAGAAAGATTTCAGATAAATCATGCAAACAAGCTTCTCCAAGATGTTTGACTGAACAGGTACAACATCATAGGCACAAACTACAGACAATCTGTGGTGTTTCGCGAGAAAAATGATTTATTCTAATTACGCAATTGGTGTTGATTATTCTGTGAATTATTTGTTTTATTGTTAATCAAGGAAGATAAAGGGGAACAGGTTGAAAGTAATGATAGATTTAAGGGTAATGTTCGGGCTTCCCCTGTTTCCAGCTCACCAGCCGCCACTGATCATAGGTCAGAGGTTGCAGGTGACATTTATACAAATTGCAGAAATTCAGAAAATTGCCTGCACATCATTTTAAAATGACTCATTGTCCCTAATGAGGGGATGGTGCAAGAAAGGCATTGGTGGAACCTTTTGTTTTACACATATTATAATATATACACTATATATTTCAAATGCCCTGATAATGAGAAGCCAAAGATTCCAATTACTCAGGGCATCCTCTTCTTCTTGTTGTTTGCATGACTGTTACCACACACCATCAGAAAGTAGTATCTACAAACAGGAAATGGTTAAATTAGTAAATGTTAAATTAGTTGGCTTTGAACTGCTCCTAGGTGTGTTGATGCATTTGTCATGGATACAACAGAGATGTTGCAATAAATGTTATTATGTTTTGATGCTATGGGAATGTTTCTCCTCCATGCAAACTGAGCATGAGTTCCAAACAAAATCTTGCTGAAAATTCCATTTCTCTTAAAAGTAATGAAAATCTAGGCCCCCGGCACTTATTCTAATCACCAAGGTTAAGCTTGGTCTGGCTGAATCTTTCTCTCCCGATCCATCACAATTGTTCTGCAGGGTAAATGTGTTGTGAAATTGTCCAGTTTTTGGGTTTGTTTATTTGTTTGTTAATGCAAAGCATTATGATTCTATACCATTGAATAATTTTAGTGCTGTTTTGACATGCTGAGTTACTTGTTTCACCAGAGCCGTTGAGAGAAGCAGAAGTCACAATAAAAAAAGAACTGTACTAAGTGGAAACAGCCCCACAGAGTCTAAACGACTCCAGATGCCTGGTGAATGAGCTCAAAGGCCGAAGGCAGAGATATGCTGTCACTCTATTTCAAAGCCAAACATAAAGATATGCCCACCTGTTCTGTATTTCACGCGCATGTCATTGTCTTTGTTGTCTGAATGAGTCAACAGAAAGCTGTCACCTGTGCAATACACCATTAAAGGCTACCTGGTAAGCCTTTTCCTAAAGTTGCTAAGGGGTTAACTTTCTGATGGCGAAAGAAGACTACTTCATCTCAAGTGATCAAATTACATGAATACAGAATGGAAAAAGTAACATGTGCTATGGAGGCCATGTCTGTTCCTAAAACCATTTTAAAGCAAAATCACTCTCTGGGCAGGGGTGGATGACTAATAGGATGAAGAAAACACTCTTAATTTTTGTCAGCTATCTTTTATATCTTTTATGGCTCTCATATACATTTTAAGGTATTTAATTTTAATTTAATTTTCATTTGTATTAAGGTAATATATTTCTTTTTGATGCACTATACTATAGTCTTATTGATGAAACTGTATAATGTTCAATTTTTTTCCTGACATTGACAGTGAAAAGCCCAAAGGAACATAATCCTACACTACAAAGCACTGCAAAAAAGAAACGGAGAGTACATTTTGGGCTTTATGTAAACCTTTTTGTAAGGAAATGTTTTACTGCTAATATTTACCTTTTTCAGTAAATAATGAGTCAGAGTGCAGTGCTCCATGGCTTAGTTGGGCTGTGATATCTGTGTTTTCCGATGAAGGACATCACTGTGTTTACACAAGGGTGGGAACAGGAGGAGGGACGAGGGGGTATGATGCAGCTGAGCAGACCTTGTCTCTCTCTCTCTCTCTCTCCCTCTCTCTCTCTCTCTCCCTCTCTCTCTCTCTCTCTCTCTCTCTCTCTCTCTCCCTCTCTCTCCCTCTCTCTCTCTCTCTCTCTCTCTCTCTCCCTCTCTCTTTCTATCTCTATGTCTCCCCCCCCACATACACACACACTCACACTCACACACACACACACACACACACACACACACACACACACACACACACAACAGGAGCTTAAGTAGGTTAAGCACACTGGCATCATCTCAGTGTCTTAGACCAACCTCATAAACCATGATTCTCAACACCCTCTAAAGGAAGGTCCCACCTCCAGGTATTCTCTTTAACCCCCATACATAAGGGTTGACTTACTGGCCGACAGCCCTGGCTGACACACCTTGTCATTCTCATCACCTTTCTTATAATAATCATGTGTGCTGTGTTCATGTTGAAAGACGGAAAATGAAAACAATGGCCAAACCACTGTTTTACACATTTTCAGGCTCTGTCACAGGAAATGCGGCATGACCATTCCTGGATAGCAAGTACCTGCTCTACTGTCCTAACTAGCCACTGTTTTAACTTTAGCTCTGGAATCCCATCACCAGCAACCTCTCCTGGGTGGTTATGGGTGTGGCAGGGTGGGGAAGGGTGGGTTGGGGTGGGGCAGGATTTGGTCTGGTCTTGGCTCCACAATCCACAACAATGTGAAGGAGGGAAGGGAGGGCTGGGTGCTGACAGGATCAAGGAACTAGAGCTATGCACCAGACAGGTAGGGGCAGGCAGAAAAGATCTCATTTTACACACTCAAGGATGAACTGTTGGGATTAAAGGACTGTACAGGCGGAATAAACAAGGAAAATGAAATGGTGCCAGGTAATGCAAAATTACCACCATTCTGCTGTTAGGTCCTGTGGATACAGCATCGCAGCGCGAGCTCTGTGGGAAGTCATCATTCACACAGTTTCTCAAAATGTCTAAATAATTATCTTGGACTATGATTGAAATACATTAAATTCAGTTATTCTGGACTTAGTCACTCAGGCCCATGTTAAATCCTCACAGCGTGCTGCGACCCCCACATCATCTTTTTTGGAAGTGATGTGTGCCACGGGAGGGATGCAGTGAAGTGGAGAGATCCCGGTTAAAAGTGGGAGTGATCTGGAGAAGTTCGCTGAGGAAGGAATGCTGTCTGCTTAGTGTCTCAACATGTCTGGATGGGAGGGTGGGATTCACTCCAAAAAGCCTCCATTAAGGCCCCTTTTTTTAAATCATCAGCGGCCATTTGCAGGAGGCCTCTTAAGGCTATTCCAATATGCATGACCACCACTGAAACGTCTACTCCACATCACTCAGCTTGCTGAACTTTTCCATCAAGTAATGATGAGAGAATGAGTGAAAAGTAATTTTTTTTTTTTGCCAAATTTAGATTATTTCCCTTGCACTCATTTATCAGCATTGTTCTTTCTCCTATTTATGTTGTGATGCATTATAAAATTAGATCATGTAATTTATCATCTGGAGTGTTACCTCTACCTTGGTGTAGCTGGTGCATATGTCTTCCTTACTTTTCAATAAAGGAAGGAGCCTCTCATGGTTCTATTAGTGCTATTAGTGTGCTATTTTAAATAAAAAATGATCAATATCATGTTAATTTTCTTCTTCAGTAGCTTTTTTAAATTTCACTAAAGGAATGAATAAGCATATCAGCCATTGCTGATGGATAAATACTGAAAAGAGGCTGAATTAGCAATGAATCCTTGTCTGCGACAAAGTGCTAGGATGCTGATGGACATTTAGTGCCAATGGCCAAAGACCATCAGGTCTTTACTGTCTGATACATAGAGAACACAGAGCCATTTCCACTGTTTTCTGATGAAAATCATGTTAGACAGGTTTCTTCCACATGCTGAATATCTCTTCTACATCTGGTTAATTGGTTGACATAACTGTTGTTAAAACATTACCTTACAACACACACACATGTGTGCGTGCACATGCATACATGCACAGTGACAAATTTGTCAAGACTTTACTCTCTCCTCCATAAACCTCAGAAAAAAAAACTATCTTGGTGTGTAGAAAGGCTTTCAGTGTGGCAGGAGAGCAGACTCCAGTTATGGACAAACAAACACTGGTTCTCCTGTTTTTTAATACTGAGATTTCTGCTCGGTGACTCACTGTTTCTGAATGCCTCCCACAACTTATCATCCACACATGTCTGCCACACTCCTTGTTTCTGCAGCTTGGCTGGGATGAAAGGTCCATTTGGTAAATATATTTACTTTTCATCCAATGCTTTGTCCCAGTAATTTTCAGTATCTGCCCAATCAATTTTAGTGGATTTTACAGTGACTGTGGAACAATGGAGGAGGGGAAATATCTGAACAGCAGTAGCACATACACATAACCTTGTGTTGACATGTATTGTTTAAAAGCAATTGTTTTATTTAATGTCAAAAACCCTTTATTATAAAAAAAAGTAAAGGACATGAGTAAATGTGTAGTATGTATGAAGCAGAAGTAATGTGCTACAAATAAGTCCCATTTCAAGGAACAAGTACAAAAGGTATGTGACAATCAGGAAGCATGTGTTACTGAACTGTTGCTAGAAGCAAGAACTGTTGCTAGCCTTGCACATGCATTTGCACTGCGCAGTGCAATTGTCTTTTTATCTTTTTATGTATACCTGACTGGATTTAATCAGGCTTAATTTTTAAATTAGATATAATTTATATTTTTCAAACAGTATTTCACACCAAAGTGTTGGAAGTATGAATCACACACCAAGCCTAGGTTTCTTAAAGACATAGTGATGAGTGTTTCATTTGTGCACCCAAACACTTTCCCTGGGTTTTGTTTTTGCCATTGGACTGAGAGGGTGGAAACCTCATAATAGTGTCTTTTTGATGTGATGTCAGTTCAGTGAATACAGCTACACTAGTGTGACTCAAGTGGTGGTCTGTTCCCATCTATTATGTCCAATAAGTTAAAAGCTCCTCTAGGATCAGTCAATGGTTATTAGTAGTTTTGTGGTGTCAAATGATTATTTGGGCACTGTACTAGGTTCTTTGTGTACAGTGGCGTTAATTGTAGTTCCTCCAGAGGGGATGAGAGGGTTGAAATTCTAAGAATGATATTATCCCAAGGTAAGCATTATCATTCCTACGTAAGTATAACAGTTAGAGTTAATGAGAAGACTCGTCTGCTCTTAGGACCTGATTGTGGCTTTGGCACATTCAGAGATGCATTTTATTTCTTTTGGTCTAAAACCATGTGTTTATTCTGCTAGATTCCCCCCCCCCCTTGGCAATTTTGACTGTTCAACTCTACCTAAATGATTTGACAGAGTGTATTTGATGCAGAGTATTTTTAAAATGTTGTATATTTTATTCAGTGTTTGCATGTACTTGTCTATCTCCATCATTTTGACCCAGTTTATAAGCAAATCTTTTAACCTTTAAATCTGTCAACCTTTTTATTAATCTATTAAATATTTTTATCAATCTATTAATTTGTGTTAATATTCAATATTTATTTATTTATTTATTAATCTGTCAAAACAGTGAAATGCATTGAAATTAAATACCATCCATTTTTCAGTGATACACTGCGAACCAGTCGTAGGAGCCACATATTTTTTTCTGCAAAATGCTGAAACCTGTGTTCTTTTTTCACTGAGATATGCATTGTAAGACATAACATGTAGTTCCGTGAAAACAGAAAAAAATGTATAGATTCTTTTAGATATCATCCACATTATTTACACCGTGTTTACACTGTAATATATTGAAATTAAACAAAACATATATGAAAATAGTTGACTGCATTGTTTTGTTTTCAGCAGCATTTCTTACCACAAAATTCAAAATATAAATCAGAAATGAAGAAAGAGAGATTTTGTGGAAGAGAGTCCTTTATACAGAACGCATTCTGAATGAGCATACTAGACTCAGAAAATAAAGTAGAGGCTACACTTCCTGCATGGGATGCCTTGCATCTTGCGACTGTACCACACCTTGCTGGACAGACATAAAAAACAGTTGTAATGTCTGACGATGTGGATGATTTAAAAAGAACAATAACCCCCTCACATCACAGCCCTGGCTTGTGCCACAAACATACCTTTGGTCTGTGATTTATTTTTACTGTTGTTACGTGCTCTTAAAAATCAGAAAAAAGTTCATATTCTGGCCCCAGGTTCAAATGAGGACACCTACATGTTAGCCAGAAGAAACATTGCCACATCAGACACTTGCCTTTTTCCAATGGTCCCATAACTTACTTTTC
The DNA here is from genome assembly GCA_019176425.1 of Megalops atlanticus. NCBI lineage: Eukaryota > Metazoa > Chordata > Actinopteri > Elopiformes > Megalopidae > Megalops > Megalops atlanticus. Next base: position 44,261,423 of record CM032875.1, on the reverse strand, counting down.
CTCATGCCAGCTCCTTTGGGACAGTGTGCAATTTAGTCATGTGAAACAGAACACAGGGAGACTGGCTGGTCAGTTTGCAGTAGGACGTGGCTCCACCACATAAGAAGCACTGTGCCATTTCTGCACACACCCTCGGACAAGAGACAACACCAATCACTACTTTTCACGGCCCCAACCTCTCAATTTTGCTTTTGGCCTGAAGTATAATGGGAAGGCCCTCTGGTTTCCATGAAAAAAAAGAGAAAATGTTGGATGACTCATGCTTTACTGAGAGGCTTAAATCAAGCTGCCTCTAAATGGCAAGGAACCACAACATGATTTAAGGCATTTGCGCAGTTTAGACAAACTTTAAGCTCTTAAGTAAGGTATCACACATGCATATGAAAAATGAGTATTCTTTTATCTGAACTGTCCTAATTCTCATTTATAAAATTAACACAGGCTTGTAAGCAACACAGCTTCCGTTACACCATGATTTTCACTATGACACGTGACCCCTGTGAAGTCATCAGGAAAATCAAGTACCCTTGCTGCTGGCTGTGCATGCTGACGAAGAGATAGGGATGTGGGCTGGGTCGGAGGGAGGGAGGAGGTGGTGCATGCGTGGATCGGTCGGCGGAGCTCCACACAGCCCTCAGCTGCATCACATGTGTGCTGCTCCCCTTTCCTCCTCCCCCTTCTGCAGCTGGAGTTCGACCTGAGGACATTGGCTTTTTCCTTTTTTTTTTTTTTCTCTGCATCCCACCGCCTGTGTTGATGTGGCAGGCTTGTGAAATGACGTTGCACTGCTTTTGTGTTATCACTGTCTCCAGGGAAAGTTGAGGAAAGAAGAGAAGTTAAAAAAAAGTCTGTTCCCTCCTCCTCTATTAATTTTTAATGAGGAAAAGGAGGTGATGTGTGCATATCATCTAGTAACATAAACAGAGTCCTTGGCAATGTTCCAGCAGTGCTGGTTCTTTGCCCCACCCACCACCCAGACATCTCAGGGGTTCCATTTTTCATTATTGACCTTCTAAGTAGTGAATTTGCTTGATATCAAAGCAAATTTGTCATCCTGCTGAAAATTCTGATTCTGTTGAGACTTTGCTCTTTGCTCACTTATTAAGAGAAACATACAATTCAAGTCTGTGCCACCTGGATGTCAAATTAGATGTGAAAACTCAGAGTGAAGACGTGAGGACCTTAGCCCAGGAGAACGTTTCTGTTTGCTCTAGCTCCTTGCCCTTGTTTGAGGGTAAATGCACCATGCCAGATCCATGCTGTGGGAACAGCAAAACCTGTACTTAGTCCATTGTGGATCAAGAGCATGCGAGCACATACGTGGAAAAGATCTGACTGATTAAATGTGGAAATAAAGTTTGATGAATTACAGAGCTGGTCGATATCACCACATCCACACCCTTTGGTCTCATGTGTGCATGCAATATTGTTTTTTTTTCTTCCGTAGGCTGCCTGGGTACTAATCCTTATGGACCTAGGGGCTCGTGTGGAGTGAGATTCACAAGTGTTTAGAATACCAAGGAGGACCAAGACGACAGTCATGCTTCTGGGGGATTCTGCTTCAGGGGGTCCTGGGAAATTATAGTCTAATGATGGTGGGTGTATACCAAGGCTCTGTAACCTGTGTCACCTTGACAGCCCAGGTCACCACACCTCTGACCTTCAAAATCACTCAGGAGGGCCCTTAGGCTGATATCCACAGTCCTCTGCTGCAGATGTCTTGCTGACGTCTGTGTTCATTATTCACCATATAATTACGACCAGTATGTTGCTGTATTTGTATACGCTGACAGTATGCATCTATCCAGGAGGTCAATATTTTGCATATTTTTTTCCAATGTCTGTACACAGTGTTTATTCATACACTTGACAATGCAAATGTTCCTGGGATTTTCTGGAATGAGAGGCTAATGTAGCACACAGCCTTATAAGTATCAGGAGTTTTGTTCAGTGGAATTAATGAGTCCAGTGAATAAGAAACCCACAGTTATGCCTGCGTGTACAGTCAGAGACAGAATGAGTGGGGGGAAGCAGCAATGGTTTGCAGCTGTGGAGAGAAGGAGGGGTTTGAATTTTGCATGTGTTTCAGTGATGTGATGTGGACAAAGGAAACAGGCAGCTCCTGAGGAGTTACTCATCTAAATATGGTCATCCCCTCAAAGCCAATAAGAGACATGACTTTGGTTGGCTGCACCCACTCCAAATCCACCATTTTAAATTATAGTCAGAATTGTAGTTATATATATTGTTCCAGTTAAACACATGGTATGGGGTAGGTCAGAGATTTCAGATGTAGAATTTGCAGCTGGAAAATATAAGACAGCAAGAAAGATGTGGCTGCTGATGCTCCAAGATCCTCCGACATGAGCGATGCATTGTAGGTGGGATTACATGACAGGAAAATATTTTCATAATGGAATGCAAAATACAGCCAATAGCATCTACACAAGCTTGAAAAGAGCTACAACCCCAGATGTGTAGGATGAGTGCTGGTTGTTTTGCCTGGTTTGGTGAAGTGTACACAAATGCTGACCTTTCCTGATGTCAACACCGGTGAAAGTAGTTCTGTTTAAATAGACATAAGTCTGGCAGTGCTTGAAGAGGAGGATGTCTCCATGTCTGAAATGCATCAGCCTGGAAAGGGGCTGTACAGAAAAAAGAAGCAAAGGAGGGAGATCCCTCTGTGAAACAGGAATAGGAAAGAGGAGATCCTGATGATGGGTGAGACAGAAACATGTTTGTAAGGTTAGGGCTCAACATCTTTGTGTCATCTGCAGAGCAGGTCTGCAGACCTGAGACCTAAGGTATTTACAGCTGTAGGACATTCTCTCATTGTCACTCCTCCAGAATATACAATTTCATTTGGCTTCCCTGCCCCTGTAGGGGCTGTCTGACTGTCTTACATGGCTCTGCCTTTATTCCTTGTCACTCCGATGGCGACCCTGTCTTTTCGCACTCGGCACATTTTGAGCTATTCTCCTCCTCCTTGTGTGTTTTCCTTGGAATTTCCTCTCCACGATTCTCCAAAGCTTTCTGGCTGCCATCTGAGAAACCTCTCTTGGCTGGACTCGGCACTCAGGGCTGTTTGCAGCGCTGCTCTTCGTCTGATGGGGTGGTAGTGAGCTGTTCGTGCTGCCACACAGCAACGGGGAGCGATGCAGCACCGACTGGGACATGTTTAACTCTCAAGATCAATCAGTGAGGAAGGAAATCACCATGGTAGAACTTTCTGCTGGGGACAAAGGGTCCTAACAGAGAGAAGTTGTACAATTAAAACAAGGGATCCATCCCTGGGCACCCCCATCTCTTAGGATAATTTCTTGGTGTTCTTAAAACAGTGATGTGACTTGCCTCAAGCATTTTAATGTTTAGCACATTCTTTTTGTTGACTATGTGGATTACGTGGCTGACCTAAAATTCCAGTAATCCTCATCTCACACAAAGCTGGGAGAGGATGGGACAGTGCCTAGGTTTTGCTCTAGATTTCTCAGCCCACTCCCTTTTCCTCCTTTCCTCTGAGTCACACTTCCTCTCACTCACCTATAGAGGGCATTTGATTTGAACAGACTCACTATACAGTCAGTTCATATATAGGTCATTGTAGTGAGTCATTCCTCCATTACAACACATCATAACTCCTCCATGAGGTCTCATTTCCACAGTCACGTTTCTGAGAATGGTATGATTTGGATTCTGATTTGAACACATTTCATGCATGTGAATGCCAGGGAAAAACAATTCTTTCATTGCTAATTTCATTCTAATCTCTACCATAAAACCAAAGGAACTATACTTTGTACACAGGTCATGCAAATTAACAGTGCATGCCATTGTGTTATGCCTGGACTCAGCAACATCAATACCTACCACAAATTCGTAATTTAATTGCGTACAGTTGATTCCCAAAGTTAACAAGGACCACAGGAATTAGGCTGATTACCCTCTCAGTTTCATTCACTCTGTGCTTTTTAGGCGGAAAAGAGATTGGAATTCTTCATGTCATATGCATGCAGCTCTGCCCTACATATCTAAACTGCAGATATCCCAGATCAAATCAACCATGTATTCACAGTTCTTCACTGCTTAAATTTTTTGTTGTTTAAAGCATATGCTGACAATCTATCAGCTTGCATGGTAGTTTCTGCAGACACACTAGGCTCAACATTTGTCAATGTTTGTCACTATTTGTACAGTACACATGTACACATGGTGTATGCTTTTGGCATGGAGAATATTTTATTATTCTCACATAATTCATTCTGCTGGTGATTCTGTTGCTTCCTAAGGCTATATAAGTCAAAATTGCACTCATATTGTGCAGATCAGGTTACGCATATGCCTTGATCTTAAAGGTGGAGTCTGGTCCAATCAGAAAGAAAAATCAGCAACAGCAATGATATCAATCAATCAATCAATCAATCAACAGTGTTTATGCTCTCAAGGGATTCTAGACCTGGACCCATTTCAGTCCCCTGCCTGTTCACAGCGGCCAGGGCCCATGAAGGCTGGAACTTCACAAGCCGCAGGCCCAGTGGAAGGTTTTTTAGTGTGAGGGCCCCTATACATCAACTTGAACCCACAGCCATTAACACTCATGGAAATTCCCTCCCTCATGTCCAAGAAGCAGAGTCCTCTGTGACGAAGCTATATCATGTCAAGCATGGCAAGAGAATTCAATTGTTATGATTAAGACTAATTTAGGCCTATGTTGCAATGTTTGAGTCTTAGATAATCATTTGATTAACAGTAGATTTAGTAGTGAAATAATGTACATGCGTAAAATCATCAGTAGTGTAAGCACACCTCACACAACCTTCTCTTGCCAAGTCTCTTCCTGCTGTAAGTGTAGAGAAATGTTATAGCTGGCGAGAAGGTGACAGCAATAGAGTAGTTAGCCAAAGCAAGCCCCAGATTTAATCTCTAGCACTTTTTTGGAAAAGCATTCAACAATATAATGACTACTAAGATGAAATATAATTCTCTCTAGAATAGATGTTCAACTCCTGGCAGATTATCATACACAAAAATGTTTCTGTTACATTGCTGTAAGCCACTCACAATGAGTTATCATATCATAACAAAGAAAAAGCCTATAAAGCCTATAAAAGGTGCTCATCACTGACCTAGCATTACTGTTTCAACAAGCATTCCCCTGCTTTTAATCAATTTGAAAACGGTATTCACTGGCAGTTGGAATTCTGGTTAAACTCCTATCTGACTCAGCTTTTTTGGAAAAAATAGCATAGCATGACAATTGTTTGTTCTGTGTCAAAGAAGTTAATCTTCTCTGATATTTGGGGCCAGGAGAAGGGTTTCAACCCTTTTCTTCCACACAATGCAGTTTTCAGTTCTCAATCAGGCAGACATCTCATGTGTGATTAAAGAAAACTTTAATCACAATGTCTTTTCTCTTTCCTGTAATAAATTTATTCTGGGAAACAACACCAAAAAGGACCCCAGAAAAGACTACAAAATGTAATATATCTGTCTTAGTAATGGCTGTGTGCATTTCACCTTGGCACTGTGTGCACAGACAATGTTCATTTGCTTACCAATCCCTCAGCAACAACCATTTTACTTTCCCCAGCAGCATCTGCTTTTATCATCCAGCTTTAAAAAATCTCAGAGCGTAAACGAATGGAGAAACGTGCTGGAGGGTGACTGCAAAAGTCATTTGACTGGGAAGAGAGTCTTTGAAGTCTGAATGGAAAGGCCTGTTAAATGCTTCAAGAGCACAGTGCACGTTACGTATCCTACATGGAGGGGATGTCCTTACCTGTTGTTCAAAACCCTAGCGCACAGCCAAATCAAGATGTATTTCTAGTTCTTGTAGTCCGGCTGTTTCAAAGAACTGTTATCATCATTACTTTGCATTCCAATAAAAAAACATTGTTTTGGATTTGGATTTCAGGATTCGTGTGCCTTTACCAGAAAGGAGAGGAATGACAACAAGGAGCATTGAGGACCGGCATTTAACACAAACTCTTAATTCAATAGTTGCTCACTGTAGGGCACATTCACGAATCTAGATCATTATTAAAATGTCTATCAATTGAACAGAACTAAAGTACTGCCATGGCTAAAGAATTTACAAAAGTTGTTTACAGCTGTCTGCATACTCCCCAAGTCCAGCCTCAAATGAATAACATAGTAAATGCACAGGTTTGTTGTGTGGTCTATTGATCTGGAGAATTCACACACTGTGCAATGTAGAAGTACTTCAGGCCCCGACATTGCACTACAGCAACGAGAGCTCTCACCAAGACAGAGCGATGGTAAGAGAGAAGGGTTAGTGTAAACACTTTGACCATGTGTCTGTTTGAAGAAGGCCTTGAATATTGGCAACCTTCAAGCAAAAATAATTCAATTTACATTTTAACTAAATATGAAGAGCTCTTTTCCAAAACGCTATAAGCGCCAAATCTGAAAAAATTGAGCTGGCAATGCCATTGTGTCGTGTATAGATCCCATTTAATATTCCACCTTTGTTTCTTGCCAAATCGCGACATATCCATGTGTAAAATGTACTCCCAGTAGCAGTTCCGTTCCATATCGCGACAAGCGCCGCGCCTGTTTTATTGCTGACCATGTTATCTCCTCTCGACCAATCAGCGTTCTTCTTATCGGTGCAGATTTACATAAAGACAGTGTTCTTGACATGGCAAATCAGTTCCTCACTTTCAGTTCATTAAAGCAGTAAATTAGTGGCCCACTCAGAAGAGTAGTCCTGCTTTTGAAGTTGGACGCAAGCTGCCATATTTTATTAAGAATGTATTTTTATTATTTTATTTATATTTTATGTGCCTTTTTGTCATTATTTAATTTATATTTTTTGTGCCTTATTTCTGATCCTTTTTAGGCAGGACACCCAGTGAGTGGTCCTGATTTAGAGGTTAAGCACAAACTGATTTACTTTATTTAATTTATTTTACTGTATTATTTATTTTATTTTGTATTATTCATTACATTATTTATTTTTATTTATTTTCATTTATTTCATAATTTATTTTGTTTTATATTCAATATGAACTTTTGATATTGCATATGAATTGAAAAATCAGAAAATAATGAATATCTTGATTTATAGCATTTTGGGGAAAAACAGAATTTATGGATATATAGCATTTTGAAAAAAACAATACATAACTTTGGTTGTGTAATCAACAAAATTGTTGGTAGATTTAAATTTTGGCCAAAAAAAGTGATTTTTCTTAAAACAACTGAAATGGATTTATAACGTTTTGGAAAAGAGCTCTTCATATATACTGCTGTTAAAAAGGGAAGCAAGAAATAGTAATTCATCATCTTAAAATGTTTCTCTACACAGACTGCACTCAGCACTGAGAGGGTCATCCACCTTCTTGTTTGCCACTATTTATTTTGATCGGCTTGTCATTTTGTCTTTAGTTGCTGTTGGCTATGTAAGGTCACTTTCTCATAGCACCTCTCAAACCTCATGATTATATAGCATGTTTGTGGATTATGCTACAATTTCAGATGTCCTAGCATGGTTGATTTGAATTTTCTGACCCTTCCACATGGAACTACCCAAGATGTTCTGATCCTGAGCTATGGTGTACAAATTTCACCCTGATCTTGAAAAATGGTCTGAAGGCCATAGGATGAATAAAATTATGGCAGGATAGTGGAGTGCAAACTTGATGTTAGAGACCAGTACCTTGAGATTGAAGCCTTTATATGACATCACAATAGTATTTTAAATGAAGATATGCAGAGTGTGAGAATATGGAACTTTAGTGAAAATGTTTTTTTTTTTGCATCCAATATGTCACCTCACAGCCTATGCTTTAATGTTATGTCCATTTGAGCGACAAAAGCAAAAGAGGAGGAAACCCACCCCTGAGGAAAGTCGTTGGCCTTGCAGCTCCTCCCCTGAATGCAGCATCCTCCCCTCCGTGCAAACGCGGGACGGGTCGGCAGAGTGCCGGGGCGAGGCGGGAGGGGCGGGGGTGAAGTGCACGTTTGGCTGCAGATCCCAGCCACTTTCTCCTCGGTCTACCTGGCAGGCCACCAGGAACAACAGGAGAAGGGAAGGAAGCCGGGTAGATGCAGCGCTCAGACCTTAAACGCTGCAATCTCTGCGGGGCACCACGGACTGTGCAACCTCTAATTTGGGGGTTTATTTTGAGGGAGTTTATAGAGCTTGCTCTCACTGCCGAGGCAAAGACGTGGAGTCAACAATTACATTGTGTTATTTTCAACTTCGGTAACCAGACCCCTTTTATTCCCTGTGTCTGAAGGGACTGAATTTAACTCCTGATTTGCCGTCAAACCCCTGTTCTTAAAAGCATTACAGTATTCTGTAACTAAGAGAGGAAAAGGACAGAACAGTTTTACAGAACAGTTTAAAATTTTTTTTTATTTCAGATGGTTATTTACTATGTACTACCCATATATGGAGTGACAATCTGAAAAGCACAACATGAGCTATCTACTTAGAAGTTTGCACATGAGGACATAGTCTTTTGCTAAAGCTGTGCACAAAATATTCAGCATTTGGGGGAGGTAAAAATAAAAATGTTAAGCTCTGAATTATTATTACAGGTAATGCTTTAGTGGCTAATTACGCCTCAGATTCCGGCACATAGGCACTTGAAATGTTGCACGAGCACATTCCCTCTTACCACTGCTACATCCCGTATGTATTCTGACAGAGAGAAAATTACGTTGGCTGGGATCTTTTTGATTATATGACAAATGAGTAAGCTTAATGAGGATAATTGTGCCTAAAATTCAGCCCTCTGAGTATACATATGAGTACATCTGCTCTTGACACAGTTGTAGCCTGGTGTACAACTACTTGACACAGGACACAAAAAGAATTGTCAGATTCTTTATTCTTACAGACCTGCTACAAAGTGCTGTAGCAGCTTGAGAAAATGACTGTGATTCACCAGCTGGGCAGATTTACAAAATGAAATGCACATCCAAAGCAAAAACACAAACATTTCCAAACTAGAAAAATATGAAAAAAGAAAAAACCAAGGCAGCAGTGGATTACTGGAACTTACCCCACTGTAGTTGCAGTTACATTTATGAGGCATCATGCATTCCTGTTGTCCACCCTCTCAGGTATGCCATTCAAGTGTGGTGTTCTGCCCCAAGTACTTGCCTTTATTTCTCACTGAAACAGTTACTGATATTTCAGTCCACACTAATAAAGGGTGCAATGACTCTTAAAGGGGACATGCTATTTCCATGAAAGGTTGTGCACTATTGTGTTATAGGTACTATGTTCATTATCCAATGGGAGGAAGCTTAATGAATATTTCTATTCTGAAAATTCAAGATGACCGGCAGACAAATGCTGCTTGTGGTAAGGTATGAAACGCAACACCTAAATGATCTAGATAACATTAGTGTTCTGAGTGAGCATAAAGTTAAACAATCAGTTCAGAGTGGGATGATAAAATGGTTCTATGGCTGGGGTCTCCAACACGTTGCTCGCGCGCTACCGGTAGCTCGCTGCCTGTTTTTGAGTGGCTGGCCAAAAGGTTCAAAGATTATGTACAAAAAAATCCGACAACAAATAAATGCACCCTGGAAACCTCTTCCCATTTCAATCCAATCAAATACACAGATGTCCCACCCCCCTTCAACACAAAATGATATCAGCTGTCAATCAAATAAGTTAGGCTGCTGTCAAGTTTGCCAACACGTTGTCACGTCAGTTGCTCTGTAGGCTAGCTAGTGAGTTAGCTACTGAGCTAAAGCAAGGAGTTCGGTGGTGTCAGCAAGCCAGTTTAGTTTATAAAATAGCCAGATTTATGATGAACAAAAAAAGTGGCCAGGGCAAAAAACATGCTATTTCCATGAGGAATGGGAACGCGAGTTTTTTTTTTTTTTTTTTTTTTTTTCACGAATGTGAAGGACAAGTGAGCAAGTGTGTGTGCCTCATCTTCGGTACCAGCGTTTCAGTCTGTAAAAGATGCAACGTTCAGCGCCACTTCAGGGACATTCTAAAGCTCTTAACGTGAAAAGGCTTAACGTGGCTCCAAGACAGCGATCAATGATAACCAAATTTCTCTCGGACATGTATTGTCATAAACACTTTCACCTGTCCAAAAAAAAAAATTTATCAAAACCGAAATCCTATGAGTATGGACGTTATCTTACATTAAGCGTTTTCCTCTCCATTGACGCCCATTATAAGGAAAAGGCTTAACGTGGCTTAATGTTCCAAAATAGCGGCCAATGATCACCAAATTCGTCTGACATCTCACGTCATAAACACGTAGTAATGTTTTCTATGACTTTGATGTGACTTTAAGATGTTTTGATATATTGTGTGTGTGACAGAGTGCTGTAACTGCGGTTGAGTATGCACTCTGACTACCATATCAACAAGCCTGGCTCTTTGGCGTCACGGTCAAAGCTGCAGTTTGGTATCCCGTAGGCCCGGGTTCAAGACCCGGTGGGGTGACTGCTCTCACCCTTTGCTACAGTGAGCTTGACACAACATATGGACACAGAACGTACAGTCTACATGTTATTGATGTGAATTTAAGATACTATTGATCCAAAATGTCAGCTTTGGATATTGATACATGTATATACCAAAAGAATCTTAATTCAGCTGGTTAATGTGAGTGTTTTAATACGTTATGTGAATAAGTGTGAGTAATATAAGACATGAGTAGCTCTCCGCCACTTTCATTTTTTCAAAGTAGCTCTCAGATGAAAGGTTGGAGACCCCGTGGAGACCCCGTTGGAGACTCTGAGCCTGAATTATGAAATAATACTATAAAGAATACAAAATAGGGTGATAAACAATTGAATAAAAAATTACATACAAATGTATGAGAATGCATATGTGGTTGTAAAGAGGATGTGTGGCAAAGTGCTTCAGTGTAAAAAGTGCTTTACAATTGGTTTGCAACTTGAGTGTTGCCCAATTCTTCAGTTCTTCAGATTGAATTAGAACGTCAGCTAGACTTTGTGTTGTACCAATGGTTCCAATTCCCTTGATTTCCTTCCATCACTGACAGCAGCAAAAAACCTAAACAATTAACTTCAGCCTGTATTGCATCATATTGGGCAGCATTGTCTCAAGCATTAAAAAACAATAAAGAAACATGATTATACATAGTCCTCCAGAGTGACTCTCTACCTGTTTACTTTACTGATTCTGGGGGTACTGTACTTCACAGAGTTTTGAGCACAATATACATGACATATAAACAAATAACACATACAGAAGGTCCATAAAAAACACTAATCACAACCAAATTGAACTTCAGTTGTGTTTGCGTACAAGAAACATCCCAGGGTAAAAATCACACCTAGGTGCTACTCCTGAACAATGAATGCAGCTTCAAGCTGTAAACATGCTCCTTGTTGCGACCGCTGTTATTAATAATGGTTGATTCTGTGAAACCAAGGTAGATGTCATTCTCATCTCCCCTCCCCTAACACAAAAATTATACAATGCTCAAGACCAAAACATAATTTGATGATACAGCATTACTACTAATTAATCTACATATGTCACAGTGATGCTTTTAATTGAATTGATGTTTTCCACCACATTAAACCTGACAAAATGTAGACAGTAGAAGCTGGCACACTTAAAAACATAGGAATGGAGATGTTGAAAAAGCTGTGTTTATTACTAGTAAATAAGACTGGTAAAACTGGTAAGATAGGCAAATACTAAGGGATAAACACAACCCTCCCTAGAGCACCTTTGCACTCATTCTCTCCTCTTACAACCCACCTCTCATTTTTTATCAGCTGGTGGCTGTGACTAATCAATTAAGTGGTTATCTAATGCCTTCCCAGCTGTACACACACACATACATGCACACACACACACATTATCATGCTTCTAAAGTGCTGAAAGTGATCCTGATAACAGAAAAGCTTGTACATTGCAAACAGGGCCCTAGACACAAACAAATACATTCGTACACAAACAAAAACAGGGAAAAAATGTGAAAATGTGTCCATGGTGGAGATAACATTTTCTCAAAATGCAACCAATACAACCATTCAACATTAAATTTTGAGTTAATGGAGTCTCATACTGCCCAACAGGATTGACACTTAGCAGACAGAAGATTTAAAATGCTCCCTGGAATTGTTTCATTGTTTAATTTATTTATGTTTAATTTAGCAAATTTATTTATTACATATTTCAAAATTACTTTTTAAACATTTTGACAGTTTTGGTCTTTCACTTTGAAGAAGTTCCAGTTCTTGCTAGTGCAGGTTCCAGGTGAGTTTGGAGTGGTGAGAACAAAATCCCTTTGCAGCTGACCTGGAAGTAGACATGAAAGCTGATGTATAAAATCAGTTACATTCTAGTGATTTTATGCAAAACTTTAACTTTTATGCTGAAAGGAGGGAAGACAGTACATTGCAAATGAATTAATCAAATGTTACATATTTTATTCTTCATACTCACATTTTCTGTTTGCACAGTAAATTTCATGACCTTACCAAAATGTACTAATACTACTATAGAGTTAAAATCCAGTGAGGTGTGTAGCTTTATACTTTGTGAGTTGTAAGTTGTATAGTATAATCCTTCAAACTGAATAGCTCATTCAAAAAAGTCAGTGAACTCATTTTTACTCCTGGGAACCACTGTACAGGGGCAGGTAGAAACCGACAGATAATGCCTGTCAAATGATTATTGATTAGTTTGTGTAAAAAGGTGCATGAAAGGTAATTACAGAAAGTCCATATGAAGAATTCATTGTTGCATCTAAAAACTGATGTATTTATAATAAGATTAACAGTAAAAGAGGAAGAAGGAAATCTCAGCAGAGACCAGCAGTCTGCAACCACACAAGCTTTATGAGGAGAAAACAGTCCTGTTAAAATACCAGCAAGTGCACATTGAGAATTTCAGGAAATGAAGATGCACCGGGGCACTGTATCTGGAGTATCACCTGGTCAGATATCCATTGATTGTAGTATCTAGTATTCTGTGAATCTCTCACATAGAGGAAGGAACTCAAGGAAGTTTAAACCAACTGATCTGATTAACCACATCAACACACCACAACACTTGTGACATTTGGAAAAGAAGACTGCAGAAATTCAAAGGCAGAATAAATGTTGCCAAGTCATTGTGGAATTTATTGCAGCATAAGTCTTCACGCTAAAATCTATAACAGTCTACAGATGGCAGTTTCTTTCAGAATATGCTTCTTCAGCAGCTGTCCAGATTGTCAACATACATATTCATTGGCACACATCAGTTCATTCATGGGCTTTAGAAAATAATACATTTTCAGTGTGATCATGTCTCGTGTCCATGTTAGGTTTAAAGGCACAGTTGATTGACTCAGATTTTTGGTTGGAAAAGGCAGTTTTATTTGCTGAAGAATTGAGTGACTCGCATACATCCCACAACTTCACAACGTATTCAGAACATTGGACATACAAGTGTTTCAATCAGTTTAATACATGTAAGCTTCTTTTCTGATAAAAGTATTCAAAGTAATGCTCTGTATTAAATTGGCCCCATTATCTGTGTAACAATACTGTAATTACTTTAGGAATGAGTGTGTAACAACAGTGTTACATGACAAATCATATCAGAACTAATGGGCAACAGAGGTGGTCAGTTTGTGTAATTACACTCATACAAACTAAAAAACTTGGTTCTACATGATTTTCTTAATGTCTCTGCTGCAACAGTAGGGAGAACATGGGGCAAAGTTGATGAGAAATGTAAGGTTTCCCAGCACTTGCATGAGAAACAAGTTTCTTGAAATACTGGTACCAAATTGGAGCCACCTGATATCAACATCAATATTGACTTAGTAAATTTGTATCAGTGCCCTATATCCATTCTATATATATAACATACATAACCGAACTAGTAATTAATTGCATTGAATTTAATAGCTGCTGATGTGAAAATCAGTAGCTAGATATGTCACCATAGAACTGGTTGACTTGGATGTGAAATGGACACACTGTATATGCTTTTTGGCATCACTTGTGTAACTTATTTAGTGAGACAATAAATAAATAAATAAAAACCTATATGCTGCACTGAATTTTATTGTTTGGTGTAGCGATTATAATACTACGGAAGCTGAGAACGGCCGTGCTTGCAACTATTTTTTAATGCCGTTATCTCGAGATCATGAGTTAATTATTTTGTTATCGTATAATACAATAAAGTACACTCAAGTCTGCATATTTTATTGAGGAACAATCCATTATCAATTTTTTATATTGATCAATACAATGAAGCAATAATAATTTCAAATCACATTTGATCTCACCAAAGTAATGACAATCAAAAGCAACGGGATACTTAAAATCAACTGAAATGAATTGTTGACTGAGAAGTTGAATTGACAAGCACCCTATGGCCAGGAAAATCTTGTTGTGAAAAACCCAGGCTTGGCAGTATAAATGCATTAATAATGACACCTTTAGATATACAGAAAGAAGCCATAGACTGATGAGAGAGGCTACGCTGCCATAGGCTGATGAGAGAAGCTACATGGCCATGGACTGATGCAGTAGGATTTAGATGATCCTGCCTAAATAAATCTTGCCAAGTCATAAACCCTAACCACAGAACTCTAAATACTCAGTGGATTGAGGGCTGGTGCCTGGTATTCATGCCACAGTTTATCATTGTCTAACCCTCTTCGTGCAATACATACTGACAGATTATTCCCTCATCAGAAGTGTTTCAGTATTATTTGCTATATGTCACAAAGTGGCTTCAAGGTTGCTCATATATTGCAAAAGTGTGATGTCTTTTTGCATCCCAGTACAATAGTATTGACCAGTGCAAAACATTTTGAGCCAAAAATGATTAAACTGTAGTGCTTTGAAACATGTTTGGTCCCAAGGAATTTGCTTTTGTTGGTCTTTGGCTACCCATGCTTTAACACTGAGATATGCCAGCTATGACAAACTATGACGGGCAGCGTGCCCAGCTTCATCAGGATGTTCTGGATTTGTCTAGCAAACTGAATTCTTCAGAAGTGTAAATAAGGTTTGCACAGTTGCATGGAAGACATCTGGTCATATATATATATATATATATATATATACATATATATATATATATATATATATATATATATATATATATATATATATATATATATATATATATATATATATATATATTACACAGTAGCTATGATTTCATTATAGTTTTACTTTTAAATTATTGTTTTCTATTAACAAACAGTGACTTGGGTGAATTTGGCAGCTGTTACAGAGGGAGAAACTGGGTGACTATCAGGGGGTGGTAGTGGTGGGTGGGGTTAGTAGACAGTAGGCAGATGTTTAAATGTCCACCAAAATAAGCAAAATAACATTGAATACGTCTAAAGAGTAAATGACATGTTTATTGGATAACTTGGATTATGAAATGACAAGTTTACAAATCATCAAGAAACACTGCTTAACAGAACAAAACTAATCAAAATAAAAAAGAGATGAGAAGGGGTGTGGACAGTGATTACATAAGTGTCTGAAGAACAATAAAATAGACTAGTATATTGGAAGCATGATGAAATGTAGATAGTCTGCAGTTTGTTCAAAATAACCTGTTTGGATTACTTTTAATTTATATTTTTCATTGATTTTATCAACTGTACCATGTTCCAAAACAAATTGTTTCTTGGCAGTTCTCTTCCAGAAATCACAGATTTACTACAATTCAGAATATAATTTCTATCCAGCTTGTAAAAAAGAACTGGTAAACTGCCATGAGTTTAAATCTACTATCTAATTTTTTGATGAAGTGCAGGTTCATAAATAAATGATACGGGAAATGAAAAAAACATACTCAATTATGATCATCACCTGGGATTTTGCAATTTGTACATTTTTTACAGATTTTTAAATTGTACATTAAGCATGAAATATTTACCATAGTTTATATACTGTATATACATTAGGGATGGTAAGATTCATTGATTCGCATCGGTGCACCGGCATAAAGTTCATGATGTGATTGCCCCAATTGAAAAAGTGTGCACCGGATACAATTTTGGAATCGTTTCTAACATCTTTGCATCGGTAAAATCCAATCCAACTAATAAATAATTATTAGTGGAGGCCCTATGCCTTTATTATTTAGAAATGTGACCAATGATTTTGTATTAAGATTGATTCCTCCACTCTAAACTGTTTCTCAAGCGCGCTCTCTCATCTCCACTGCTGTAAGTGGCCAATTCTCGTCAAGTCTCTCAGCCAAGTCTCGCACGAGTTGGAGGTGTGTCCAGGCGGGTCACAGATTATCATGGAGGAGGAAGAGCTACACGTTCCACCGAATTGCTACAAATCAAATGTTTGGTGACACTTCGGATTTTTCAAGAGAGACGGACAATTTGACAAAACGCATGCAATTTGCAAAATATGCAGTGCCGCTATAAAGAAAAGAAACAGCATAAATGAGATGCTTCCTGAGTTGCAGTACTAGAGAAACAAATATGTGAAGTAAAAATGGCACTTTTTTAGTTAATTTATGATTTGCTGTCTGCTTAAGAAGAACCAAAGAAATAAAATCAAGCTATCTGTACCATATTGAGTTGCATAGCATCATATTCTTTTGCATTGCATTGTATCGTGTTGAATCACATTGTGTTGAATCAAATTGTGTCGAATCGCACTGCATCACAATAGGGGGGAATCGTATCGTATCGCATTAGTAGTTGCTTCATATGTATCTTAAATGTATCGGATCATTGGCAATGCATCGAGATGGAGATGCACATCTCTGATATACATTATTTGCTGAGGCATATTAATATGTCTCTTTTAAAAACTACAGCTCTTTTTCACGTTAAGACCATCTCTCCGATCAGATATATATTCTGTGTGTGGCACTATGACACCTCTTGTGGCACTTGGCATGGAGCCTGTGTAACACATTTTAGCTTTGGAAGTTCATGTGCACAGGCTTGACCTAAGTCTATGTAAGCCCGCACAGAGCTTCCATCATTGCATCCATGCATGTATGTGATAAATACATGTGGGTGGAAAGTGTGTGTTTGTTTATTTCATGTCTACAGAGTGATGCAATCCACTTGCCTTTTAAGAAGTGGGGAGCTTGTGAACTACACCTTTTTGGATTGTCACCACCTGCCTGTGGGACAAGGAGTCAGGGGTGGCTTACAGGGCCCCTGGAACGGGGACTCCCTCCCTGCATCTCTAATGGGCTCCAGAACCTGTTGCAGCTTGAAGGGCTGTAACTCACTTGAGGTTATGTCTACATCAGCTTCATTTCTTCAGCAGATGCTCTGTAGTAGGAAACATAGCCTGGCTGCC
Organism: Megalops atlanticus; assembly: GCA_019176425.1. NCBI lineage: Eukaryota > Metazoa > Chordata > Actinopteri > Elopiformes > Megalopidae > Megalops > Megalops atlanticus. The sequence goes on along the minus strand of CM032875.1, from coordinate 44,244,140 downwards.
CCTGTCCCACTTGTCATACTTGGCAGTGTTATAGAAAATAATTATTTCCCCTTCTTCAAAACTATAGTATTGGGCCTAGGCTGACAAGGCTCAATTACCCAGACAACTCATGACACAACATAGAAAAAAAGCATTTGACTCCATTTCAAACAGCACAATTTCAGATGCTCCTACATTTTTAAACCATACCTAATTCCAGAGAAGCACCATGCTATCAAAGCCTGCTTTTCCCACTTTGCCTGGAAACCAGAGTTTGGTGCCAGATGTGTCTCATGGCTACGACAGTGCAGATTGCTCATCAATAGGCTAAAAAGCTCTTTAGTGTGCTGGAACTGAAGATGATCTATTTGCCTACACCATGTGCAGGTGAGGAAAGACAGCATGGTAGCCACTGAACAGGCAGAAGAAACTGTAGACCTCTCTTTAGCACACTGTGGACCCACCACCATGCTTCCCTGGGCACGAGCCTTGCTGTCTTTGAAGACAGTCTACCACCTGAGAATATGGCATAGGACATGTTGTGGATAGGAACTGGCAACTTTACTTGGAGGTGGTTCAGTCTGCCATGGTTAATTTGGGATGGCCATCATTGAAGTATTTCGCATAAAAGAAGCCACCTGTGCTTCTCTCCAGGGGATGATGAGATGGCACATGAGTGGCCTTTGGTCGAGTGGCCTTTCGTCTAGCTCTTTTCCCTACGCCAGTTTTCTGTTGTAACACAACCAGAGGATGAAAATGGAGCCGTGTAGGGTCTTTCTGGAGGTATGTATTTTTTATCCATATTTTTCATTTTTTTCATATTTGTAAATTAGAGTACACAGTTTCAGTCCTGCAAGTTTTTTAATTATACAACCATATAAGTAATGTAAACTGATATTTCTCTGTATGTCAAATTCAGTAAAAAAAATCAACTGGAACATATTACATTGGTATATTAATGTACAAATCACACTAAATTTTACATTTTAGGTAAACAGTCTAAGTAGTGAGATCATACAGAACATATAGCGACAACGTAGAATGAAATTGGGCAGTTGCGTATAATCAGCAAATGCTTCAGAGGGATAGAAAAATGTCTACCCTGTCTGAGAGATGGCTTGTTTCTCTTTCTGTGTGTGTCACTTGAGGAATACATAACGGAAGTGTTTCCTGCTGTTTGGACAGGCATTTTCCACCACAACGGTGGCTATAACTTTCAGAAGTTAATGAGTCTTACAAATGCTTCCTTAAAACAAGTGTTTTCCTCAACTGCGTTTTTAGTAGGGATGTGCTGAGCAAGCTTTTGACAGTTTTTGCATTCAGCCTGTTCTGTGACTCTGTTGAATGGAGACTCTGGTTTACATCGGAGCCGCTTCCCTTTTCCAGAGTGAAATATTTGTACCTAAATTATGTTAATTGAGACTCAGACAATCATATTGCACTCCTGACTTAATTATGGCCTTGTGAGCTATATGTGACACCATGGTCTCAATGTTTTTTTTGTTTTGTTATTTAAATAAAAGAGATTTCTTTGTCATCTCAAACTTGAGCCTACTGTGTACTATCACATGCGCACTTGCCTGTTGGAGGACAGAATATCCTCAAAAGAGGCAGAAGCTGCAGCAAGTCAGTTGGGCCACACTGTCAGCACCTTGCAAAGCCATCATTCAGCCCTCTTCTGGGACAGCAACTGAAGGATGCAGCCATGTGCTGCAGAAACTGAATGTTCCCATTTGAGGATGATAGTGGAGGATTTGGACGAGCGACATTGGTGATGGTAACAAGGTGGCTGTGTTCTTAAAATGAAACATCTGGGCATCTCAACACCACCTCCTGAAAGTATTACTGTGTGTGTTAAAAGCCCCTCTCTGAAGCATTCATTATCCCAAAGACTGTTTTTATAGCTAAGTAGATGGAAATTACAGGGCTCTTCCTTAAGGTATACTGAGTTGCAAGTAGTCAAAATAAAAATGCAAAAAAAATTTTCATGAAGGTTTATTGGAGAAACCAGAAGTCCTACAGGTCTGTAGTCATTTGTTGCCTCTTTGCAGCTTCATTCATTTCCTAAATAGTTTTGAAACTGTACAGAAGAGTATGAGGCCTCTTATAATAAGTTGGGAACAAAAAGCTTTGGTGATGCTTAAGCTTTTGGTTTTGAGGATGGAGTGTGTCGTAAAATGACTACAAGTGACAAAAATGGTAGATAAATCATTTCTTGGTTTATGGCTCTAAAAATATTTTTAAACTCACACATAACATTTTTTCTTTTGTGTAGACAGCAATTTTTTTCCTTAAACTTTTCTTAGAAATAAAAAATAGGCATCACTCTACAACAGAGAACAATACATTTATTTACCCTAGTTTTGACAAGTAGCAAGAGAGCACTGAAACAAGGTGTATATTCCTTTCCGCTGTCACATTATAAAAATAATTTACCCATAATGCTAGAAAGAGAGAGAGATGGGGAAAAATTTGCATTTATGCATTTACATTTACATTTATTCATTTGGCAGACACTTTTATCCAAAGCGATGTACAAAAGTGCAAATAGTGGGCAAACAACAGGCACAACAGCAAGATGTGTACAGGTCATACAATGCAATTAGTGCTGAAGGTGCTGAAGGTCAGTGTCACGAGCCAACTAATCTGAACTAGGATTGCATATCAAATACAATTACAGGAACAATAAAGTACCGCTATACTGCCTAGGTAAGTGAGCAACAAGTACAAGACAGGAGTCAGATTTACAATGTCAAAGTTACAAGGTCAAAGTGGCAGAGGTATCAGTCCAGGTAGAGTCTGAAGAGGTGTGTTTTCAGACACCTGTATGGATCCATGGCAGTGGGGGAGCAAGATGATGAACCTCCACCAACCTGCTTTCCACCACATTTCTCATGTTCTTCTCTTTGCTGAAGTCACAAACTACATTTTATCAAGTATCATATCCCTTGGCACTTGAGCAGAACTGCGTTTGTCCTGCTTTGTTTGATTTGTTCTCATCTTGGTCCCTTTCCCAGTTTTAAAATATGTAAAGTATGTGCTCACAGAAAAAAAAAAAAAAAGCTATTTTCACATTTATACTAAAAGCTAAAGAAGGGCTTTCTGTACATTGGGGGAATGCCAATGATAGTTTATTAGTGTCATTTTAAGGTGAAATGTTTAGGACATTTTTAGACACCCAGATGTGTTCTTTTTTTAGTGCCCCTCACCTCGTACATGGAATGATGGAGTGATATAGGGTGTACTGTAGATGACTGAATATTTGTGTCTGAGTCATGGTGAACAGCACAGCCATCAGCCACTCCACACTGATAATAGTGACATCCTCAATTTGGACAGAGAGTGAGAGAGAGAGAGAGAGGAGGAGGAGGAGAGGGAGGAGGAGGAAGTCTTGACAAAGGGTATAAAATAAGACCATGGTGGTTGCTGTAATGTGAAGGTGAATGAGACCAATTCAGACCATAACATTACATTATTGGCATTTAGCAGACGCTCTTATCATACATCAATTACAGGCTTTTAGAATGTTATCCACTTACACAGTTGGATACTTACTGAGATAATAGTAGGTTAAGTACCTTGCCCAAGGGTACAGCAGTAGTGCCCCCATGGGGAATCAAAACAGCAACCTATCAATCACAAGTCCTGCTCTTTAACCACTATACTATGCTGCCGCCACATAAGCCTGTAAGTGCATGATCCTTAGGAAAGCACGACCAAATGCCCACTGAGTGCCTCTGGATATAATGACTGAACTGCCATTTACAAAATGCTGAGGCATTACCTTCATGTAATTATTTTAGACTTTTAAGAGGCACAACACTATGGTAGCCTTATTGTGGAAGTGTATATTGTTGTGAGATGGTATGTGAATACTTACTGAACAGTGAATGGAGGTTGTTCAGGTCACTTTATTTCAAGTACACACATTAATATGTTCTGTCATCTATCCATAGGTGAACAATGCAACTTGCCATTGAGTAGAGGCCACACATTGACCAAACAAGCTTCTGTTTCTCAACAGGTTGCTATTAATATGGCCATATAAATAATGAACACCTTCATTTTCGTCTTCTTATGAACATGCTGCAGGGAGTCTGGGTAACAGCCACTAAACCTTGGGAAAACTGTCTGCCTGGAGAAAATAGCGACATGATGGCATTGCCTCAGTCACACTCTCAGCATGTTCTGATTGGTGGCCATTTGTTAGAAGTCACTGTGGGTCACTGTTTCAGTGCTTGAAACCCTGCTCCTAATCTGTACTATTAGGAAACTCTTTTGTCACACCAGAGGTCGGCAGCAGGGAATCGCCAGGCCAGTCAAATGCAGAAACTCTCCGTCTGCTAGCTGAGTGGTCAGAGCAGCAACATAACGCTGACTTCAATGGAAAAGAATGTAGAGCGTCTTTTTTTCCCCTCCCCTACAATTTAATTCAAGCAATATGTGTTTCTTTTAACTCTTTGCTGAGTGGAAAGAGAGATTGTGGGTACTTCTTTTTGTTTCTTCTACAGCCTTTTCTTTCTTTTGCGCCAGTATGCAATACTGCCCCCCACCCCTCAATACCAGCCAAGAAATAGGCACAACACATGTATCAAAAACCAGATGGGGGCACTTGTTACAATATTTTCAGGGCTACTGTCTCCCTGTCTATGAGACTTAAGAGTTAAATTTATCCCTACAGTGAGCAAAAAATCCATAAATCCTGTGAGATTCTTCTCATCATGAAAGACCCCAGGACTTCAAACACTGGCTTTGAATGAAATATTCTGTGTTGGGTAACCCTGCAACCATCTTTCACTGTCACGTGTACAGTATAAAAATTCCCACATTTTATGTTTGAGTTTTTAGTGTTTTATAATCATGATTAGAATGCTCAGTGCTGTTTCAGCTTTGTGACTGCCATTTTAATTTACCACTTTTTCTGTCTGTTGGTTGTATACACTTGACTGTCAATTGTTGTTTGTCCATTTAAATCCATTACAGTGATTTTGTCTGAATTGTACTCCCATTTAAAGTATAACTGGTTGCTATCTGTGTCACACAAGGAATCAATAAATATGTGATTTGAAAAAGGGACCATAGACACAAAATGAATTCTGAAAAATAAAGGCTTTGATTTTGAAAGACCAGGTGGATCTAATGAGCAGTAGTATAGGTTTTTGTATAGTCAGTTCTGTCCTTTGCAGTTGTAGGACATATGAAAATGACTGTCAGGTGTCTTATGATGTGAAAATAGGTTTAACCAAAAAAGGATACTGTGTGTTTTTGTTTCATTTTTTTTTCCCAGACACCCTTCAATTTAGCAAACTTTATTCTTCTTCTGAAAGCGAGGAACTTTCCATGTAAAATATATACTGAAGCAATTTAAGAAAAAATGTGTTTATTTTCCAAGTTTACCCTGCTATTTTAATACAGAAAGTCAAAAGAAAGAGGGAAAAACTGACTAATCCAAAGTTTTGGTGGTTACTCACATTTTAACCCAGTGAATGATTAATATTATCCACAATGTGTAGGTATTGTTACATGAAATTTTACTCATCTACTTTTTCCTTTTTTCTTATTAATGATTTTTCTCTGTAGGTGCTGTGTTATGGACTATTTTACATTTTATTGACCATACATCCATGGCAGGTTCAAACTGGCAAACATTTTTGAAATTCAGTTGAAATTAGGCAATATTTTTCACTGTTATTTCCACTGGTTGAAATTCCAAAAAAATTAAAAGAAAACACAAATTAAGTAATGGTCACCATGTGCAACAAATTGTTTAGGATGATATTACTCCAGGAATTTGAAATTATAACCTTGATTATGGATTAGAAGATCTAACTATAACATTGCACTGGTGATTCCCTTGCTGAAAGCTTATTAGTCACCTTACTTTTTAAAAAAGACATCAACTTAGAAAATGAATGATTTTTTTTTTAAATTTTGTGATCCCACACTTCAATTAGCAATCAACCCATTGACAGCAACCCATTCCACACCACATCTGTTTCAACCAACTTTCATGAAATATTTTTCTGGTTGTGGATGTTTGCATTTGTGCACATGTATTTGTGTGTTCGTGGGTGAAGCAGGGTTCCCTTGAATGGAAGGCAGCTGCTTTTTTTCTTTTTTTTCCCCTGTATGCCCCCTCCAAAAAAAAAGGGAGGAAGATTCAGTTATTCAGCTTGTCTAACAGCCCACACTGCTTGTTCTATCACAAAGTGCTAATGAATACATTATTTTTAAACTGGCTCTTAAAATGATATAAATTCGTGTGGATGTTCCCTTACCACAAAACACAGAGGAAATACTAGGGAATGGACTTGTTTCCACCCTTTTTTGAGAAATTAACTTGTCCAAGTGGGAGGGACTCCTGCATGGTGACTCGACAGCATAGCTCACCACCAAGTCAAGACAAATGCACCCACATCCTCAACTGGACCACTATGATGCCATCAATTGTTGACCCCTGGGTTTATGAAAGTAGTGCATTTTGATCTTTGTTTTTTGTGATCACTTTCTGTGATCACTGTTTTGTGGTTTGCAAATGAAGTCAGTCTCGCTGGCCCTTTGAATGCTTCCTGCTGTTAGCCATATGTGATGTTAGGCTGGGGAGGAGTAAGATTTATGATATTTCTTGGCTCTGTGGTGTTGCCCTGGAAACACTGTGTAACAGCTTTCAGATGTTGGTGGTGAAATAAGGCAAAGCTGAAGAGACAGGCCAGTTAGCTCTTGCCGGCCTACTGTGCCATTTTATCAGTCTGCTGCGTGAGTGGAAAACGCTGAGAAGTCTGGGGACATCCCATGCTTTCATTTTATTGAAATGAGTATGTCTGCAATTACAATGGTGTATGTGCCTTTATGGAAGAAGACAGTGCACATGATTATACCATTCTCATTTTAAGAAGGATGAATTTAAAATATCTTGTATAATGTCCAACGCATTTCTTTAGATCACTCAGGTCAGAGGAGAGAAAGGCGTTTCCCTCCACGGTGTTAAGCTCCCTACCTGCAAACGCCAGTAGAGATGGGGAGAAAACACGCAGAGAGCTGATCCTAGCGCTCCCTTCTGCACAGCACCTGCCATTGGGGAGAACTAGGAACAGAGCAGGATGCACACACTCCCAATAGCCTCTAAGCGCACTGACCCAGTGACCAGGGGCCAGGCTTCAACAGGAAGTGTCAGATCAGGGTATTTACTCAGACCCTCTCTGGGATTTCCTCTCAGAGACCATACACCGTCTTGTAAAATCCACCCCCAATCAAATCTGATGAACAGGATCTATTTGGGCACTGAGAGCCAGCCTGGCCTGTCCCGCCGGCAGTATACAAAGACCGGTTTACTTTCATGGGAATCCTAGGGGCTGCAAAAAGCTTCACAGGTCTGTCACTAACGGAATATCGAATAAGAAAGAATTCCTGCATAGCTGTAAGTGAAGGCATTGAGAGATATAGCTGAAGTCATGTATATAAAGGAGCTCAGAAAAAGGCATCAATGCTGTCATGAGCCTCTAAACACTATCCAGCTGCCTGCCAAATAAACCACACATCTCCATGCATTGAGACACCCACAGTTTGTGCAGAGCGCTCATCAAGGCCACACTTTAATTAAAGGGTTTGTTAAGTGAAACCACAGGTCTGACACACCATTCAGGCAGATTTATAAAAGTACAGTGAGGGGGGACTATGGAAAACAAATGAACCAACACCCTTTTCTGCAATGGAATGAGTTTGTGTTGATTTCACACATGTCACCAGTATGTATGTTGTATTGCACAAAACACCATCTGACACTATGTCAACTGCTTTTAATATGCCAGTCATGGTGTAGAGACACCCGCATAATATACTATCAAACTTAATCATAAAGTGGTGATTAGTATGGTGGTGGGTTGCTCTTATCTCTTAGTACTGCTGAAGAAAAAAATGTAGGCTATACAATGTATAGGCAAAATAATTTATAGGCAAAATGATTCAATGGTTTGGTCTTGTAACATTGTTGCTCCCAGTCAGGCTTATACTAACTAGCTAAGCAACCAGCCCACTACAAATAACTGTGGATGTGCTTAGCTGCAAGATACAAGGAATAAATATACCTGCTGCTCCATATCTCATGAACTAAATACATTTCTGCTGTAGCATAGATAGTAAATATGGCTGCTGCAGCACACCTTATGATAAAAAAACATTTGTGATGTCACAGGAATGGAATAAACATGCTGGTGCTCCATGTCTCATGAAGACACATACCTTTATGATGTCACAGAAATGCCACCCACAGCAGTTTGGAAGCTTTATTGCTGCTTTGGAGAGGCAGACCCCCACAAGAAGCATTCTTTCAATATTCCTCCTGCTATGCAACCTCCAGGAGAAATCCTTAGCTTGACTATGTTTTCTGATCTCAAATAATGTCTGCAGTCCTGACATGTTCGATTTTGGTTTCCTCTTTCACTCCTCTCCATCCCCCTTTCTCTTTCTCTGTCTTTCACATTTATATTTTGTCATAAAGCACATTCTCTTATCCAGAGTAACATACAAAGAAAAAAACCAAAGTGCATCTAATAATGTTGCATGAAAGATGGCAAATACATGACACAACTGATTGCATTCCAGCATGTCAGCATCTTACACAGTGCTGTGACAACTTGTGCATGTATTCTTCAATAACATGGAATATTAAATGCCCTACAGTAAAACTGCAACATACCCTACAAGGGAACCTCAAAATACCTACACACACACACACACACACACACACACACACACACACACACACACACACACACACACACACATCTCAGCATTTTGCTGCAGTGAGTCATTCCTGAGCTGTGGTTTTCTGTAGGGGAAACTGGCCCATTAAGGTATATAATCTACACACACAGGCAAAGGGCTGGCTTTCATCCATTGCTTCGCTCTTGCTGATGTAATGCATACATTTTCGTTAGACGGGGGAGGGTGGTCCTATGGCATATTAAAGGCAGTTATTTCTCAAGACGTGAAGACAGATGGATATGCAGCAAAGGACTGGTGACTTCATGTGTATGAATTGGAGAGAATAAATGTCTAGAAGCACTGCCCTCTTGAACTCTAACCCTTTGTAATAAAACACAAAGTCCTTGATATGTATAAAAAGTGTGGTCATGTATATATACATATATATATACATGACCACACTTTTACCACATCTATGGGGTAATGAATAATGATAATATTACTATTCCATAATTTTTTAAACTTACGCCCTATATCTTTTTTGCGTATCTTCACAAATCTCAGAAGATATATGTGTTTTGATCATATTATTTAAATCTTAAATCTGGATTTTGACTTTGATGTATTTAGTAGAAAATACATACAGTATATACCCTTACATTTTTAGCAACTCCGAATTTCAAAAACAAATATTTAATGAAGAAATAAACATATAATTTGGATCTTAAATCTGGGTTTTGAAAATAATCATATAGAAATGTAGGATTTAGCCATTGCTTGTTTACAGAGCATACCTAATAGCTGATACAGCACCATGGACTGGGCCCTTCTCAGGCTTCCCGACAAAAATATTCTAAATACTGTAAATCAGAGGTCTCAGTCATTAACCAATTTTTTACTGTTGAAACTGATTTACCCACGCAGAGCTCAGACATAACTTTACAAGACAATACAATTAATGCCCAAAATTTTACCACTTTGTACTTTATTTACTTTTTCTTTTTCTTATCCTCCTCCATCTTCATTTTTCTGTTCATGACAACATTAAAAATCCCCTGTACCCCTAAAAATGCTTTCTTTCATTTGTCTCTCCAGAGCCAAAACATGTCATGCGGCATGTTTAGCCATTTGTTCACTGTCACAAAATGTAAGCCAATGAGTGCATTACCAACTGGTGTACAATGAGTATTGATTTATACACTTAATTTTGCGTGCAACAGGACATGTAAAAAACAGATGGTTTCCGCCTTTGGTGCACATCAAAGTTACTCAGCGAACTAATTATTAACAAAAGAACAATTTTGCTAGTATAACATCGCAATTTCAGTTGAAAGCAAAAACAAATTTTCTTTACCTTTACCGTTGTCAATTGAATAACTAAAAATATATATAATTTACATAAACATTTATTTTGGAATTCTTGGATGTTTAGTGGAATTTCTTTTTAAAGTGATATTTAAAAGAAAATCAATATATAAATTAAATCTTGAAAATTCCAATTTAAGAGGGAAAAAAGAATTTGGTTACTCAGAATTCAAATTGAGATTTGCACATTTTCTGTGAGATCTTTATATTTGAAAGCCAGATATACAATACAGATAAAATGTTTTGCATAATTTTAAAGCATATATGAAACATAACACACAGGCTATGTATTTTGATACAATGATCACCTCACAAATTCTAATCTGATGAATATGTATTTTGTACTGAATATTTATTTTTGAAATCCAGATTTAAGATTTGAAGAATATAGTTACTGCGTCCATTAGGATAAGTAAATCTGAGAAAAAATGAGTTTTTGTATTGCGCCTTACATTTGGGAGCCCATACATATCTGTATCAGGCTCAGCATTGTAACATTATATAATCCTTCTTCATATCCACTTGCCACAAATGCTCCATGTTAATAGAACAAAAATAAATTTATTACCAAATACACAAGACCCTTATCTGTGAATTACTGGATCACAGCTATGAGTGTGTAAACGAGCATTATGACTGACTTTGATTTTGGAGAGCCTGACTTTGAGCAGCTTTACTCCATTTGATTTAAAAGAGTTCACTAATGTATAGTAAGCAAGAGAAACTCTCCTCCAAATTAGAATTGGCATTTTATTGGAACCAGTTAGGAAAGTGAGAACATGAAAAAAGCAAACACCATGGAAGCAGACACCGTAAGAAAATGCCATGCCATACAATCTGATCCTAAGCAATGATGACGATGGTTTAAGGAAAATAGCTAAAAGAATATGCTATAGGCAGGGGTGGGGTGGAGGAAGGAGGAGCCCTCGCACGGTAAGGGTATGGTGTGTAGTGACTGAGGACCCAGTGAAGCCATGTTTATGTTTCATGCATTTCACACTAAGGAATCTGCACTGCTTAAACCAGCCCCAGCACTCCCATTGACAGATGGAGGAGCATCTATCACCTTTAATAAAATGAATAGATTTTCAACAAAGAGAGGTTTGACACAGCCAAGGGGGTCATGCTTCACAAGTGATCATGCTGAGTCATGTCTTCAAGTTGTTGTAAAGCTTCCACAGTGTTTTATTCTCTTATTTTACTGTGTGTGCATAACTTTAAAACAATGTCACAACTGCTACCATATCTTGCATATCTTACCTAAACATTTTTTTCATATAGAGATTAATTTAACTTAGAGGAGAAGTAAGTGGCAAAGAGGAATTGATCTGTTGAGCTTTCAGCCAAAAAAAGTCTTACTTGATTTTATTCAGCAAAATGACATTTTTTTTCCAAATGGAAATTAACTTTGGAAATGTATATTTCTGTCACTAAGACAAAACCAAGTAATAACACCGAACTCCTGAAGTTATTCTGCAGCTCCTCACTACATAGCAGCCAGAGACTGACAAGGACCAAGCCCCATTTACCACAACATCAATGCAAGTTTAGTGCATTAAAACCTCCTTTTTCACTTCATTCACACAAAGTTTTGAGAGCTGGAAGCTCTTTCCTGCTTGTTGTACAAAATGTTAAATGGCTGGGAAACACTTTATCTCACAGGAAATTGAAGACTATTTCCTTTATGGGATCTCATTACTGACATTTGGAACATCCACTTTTACAAGTAACCAAGTCGAGGACAAGCCCTGTCAGGGGGACTTTGTGGGAGGGAGCTGTTGGATGTGATTGAGCAGGCCCAGGTGAACCTGCCCAGTCCGTGCAATGACATTTGCCAAAAGCTCTAGAACAAGGTCCAGTTATGTTTGTTGAGTTGCCAAGTTGATGGCTGGCTTCAATGAACATTCTTTGCAAGCAGGAATGGAGCAAGAGCCAGGTGGGAGGCTGAGCAGAGGAAATAGTAATTGCTTACACAGTGTTTCAGGCTGGTGTTTCCACTCCCACTCATGTAAGATATAGTGGGCCTACCTCTGAATGCCCACAGTTTTTCCTTATTTCCTAATGTTGATATTATCATCTAAGAGAAGGGCCTTTAAGGAGGGGGGGGGTAAACATTTCAGTGAAATGTTACCATGCTATCAAAAATAATTTGTAGTATCTACCATGACACCACATTCATTAGAACTCAAAGTAGCACTCTTCTTAATAAATTGTATTTATTTTATTCTTTATTTGGAAAAAATAGAAGATATGCTTAGATCAAATTCATGCTCTGAATTACTTGTTTGAGTAGCATCACCATCCTGCATGTGCTGGATGCTCCTTTTTCTCATTTTGTTAGTGTAGCAGAAGCAACAGTGATGCATTGAAAACATCATTTGCTTGGGAACCAAACACACCCACTTCCCACCAAGGCAAGTCCCTCTCTCAGCAAACCCAGATGTGTGTTCACATTGCGATCCCTGTGCTGCAAAAAGGAGCCTGGTGTGTGTGCAATGGGCTGCCTAATTCTGCAGTGAGCTGGTCCCTCTGTCTGAGGAGGATCCCAGAAACAGCACTGTCTCTGCAGTGAGCCGGCCCTCCTTTCAACAGGGACTTCCAAAAGCAGCACACAAGCTATTCATGGAGGATGACAGGACTCCCTCTGAGTCAGGGCAGAGGCTCCAGGCCGCCTCACCTCTCTAGCAGACTCACTAAAATGGAAGCTGCTGCCTTTTCTCCTCCTCATCTCTGCTCTTTTCCCTCTCTTTCCATCTGCATGTATTGGTGCGGACCAGTGGTATTTATGAGTGCTTGCAGCACAGCATCAGCTAAAGGACTAATGACATTTCCATACAGCTCTCTGAGCTCATTTTCCAAAATGATTTTTTCATGTTGAATAGAGGGCCAGGAGGTGGGTTGTCTAAACATGTAACTTCTTTGGGCATTTTCACCATTGGGATTCCCTTGCTCGACTCTTTCTTTTGAAATGAGGATTGATAAATTTGGTTGATTTCACACTGACTGAAAATTGAAATCATTCCTGCCCTACAGATATGTGATGTAATTTCTTTTTGTGTCCTCATGTCCTCACAATCCACAAAGGGAAATCTGAAACCATGGAGGCCATGGAGAGCCTATGTTTCTTATAGGACTTTAAATAAGGTGGTAGCATGTATTCTAATGTTTTAGTGTACTTCCTACTAGCTAAATCTGGGGAAACTAATGTGTTGTGCGTGGTCCCCTGCTAAATAAACTAAGACACTAAACTAAAGTATGAACCATTTTGAAAAATATTGGTGGTATGATGCAACGAATAATACCTATTGTATTAACCCTTGTGTTGTTGTACGGGTAAAAATGGCCCAGTTTAACAGTATAGAAAGACCATTAAATTAAATTAAATTTTTTTTCAGAATGAAATTCCATGACTTTTCCTGGAGTTACCCTACCAGTAGAAAAAGTGAAACATTGCCCTTTTTACATTTTCAGAAAAGCTGTACACCATCAGGGTACAAAGATTGTCTTTCGGGTCTTTTTTGACCTGGCAGTTATAAAATCATTAACAGACAAACTGAAGTATTAATAAATGATTTATAGAAAGTATAGAGTGCCGTAAAGAACCTGAGGCTATTTTCTCTTATATTCTTGTCTCTTCCATCTCCTCCTCCCTCTTTCTCTCTCACATATAAAAATGTACATATGCACATACATACCATACAAACACACATGAGCACACATACATGCATGGATTCAAATGGAGTTCCAATATTTTACTCTCTGTCATTCTCTCTCACTCTCACACACACACAGTGCAAGAGAGAATGTGTGTGCTTATGCTTGAACAAAAAAGTTTTTGTACATCTGCAGCATTCTCTGATTCTCAATGCTGCTCCAGGGACCCTGCACGTTTTCCATCTTTCCCTGCTCTACCTACCTGACTGAACTCATCAGTGGCTCTTTTGATTAGCTGAGCACACCTGATTTAATCAAGAGCATGTAAATCACACTAATTTCAATCAGGTTTGTCAAGGATAGATAGAAGATATGCAGGACAGGGGGGCTCCAGGAGTAGGATTGAGAAACACTGTAACTTAGGTTATTCATGTGCTCTTGCTGAAAAAAGAATGCAATCAATTTTTATACTTATGCAGTAGCCTACCTTTAGTGAAAATAATAAGAAGAAGAAGAGGAAGAAGAAGTGGGAAAATAGTTATTCACCAACTTGTTGATGAGTGACTGGTTGTTTCTTCAAGCAAAATAGATTTGGGGTTTAAAATTCAATTAAGAGGCTTTATCATTGGGGTGTGGCAAAGGTGGGTCATTTTTTATCCAAAAGACAAGGGTAATAATACAGCATATAAAAAGACTACACAAGGGTTAAATGAACATTTAGCATGATCTAATTGTACAAGAAGTAGTTCTACATGTGATCTATTATTTACTATTTTTACTACAGCCTGCTAGAGTGGTGCTTGTATTTCATTATGATTATGACAGTAATTGCCATGGTAAGTCAAATGTACTTAGTAAATGCTTGAAAAGATTTCAACAACAGTACAAGTAACGTCATTATAAATATTATTCTAACGATGTTGCCAGTTCTTTATATTAATACAATAATTAAAATCTGCAATTTGTACTAGGTATTGTAATTAAAAAGCAGTTTAATTAGTATAGTATTGTTCATAATTTTTCTGTGAAAAGGAATGTGCTATGTAGAGCTGAACTCAGAAGACCTATAGAAAAAGAAAATAGAAGCCCTCATTTTCATTGCAGAGCACATACAGACTATCATTAAACCCGTGAACTACAAACCAAAATTGTGTCTAGAGACAGCATTGGCCAAGATCCCAAAAGAATCCTAATTTGCCTTTCACTGTGGTAATAGCCAACTTTACAGACCATTTAACCATTTATTTGATTTCAAATGACCATGTTGGTGTGTTTTATTCTTTTCTCTTTTTCCAGGTTATAAAATATGCTCCCTTTTGGCACCTCAACAAGAGCTGTACATTCCAATTTACACTGAAATGTGTGTGTGCGCATATGTGTGACAGAGGGCGAAAGAGCCTTTACATGCATCAAAGTATATGTGTGTGTACAGTTGTGCCTGCGTGTCTGCAGACATGGGAAGGCTTCTGTATATAGCTATTATTTATTGCCTTCTGGTCTCCAAATTAACAATGAGACCAGAAAATGTGACTCCCTGCCCTAAGAGCCCTTCAGTGCCTATAGGCCAAGGTCATCAAACTGGGACTTAGTCTTCATCAGAGCATCAGCACACTGGGTGAGCAGTCACCCAGTGATTTTGAATCCATTTCTGAAGCACTCACTTCAATGACGCCGCTGGCAGTCAGACGTGCAATTTCACCTCGAGGGGCCGCACTCACTATTTGCAAGGCCAGGCTTCCCTTCCTTCGGTATTCCATGTCCCTGTTGCGTTACCCAGCCCATCAGAATAAAAAAAAAACTGCAGTTAGCCAAGTCTAAACTCTAAACATGAGGGGCTCGGGGAGTTTAGACAAGCGTTGATATGCTGGCCAAGTTTTGCATTTGCAACGTATGTGACATTATTTCATCTTTTCAATTCACCAATAAAAGATGCAATGAGATGTTGAGGTGAGCATTAAAATGGTCTTTGTTTCTGGGAGCCTGGGACCATCAATGTTGGCCTGTTTGTTTTTTGTTTCTGGCGTGGTTTGTTAATGTGTGAAGCCCACTGTAGTTTTTGCTCAAAGCACATTGTAAACTAGCATAATGTTACAGACGAGGAAGTACTTTGACCTGTGCAGACTGTGTGGCACTGATCCAGGTAGACTGTCGTTTGTGCTTGTCAGCATGCCAACATCATTCCCATTGTGGCACACAGCAGTGGAAATGATGATGACTGTATAATGGCTTAAAACATTCGTATATGTAGCTATCTATAGTTTAAAGTGAGAGTGTATAAGCCTTGTCTCAGAGATCTAGATTTGGACACAGTAAATTGCCACTGTCAGCATTAAAATGGTCAAGTCAGGATAGCATAAATGGTCTATCATTTGTTTTCACACCTGATACTCTCATAAATTATTTGGGATGGTAAGGGTCTTTCACAAAACTGCAGATTTTCCAGATCTAAAGGAATCTGTTGAGGAAACTTGCATCTAACTAGACTGAAAGCTAGTGCCTTTTTCAATGCAGGTTCTTCCATGTAGTTCCCTTACTCTCTAGTTTAGGCCTTTGGGATCCTGAGTGTGTTGAACACCTTTTTACCCTCTTGAAATGGTTGTATTTCACGACAATAGCTCTCTTGAATGGGATCAAGGAAGACAAGGAGAAAAACGACTGCAATGATAATAAGAGGAAAAAACTCATTGGGTAGAATAAGAGGAGAAGAAGAAATGATGAATCCAAAAAACATGCAGTTCTTTTTCCAGATGACTCTCCAGGCAGTGACGTAGACTCAGAGTCTGCATCTGGACATGATGTCTGGGAGCAAAAAAGGCTACAAAGCTGAGTTTCTCACAGTACAGCATATTTCAGTAAAACCCTTGGCAACACACACTCCTCTCTACAGCAGCATATCCAGTTGGCTCTGCATTAGTTGATTTTTAACATATAATGCAAAAGAACACCATTGGAGATCCATGCAAAAGAGAAAGCCATTAAGCAGGAAGCAATCCTTAACGTGGCAATGCTACAGCACAGCACAGCAAGCACATCTGGGTTGGCATTTGCAAGGATCCCGGGACACATGAGTTTAATTTGGAAACGCATGGATTTGGATGTGTCATCCCTTTCCTTTCTTTTTTTCTTCTGCCCAGAATGTTCCACTTACATGCAACCTCCTGCTACTCCCCCATCCACCCTACAGAATGGTTCAGCCTTTCCCCCTCTGCTTGGACTGTGCGTTTAGAATAATTTGTGGTGCAAGAAATATGTCTACCAAGTGAGCCCTTAGGATACCAGCCCCTCCAGGTTTTTTCTTCAGGTTTTCATGGTTATACTGACATGTAAAAAGCATAGTCACATGGCAGAGAGTGGGGTGCTAATAATGCTATGAAATAATTAAGGTCCTCTGTAATATATCTTAATCTGTAATCTAATGCATTTCTACAAGTGTGTTCAGCATTTTCTTTTTCTCAGTTGTGTCTGGATCCCCTGATGTTTGGGAGAAGGAAGGTTCTCTATCTCAGCTTTTGAATGATCAGAAATGTTATCCTACCAATACTTTCCAGTCGTCATACTGTATGTGAGGATTGCACAATGTTGCACCAGAAAAGAGCAAAACATTTAGATGTTTGGCTGGGATTAATACAATGGGTTTGTGCATTCCTACTAGCTAACTGAAAATCTCTGTCTTTTCACTCTGGATATGTTGTGTCTCGTTGGACACGTTGTTAGGTTCTGCCTCTTTAAATCAGTGCTGTTTTGCGTGTTCTCTTCCCCACGTTCAGTTGTCTTGTGTCTGCCAGCAGCGCTGGGCTTTATCTGAGGTTAGGGGAAGAATTCAGTCATATTTTCCATCCACTCTGTCTCTGAGGGTGTCTAGGACTAAAGGAAAAGTGGGAGGGCTGGGGGACTGGGAGGGCATGGGGAGGGGGGCTAGACCTTCCCCAGACACAGCGGATGCAAACAGCGAGAGAGAGTAGGAGTGAAAGAGCGTGAGAGAGCAGGGAAAATCTGGAGGTATGCTGGATGTGTTAGGAAAAGAAATGCCTGGCTATGCACAGGCAAAGATCGTGAAACACGCGGCTGCTGCAGTACAAGTTCGGCCTTGAATTCATCCTGCGTTGTTTAATTACCTCTTTAACTTTGGATCCAACGCGTTCAACAGACGTGGCAGTGCATTCAACATTAACTTCTTATGTGCCATGCTCTCAGAGGCTACATCTGATTCAGAGAGACAATTCAGCAAGGACAAACTACAAATTAACCTAGTGGCTTGGGCTACTTTTCCGTCCTGCTGGCACATCTCTTGTTCAGCCTATGAGGGTCAGAGTGTCCAGTTTTACAGTGTGCCTCCATGCCTTTTGCAATCCCCTGAGGAGGAGGTACTGAAAGGGTAGGGCTGTGGGTGGTCTGGGAGTGCTGTGGCTTTATTCACATGGCTCTGGCCTTTTTTTTCTTGTCAGTACTTGTCACTTTTGCAAACACACCTTCACAAGAGCCAAAAAAGTTTAGATTTCTTTCTTTATCCTTTTTCAATGTATCTGAGAGTGGCAGAGTTGGTGGCCACTGAGGAAGGTAGTCCCCCACTCTGCACCCTCTCTCCAGGTTGCTGGCACCATCTGAGAGCTCGTGGGGTTACGGGTGGGGTACACTCCCTGGTTCCACTCTCAGGAGAAATTGGATACAGGAGCTGCTGTCAAGTAAAGAGTGCAACATAAAGGGCACTGAGAGGCAACAGTGTAAGGACCAAATGCGTAATCAGTCAGAGGCTAATCAGTCAGAGACATGGCTTTCTGAGGACACTTATTAAGATGCCTCTGAAGGCCTCCCTGCCACATGACATCTGCATTGTCATACGGAAGCACAGGCATTCTTCTGCGAAGGCAGAAAGACTTTAATGCAGGCATGCTCTGATCATGAAGGCAATCAGTGTGGAGGCGAGAACAGTGCTCAGCTGGTAATGCCTGGCCCCAACCTGCAGGACGACAGAGCCACCATGGAGTCACGGCAGCTTGCAGCACCCCTTTGGCCAAGCTGCCAGCTCCCGGATGAGGAACATCCACCCTGTCATTGAGTTTTATCCTGATGGGAATGGCTCCTTTTATTTCAAACTGCTGCTTCGTGTGCTTTCTGGAAGGCCCAGCTTAGAGCTGGGTTATTACAGGAGCCTCTGGGCGCGGCCCCGCTGGCACTGCGCTACTGTCTGATTCGCCTGCTCCTTTAAGACGCCACTTATTAGCCTGTCTGTGTTTTCTGTGGGAGGTGCCACCTCAGACTCACACTCAGACCAACAGTGGGCTGGCTGTGTCAAGGTAATCTGTCAATCATGCCATGAACAAATGGAGTGATGATACTAATTTTGTCCCTTTTCCTGCATTACTAGTATTTGCCAGTACAGCAGTATTCATTTAAAATGTAAAATAGAAGGAATGTATATATGTACAGTATATGCATTGTTTGTAATATTTGTGTGTGTGTATGTGTATGTGACTGGGAGTGAGTTCTTGTTGTTTTTATTCATACATGCAAAAAAGAAGGTTATATACATTTGCAGCTGAATAACTTTATTCCCTTAGTTTTGTCTGTTTTATTATCAAAACACTATGTACTACAGTATGTACATCTCTAGTTTTTGCATCTGTGGTTTTCTTATTTTCTGTTTGTTTTTTTAATTCTTAATGTAATTATTTAATTTTATTGTTCTGTTTTATATATATATATATATGTTATGTTTGTAATTCATTTTTAGGTCACCTGTCTAAATGATTATGCTCAGCCTCTTATCTTAATTAAAAGAATTATGTTTCCAAGATTATGCTCAGCCTCCGAATGTTTCCCCACACCCACTTCCATGACCAAGCTGACGTGTTGCTGATTTCAACAAATGATTGAGGGAACATCATCTAAATGCATACCTACAATGTCTTGCTCTTTGATTTGTCTGTAATGATGCCCACCTCTCTGACAAGACGTGTCTAAAAAGTTAATTATTGCTTTAGCTTATTAAGATAAGATAGAAGTCTGCATATTTATTGCATTATATTTTGTCTTTAAATTTCATGATACCATGAATACCAGAATCTGTCAGGCAAACAGCTGCATAGCCAAGACAAAGATGTCACGATCAGTGTTTCCAATCACTTTGTGTCCCTTTCACAATTACTAGCTATTATATATAATATCAAGATAGAGATCAGCTTATACAGGCTGCTGATGATCACTAACCAGCAATATTTGGTTGACAATAATCATTAGGATATGCAAGTAGCTAACTAGCAGTAGATTAGGAAATGTTGGCGATGGCTTTTATCACAACATTGTGCTTATCATAGTAAATCTCTTGCGCTTTGCAGGAACAGAATGTCTGCAATGAGATGCTTTGGGTGAAGTTATCTAAAAGAATAAGAGTCAAAGTTTAACATATTTTAGACATTATGAGATTTGGCCAACAACTGAAAGTAGGAATGCTGAGGATAGAAAGGCTCTCTGATGGTGCAACATTGCTGTAAAGAATGGTGATGACTCATCTAGACATTCATAATTCAATTGCTCCTGTGTCTGCTAATGTTTAGTCTTTCTCTCCCTCTTTAACACTATGAATAAACCAATTCAACTGTAAACTCAGTTCACTTAAGATGTATATTTTCTTTCAGACGTATCCTCAAAATAGATGTGAAAAGGAGGTAAATACTTCTCTTACATTCATTGCCTCCAGACATTTGCCAGGAGAGTGAGTGAAAAAGGCTTGAGCCCTGGTATAAGGCTTGCCTGAATTTGATCTAGTTTTTCAGATGACCTATAGCTCTTCCCTTCCTGACTCTTAGAGTTTTGTAGACTCTTAGAGCCTCACGATGGATATAGAGAAAAACTATGACTTATGATTGCAACTGTGCTGTGGGTAACCAACTGTAAATTCAACATGCAACATTTTTTCTGAGCCCGGCATTGTTTAACATTTATGCAATTTTTTTTTTAATTCAGTAAGACATTTTTTTTCTTTTACCCAATTTGAATTACAACCAGAATCTTACATCTTATATTACCTCATCCTATCTTATCCTTCATATTTATGAGTTAACATACCTTCAATTAAAATTACAAATCTTGTAAAATATTGTGAGACTGAAAACAGGTAAGGATTTTGATGCTGCAAATACATGGCACACACTGCAAATGTTATCAGCACATGTGTGTTTAGATATCTGACATCATTACATTTAGAAAAAAATCAATAGCTAGGTTACAGTTTTAGTTCTGATACCTGTGCAGATACCTTTCTTAGCGTAGGTGAAGGGAGCTGGTTTGAAAATCTAGGATGTGGTTGTGCATATTCAGAGCACAGTGATATTTTAGGCACAACACAGTAAGCTGATGAACCTAATGAACATAAAGATTTATGTCAATCATTTCAATGACAGCTTTAGCTGTTACAAAATCTGCTTGAAATATAAACTAAATACAATCACCATCAAGACATCATAAAGAAAGAAAAAAATATAGAGAGAGATTAGCTGTCTTGAGTTGCTTACAGAATTGTCTAATTATTTCTGCAATAATATATCTAATTCAGGGGTTCTGACACAGTTTGAAGCAGAACCCCCTCTACAGCATTTCTCAAGGTATGCAACCCATATATGTATTTGTTCTTTGGGTATGTGAGGGCTGAAGACCTAGACAGAGACGTGTAGACAAAGAGGAACTTTCAAGGGCTCAGCAGAGAAAAGCCTGTCTGCAGAGATGCCCAGAAATTAGCTATGGGCTGACCATTTAAGAGCAGTACCAGATTCAGCACAAGAGATGTTAATCAACACCTCTTTGGTTTGCAGATTTAGCCCCATCTGCAGAGCTGATCCAAATGGGTTGACAATCAATTTGAAGATGGGTTAATGGATTTCAGGGAAGTGCAAAATAGACCCTGCCTGAAGCATCCTCAGGTGTTTCGCTTCACGGCAACGCATGTCTGTCGAACATGTCTGGAAAAGCTAGCAGCAGTGGAAATGTATCAATGTATCAAAGTTCGTTTTGGCAATGCTCAGCAACCACAAATCAAACTGTTGAATGGATGCAGAGATTTTTTTTTGCTCTGTTTGACTCTTTTCCTTGCAAGGACTCATTAATCATATTCAGGTGATCAAAACACATCTTCCAGATAAGCCAATGCAGCCAGCTAATTGCTGACACTGAAGTGCTTGTAGAGAGTAGAGCTGGTGTCAGTGAGGAAAGTGCACAGTTCTTGTCTCATGTTACACGTCAAAGCTCAACTGCCAGGGACAGCCAGAGCATCACCATGTATACGAGCAGGTGTTCATGCTCAGATCCTCACTTTGTTCTAAAAATTCTTCAAGTAAGTGGTTGAGCTCAGTTTAACATCTTATCCGAACCATGCTGTCTCCTACAGCACAGTGTCCCACAGTTAATCTGTTAACTATTAATTCATCAAATACTACCACAAGTACAACTAACTTGCATTTCAGGTCCATTCAATTGATATTAAAACAGTTTACAGTTCCACCTGTACTGTCACACACATTAATGCACACATTAATGCTAACTATTCTGGATAAGCTTGTGCTCCCTTCATCCTCACTACTACACAATGACAGCATTCTTTCAATAGTCCCTTGTCAGACTCGTTTAACTGAGCAAACAATTGGAGGGCTGAAAAAGCATATCATGCTAAAACTGTAAGCTTTCTTCCTGTTTATTTTTTATAATTAAGAACTACTTCACAAAATAAATAAATTACAAATTGCAGTTTAAGGTAATAGCTCACATAGCTACTGGTAATGAAACGTGCAATTGGAGAATTTTTTTTTTAATAAATTCTTGAAATAAACTTTAAACTTTAATGAATTTTAGAGCATGTTCTCTTTGAGGCTGCCATTGTTTAACAATACATTCATAGTAAGACTGTGCTACAAACAGTGTAAACTAACATGCATATGCAGTGCACTCTCTTTATAAAATTACTGACATAAGAATCAACCACATATAGTGATCACTGACACTGGCACAGATTAAAATTTCTGTTATAAGAATCAAGTAATCTACCTGCAAGTATAATTTTGGGTCCAGTACGTAATACAATACTCATTTGAGCATAATGGTGCATAACATGTAAATAATACATATTGTGAGTTTCATATCTTGCATTAATTATCTTAGGACCTAGCATGTAAAATATTTTGAGGAAAAAATAATTAAGAGGCAGGAAGTCAGTTGGCATGGCAGGAGAAAGATTGGAGATATGATAAATGTCACCAGCTTTAGTGCAAACATAGTTTTCTTTAGATCAACCAAAAGCATGCAGCTGAGAGGGTAAGCATTCACAGTCTTCACACTCAAATATTCTAAAAGACAGAGTGAGAGCATTATAAATAAAAAAATGAAAATTGAAATGGAAAAGGATTTTTTTAAAACAAAAAATAAAATGACCTGGCAGGGCACAAATGACAGAGATAGTGCCAGTCTCAGACACACATTTTCTTCAATATAGAAATGTATAAAAATACTGTACCTTTAATTAGTTTTTCCTTTATTTATTTGCTATTTGGCCATGGCATTGAAAACCCAAATTTAAATATAAAGTAAATACTGTTTTTGATATCTTAAAATTAAACCCAGCTATAAATTTAATGTAAATTCACTAAATATGTAAGATATAATTAAGATATTTATTCTATACAAAATATGTATTTATGAAATCTAGATATAATATTTAAATGACATATTTAGAAAAATTTGGTGAGCAGTCCTGTTATTTACCTTGCTGAATGGAACTGCCTTTGTCATGTTTGAGTTCTATGTGCCAATTGAAACTGAAATTGTAATTGTGAATTCTTCAAGGTACTATACTATACTTCCTCAGCAGCAATAGTTCCAGTGTACACTCTATATTAAACTGACTAGCACAATCTGATAATGAAAGCCATGACATCAAGAATAAGCTCTTACATAGATTTATGGACATTATTTTAGCCCCTTTGTTCCATAAAATTAAAAAATGTGCTGTATACATACAGGGTATGCACTATATATAGTTTATCTTATTTTTCTGAACTCTGATGTCATTTAATTCTGATTGTCCTATAATTGATTTTATTGGGGGTGTGATTCCTGTCCTCTGTGTGTGTGTGTGTGTGTGTGTGTGTGTGTGTGTGTGTGCGTGTTGGGTGGGGGAAGGGTAGTGCATGTCTGTGTTTTATTGCACATGCACTAAAAGAAATCAAATAAATGTCAAGAATTTCCTCTTTCAGAAGACTTCTTGTCTTTTGAAGGGAATTGTATGCCCAGTCTTTGAACAATGTTGACAAAGAGTATATCGCTGGTAAGGGAGGCTTAGAAAAACAAGAGAAGTGATTCTGGCATTCCTCGCCCTGTGGTAAGTCACACAGAGGGAAAATCTGGAGGGATGTCAGGAAAGCATTACTCAGACACAGACTCTGTGCATCATCAGTGCAAGGAGAAAGAAAATGAGACTTCTTTTGTGTCCTGTTTTATGCCCCCAATTTATCAGCTTCTGTCTCTCAGTGTTGGTGTGCAGCTATAAGTAATCAAAATTATGGATTTTATTCTGTTTTAATAATAGACATTTACAGTATCAATTTCAGTTGCTTACATACAATTTGCCCTTTCGTAACCTGTAATTTGTCTGGAACGTGTGGAAATACCAAAGAGAACTGCTGCTATGAGGGAAAGAAAAGACAGACTGTGTGCATTAGAAAAGTCTCTCTCTCTCACTTTGAGTTCTGTGTAGTTTCACTTAAATGAAGGAGAGGCAATGTAAAAGCTGTTTGCATTTGAAACACTTCACACCCTCTAACCTTTATTAAGGTGTTTAATATTAATTCTGTTTAATAATAAATAAACCCCACCACTCTGTAAATACACTTGGTTTTGCACATCTCTAGTTTTTGCACATCTGTGGTTTTTCTTATTTTTCTGTATGTTTTTTTTATTCTTAATGTGAACTTATTTACTATTTTATTGGTTCTGTTTATATATATATATATATATACAGTATATATATATATATATATATATATATATATATATATATATTTTTGTTTGTTTTCTTCTTCTGTATTCCTTTGTGTTTTTGTATTTTTTACGTTATTGCACTTTTGCACTTTGCCACTCTTTCTACCTCTGTCTAAATGCTGCTGTGACATGTGAATTTCCCCGCTGTGGGATCAATAAAGTTCTATCTTATCTTATCTTATCTTAATATGCTTTGTTTGACCTCAAATGGCTTCTGTCAAAAAATGAAAACTATATAGTTAAGTCTTTAGATTCTCCCCTGCCTGGTGTCTTGCGAAAACACAGTATGTGGTACACACTTCAATAGTAGACCTGTTTCTGCATCAAATATTCTGGACCTACTCAATTAACAACTTCATGCTGTTAACATTAAAATATGTTGATGTTGATTTTCTTTTCTTTTTTCTGTTGGACTTATTTGAAATTGACATTCAAAGAGGTTACCTGCTAAAAATAAAGCTATGCTGTAATATTACATGCAATGCATGCCGGGGGAACATTTTACAAATCTGAAATAAAACATTTTAATCTCACAGATCAAAATGGTTGCACTTCAAATGGCAGACGTGACATCCTAGGATTCTCCATTACCCATCTCCACTGAGAGGCGTTACACAAGTGACAGGAATCTCCTTAAGAGTGATTGATATCAGAGAACATTTTGGCATCACAAGCCTATCCGGCAAGTCTCACAGAAGTGTATATATCTTTACAAGTAGAGACATGTAGGTGAGGCCAGATGATCTAAAGCTGACTTGCTAAGGGGCTTTCTGAAAATTTCTCAGCTTCTCCTTTATCTCTAAATCTTATGCCCTCTGTATATATGTGCACATGCATCCATGGGCCGTCTTTAGGGTTATTGGCTTTTAACTTTGCAAGGCATCATTCCAAGGAAGCACACATTGATAGTGTCACTCTTTCTGTGCAATACTGAGCAAATGCTAGCAATGCAACAATGAGATTCCTGTTTGAAATGATTTTATGATTTCAAGACTGGTAGGTACCCAAGCAATCCTCCTTGTATAGATGCCTCCAAAAATCTGAATCAAAACCACACCTAATTTCTGTTATTCATACACATTTTCAGAGAATATTTATTTTCCCATGTAATCAGCTTCTATTATTTATATAACTTCCACACATTTGGCAGTGTTTGTTTTTTTATCAGCCCATATTCCTAAATCATTCTGCTCATGTCTGACAGACCAATAATAACACACACTCTCCATGTTGTATTAGGCTCTGACACTGCAATAAATGCCTATTTGTTCTTGAAGCAAGACGGAACACCTGCTATGTTACAACCACCCCTTGTCAGTGACGATGCAATGTGTAATTCGAGCTTGAGGTAACCCTAGGTAACCTTGAACTCCTTACTGCCTCTGCCTTCTCCAGCTACATGAAGCTGATGGTGTGACCATGGCAGCCCTGTCATCATTCTCTCTGCCACCTGAACCAAGAAAGGGTCTGTCAGGAAGGTCCACATCTGCAGCTCTTGCTCCCCAGAATTTATGAGAAATGTCATGAGTTATGCACCATGGGGAGCTGTGCATAATGATCTTATGAGGAACATACTGAACAAGGACAATTAGGAATAAGAACAATTGCAAAGATCTCAAGATAGGACAAAGAGAAATCATCATATTGCATTTACCTTTACACTATTCCAATGAAGTCAGCACATGTTTCTGCAATTAGGCTTTATTTTACTAGCTAAGGTGGAATTTTGTAAATAACATGCAATGCCAGTTTTATTCCCTTGGACTTAAAACGTAAATGTCTTTTCCCCATTCCATTTGTGCAGTATTAATCCAGGATGTAGATAAAACAATGCCTGAATGATGGTCTGATCGTCCAGTCATGCAACTCATGAAAATGAACACGAGGACTGACAGATATCAAAAACTCCCTTTAAACAGTGTTAGAAACCTTTTGGTGCAGTCAACTACAACCAATAAAATATTGATATTGTCAACCATATGAAGACATTTACACTACATATTATACAGGCAATGATATTGAAAATACTGTTCCTGACCTTTTAATACCAAATCTTTCAAGATATGGACCACACCTACATTTATGTGATCGAAAACATTTATTACAACTCATGCTGACACGGTCAATAAAATTGGAAGAAAGAAAAGCAGAAAAGGAAACACTGACAGAGCAGTCCTCTCACAACTGGTCGGGTGGTGTAAGGAGGTGATGTGAAATTACAAGGCTGGCTGCTGGAAGTGGGGGTTGGAAGTCTTTGGGGTTTTTGGCATGGAGTCTTGCACAGATGGTCTACTGACCTGGGGGAATGTCTCTGCCCCCTTTTTCACTGTATCCTGGGGAAGCTGAGAAAAACTATTGAATGGGGAGAGAGGGAATGCAAAGATTACAGTACTGTTATTTATGACAATATTAGGTAAAAGGGTGTATCTAATGTGAGGCTTCTCCTCCTAAGTGTCACTTAATTCAAACTTTATTAAATATGCTGTTTAGAAACCTTAACTGATGGTTAATTCAACATTTAATAGTTAGACTGGACAGAAACAGTTTCAGAGAGTTTACATGCTAAAAGGTGTATGACTGGACGGGTATACAATCAGCTCTGCAGACATGCATTAATGAGTTCAGAGTTAAGGCATGTGGTTTCAAGGGTTGTGGGTCTGAAACCCCACATCGGGTCAAACCTGTTACATACCTGATAAAATCTAATATACCGGCTCATGAGCTTGTAATAGGAGGGACTAAATATTTATCTTCCTTTCAACTTCTTATTCTCACATTCACATTTACATTTATTCATTTGGCAGACACTTTTATCCAAAGTGATTCACAAGTGAGGTAGCCTACAGTACAACAGAAGCGAAAAACCATATGGACTCAACAATACCAGAAGCACTGCATGACCAGGTTTCAATGGTTGGCCAGGAAAGGTACAAACTATCAGGTAAAGCTAACGGGTGCGTTAAACCATTGGATTACATTTTTTATACATAATATTATAATTTTATTTTGTAGTTTAGTAGGAGAGCGTTTTGAGACATGAGAAGTTCCTTTATGGGGTAGTGTTCCAGGTGCTCAGGTGAGAGCGGAAGAGCTGTGTCTTCAGATGTTTCTTGAAGACAGAGAGGGACTCGGCAGAACGGATGAAGTGTGGAAGTTCATTCCACCATCGGGGGACAACAGCGGAGAAAGTCCTGGATAGTGATGCTATGCCACGATGTGAGGGGACCACCAGATGCTGTTCGGTGGCAGAGCGCAGCAGTCAGGATGGAACATGGGGTTGCAGCAGTGAGTTCAGGTAGGTAGGTGCAGTTTTGTTGGTTGCCCTGTATGCAAGCATCAAAGCCTTGAACATGATGCTGGCGGCTACAGTGGAGCGAGACCAAGAAAGGTGTAACGTGAGCACTTTTTGGTTGGTTGAAAACAGCATTTTGTATCAACTGCAGGGACTTAACAGTTCATGCAGGTAGGCCAGCCGAGAGAGCATTGCAGTAATCCAGTCTTGAGATTACCAGAGCCTGGACAAGGAGCTGCACTACTCAGATAGGTAGGTCCTGATTTTCCTAATGTTGTACAGCACAAATCTGCATGATCTGGCAGTTGTTGCAGTGTGGTCAGTAAATTTTAGCTGGTCATCAAACACTATCCCCGGGTTCCTTGCAGACCTGGATGGAGTTAGTGTTGTTGAGCCTAGCAGTACAGAGATGTCATGCTGGATTGTCGGGCGGGCTGGGATGACTAAGAGCTCAGTCTTGGATATGTTGAGTTGAAGGTGGCACTCCTCATCCAGATTGAGATGTCTGAGAAACAGGCAGAGATCTGTGCTGAGACTGTGAGGTCATCAGGTTGGAACGAGAGGTAGAGCTGGGTGTCAGTGGCATAGCAGTGGTAGGAGAAGCCATGTGCCTGAATGATCGGGCCCAGTGTGGTTGTGTAAAGTGAGAAGAGGAGGGGGCCAAGCACCAATCCCTGAGGTACCCCAGTGGTTGGCCGGTGGGCCGGTGGGACTTAGACTTATTCTCTCTCATCAATATAATATTTGCATCTCATCAATATAATATAATATTTGTATAAAGTAAATGTAAATGTTTCTTCTTCATTCAAATGGTTTATGCAAAGTTAACAAAGTAATGTGAAAACATTAGATGCAATCAAGTTAAATTTCCTCAGCTACAGACTGGTGATCCTTTTTCACTATGTAAACACACAGATTATTTAAAATGTTTTAATGTTTTAATGTTTTAAAATGTTTTAACAATTTGCAGTATAAAGGGTAGATTTTGGCCTCCTCTTTTCAAACTCATAAGTCAGCTCTTTGTTTTGCCATCCTTTGTCATTCCTATAAAGCGGACTACTGTGACACAGGCATATATCAAAAGTGGAAATTTCTGTGATGTTATTGATATCTTCTGTTAAGAAGGGGAGAAGCCAGTCTGGTTTTTACACATTTCATCATTTAAAAAATCACTGAGTCTGTTTGAAATTTTGGTTTTCCTTATGCCATTGTTTGTTTGATAATATGGCAGTATCTGTTGTGGAAATGTAATGGAAATGGCATGCTGTGAAGGAAAATATAAACTGTAGTAGTGAATCTCATGGATATTTAGGAGTTCTGATTAAAAATGCAGTACAAGTGAGTTGACCTCAAGACTAGGTGGCCACACAGTGCTATATTCAGTATGTCTTGCTTTTTTATGGTCATTCCTCAGGGAAGAACCTCATATTCAAATGACAGTTACCAAGCCAAAATGGTAAACATGCAACAAAGGTTTTTATTGCAGTGTTTTTCTAATTATTTGGGGGGTTTCAGTGTGGGTGTGCCATGATGTCAATACAAATGTCAAGTCAAAGAGCAGTGAACAGCAAACCACAAATATTAGACATTTCTCAGCTTTCTAAACTCATATCATCTCCTTCATTCTTTAATCTATTAAGACAAACTGTGACTCTTCACCATGATGTTTGATTGGAGGTTTGTTCTTTGTCTGTGGTTTCATTAAAACTCAAATTTATGCCAAAAAGTAAGCTATTTCCCAGCACAAGTTGACAGATTCAGTAGTTATCATGCTCAATTGGCAGGGCACATGGAAATTTATATATACATGTTCCCTTCAAAACAGCATAATAGGCATTTTATATACACTGTAATCCATATAATCTCTGCCATGTAGTACAAACATGTGATATTAAATAGGGTTTAATGGGGTTCCAATATTATCCAGTTGACTTGAGTTGAGACAAGTGAACGATATATTCCTGCATTTCACTGTTAATAAATTGTATTTTGTACGTTTTGCAGTATTTTACTACTATTACAGTGTTGCTTGGCAATGTATTGCTTAAAATCAGTGTTTTCCATAATCACACAGTAAGCTAGACATTTTGCTTATGCTGTTTGTAATTAAATGTGTTAATGTTTATAGCTGTTGAAGCCAAATCAAGCTGTTGGGCTGTTAGGTTTTCTGTGCAAACTCGACCAAATTCTGTTGACTCTGAAGGTGAAAACATACAAGATACTAAAAGAGTCAATTTAACACTGAACTAATGGTGAGTGGCAAGTAGTTTTGAAAAGGAAAAGTGACATTAATTGGGTTGTGATATTAAATAAGGTAATATTAATCATAGTGCAGTACAGGATTTGGAATGAGTAACACATGATTTTCTGACCTGATGGTAGTACCATCGAGAGTAGTTATTCAGTCCGATTCCCAGTATTAGCATTTTAGTACTCACGTGACAACATGGGGTTAGGGTGGGGTGGGAGTATGGGGTAGGGGCATTGACTCTTCCTTCTTCCTTAATCTCCACTTTTTTGCTGCATTGAACTTGGCAGCGGGAGCAGGACAGGACATCTTTCAGGAAAGGACACCCATACCCTTGTTGTCTCATCTGCTACTCTGTCAAAGTATGTGGTCAGTGGGAGAGAACAACACACCTGCCCCTCACAGCCAATGGAATAGAAGGGACAATCACACACACATTTAGGGTGAGTAACAAATGCATCTAGCTGCCTGAGAAGTTAACTATCATTGCACCCAATTCAGCTACCCCACAACCATCACTGATTGGTTATAGTACTGGGGACAGGAGGGTGGGGGGAAGGGAATAAATCACTTGAGACAGTTCCAGATATTGTGCAAGTTGTGATTATTCGACTTTTCAATTCTTTGCCGTATACAGTCTTACAGTCACAAAAAGTAGCCATTAAGTGGAATTCCACAGCTATGAGCTTCCTAGGTCCACTATAAAAATGCACCAAAGATCAAATTGAATTCCACCATGGTTCAACTGGTAAAGATAAAAAACTGGTTCAGTAAAAAACCATGTATTGAATTTAATATCTGATTATTAGGCATAGTCCTTTCGTCTCTCCCTTTTCTCTCTGAAGGTTCACACATTGCTTTTGGGAAACAAATGGTCCTGCAAACTTTAAACACTTGGCTTCTGTTCACAAAGCAGGTTTTAAAGGACAGCTGTTGGGTTTGATTGTGGAGGACTCTTACAATGTACTCATTAACAAATTCTTCAAGAATAATGAGTAAGCAGGAGACACCACACTCTTCCTCTTATACCCTGTCAGCCATTCACATGTAAGGTCACCGCTGATCAGAGGTTACCCACACAATACACTCAGTAAAAGTAAGTGCTAGCCATGTTTTCTGGCCTGGACTATGGTGATCTTAGGTAATGAGTTCCCAAACACTGAAAAGAAAACCTTGAAGCTCTCCTCTGTGCAGGAGAAGGGCAGAGGCAAGCATTACTCTAGTACAGTTCCTTGTAAATGCAGAAGCTTTGCCAATGTGTGTCACCTTTCCTGTGTCTTTAATTGCCTCCAGGCCAGTTTCATAGCAAAGTATTGTGCTTGTATGACACAACGGTTAGTGACTGAGTAGATTTTCTGCTCAAACACCAGTTTCAGCTCAGCTGCAGAGCGCTGCATCTGTACCTCTACTGCAGTGTCGCCTTTCTGATTTCTGTAGGAAGAAGCAGACAGTGGCTGCACAACCTCCCCAGCACCGTCCAGCGTGGCTCCACCCTAACCGCCAGTCTGAACTCTCTGAGACACTGACCACAGAACTATAGATTACAAAGATTTCTGTCGAACGAAAACACAGCAAATTACCAGTTCTATTTAAAGTCTGCCAGGCGGCCGTCCACTTTACAGCTCCCTCAGCAACCCCCATAACAAAACCCTTCACAAAACCTGTACAGGATGGACAAGCAGGGAAGAGAAGAGACAGAGAAAAAGATGTTATCGACTCTATTTTAGCTCTTCTTCAATGGACTGAGTTGACAACACATCAGGTTCCTTATGTGTACCTTTTGACCAGAAAGATGACCCCTTCAGCTCTCCTCCTCCTCAACGGTTCCTTCTCAGGGCACTGTGTTTCCATTCCCAGGCATCACCCCTAGCTAGGCTGACCATGCACCACTAGAGGTGAACGTGATCCACCCTGATCAGCGCCCTCAGAGAACTGTTACACATGGTACTCATCTTGACTGGATGGACAGTATAATCTGACAGTCTCTAGAATTTCTTTAAATTAGTCAACAGCTACAACAAATCACATTTGGAATTATATTATTTTAAGTTTGTTGTACATCTAGTATTGACTGAATCTTTTCTGCTCCCAAACACTTTCTTGGTCAAAACTGTATTCTTCCATCTGGACTGGTTGGTAGCCACCCCTGCTTTCTTTCTGGGAACCCTTCACTAAGTGACTGGATATTCATAAGCCACATTATCATGCTCCTGGGATGAACTTGTATCTTCCATCCATGTGGGTGGCTATATGAAGCAACAGTATTACCTGTTTATGTGGCATCTATCACCTTGATTTCTCTCAGAAAAGACCTGCTTTGATTGGGCACACTGCATCAGGGTGTAAGTGTTAGCATGAAAAAACTCAAGCATAGGCATAGTGTTACGGCAGCCATGCCAACCTAATCAATCTTATGATGTCTCTGATGACAAAATTGCAGAAATGGATTGTATAGTGGACCAAAAATAGTGGACCTTGCTGTAAATGGCTCCATTCATCTGCAGGTCTTTTTCTGTGGGACAGGGAATTTCGTTCCATATTGGTGGAGCTAATGATAAGACCATCTACCATGGAATATAGGCTTTGGAGTTCACTTACTGATACAAAATATAACATCCCAATGTTGACCACATTAACATTATGTTCTAAAAATAATCATGGCATCTTGCAGTGTATGTTTCAGAGGGCACATTGTACCTTCTTCAGCTGGTGTGTCTCTGCTTGCAGTGTACTGCAACCATAGCCACACTTCTGCCACAACTGTGGCACTATTTGTTATATGGCAATATGTAATTTGTAATATGTGACTATGGCATCCTTGGGCTTTGAAAATGTAATTTAATATTTAAATGAAAAAAATACAAATGTGAAAGTAGTGCTGTAAACAGCTTCTTTTTGCACAATGTCTATAGGTTTTTACTGAAATTCCATGTTACTCTCCTTATTTCCAGCTTTGACAAGACCCCAAATGCTTTTAATAAGGTGGCCAATAACCTCAAAAAGAATTAGTACTTTCCCAGAAGACCATCTGTGGATGCAGTTTATGGGCACAAAGTGGGTGTTTTCAGCTCCTGTTCATGGTGTCATGAAAGTGAGGGGATGGTCTCAACACCTGTTTGTCTGAGAGAAGCACCTGTCCCCGAAACGCTTCACACGTGGAACAGGAAACACTGTCCAGCCAAAACTGCCTGCGATTCACCCCATATTATTAAAATAAAAATGTTAATTTGAGGAAAACCATCTTGTTAAGATCTTTTTTGTGAGAGAACATGTAGCAGCATATACCAACAATATCCATTTTCTCAGTTTTCAAACTTAAATTCAAATAATTCAAACTTATTCAAATAATAAGTTTCTGTATACAATAACAATAATTTGCATTTCAAATGCCAAGATGTAAACAATATGTGCCAAAAGATATAACTACCCATTCACAGAATATGAATCTAGATGCCTCATTTGGTTGTAGAAGGTCTATATCCTGAAACTCTTTGTAAGAAAGAGGCAGAAGCAGAGATAATAGCATATTGAATTTAAAAACTATTGGAGTAAAAAGCATGTTATGAAACCTTTATATAGTCCAACCAGTAGTACTATATAGGCTAGGGTTCTTCCATTGATTAAACATTTTCATAGTTACAATGACTGCATCTTTTCAACTGTTACCTGGAGATCATTATTAGCCAATTTTCACTCCAACCACCAGGCCTGTGTATCAGAGGCAATGTATTTCCATCTCCTAATTGCTGTTTTTCCTTAGAAGTCATTGCGCTATTAGTTATTTTTTATTATAGCTGGGTTGTGTGGTCTACTTTTTCACCCACAAATTAGGTTCAGTTTTCTTGTAAATATGAAATCTTATCATGTGTTAATTCAATTAAATTTTTGATTTATGGTGAAATATTTGATAAGTAGCCTAGGTCTCTGTCAGCTTTAAAAGACAGCTTCTGTTGGCAGCTGCTGTCAGCAACTTAAGGAGCATGGTCAATCTCTGGCTCAGACATCTACCTGACCAGAAACTGGAGGGAGGGTAGGATACAACCTGTGCAGTTTCTGCTATAGGTGCCCACACTTGGGTCATTTGCTGAAAATGATTTGTTTTAGTGACAAATAATAAAAGAATAAAAAGAATAAAAATATACATCTCCATTTTAAGTAAGTAAATAATGTTATGAGTTAGTCATTAATTTTAGGAAGTGACTTTCTCAGTATTAAATTGCATTTATACACATTTTACTTACTAATTTTAAGTATAGTTGCTATGATACTTGAATTATTCCTTTTTATATTGTAATGTTTTTGATTTTAAGTATTTATTTTGTTTGTATATTCAGGAGTCATTTGGATGGTCAGTACTCTCTGAAGAATGCATCTGGAGATATTAGCCTTGCTGAGTGAACATAAAGTCTACAGAGGATGTAAACAGGCATAAATAGACTAAAGTTTTGGTAAACGTTGCACCAAGCAGCCGAGCAGGAGCAATACTTTCCAGTTGCTCCACGGCCATAGCTTTGTATGTTATAACGTTTTCCAGATGGCTTCTGTCTGGTCAAAGGAAGAAGCCTTACCAATGTTTAGCATGTGCTTAGTTGTTTTTCGATTATTAATAAAAATCAGGATCAATCAGGATGTTGTCGCGTTTATTGATTTAAAACCTGGACAAATAGTACATGATACAATATACAGAGATAGCAGTAGGATAGGAACAGCTGCACAGTTGACATGCTGTGTGTGTGTGTGTGTGTGTGTGTGTGTGTGTGTGTGTGTGTGTGTGTGTGTGTGTGTGTTTTAAACTAGCTAAAATCTATGATGATGAGGTGGCATTTTCATTACTCAGGGACTGCATTCCTTTCACCGTCATTCTCATTAAATCAAAGACACGTTTCTTGGATAAGTGACAGACATCGAAAGTTGAAAAAATGAAGGCAGGAACATGGAGATGAGAAGAGAACCGATTGGGCCATGGTTCTGCTTAGAGATGCAACGTGTCCATGGTGCAATGAGAGAGCATTGAAATGATGCCAGTTTTTCACTTTCTATCTTTTGTCTACCCCTCTCTTTCCTTATCATGTAATAGCACAGTGGTATGGTGAAACTGTCTTATGCATGCCAGTACAGTAGGCTATGTACTGTAGAATACCTAATCTTGTAATGAACACTAATATTGGCCTATCACATTTGTGTAGTGCTTTACCTCAAATGACTTATAGGGTAGAATTTCATGATCTGAAATTCGTTTGCAATAAATGTTTATGGGCTGTTGTATCTTACTTGGAGGTGAGTTGTATCTTACTTGGAGCTGTATCTTACTTGGAGGTGTAGGTGGGATATATAGTGGGATAATTTGTGGCACAGTCATGTTGTTTGGACGCTTGCTTCTGTGGATGTAAAATTAATTGCCTGTGCGGAAAATCGCCCTCACTTACAATACATACTGTTTTTAATATTCCATAAAATGTTTAAATGATTATCCAAATATATTTGTTATCCCTGCTTGCAACTATTTGTTATTTGTTATTTTTATCATCACTAAGAAATAAAGGACATCTTATTTAACACATATTATGAATATAATTATAACCTATAGTTTAATTGCAGTTTGTGAATACTTGGAATTATTATTTGTTACCAAAATGTAGTGGGCTAGTGCCAAATAAAAGAATTATGAAATCAGTACAAACATTTCCATATTAATGAATTTCCCTTTTATACAGATTCGCCTTTCTGAATACTAACGACTTGTGCCTATGTGCATGTCTTTTTCTGTAAAATAAAGGAGGGGACATGAAGCTCACTTGAAAATCTATCACCGTTGGCATTGTGCATGTAGTTTATTTAGATATTTATCTATTTACATGAATGTAGGTGATACTGGTTGTGTCCTTCAACATTGTTACTGTAAAAAGTAGTTTGTAGTTTATTGACTATCAGACGAAACGTCATCCATAACTTTGGGTCGAAACGCATCTGTTTTAACCGTCATTTTTGACCATGTCAAGTCATATTGTTGCAGTAAATCTTTGCAACAATGGCGCCCTGTATCAACCAGTAATTGGACTGAATTGTAAACGAACACATCCATTCCGAGTTAAATAAGTATCCGCAAAAATTCATAAAACAAATCCCCCGTTACACGCAATTCTTTAAAACAATGGAGGAGTTTGAAGAATTTTAATCGTTCTAAAATGCAGACACACAAGAAAAACCGCACAAACGTTTATAGATAGAGACAGAACATAATTTTAGAAAAGACTAAGCGTGCCTCATTGAATACAGCCTAGCTGGCATTTAATTGTAACGCAGACGTATGGACCAAGAAAAGGATATCCACGGCTTGCCAATGGCCTTTTGGAGGGATGACATGGCTTGTTGTCCGACTGAGCAAAAAGAAAGGAGGGATTTCTAGTGTCTAAACGTCCACCTTCTTGGTAAAAAAAAAAAAAAAAAAAAAAAAGAAAAAAATCAAGCTGCTTGACACTGTAAGGCAAGAAAAGTTTTAAGACAGCCCCTCTGATTGGTGAAGGAGGGACCTTTTAAGTTGAACAAGTAGAAGTTATCTGGTGTGCCCAGTACCTCCCCATAATGTTGGAATATAAAAGCCTGGGCTATGCATTTGTTTAGGCAGTAGGGAGTTTCTGCTGGGGTCTGGATTGGAGATACGAAGACCGGACCCTAACTTGTATGACTGGAGTCTAAAGAAAGAAAAGGATTCCCCTTGCCTCAAAGAGTCTACATGTCTAATATTTAGACATGTTCAGCTTTGTGGATATTCGGTTAGCCCTGTTGCTTGCCGCAACAGTATTTTTGGCAAGAGGTCAAGGCGAAGACGATCGTAAGTAACATTTTTATATCATGACTGTGGTGAATATTGGTTTTATGATACACAATAGAGATGAAAATACAGATTAAGGAAGAAAATAAAGGAAAGATAGCTTCAATGTGGATGGTTGGCAATGCATGTTTGATCTGTCGCCAGACGTGTAACCGTATCTAATAATTGAAAAGCACACAAGTTTACTGCTATAGCATGATTTCCTTGGATATTAAGTTAACATTCACCTTCAGCCGATTATGCTTGCATGCACGAAAGTTAAGGAGTAAGTCCTTACAAGTTCACAGCATCTCATGTTCACGCGCTGTTTCACGTCCTTGAGTGAAAGAAGGTTTTAACAACTTCGAAAAACTTGGATGCGCAATAAGGGGCTGAGAAGAACAACAGGGAATAAATCAGGCAACGGCTGCTTCTTGGGTGGAAATTATGGCTTCATCGGTAACAGAGGGAAAAAAAAATCGACCCGTTCCAGGTTAGGGTGTGTTAAGACCCAAGAACACACCGCCGGAGGCGTGCTGCTGTCAAGTGAAATGGGAGTAAGGCCAACTGCTCAGTGCGATGGAAACTATAGCTTAAGGGCACTGACAAAATCGTGACCCATCTGTCTGTTAAAATAAATCTATTGCAAACGTTTTGGCGATGCTTTCGACTCTTAGTCTCTGACATCATAGCAATGTTATTCCATCACATTTTAATTAAAGGATTTAGCAATGTTATGGATATTAAATTAGATGATACGGATAAGACAGGAAATAAACGACCCTGATAATTTCGGAGAAACTTGTTGACCAATAGTGAAATGAAATTAATTTATTTGACGACTGAAGAACAATAGTCTAGACATCACTTCATCTCTGAAATTCTGAATAAAGGGCGTGTAATAAAGCAACATATTGTACGGTCCTGTAGCGCCACTACGTGGTAGTTATTGGCTCTGCATCGAACTATGCTTATTGGTCAGAGAGCCCTTCGCGCCACTTATTTATTTATTTTTTCAAATTTTCGTCTCTCTCTCTCTCTCTCTCTCTCTCTCTCTCTCTTTTTTAAGATAATCTTAATCATCTGCCCCTTGCACTTTCCACTAAGGATGTTGTCAGGCTTTGCCAACTTAACTGTATTCAATTATTTTTCAATATGATCTAAGCCACAGAGGATTGTATCCCATGTTTTTCCCTGGGTGTGGAATAAATAGGAGTATGTTGCCCCCTGGCCTAAAAGACAGGTAACTGTGGGTCTTCTTTGTAAATGCAGAGTAAGGGTTTGACTCTGCAAAATGAAGGGTTGCACTGCAAAATGAAGAAGTAGTATCTATCTATCTACCTATCTATATCTATGTCTATATCTATATCTATATCTATATCTATATCTATATCTCTATAGCTGATATATATAGACATGTATTCATTCATTAAGATAGATATTTATTCCAGGGCAGCAGTGTAGCATAGTGGTAAGGAGCAGGGTTTGTAGCCAAAAGATTTCTGGTATGATTCCCCGCAGGGGCACTGCTGTATTACCCTTGGGCAAAATGCTTTTCCCAGAATCGCCTCCGTAAAACATCCAGCAGTATAAATGGATAATGTAAAAATTTTAACCTATGTAGGTTGGATAAGGGCGTCTGCTAAATGACAATAATGTAATATAATATTATTTAAATCTGTCTTTAATATTTTAATGTGTGATGCTGATTTCATAGCAATTCAACTTAGGCCTGAAGTCAGCACTTCAAGGGGATGTTGGCTTTCACACGAGAGGCAGTTATGTACCATTTTCTTTTGTTTTCCATTAGCCATAGACGTTTCCACTCTTTTTTTTTTAGCAGGGACAGCCGGCAGCTGTACGTTGGACGGCCAGTTGTACAACGACAAAGATGTGTGGAAACCGGAACCCTGCCAGATCTGCGTGTGCGACAGCGGCACCGTCATGTGCGATGAAGTGATTTGCGAGGACACCACCGACTGCCCCAATCCAGAAATACCCTTTGGCGAATGCTGCCCGATCTGCCCTGATGCACCAGGTCCTTGTGAAGTTCCGCATTTCACCTTTGGCACAACACCTTACCAGCAACCTCGAATCAGCTGCAGGCTACTTTCCTTAGCCATTTGAAACACAAGAAAGATACGCATGGGGACCTGTTTAACTCAGGGTCCATGCACTTTCAATGGGAAAGGAAAACGTTTGGAAGGAATACACCACAGAATCCGCCTGGATTTGATTTGAATCCATCACACTTATGCCTTTGCTTCTCAAAATGGATTAATGGTGTAAAATGCACACAGGCCTGCTTCTTTTGCTAGTATGCTGCAAGGCTGACTCTGAAACTCTGGCAGTTTGCAAATAGATTAAGAAATCATGGCTTTAAGATAACCCTGCAAGGAGTCATTCAGGAGTTTGCCAAAACCTTGTGAAACTGATGTGCTGAAACTGAGAAACTGTTCAGGTTCTTTTGTCATTGAATGAATAATTTAATGTTATTTTCCCAATTGTTTCCATAGGTCCCCAGGAGCCACAGGTATGCACGCCTTTAAAAATATTTATTTCTGGTATCTATTCATGACCACACTTAGAAGGACAAACATATTTATTGACTAACGGCCTTGTATTTACATTGCAACATTTGATAGATTTGAACTCTGATTGTGATCAAAAGCATATTCTATGAAATGTAAGTGTGAAGTGTCAGGATTGCACGTGCATGGTTATCTTTTGGGCCAAAGAGAAAGCAAATCAGAGAATTTCTATGCAGAATGGAGGTCCAATGACCTGGCCAAAGGATGGCATAACTCAGTGCCTCTGAAAATACTGCAGAAGAAATTCGTACATAATTTCAAGATTTCTGGTCTTCACTCTTTATTGCTTTACCCCCACAGGGGCCGAAAGGCGATCCTGGACCCAAGGGTGACCCGGTAGGTGTCTTTTTTTTCTTTTTTTTTTTAACTTCCAGTTATGCCTGCATCGGAATAATCAATCAAGCAACAGCTTCTGGATCTAACCTGTGCACTATACCAATAGGACAATATTGACATGTCACACCTGGCCACTCTAGAAAGCAAGGCCTATCATCATATGATCATATAAGTTTCTGGCAGGGGAAGAAAGTAGTTCCCTTTTTCCTGTCCAAATAGTATGAATTTTATTGTAGTCCTGAGGAAGTGTCAAATGACACAGAGACAGTGAGCAGCAGAGACTCTCAATGGATCTCTTTTCTTCCCAAAGCAGTGATTTTGTGTACTTTTGTCTTGACAGTTATCCTATGTCAGAGTAGTATGCAGGGATGGGTGTGACCACAGGGGCTGTGCTATTGAGCATGCAGTGAATGCATGTGTTATGCCCTAGGTTGAATCTCACTGCATCACCATTTGGCATGGTACATTTTTATGATTCCTAACCAGGAATTTTTGTTCATTTTGCCAACTGCCAAAGCCTGCCAACAAAATATGCTTAAATTCACAATTCAGGAATGACCTAAATTTGTATATCCATATCTTAGGCTATATTTAGTTTTAATAGTTATTATTATAAATATAGAATATAACTATTCATTCATGCTCACAATAATAGAATTCATAACCATTCATAACTTGTCATTCTTTTCTCATTTTACCAAGCACCGGATCTCATATATCAAAATAATTTTTGAATTTAAATATTTGTATATGCGATTACACAACAAAATTAAACTTTGCAAAAGGGAATGAGAAATTTTATTTGCATATGCAGTTCATAATGACTATGAAATGCTATGGCTGAACCAAAAAGCTTTCTCATCTTAAAGAGTAGGTCAGTGGCTCCGTATTATATGACTGGCAGCTTTTGACACACGAGATTAACAATGCTTGTCATATGGATGAAATGGATTGCCATAAATTCTAGCAGTGTACTCAATGACTGAAATACAGCCTATGAAACTGATTTTCCAAACATCCATCATACACTGAAACCCATCCAGTGGCAGCCCAATCATCTGTGCTGTGCTGTGTAGTCTTTATGTCTGGCTTGAAAGGTTTCCTCCATCTATCTATCCCACAGGGTCTCCCTGGTCTTCCTGGCAATGATGGCATCCCTGGCCAGCCTGGTCTTCCTGGCCCCCCTGGACCTCCTGGACCCCCTGGCCTTGGCGGAGTAAGTACTAAACCCCAAAACATAGACCACAAACTCCAAAAACCTCATGAGGTCTGTTAACATCTTGAGAATAGGTTTAGATGTGAATCTGAGCACTGATTGTATTATTTTAAGGACAGAGTGACTTTCCTGTGCATTTCAGCACTAGCTGTGTGGACAGCACTCTTGTTCCACTCTAGCTGTGCGGGGGCAGACAGAAGACAGGTGAAATGCAGGGGATAGGCCCTGTCAGGTTTCCCCCAATCACTGACCCTGGTTACATCACAAGAGCTGGGCAGCTGAATCTCCAAGCTCTGTCACAACCCTCCCAACATTGACCTTCCCTGAGGCGTTTA
The DNA here is from genome assembly GCA_019176425.1 of Megalops atlanticus. Taxonomy (NCBI): domain Eukaryota; kingdom Metazoa; phylum Chordata; class Actinopteri; order Elopiformes; family Megalopidae; genus Megalops; species Megalops atlanticus. The sequence goes on along the minus strand of CM032875.1, from coordinate 44,202,588 downwards.
AAAAGAATGTGTATTAACATGTGTTAACCATGAAATTAATCATTACCTAATCTGCTCAGCTTAGTGCTTTTGGAAAAAACCCTATTTATTTCTTACCTTTTGCTCCTATACCATATTAGGCGTAGGTTTGGCCCTGTGGATATTTCCCCAAAAACATTCCTGCACAAACAATTCATATTGTTCTTTTTCTCTGTTCTGCAGAACTTCTCTCCCCAAATGGCTTATGGCTACGATGAGAAATCTGGTCCTGCTCAGGCTGTGGCCGGCCCCATGGTATGGATACCGACGTCTTGGTATTGGAAGTGTTCAGCATCCACAAAAGCAGGAAGAATATGTTAGCCATGACTGTTGTAGGCCTCACCATGGGCATGATCTGTGGGGTGAATCATTCCTGAGATGCTTTCATCTATGACAAGATTTTTCACCCAGAATGGACAATTCACTGTGCATTCTGATAGGAAAGAAATGTGGAGGAATAATCCTGTCTTTCTCAAAAGTGATCAAATAGCTTCAATGGATTCATACCAATATTATGCAGTAGTATTACACAAAGATAGCTTTCACTCATGTATGACTCGGAGGTATTTGAAGTCTATTTTAGGGGATCAAAATTCAAACGTTTATGCAATTACTTTTAAATAGTACAGTTTGCTGGCATTTCAAATAGCATGGGAATTGTCAAAGACTGTTTGCACTCATGCTCACAGTTTATGGAGCACATGCCAACTGTCTTATTATTTTTATTTGTCCAACAGGGTCCCATGGGTCCCCGTGGTCCCCCTGGACCCCCTGGCCTGACTGTAAGTGCCGTGTTACTGTCTTTTATTTCAGCCCCTTCCCGGCTCTGACACCTTTTACACAAACACAGAGGTTGGATTTGATTCCGTCAGTTTGCACCATAACTGAAATCTCTCTGGCCACTCATGTTGTGTACATGTGTAATACATTGGCCCTGCAAACAATGCAGAGGACATTGGAACCAACTCCATTTGACAATATAAGAAGAGACATTGATTCCAAGTCCAGCTACTGAGGGGCTCTCAATGAAAATGAGAGTATGTGTGTAGTCAGGTGTAACAGTTTAAAAACATTAATCTTATACTTATCATTGTGAAATGCATACCCAAGTAGAGAAGCATTATACAATAACATTAATAAGAGCAATCATTCAAAGCCTGCATCTTTTAATAAGAGAGTGGTCTAAATGACTCACTGCCTGGACTATAGAACTGATTCCTCTCAACTTTTGTCATTCCTCAGGGACCCCAAGGTTTCACTGGCCCCCCTGGTGAACCTGGTGAGCCTGGTGCTGCTGTGAGTATCTCAATTAGAACTTCCTGCTCCAACTCTGACACCACTGGAACACTGACAGTACTGAATACACTGTTACTCCAGGCCTTGAACCCAAGTGAGGGCAAGAGCTCCTGAGGCTACTCTGCACCATTCTCCAGAGGCAATGCCATGCATTGATCCCACTCATAACTAGACACATTCATTATTTCTGCTTTGCCATTGTCATTAGGATATAAAGAAAGAAACGTATTATACTGAATATGCAGATAGAAATATGTCTTTATATTAACATACAGAATATTGGGTTGGGGTTTTATAGACAACAGAGGTCAGTGGGTCAACAGTATAGGTCAGCTAACAATGGAAAAGTCCCATGACTTTATTTATATTCCCGAAGCAGTTTTCTGTGTTTGGCTTTTGACCTCTCTCTGGCGCGTGCACACACACACACACACACACACACACACACACACACACACATACAGACACACTCACACACAAAGATTTTGTTCATGTTTTTTTCAGTTACTCACTTCTGGTTGATGTTTTGTAGGGTCCCATGGGTCCTCGTGGTCAACCTGGCCCCCCTGGAAAGAATGGAGATGATGTAAGAACATCTTTCATCCTCATTGTGCACAACATCCCTGAAAGACTTTTAAGCCCGTTTTGCTGTCACTGGTGGAGATGCCCAGCTAGCTCCTCCCACTGTAGACACCCACCATCTTACTAGCATGAGAACAATACGTTTGGCAGATTCACATTTCAAAGATGCTCCCTTGTCTCTTATTTCCTTTATTAACTTACTAAAATCTCCAGTTGCACAGTGGTAGTATGAGTCCCTACATTTTTACCATCACATCGTCCTGCCAACCGCTATTCTCGCAGTGCACATAAATGTGTGCTCCTCTCTCCTTCAGGGTGAGGCTGGAAAGCCTGGTCGCCCCGGTGAGCGAGGTCCAGCTGGCCCTCAGGTGAGTCCCTCCATAAAAGGCCTACCCCTTTTCACCTAGGTCAGGGGTGTCTCAGACTTCCATCAACACTTCAGTTAGAATTGCAGGCTCACAGAGGGACCATCATATGGAACTTGAAACGCTAGAAGCTGACAGTAGCTCTATGGTTAGTCTTACTGATATTGACTAACAGGAACACTATATGAATGCTTTGTTTTATGGTCAGTTGGAAAATCATTTATGGCCAAAAATAAATTGGTTAATGTAATGGGAATGCTAATGTTGTACATGAAATAGATAACAATGTTAGTTATTTAACGGTAAAGATGCCATTTAGGAGTGAAATAGCGGTAGTCTTACCCATCTCTGTGTAGCTGTGATTCTCTTGAAACCCTCATGATTTGAGTGGACCACATCATTCGAGATCACCAGGCTTTCTTTTTGCCACTTCCATAATCTGTATAATCTATAATCTATATAAGACTATCCCATCTCTTTTCTCCTCTCCAGGGAGCCCGTGGATTCCCCGGAACCCCTGGACTTCCCGGCATCAAGGGACACAGAGTGAGTGATGACAGAATCTTGGCTCACACGGATTACCTGAGCACTGAAGGAGACACCTTATCCTCTGAAACGGTCCTGTCTTTTCCTTATAGGGCTTCAGCGGTCTGGATGGAGCTAAGGGAGACAGTGGCCCTGCTGGACCAAAGGTACGATCAGGATCAACTGACATCCAAAACACATCGTCAGGTACTGTTGCGTGGTTATGGAGAGCTGACCTGCTCTGTGTCTCTGTCCAAAGGGAGAGCCTGGCATCCATGGTGAGAATGGAGCTCCTGGTGCAATGGTAAGTACAGCTGTCTGTTCTGAGGCCCGGGGGATTCCAACTCACACGTCTGACCATATGAGAGCACTCGCACATGCCGATGTGCGGTGCAAAGACTCTGTTTTATGAGGATCTGTGGTTATTGAGTAATTGTAAAAGCCATTAGTCATTACTCATTTAACGACTTTGATGCTTAAATTCCTACAAGTACAAGGATCCCTTCCTTTAGTCATTGTTCGTCATCATAATTGATTTAGTTATGATATAAATGTGTTTGGATGTGCGTGGGTGTTGCATGATAGCAGCCACGTTCACGGCCTCTCCCTGAATTCCCTGCCCTCTTCCTCTTCCTCTCAGGGTCCTCGTGGTCTCCCTGGTGAGAGAGGCCGTCCTGGCGCCGCTGGCCCTGCTGTAAGTATCACAGAAAAGACAATTGCTTGGCCCCTGGTAAAAATCAAACTTAGAACAAGGCAAAGAAGCCTGAGGATCCACGGCTATGGCTTACCCTGGAATAGCACCCTCTCCCTAATACCAACAAACTGGTGTCATGGCAGGCCATGTTGTGGCCCTCTGTCTGCACTATTTCATAAGGCATTTCCCTGCACTTTTGCTGGTCAGGTCCCAAGGCCCAGCTTCTTCCCCAATGGTGTGCACTGTGTGAAAACACTGGCTTCTAATTGATCCAGATTTGTGGGATCAAACATAGGTCAAGCCCTATTTCCACCTAGCAATGTTCTGAAGGCTTTAGTTCAAAGTTCTATTTATTATTCGCTTCAAAATGTAAAGAACCCATATGACTTAATGGTTATTGCTTATTCCATGCATTTGCTTGGCATACACCTTTATGCTTGGAAATTTCTATATTTTATGTTTACATAGTATTCATGTGTACAGCTGGGTATTTATTGAATCCATCCAGGCAAGCTCAAGGGTAGAACTTTGCTCAGTGGTAGAAAAGGAGTGTCCTTCCACTCCCTAGGTCCCTAATCATGTTGTTTTATAATGCTGTGAATTTTGTGGGAAATGTTTTTTAAAGCCTGAAGTAGAGAATTAAAAGGAATGTTGTTGCACTCAGGCAACATGCTGGAATGAGCTGTACTGCAGGTGTGTAGAACCAACAATAGGTTAATAAAGAAAAAATGTTAACTGCACATTGCACAACTATATCAGTCTGATCTGTAATATATTTATTAAATATCACATATTGACAACAACAAAGTGCAAAAACAAAAAGTGCTCAGGTGCACAAACAGAAGGCCAAATGCACAAATGTTTCACTCTCGAGACCGAAAGTCTAAAGCCTAAAGCAGATCTGCAGATCTGGATCTGATCTTATGTATATGACTGTCATAAGCTTTACGGTTATATCCAAAACATATATTTTCACTACCGGTCAATGTTGTATATTTTACAGGGGTTAATAGTAAAATTAAGCTAAATGATCTATTGATTTAAGGAGTTTTATTCAGAGAAATAAACTATATAGTTATAGGGATTAAAAATGTTTTACTCAACCGAGAGAGTGTTTGGTATGAAACGTCATTGGATTTGTTTGTGTGGTCAGGGGCAGTGGGCACCTGGTCTCTGTTAACATTTTGTCTTCATAAGCCCCATACAAGCTACTAGATTAGTGTATAATGTACTGTATTTTTAGTCCCGTATATTCTGTGTACAGAACATTGAGTTGTACTAAATCCAGGATGTGGTTGAATACAGCAACTGCAAATGATCACAGCTGTTTAAATTTAATTTAAAACTAAATTTTAATTCTAAATTCTAAATTCATCCTAGTTATTGCTTATTTTCACAGCCTTTTGAAATGGCTTCAGAGGGTATTGGTAAATTTGTGAATCTGATTCAAAATACTCTACTATTTTGCGGGGAACAGAGCAGAAAGGTCAGCAATTGACAAGTGTAAGAATTTTTCAGCAAAGAAAATCAGCAGTAGTGTCAAAGCGACCGGCTTGGTAAGTCTAGCGTAGAGAGGTAGGCTGTGTTTTCTCATTATTGTCTTCTTCCTCCCTTCTCTTACAGGGTGCTCGTGGTAACGATGGTGCTAGCGGTGCTGCTGGACCTCCTGTAAGTAGTGGTGCCATCTGTCAAGTCAGAATGGACGAGCACAACAATCCACGCTCCACTCTATATTACCGTGTAATGGCAGCACACCAAGGGCCAGAGAGACTAAGCACCTGTGCCTGGCCCTGCTAGTAGAGGTTACATGTAAGGCAGAGGAACAGGCTTCTGTTTTTAAATGTCATATTGGCATATATCCATGTATTTCTGTAGTGAATGACACATTTATATACGTTATACAACATTTACACATTTCAATAAGGTTGACTTGCTCACAGCCACATTTTCACAAAGGGCCACAGGGCTCAAAGTTGTTTTGATTCCAGATTTAACCTCCTCCTTCTTTCACTCTATATTTTAGGGCCCCACTGGCCCTGCTGGTCCCCCTGGATTCCCCGGTGGTGCTGGAGCTAAGGTCAGTGACCCCATTGTTCTCTTTCAGCACACCTGCCTGTGTCACAACCATTATGCAGGACCACTGAGTCACCACCAGGGGGCTTGTCTTAAAGCGTTATCACTGCACAGGCTCAGTCACATGATGCAAACAAGAACCCTACTTCACTAGGACGTAGAAATGTGCGCTTGCATCACCTCTCAACAGGGAGAAAATTAAGGATTTTCAAGCATCTGTGTTTAAAATACCAGCAAGAAGAAATTTGATTTAGATCTGACTATCAAGGCCTATCATGACTATATGATATAGCTATAATAGTTATACACAAACCTAAGTGATTAGGGAGGGCCAGTTTCAATAACTCCATATATGCATAAATGACTGAGAATAATTTGAATGACAGATATCAGTGTCTTTTTATTTAATGACGTAGCCCAAACCTGAGATATTCTGTTTCAGGTCAACAGAAACAATTACTATGGATGAGGATAGGTGGAATTGTTGTACTGATAATCCTCAGATGAAATTGACTCCTTAATCTTGCTTTTGTCATGCAGATGTCTGATTTGACTTATGTAATGGACAATCCGGCTTTTTATTTAAAACTGATTAAATTCATTCCATTTTTTGGACTGTGTAATCTGATTATGCCTCTCATGGGCATCAGTAATCAAATGCCAGTTCTTATACCTTTAGAGGAATGACAATGACACTGCTAGTGCTGTAATCTCTATGACTGAAATTTGGCCAAAAAGAGAAGCTTAGGGACATTGCCCACCTGTGACCCTACTAAGGTCACGTGGGGTAAAGAGGTTCATTTCATTTGGCCTGTGACCCTGACTGCAATGATCTGCCATTTACACCCCACAGGGAGAGACTGGCCCTGCTGGAGGCCGTGGACCAGAGGGACCCCAGGGCTCCCGTGGTGAGCCTGGCAACCCTGGACCTGCTGGCCCTGCTGGCGCTGCTGTGAGTGGATCCTTCAGACCGGCTGTAGAACTACCATCATGCCTCACCTGATTGTGGGTCACAGTGCTCATTTGCGCCTTCTTTCCTTCTCCGGCAGGGCAACCCGGGATCTGATGGTGCCCCTGGTGGCAAGGGTGCTCCTGTGAGTATGACCTTCCTCCATTTATTTTGATTGATTTTGTTTTTTTACATTTTTTGTCAGATTGGTGCTGCTGCTACAGCACTTGTTTCTCCTGATGCCTTCTGTAGGGTGCTGCTGGTATTGCTGGTGCCCCTGGTTTCCCTGGATCCCGTGGTCCCCCTGGACCTCCAGGCCCTGGCGGCGCTCCTGGACCTAAGGGTAACAACGTGAGTACCCCCTCTTTTCTTCATCCTTACATCACAAAATTTCCCTCATAAAAGGTAGGTAGCAATTAATAATGACTCACAGGAGTCCGAAGGGTTTAATTTTCATTGTGGTTGCAAGCGTCTATGAGAACTTCCAGTACAGACACCCAAGTTGCTTCACCAGGATTTGACACTCTCTAGTGAGGATCTAGATGGTTATAATGGCTCAGTGCCACTTCAGTCTGCTAAATGTATCCTCAGTTCTTCATGATTGTATTTGCTATGGCTGTTTGCTATGGTAAGAGGCCTCAGACCAATTGTATAATAAAATCCTTAGGAACAGCCACAGTGGATTGTGTTAAAGCTAATTCAGCCATTTGCTGAAGTGAGGGTAATTTGAATTCAGTATTCTTGGTAGATAATGCATTCATTTTTGGCACAGTTAATTCTGTCAACGGTATGAAAGTGTTGTTTCTAAATGCACATGCAAATCGTAACCCTTTATTTTTTTCTTCTCTACAGGGAGAGACAGGCGCCTCTGGACCCAAAGGAGAGCCTGGTGCCAAGGGAGAGCCTGTAAGTAGACATGCTGTATATGCCGGCTCCCAAACACCTAGCCTGCACATGTACTATGCCAGACATAGCAGGTCAAATCATACTCCTCTATACACACATAAAGGTATTTGAGCTGTCTACACAATGTGAGTCATCACAAGTTTTCAGTAAGTTTATGTGGAATATTTGAATTACTCTCAAGGTGTAATTCAACAGTACTTTTATAACAGCATGTGAACACATCAGTGGTGGTGTGCATATATTCATATTGAGTATTTTGTAGTGAAGAAAATTGTGAGACTGTAATAGACTTGATCACTATGATGTTTGATAGCAGTAATTATCCATACTTTGTATTTGATCCTTATTGGTCGGAGGTCTGACTGCCCCTCTCTTTACCCAGGGTCCCGTTGGTGTTCAAGGTCTCCCTGGCCCTGCTGGAGAGGAGGGCAAGAGAGGTGGTCGTGGTGAGCCTGGTCCCGCAGGTGCTCGTGGACCCCCAGGAGAGCGTGTATGTCCATACTTTTCTCCACCCGCCTCTCTTTGTCCACAGTATCCCTCTCTCATTCTTTTACTTGGTTGAGATCTGCGTGCTACAACCTGGACTCAGGGGTTTCGCATAGACTTGTGTATAGTCTGTTTCAGATTGCTGAAACCTATATTTGCCTCACAGGCCCTGATAATGCGCACTATTTACACTAGCTCCTGTGAGTTCGAGCCTGTAATAAGATGTGTTTGTTTCTGCATATAGGGTGCCCCTGGTAACCGTGGATTCCCTGGTGCTGATGGAGCCGCTGGCCCCAAGGTGAATGGACGAGCGCTTGCCTCTTACTCCACCTAGAGGAACAGACATTTTCTAGAGGAGGAAGAGAGACTGCATAGGCATGCAGAATGCACCATTATACAGGACATACACTCATGTATATTGTAATACACTCCAATCTTTCAAGTTGTATCTCAGAAACACAATAGTAGTATAATAGTGTATCAAGTCAGATTGCAGGTTGTGTCAACTGAATTTAATTAATTCCACACATGAGCGGTTGCTTTACTGTGCAGCCAGGACACATGCAGTTCTGTGGAGGGAAGGGATTCTGTCCCAGGTCCTGAACTGCAATGAAAAGATTCAGGCAGTGAGCGAGAACTGACCTGTCTCTCCCCGCGTTTCGCACACCACAGGGTGCCCCAGGCGAGCGTGGTCCCCCTGGACCTGCTGGACCCCAGGGTGCCACTGGTGAGGCTGGCCGCCCTGGTGAACCTGGCAATCCTGGATCCAAGGTAAGGAGCACCTGTCCACCGTGCAGGAGCAGATATTGTACACCAGTTCATTTATTAGTGTTGAGTGAAAATGAGCCATATCAAGGTGATCTTCTACCTTTCACCTGTACACTTCAACTAGGCTGTAGAATTTTGGAAATCAAGAGAGTTCAGCTCGAGGCAGCCAGATCTTAAAATGCCACGGCCTGCATCCGCTGGGATGTGGACTGTGATGTAGCCTGTCAGTATCTTTTGGTATTACTGCATGCAACACGACCCTTCTGTCTCTCCCTTCCTCTCCAGGGTATGACTGGTAGCCCTGGCAGCCCTGGTCCTGATGGCAAGGCCGGCCCCGCTGTGAGTACAGAACTCCACCTCCCTCACCTCAGTTTCAACTCATAGTTTTAATGTGACTTCAAGTGCAAAACACCATCTGAACAACATGGAATAGCAAGCTAGAGTGGTATATGAATGTGCAACCTGATATTAAGAGCTGCCAGCTAACACACAACCTTGACTTCAGTTACTGTCAATGAGCATTGAATTTTAAGTTTATTACAGGGAGTTTATATGAATGGGTATTTAAAAGACTGTCTGGGGACTGATGTTGTAAATTAGCCTTGGCTACAAATACTTTATTTGAGTACGTCTGTTAACAATATGTTGATGTTTTAATTGTTAATAAATTATTGTTCTACTTAAGGGGAATTTGACCGAGATGCTCAGTGTTGTATACTTGCAGTATTAACATTAAGGCAATTTTACCATTGGTCTTGATGTCTGTTTGCAAATACAGGGGTTAATTTAAACAAAATGTGTTTCATTAAAAATACTCCAGTGTTATGCTGACTGTGCAGGTAATGTCACATTACAAAATTACTCAAATTGTGTTATTTGAATCTTTCTGTGACTCCCCAAAACCCCACACACTCGACAGGGAGCACCTGGACAAGATGGCCGTTCTGGACCCCCAGGCTCCACTGGAGCCAGGGGTCAGCCCGGAGTCATGGGATTCCCTGGACCCAAGGGAGCTGCTGTGAGTATTACCTCTCTATTTGGGAGCTGTAGGTCACTTGGTTTTTCTGTATTATGATGTAGGAAGACAAAGATGCATATGTTTTTTGGAAGCACCAGAAAAAAATCAGTCCTGAATGCCATATTCTTTCATGCATAGCATGAAGGTTACATTTAGCACTGATCCAAATTCAGCTCCAAACAATTTGGTAAATACAGTATCATACTACTCATAATGTCTGTAAGTAAGTCCATATGAAGTTATGTGGCAAGTTACACATAAATTTGAGGATTTTTATAACAATCAGTCATGAAGCCTCCTTACAAGGAGTTTATCGCATTTGTCTGTATGAATGTCTTTATAAATTACGGTGCTGTAGTGACACTGAGCCCTAATGGCCACCTATAGTCACTTGAAGGCTTGGTAGTGAAGTAAAGGCTTGCACAAGACACTGAGCCTTGTAATGCAGTCCCAGTGGGTGATTTCCCACTGATTCAGACAGAAAGCTCTGTGAATGTTCATATAAATTGGCACCATGCAGTAAAGTGTAGAATTCAACGATGAACTCACTCTTCTCTCACTCAGGGTGATGCAGGCAAGCCCGGTGAGAGAGGCCCTGTGGGACCTGCTGGTCCTGTTGTAAGTACCACCACATTGCCATCCTGGTTGAAGAAGAACACTTGTCACACTTCCACACACACTCCTTTTCAATAAGCTTGAAATCAAACCTAAACACCGCACTTTGTCATACATGCAATTGACTACATTAGAATATGCACTCACAAAAAGACAATAGCTTTTGCAGGGAAGCTGGGAAGTTGATTTGAGTGACCTTTCATTAATACAGAGTATCATAATGTCTCAAATGTATTAATCTTTTCTTCTCTCCAGGGTGCCCCTGGCAAGGATGGTGATGCTGGTGCTCCCGGTGCCCCTGGTCCTGCTGTAAGTACCCTAATATTTTATCAATATGGTTGCATCCATTGACACCTTCAATCACACTGGTTCACACATCCAGCACTGCATCCTGTTGGTGGTCACAGTTCTCCTTTGTTTTGTTACACCTCAATGGCAACACATAAGCCTCAGAATCACATGCATGTGTCCTTGTCTGTGCCAGCTGCACATGAGTTTTTTAGATGCTGCAGCACCAAATTACCTCTTACGCTCTCAGATTTAAACAGTCATGAAATCCAGCTTTTACAGCAAGATGACGGTCTTAATCTAAAGGTAGTGCACAGCTTGTTTGCATGTTTAAGTCTTCTGATGGTGGCCATCCCTATCCAACAACTAAATATATCAACTGTCACGCCTAATGATAGAGTACATGGTTTTTTTACTTGACCTTATTGACTTTCTTTTCCCCTACCCCATAGGGACCTGCTGGAGAGCGAGGTGAACAGGGGCCTGCTGGTCCTGCTGGATTCCAGGTTGGTTTTCCATCACAAACCTGTGAAATGTTGTGTATTCAGTTTTTATTGCTCCTTTTCCACTGTTTTTTTCATGGTTTTGGCCACAAATCTTAATCAATCCCAAACTGCACTTATTCCACAGGGTCTGCCTGGACCCCAAGGTGCAACTGGTGAGCCTGGCAAGCCTGGTGATCAGGTAAGCTCAATAGTGTCCTGCGTCTGTTTGTCAGTACGAAGCTCTTCTTAACACCTGCAAAGCCATTTTATTAACATTAACATTTTATTTCTCTTTGGATTTGTTGCCACTAATTGGGAACTTGCTAATGACATTATGGATTTAGAGGCACTGAGGAGCAGTCCGTCTCCAACTTGCATGCCTGTGGATATAAATATAGAGGGTGCCATCAGAGCAACACATTGAAGGCAATATGCAGAAGCTTTATTTTTTTTGTTCTCATCTTTATAAAGAAAAAATACTACAGGTCTTTTATTTGGGTGGTTTCTACAGTGGAGATTTCTGCTACCCTTGATTTTGGGTGATTTTAGTTCATGGGCCTAACAATGAAATGATCTCTGAGATAATCTGTTTTATTTCTATGATTAATCATAATGTGATATCAATGAATTATTTGGCAGTGCACTTTACAGTATATTGACAACATTATATAGTAAATGTATCAGGAAGTGCAGAGCAATGCAATGCATTGTAACTATAACAAAAAAAATTCTGTCAATCAAATACTTTCCTCCTTTCCAGTTCGGACAATTGAAATAATGTAAATCACCAATGAAATCCAATGATGTTATTGTTAAAAGAAAATATGGCTTCTGCAATAGATTTTTTCATACTGCATTTTGAATTAGGTCAGCACAGGGGATATTATGGTTGATGATGACAATCTAACAAACAAACAGTGGAATATTACTTTAAAGTTCCTGTTACACAGGACTGTAACATAACTTAAGACTACCTCTGCTGCAGCTGCATTGTGTAGATTGGCTTTCTTAAGTCTTCTAAATGAACTCAGTTAGGTGGCCCTGCTCATCATCGTTAACCTTTTCTAATGATTCTCTGCCCTCTCATCTTAACAGGGTGCTCCTGGCGAGAGTGGAGCCCCTGGCCCTGCTGGATCCAGAGTAAGTATTACAGAATTAGCTAAATCCCAAATGGTGAGAAGCATACCCATGTCAGGAGGCATGCCCCCCCTACCACCATGCTAACTATACATCTCCCCCCCTCCTAATTCAGGGTGACAGAGGTTTCCCTGGAGAGCGTGGTGCTCCTGGCCCAGTTGGCCCAGCTGGTCCCCGTGGCTCTCCTGGTCCATCTGGTAACGATGGTGCAAAGGTGAGGACAGGCACACTCCTAAAGCTTGGTGCCAGCTCATGGTGATGTCATGGTGCAAGCACTGGGTTTTCGAGCACTTTTTTGACACAGACTAACCATATAATGTGGAAGGAATGGCTGATGGGAATATCCCATGATATCCATGGGATAGGCCTCTGCTTAACTGTTCTAAAAGCCAAGATGCTTATGTACTCCGTAAGCCAATTGCTTCACTTGACAGCAGGATCTGATCCTCTGGTCTTGTCTGATGGACAAGTTAATGAATTAATTTATTTACAAACTGAATAATTTACAATTTACAGGATAATGTTAACTAGTTAGAGAGTTCTTGCTAATGATCTGAACCTGCAGATCTTACAAATCAAAAGGAGCACAAATAAGAATGTGATGCATAATGATCTAACAATCTATGCTTATTAACAATGACGTAGACTTTAGGCTTGATATTGGGTCATTACAAGCTGCTTTACAGATGTCTGCAACAATGGTCTTTTGCTGCTTATCTACTGATCACACCCCCTTGTCTCTCCTCCAGGGTGAGCCTGGCGCTGCCGGTGCCCCCGGTGGTCAGGGTGCCCCTGGTCTCCAGGGAATGCCCGGTGAGCGCGGTGCCGCTGGTCTGCCAGGTGCCAAAGGTGAAAGAGTAAGTTCCAGTGACCATCTTCAGAATCATACACAACATTCCATACAGCACTATAAACCCCAACTTATGGCATTCATAGTGCATACAATAGATTTCCATGGGCCAGGTTTCTTGTTTTTAGTCAGTATAAGTCAGTTTAAAATGATACTGTATTTATTTTAGTGATAATTTGGTGCATTTACACCTATTTGCTTATGTGATGGAGGTACTCAGTGATCCCACTAACCCATGTGGTTAATATAAGAGGATGGAGCAGAGAAAAGCTGTATTGAAGCAGAGTTGATTACCAGGCATAGTTTTAGTAGATGGGGAACATTTACCTTGCCCTATGCCATACCCTGCATTGAGTCTTCTCTCTCAGTTCTTCTCTCTCTTCTTTCCACTGTTTAGGGTGATGCTGGTCCCAAAGGTGCTGATGGTGCCCCAGGCAAGGATGGCATCCGTGGTATGACTGGTCCCATTGGTCTTCCTGGCCCCCCTGGTGCTTCTGGTGAGAAGGTAAGTCCCAGATAAGAGGAGGAGCAGGGGAGGAATAATCTGACTATAATCTGACTTGAGTTTCAGTCTGATAAAGAGACACCATCATCATCTGCTTACATCAATTGCAAAAATTGACAACAGATGACAGTATATGAAATTGTGATAGGTTAATGATATTAACAATTATATTTACGTAAATATTAAGGGTATATTACTGGCACCATTGACATCTATTCTGTCTTGACTGCTACACTAAGATGTAGCAAATCATATTTGTGACAGACAACTTAATTTGTTTTTTTCAGGATGCTAGCGTACTATAGGTTTGCATATTTTCTGTAGTTTCCTCATAATGATGATACATTCATTTACCCCTACTTTGGAAACAGCATCTCCATGGAAGACCTGACCATGTACATCTCTTCTGTTCTTTTGTATCCAGGGAGAGGGTGGTCCTGTTGGCCCTGCTGGTCCCACTGGTGGTCGTGGTGCTCCTGTGAGTAATTTTGTCTCAGCACAGCATACATCTCCAGTGTTAGTATCCACAAAATGTGACGCTTTCCATTTTGACTAATGGGACTGTGCAGGAACAAATGCCTGAAGATTCATTTTTTTATCAGTAGTATCAGTAGTAGTTTTTTTTCACTAGTGGGGGATGTATGGTCTCAGTGCATGGAACTGTAGTGTTCTATAAAGGGGAATTCATTGAAAGGGCCAGTGATTATGAACTCTTGACCTCTGACCTTCCCCCTTCCCTCCACCCCAAGGGTGAACGTGGTGAGACTGGTGCTCCTGGACCTGCCGGGTTTGCTGGACCTCCTGTAAGTACAGCAGCACTCTCCCAGTCAGATTCACTAGATAATCTCTGAATGGTGTTGAAAGGAATATAACAGGCTGAAACAAGCTATGTAACCTATTATGTAGGCCTTGTATGTTTGGGCAAATGCTTAATGGAAAAGATCTGTGTAAGGCAGTGCACATCTAATATAGCACTGAATACAATTCTCATTTTGAATCTCCATGAGTGATGGCCATTAGCTTGACCAAATATTTATGTTCACAGATGCTTTGCAAGTGGAAAGCTCGAATTTGACTGAGAAAAATAAAATGATCAGTATTCTATTAAAATCTCATGTATTCCAACCCTCTAATCAAGTTTCCTTTGCTTATGTTTGAATGTAAATACTCAGTGTTGAATAATCCACTGAACACTGATTGAAACTGATCACTTCTTCTCTATCTCTCCTACAGGGTGCTGATGGCCAGCCTGGTGCTAAGGGAGAGACTGGTGACTCTGGTCCAAAGGGTGATGCTGGTGCCCCTGGTCCTGCTGGACCTGCTGGTGCTCCTGGACCTCAGGTACGCCTGGACTCGTACCCCTCTCTTCTCCCCAGCTCCCAAAAGCACTGAGGAACTCTCCTCCCAAGGTCATGTTACTATTACAGTAGCAGTCAAAAGTTTGGACACATCTGATCAAGGTAATGGGAAACATACATTCAAGGAATTTGAATCTAAAGACTTAAATGCTTGAAATTCGTTTCTTAGACAAATATAAATAGTGAAGCTGATGCCTATGCATGAATTTCTTTCCAAACAAAATCTTTATTTTTAAAAAATATTTTTTGGCTATTTTGAAGAATCTAAAATATAGGATAGTTTTGATTTGTTTTTAACTTTTTTGCTCACTGCATAATTCCATTTGTGTTATTTCATAGTTTTGAAGGATTTACTATTATTCTAAAATTTGTAAAATAGAAAAAAATAAATGAGAAAAGTGTGTTCAAACCTTTGATTGGTATTGTGCATGTTTCTATTCTGCCGTTTATATTAAATTTGACAGCATTTTTTAACTACTTGGCCAAACCAGTATTTAGAGCAGTATATCCATGGCCAGCTCCACTGTTCCTGCAGTCCTGTAATAACTGCACATTGCTTCTAAATGCAAAAGGTGACCATCTCCTTTTGCTGTTCAGTGTGTGTAGCGGCTTTCATAGACTGCTGTCTAAATCTTGGCGTGAAGCCCACGCAAAGAGTCTTCATGACCATGCAGCTGTCATAATGGAATGGCCTGCTGCCACTGAGCAGCAAAAACATGTTTTAGATGACACAGTGGGAGCTTCTCTCTTGCAATATCAACAGGCGTCTACATGGATAAACTTGCCTGCAGACATGCTGGCTGATGCACTAATGCCTGTCTTTACAGGGTCCTGCTGGTGCCACTGGACCCAAAGGAGCCCGTGGTGCTGCCGGTCCCCCTGTGAGTATCTGTCCTTTTCTCTGCCATATCTTAGACCCTTTACGATCTCAACCGACTGATGAAGTAAACTGAATAATATCATAAAATCTGAAATAAGGAGAAACAAGATCACAGCATTTGCATATGTGGAGGAATGAATCACTGGATCTTCAATGATTTTGTCATTTAATCATAGTGATAATTGACATCAGTGTTTATTAGGGTTGTATTGATTCATATCTGTAATTTGATAGATTAACTAAAGCATCAGTTCACAATTTTTTGGAAACTAATAAAATTAATCAGATAAAAAATCTTATTTAACAATACAATCGGTGTCAGATCTCATTTAATAGAACTGATACAACTTTGTAGGAAGCAAGGACATATTAGAAAGTCTAAATGGTTTCTGGTCATCGTTTAGTTAAACATTGAGAATTGCTTGGGGAAGTATAAACTGTGGAGTATAAGCTAAACAGTATGTTTTCTGGTTTATATAGGGTGCTACTGGTTTCCCTGGTGCTGCTGGTAGAGTTGGACCTCCTGGCCCTGCTGTAAGTACTTTCAATCTCCTCTGCATACCCATGTACACCAGGGCCCCGTTGAAATACATTGAGCACCTCAACATTGTTTCCCATGGTTGTAATGGCAAAATATATTTAGAAATCTTACCACTTCTCCCTCTCTTAGGGTAATACCGGTCCCCCTGGCCCCACTGGACCTGCTGGAAAAGAAGGACAGAGGGGTAACCGTGGTGAGACTGGCGCTGCTGGCCGCCCCGGTGAGCCTGGTGCCGCTGGACCCTCTGGACCCCCAGGCGAGAAGGGAGCTGCTGGTGCTGATGGCCCTGCTGTACGTCTTATTTCAGTTATTATAGAGGATGCTGCACCTGCCTCAGATGCCTGCGGGACATGATGCAGTCTGATCGAGCTCAGAAAGAGTCTATTTGCACATGTGGATATAGATCCTGTGTTTTTGCAGTTTTTTTGCAGTTTTTGCAGTAATTGGTGTGAGCAAAGCCAAAATTATGCCTGTCCCTGTGGATGGCATGGACACAGAAGAGTCCAGTAGGTCTACCAAGTACAGAATACAGGAAATCAATTAAAGTTCCATGTGGTCCTGAAAGTGTGTACCAAATCATATAATTCATAATGCTTCAAATACAATGGATGCATTGTGTATGATCTGCATACTGCATGACTGCAGTGTGGTCGTAAGCTCTGGACATTATGATGACCTGAGTCTCTTTTCTCCTACAGGGTGCTCCTGGTCTCCCTGGACCTCAGGGTATTGCTGGACAGCGTGGTATTGTGGGTCTGCCCGGACAGAGAGGCGAGCGTGGTTTCCCTGGTCTCCCTGGTCCATCTGTGAGTGATCTCCTTAGTGCAACAACATAACCATTCTTGGGCTACAGCTTCAGTTTCACATATCAGTGATGGAGTGAACAGCTCCAGATCATTGTCAAGATGTTAAAACTAAAAACGTGGTCGTCAAGTTTTTACAGAATACGTGTATGATGTCTCCAGTTGAATCAGTCTTAGATGGAGTTTAAATAGTATGTTTGTGTGAGCTTTTTGTAATACTACATTGTGTGCTTTTCTGATTGTCAGTGCAGCTCAGAAAGCTTAAAAAATGCAGGTGGATCACATCCGGAATCCAGATCTCTGTGATATCACCTGTGGCCAGCACCTCTGTCTAATCATTTAGAATATATCACATCCAAGATGGTTACCCAGCTGAGTGATATCAAGGCGTTAACCTGTTCTTCCACATTAGTGGAGCCCCAGCAAAATACTGAACATGGAGTCTGATCATGATTCATTTTACATCAGGTAGCTACAGGCAGAGACATGTAGACCTTGAGAGATTCACCCTCTGAAAATGAGGAAACTGAGAGAAGTTTCACACCTCACTATCATCATCAAAAAACAGACTGATGTGCTCACAGTGGGGCCTAGTAACCAGATCTGTGGAGGCTTGGCCATATGTGCTCCTCCATGAGGATCACCTGAACAAAGGATGGATGTGCAGGTTGTCTTAGCATTATTAAAGCATCCATTAGAGGGAGATGATTCTTCCATTCTCACTTACCACAATCACTGGCAACAGTCACTGGCAAGAAAAGACAGTACTGACAGTGCTGACTACATAAACCTGAAATTACAGTGATGACCTGCTGAATGGAAAACATTCCCCAGATGATTCACCAAGTGCCAGTCCTCTTCACTGAGCCACATTTAATTTATTGACACATGGTATTATGGTATATGGATTTTCTTTGGCAAACTCACTAGCATTTTAATGATACAAATGACAATTATTCCAAACCCCAGAATAAGCCCCAGTTTATTAATTTATATTATTCCTCTTTATGCAACCCTAATTTGGAATCACTAACTGTATGCTAGGCTGGTCTCACCTTGACAACCTCTGCACTCTCACAGGAGCACTGATGCAAGATAAATGCAGTCCTCTGATACACTCAAATCCAGCCAAAGGCTGTTTTTCACACTGCCAGTAACATGGTATACTACAGCAGAGTGGGTGGTAACTGGAGAAGAGGTGCTACTCTACTGACACCTTCCAAGTAACCTGGTGAATCACAGGGTACCTGAAAGCAGTGAGACAAGGATTGACCTATCCACTCCTATTCCTGGCAAGAGGAAGCCAATTGTTTCTGCCATTGTGGACTCTGGTCATCTCCGGCAGCTGAAATCAAGTCATAGAAATTAACCCCATTTTAAACACCAGATCTATATAACTTTTTGTGCAAATTCTGTTTGAAGACTTTGTTTAGGTTATAAATCTTACTCCAACTTGTCACCTCTGTATCTCTTCAGGGAGAGCCCGGAAAGCAGGGACCTTCTGGTGCCGTTGGTGAGCGTGGACCCCCTGGCCCCATGGGACCCCCTGGACCAGGTGGCGCCCCTGGTGAAGCTGGCCGTGAGGTGAGAAACTTCTTTAAGAACTTGAATACATGAGATCTACAGCCTGTGGCATTTCACTAATCTACTGTGATACCAAGTCTGAAAGAAGGGTAAGGTCTCTCTTGAGACAGAGGTTCTCTGATTTCATTGGGACCACCTTGATAAAAAAAGGCTAAATAATGAATTGATAAATGATGAACATATGCATGCATTTTAAACCCACAATGCACCTGGGTAGTCATATACAGTTGTTTATTCCGGAATGAAAAAATTTGCATCTGGCGAATTGGAAGTCATTTTTATGTCACTTGTCTTCCGTTAGGGTCCTCAGAAGTAGATAGCGCTGTGTTTTTCAGTTCAGCACACCTGAAACCTTGCACATTTGCCGCATCTTTTTTCAGGGTTCTCCTGGTCACGATGGTGCTCCTGGTCGCGATGGTCCTTCCGGCCCCAAGGTAAGCCATGTCCATTTGATACATGTTATTACAAGTCCATTCATTTCAGTGACTGCAAAAATGAACAAACCTCTGTGTGACTTGCACTGTCCTGCCCTGTAGGGTGACCGTGGTGAGACTGGCGTCGCTGGACCTCCTGGTGCCCCTGGTGCTCCTGGTGCCCCTGGTCCAGTTGGACCATCTGGCAAGTCTGGAGACCGTGGTGAGGCTGTAAGTGTCTGGGCCTAAGGTCACCTTCCATCTGGGAAGTTCATAGTCATTTTTCCCTGTGGAAATTCTAATAGTTTCTGACCACAAATCAAATTTGTGAATATTTTAGAGATGACTTTCAGTGATAGGCCTGCACAGGTCTTGAAGTGCATTAAATGTCTGAGCAGACTGATTAGGGAACAATATTAATTAACAGAGGTATATGGTCATATTCTGGGCTTACACAACATGTATTTCAACAATAAAGTACTTAAATATCTTGTCCCTTAAATATTAAGCATAATGAATGATTATTTGTACTAAATGTAGATTCCTGGCCAAACGTCTGATCAGTGTTTACTGCAGGCAACAAATATATCTTGTTGATTGTTGTTTTCCCTTTTTGTGTCCCTTTTCCTCTACTTTAGGGCCCAGCTGGTCCCGCTGGCCCTGCTGGTCCTGCTGGTGCTCGCGGTCCTGCTGTATGTCCAACTTCTTGTTCACTTAAAATATGAAATACAGCATTTAGCATTTTGCTTTTTTTAAAACCTACCTGGAAACTAAAGCCATGTGCTACGTGACAATTTCCCTTTCTCTTCAGGGTCCAGCTGGTGCCCGTGGTGACAAGGGTGAGACTGGAGAGACTGGTGATAGAGGCATGAAGGGACACAGAGGCTTCAGTGGTCTGCAGGGTCTGCCCGGACCTGCTGTGAGTTCAGACACCTGTGCAGACAGACCTGTGCACCTAGACATACTTGTACACACACAGCCACAACTAAATACAAAACCAATATGTCCTTCACCTTCACCATCTTTGACCCTTGCTTACTCCCAATATTACCTTAGGGGAAAAAGGTGTTGAATAGTTTGGTGTTGGGCCATGGACCTTGCTTTAAGAATGGGTAACTTCCTAAAAGATGTCACATTTTACCAACCTTACTCTGCTGACAGTGATGGGAACTGAATGACTGACAGTCCAGAGCTGTGAAAGTCTCAAATTCAGTCTTTAAGCTTGCACACATTTCTATGAGAATATACAACCACTCAAGAAACATTTGAAGGGGATGACATCTGTTTTTCCATGCAAATAGTAATCTTTTCCCTCTCACAAGTAAACTTTCACAATAAATTTATCATTTATCATTTTAAACCAGTCTGTAATAAATTATTGAAATATTTCTGCTTATAGGGACCACCTGGAGAGCAAGGACCTGCTGGAGCTACTGGTCCAGCTGGACCTAGGGTAAGTATTCAAGATATAACCATCAAATTATTTATTTTTTATTATTATTAAAATAGAAAGCTAGCACATACAGTGGTAATTCAATTTAGCATGACCTCGTTAGTATATGTCCCATCAGTAGACTACACATGACATCAAATTGTTAACTCTACACATTTTACATTTATTTATACTCCTCTCACATATACAGCAGAGCAATCGAAACAGGTAATATTTGAACTAATGTGAGTAGTATGTTTCCATAGTAAAACGAATATATAATATTTGTAAAAAGTGATGTTAGTTTCAGTTCAATTTACAGGACACACTTTGTTTTCTCTTCCCATCTAGGGACCATCTGGTTCTGCTGGTGCTCCTGGCAAAGATGGCATAAACGGTCTTCCTGGCCCCGTCGGACCCCCTGGACCTCGTGGTCGCACTGGAGAAATGGGACCTGCTGTAAGTCAACCACATTGACTCCTTACATTTGGATTTTGACATTACCCCAGTTACACAATTCCTGTGCTGTGCTCTTGACCTTCACACCCTTTCTCCTCTCCCAGGGTGCTCCTGGACTTCCTGGACCTCCCGGCCCCCCTGGCGCCCCTGGTAGTGGATTTGACATTGGCTTCATTGCCCAGCCTGCTCAGGAGAAGGCCCCTGATCCCCTCCGTGGCTACAGAGCCGATGATGCAAACATGATGCGTGACCGCGATATGGAGGTGGACACCACCCTGAAGTCCCTGAGCCAGAAGATTGAGAACATCCGCAGTCCCGAGGGCACCAAGAAGAACCCTGCCCGCGCTTGCCGTGACCTGAAGATGTGCCACCCAGAGTGGAAGAGCGGTAAGTTGATGTCTGTAGGTGACATGGGCTGCACTCCTCACAGTGATTTGACCCACTTTCAAAGGTGTTTTTGTATATATTTTAAAATGTGCCCTGATAGTTCTGTTCTACTCTCTTTGACAGGCGAGTACTGGATTGACCCCAACCAGGGTTCTGTTCTGGATGCCATCAAGGTCTTCTGCAACATGGAGACTGGCCAGACCTGTGTGTACCCAAGGCAGACTGACATTCCCAAGAAGAACTGGTACACTAGCAAGAACATCAAGGAGAAGAAGCACGTCTGGTTTGGCGAATCAATGACTGAAGGCTTCCAGGTGAGAACAGAGAGAGCACCATTTAGGACAGTGTATAAAAAGGGAGGAATTCAGCCTGTGAGTGAACACATTAGACACAGAAATTTCCAAATGCATGTACAGGGATAGGGACAGTAAGAAAGGACAAGAAGAAACCACAAAGTGCCATGTTTTATCTCTTTGCCAACCACATACTGTGCAATTAGATTATTTTTGAACATGTAGAAAAAACAAAATTTTAGTTTAATTTTTAAGTGCAGTCAGCATGTTGTTGGAGGCCTGATGCATTAACTGTCTTCGCCTGCAACTCCCCCACAGTTCCAGTATGGCACCGAGGGCTCCGACCCTGATGATGTCAACATTCAGCTGACCTTCCTGCGCCTGATGGCCAATGAGGCCTCCCAGAACATCACATACCACTGCAAGAACAGCATTGCATACATGGACCAGCAGACCGGCAACCTCAAGAAGGCCCTGCTCCTGCAAGGCTCCAATGATATCGAGATCAGAGCTGAGGGCAACAGCCGCTTCACATACAGCGTCAGTGAGGACGGCTGCACGGTGAGTCTTTCTGTTTCTCCCTCTCACCTTCTCACAAATGTCACAAGTGTCACTCAATACCTGGGAGTCTCGAAAGTCAGACCTACGGAAGGCTACTGTAAATAGTCCTCAGCTTGAATTGTGGTCTCAGGACCTTAGAGGGATATGTGCACCAAACGTGGATGGTGGGTGAAAATAAAAGCGTCAGTTATCTGCAGAGGAGAGAATGCGGACGATTAGGAAATGTGTAAGCCAGGGAAAAGATACTTACCATGCCTCATTTTTTCTCGCTCCCTTCCCACAGTCACATACTGGCGCATGGGGCAAGACGGTCATTGACTACAAGACAACGAAAACATCTCGTCTGCCCATTATTGACATCGCTCCTATGGACGTTGGTGCACCTAACCAGGAATTTGGCATTGAAGTTGGACCTGTCTGCTTCTTGTAAAAAAGAAATCTGGACTTGAAAATGTTGTTTTTTTTCTTGCAGTCATCTTTCTAAAATCTTTTTCTATGCATTAAAAAAAAAATCAAAGTATCATTCGGCCACAATTGATCCACTTGCTTAAAACTACATTCCTGAGGACGGTGTATGTGTGTTGTGAATTAAAAAAAAAAAAACAAACTTTGGGACCACTACTTTTGCTGACACCTCCACCAAGGACACTTAAAAAGAATCGTTTGTTTCTCTGGCAACAAGAAAATAATTTATACTTGTAAAGTGTAAAATCCCCCTGGAGTTAGAACAAGAAAAAAAACAATGAGACACAGGTGACTTTTGCCTTTTTTTACAACTGCGGAAGGACAATGAAAAAAGAAATGCTATGTACCATTTTCTGGTGTTAAATAAATTTGAAAAATGACAGTGAAGTGTCTTGTTGTTCTAACCACAAGGAGAGCTATCACCGGAAGTGTGTTGTTCTTAAAAGTCACATGAGGAATTTTCATTTTGAAATCTTATGGCTACCTCAGAAAAGAAATCCATGTTACCCAGAGTGTTCATAAACACCAGGACAGGTTTTACACGACAGAAGTATGGTTGAAAAAGCAAGTAACAGCTCTAAAAGGTGCTATTTCTTCATGAGGTCCTGTCTGTGGTGTGCACTAAAATATACTTTTTAGTCATATATGATTGTCACTGATGCTTACAGGATCTTTGGTGCTACAACTTAAAAAAATGTCTTGCTGTCAAAGGATAACAAATGTTTTTTTCTTTTTAAAGTGCTGGTTAACCACCCTAGATTAGAGGTTGGCTGAAAGATACTGTAGATGTGATACATGCAATCTGTCTGGTGCAGATTAAGCAGGTGGATTTGTTTTCGGTTTTAACTCATTTTTTCACCACCCCCTGTTGTTCCACGTTTTTCCCCCATTTTTTCATTTTTTATTTTGATTGTTTTAAATTCCCCTTTTGTTGTCATCTCATTGCTTGTGGCAATACACATCTTTCACCCTTTTGTTTGTTTGTTTTGTTTGTTTGTTTTCTTTTTAGCGAAGGGTTTTTTAAAATGAAAATGAAAAATAAAAAGACTAAAAAAATCAGAGAAGCAGACACACTTTGGGGGTTAAAAACAAGAGGATCTGTACCTATTTTGTATATGTATAATAATTCGAGATGTTTTTAATTATTTTGGATGCTGAAATAAAGCATGTTAAGTGGTCTACCTGATGTTTGTGACATGTGATCTTGACTTTTTACCCCTGACTGCTCACTGGACTTAAATGAAGCACAACTTGCACCTGTTACAGATGTTGTCATGAAATAATGCAAGATTAAAGAGCATCTCTGAAATACTTGCTTATGGACTGCACAATGCTTTCCATTATATGTGTTTTGGATGTAACTCCAGGTTGTTTTCATTTGAGCACTGACTGAGGGTCAGCGGGGCAGGTGAGACATGAATTACGAAGTAGTTTCTGGAAATAGGTTGTGTTGTCATGAGTGTTTAAATGAGGCTAAATAATGAAAAAACACTGAGTAGATAAACTTTAGTGTCTCGGATATAGTATGAAAAAATAGTGTCAAATAAGGCGAGAGAAGGTTCATAACCTTTGTATACTAACACACTGCTTAGGGTAGTCAGCAGCTGATCAGTGGCAAAAAAGCTAATTTGCATCTCTTTTACCTGTTCAGTTGCATGTATATGTCATCAATTCAGCTATATAATATTTACTCTTTTGTCATATAAAATGGAAAATATTTGACCATTATAAATGTGATGCAGGTGTCAATCAGTATTTTTAAAATGGTAATACACACAAGGGGGATCCAAATTTCTGCCTCTTGACTTGATTGTGACAAAAGTTCCATGTGTTGACTCAAAAGGAGGAAGAAGACACAGGTGAGAGGACTTCAGATCAGAAAATCAGACATGAAAAGCTAAGGCCCGCCCTGTGACATTCTGCTGCAATACTGCATATGTTGTCCTCTATCAGGCTTAATAGCTCCTGGACTCATAGAAGGAATTGTTTTGCATATTCCACAGTAAACTTCCCTCCAATGTCATGTTTCTCAAACCTTGCACAGGATGTATGCTGATATTTGTTCCAGGTCACCTCTCAAATATTCACTTAACTAAGTTTGGTTGACTGGTAAAAGTATACAGTTTTACCTGAAATCACAGCATTGAAACTGTTTTGGAGCTGAGGAGTAAACTGTAGGACACACTTACCCAGATTTTGCCCTGGTTTATGGAGTTTGGACATATTCTTGCCATGTGCCAGCCCTAAACAGCACTAAGCCTTTTAAAGCCTTTTGACATCCCACAGAACTAACCACAAAGAAGCCTTACTTCATAAAATTATTTATTTTATCATCTTACTGTCTCAGGAACACTTCATATGTCTGCTCAATAAATGATCAAACTTGGATGCTTTTGCACTTTCCATTTTCCACTTTCCTCCATTCCTTTTTCAGCACCTTCTGCTTGGTATCCTTTCTATTTTATTTTTCCTGCCACATTACATCATTACAAATCCCCCCGCCTATTTCAACATATTTGGGACTACACATATGTTAATTGCAAGCTGCTGTAAAGCATACTTGAAAATATTTAATTACAGACACATCACCCAAAAATATCATGCTAAGGCCTCAGTATCCAGTAGGATTGCCATGAGCCAGACCTGTGAAAATCTGGTTCAAAAATAAGCAAATAAATGAAAACAGATAATCCAATGCAGCATATGTTGCGCTTTAAATTGCTTTAAATTTTACCAAAATAATGAAGATTTTATACTACTACAAAATATCTCACAGGAACAGAAAATATATTGCTTATGATTGGTCTGTCCTGTCTGTACAGGATAAATGTTGTCGTATCCAGTCTAAAGCTGTCACTCACATTTTGTCATTCTACAGTAGCAATCTGCAAGCTTGCAGTCTCTTTCAACTCACAAAGTGCTATATAACACACAGGAGGTACAACACCTGTGGATATGATATGCCATCATATGGTTTCACCCCTACCAGTTTCATCAACTGCTGTGCAGCTCAGCACAAAAATGCAGTGAAAGCACATTTTAATCAGATCAGAAAATTATAAACCACGATGTCAACAACTTAAAAGACTAGACATTGGTGCATTTTTGTGCATCGTTTTGTTATGGCTTGTAATCAAAGACTCAGTTCTTCAGAATTTCATTTACAAAACATTAAATTGCGTGGTTTTATGATCAGTACATACGGTCTCCTGTGCATCTCTGTACAACCTCATGAAATCAAATTTATGACGCGATGGACCGTCCTATATTCCGACGACAGAAGCACAGTTATCAGTATTTTTCAATACTTAACAGCATTTTTCAGCTCGGCACGCTTTGTATTTGCCTGAATCAATAGCTTTTCAGCGATACGTGCATGCTAACACCTTCCCCCCATATTCTGTAACTTCAAGCTGGCTACATCTGGTCCCTTTGTCAAACAAAGCGGTATTTGTATACCTCATGACGTCATCGGCTGAACACGCTACCTAAAAAGGACGTTATGCAGAGATCTCCGACAGTTTCTTACAAGTGTTGCCTGTAGCCCAGGCGCTATGTTTCAGCTTAGTCTTGATTTTCGACTTCACAAATGGTACTGGATTTGATTTTTTTCTCAGCGTTTCTGCTTGTTCTTCGTGGAGTAAGGGTTATTCAGAGTTGCCATCCGTTGTTTAGCGGCTTTAGTTCGGATATACGTTTTTGAAGTATTTTTACATCCATCTGGAAGAGTAAAAAGATTACTTCAATCACAACTCAATGTATATCTGTTTTTTATTGAACTGTATAATTTTTTTCAGTCGTTACCGTAGTCTTATTTATATGTATTTCCGTAATTTCGGTTTAGTCTGTGTTTAACTTTATGAGCAGTTATTGTTTTTAGGCTACGGGCACTTCCTAGTACGGTAAGTTTCGGCTCCATATCAACTGTTGCGTTTATAGACTACAGCATCTAAGGCTTCAACAGAGCCTTGTGTGATAAGTACTGATGGTGACTGTTAGTATTAACAATTGTAACGTTTTCTTCGGTAATTCATTTTTAGACTTTTTTTTCCAGCGTTAATACATTTGCTGTGTGTGAGTTTCTGTAGGGAGAAACTCTCCATCTTTGCAATGCCGGAGTGTGATGCACAAGGCCACCTCTGGCACCATTTCATAACTTTTCGTACTGTCCTTCAGCCATTTGTTAAATTGTAAACAAATTAAATACCACTAGAAACGTATTTGTGAAACTTATCTGAAGAGGCATTAAGTTTTGACCTGTTGTTTAAAATGTTTGTCTTGTTAATGGTAATCAAGTTTACGTTTGAATTTACTTGCAGTCGGCAAATAATTTAGAATTGGGCGGCAAAAGGAAACTCTTCTCAAGTTGTCCCACTGTTCTCAAGTGTGAAAGTAGCTATATCAAAAAAAAAAAAAAAAAATTGTCACAAAATTTTGTATGCAGTACTGCAGGAAGGAACCTTGTCATTCTGTTCATTCATACTAAATATTAACTTTAAATATTTAAATTTAAATATGCCTTCAGCGTTACAAATGCCTTCAGCGTTACAAATGGTTACAAATGCTGTGTATGTTCACAAGAAAGTAAAACTGCACAAATGTTTTGGTCAATGCACAAAATGAAAAATAAAGGGATTATCCTATTTTGTACTGGAATATTGCGTTTCAGTGAGGAGTGTTTCATTGAGTGTAACTATGAGTTGGCTACTAACCTTAAATATCATTGGATTGTCCAATTTCTGACAACATTTTCAGGGGGATAAAGTTAAAATTGCATATCAGCCTTACTTGTATATCTACTGTAAAAGAATCAAATTCTCCTTGATAGTAATATAATATAAAGTAACATAATACTGCAGATATGAAATAATGTGAAGTCAAACCAATATCAGGGACTAATGAGACAAACATTATTTTTTAATAAAGCATACGCAATTACAAGAAACAAACCATTCTTAGGGAATCCATCAATGGAATTAACCATTAGATTAGTCCATAGCAAATCTTTACTCTTTATGCAGAAAGATAGTCCATTCTTGATTCTTGTCGTTGATGGTGGCTCAGGTGCAAAAGAATCTCCAAGAAGGTTTTTACCTGAAGCACAAAACAAACTATTGTCTTTCTTCAAGGAAAATATTAACATTATGTTTCATTTAGTTGTGTCTTTTTCTGTTGGACACTCATACACAGATAAACATACCGGCATGCTTTCTGCATTGTCATCATTCCGAAATTATTGGGCATCACCAAACAGGCAAAAGGGTCAACCTGTAAATTTACCTTGCTCTCCTCTTATGCCTTACTGTCTCAACAAGATGTCTCCATCTTCTGGCTACATTTGGTAATTTTCTTCAGCAAACAAATTTGTTGCCTTACAAAAGCATGTTATGAAACCCCTATGTTCAATCTAGAAATACTCTTGACCAATTTCATTGTTAGCAAGGTTAAATGGTATGTATAAGTGTATGTCTTACCTGGGTAATGTATCAGTGTTCGGATCCCTGTCAACATAAATGGAGACACATTAGTGTTAATATGTCCTTGAGCAGATGATGATTGATCAGAATCCTAAAACTACCATACAGTGCATTCAGAAAGTATTCAGACCCCTTCATTTTTTTCACATTTTGTTATGTTGCAGCCTTATGCTAAAATCATTTAAAATCAATTTTTTCCCTCATCAGTCTACGCTCAATACCCCATAATGACAAAGTGAAAACAGGATTTTAGATTATTAAAAATAAAAAACTGAAATATCACACTGACATAAGTATTCAGACATTTTGCTATGACACTTGAAATTTTTCTCAGGTGCATCCCATTTCTCTTGATCATCTTTTAGATGATTCTACACCTTGACTGAAGTCTACCTGTGGTAAATTCTATTGATTGGACCTGATTTGGAAAGGCACACACCTGTCTATATAAGGTCTCTCAGCTGACAATGCATATCAGAACCAAAACCAAAACCAAGCCATGATGTCGAAGGAACTGCTTGCAGAGCTCAGAGACAGGATTTTGTCGAGGCACAGATCTGGGGAAGGCTACAAAAAAATTCTGCTGCATTCAAGCTTCCCAAGAGCACAGTGGCCTCCATAATTCTTAAATGGAAGAAGTCTGGAACAACTAGGACTCTTCCTAGAGCTGGCCGCTCGGCCAAACTGAGTGATTGGGGGAGAAGGGCCTTGGTAAGAGAGGTGACCAAGAATCCGATGGTCACTCTGGCTGAGCTCCAGAGATCCTGTGTGGAGATGGGAGAAACTTCCAGAAGGACAACCATCACTGCAACAGTCCACCGATCTGGGCTTTATGGCAGAGAGGCCAGACAGAAGCCTCTCCTCAGTAAAAGACACATGAAAGCCCGCTTGGAGTTTTCATCAGACCAGACTCTCTGGTCTGATGAAACCAAGATTGAGCTGTTTGGCCTCAATTCTAAGCTTTATGTCTGGAGGAAACCAGGCACCGCTCATCGCCTGTGCAATGCCATCCCAACGGTGAAGCATGGTGGTGGCAGCATCATGCTATGGGGGTGTTTTTCAGCAGCAGGGACTGGGAGACTGGGCAGGGTTGAGGGAAAGCTGAACGGAGCAAAGTACAGAGATATCCTTAATGAAAGCCTGCTCCAGAGCGCTCAGGACTGGGCCTAAGGTGGACCTGCCAACAGGACAATGACCCTAAGCACACAGCCAGGACAATGCAGGAGTGGCGTAGGGACAACTCTGTGAATGTCCTTGAGTGGCCCAGCCAGAGCCCGGGCTTGAACCCAATTGAACATCTCTGGAGAGACATGAAAATGGCTGTCCACTGACTGTCTCCATCCAGCCTGACAGAGCTTGAGAGGATCTGCAGAGAAGAATGGCAGAAAATCTTGGCTTGCTGCATCATATCCAAGAAGACTCCAGGCTGTAATCACTTGCAAAGGTGCTTCAACTACGTACTGAGTTAGGAGTCTGAATACTTATGTCAATGTGGTATTTCAGTTTTTTATTTTTAATAAATTTGCAAAAATTTCTAAAATCCTGTTTTCACTTTGTCATTATCGGGTATTGAGTGTAGATTGATGAGGGAAAAAATGAATTTAAATCATTTTAGCATAAGGCTGCAACATAACAATGTGAAAAAAGTGAAGGGGTCTGAATACTTTCTGAATGCACTGTATCTCTATCTATAGTTTATTTTACCTGTGACTGGCATAAAAGTGTCCAAAAAGCAGTTTGTGTTTCCCCTGTGTAAGCAGGGCAGTGAGAATATTAAATGAGGGGGCAGCATCGTAACATAGTGGTAAGGAAGAGGGCTTGTATTCCAAAGGTTGCTAGCTCGGTTCATTGGTGGGGAACTGCTGCTATACCCTTGGGAACAGTATGTAATCCAAAGGGCCTCAGTAAATTCCAAGCTGCACGAATGGATAACATACAACTTGTAAGCTATGTGCAGTAAGGCACTTTGGATAAGAGTGTCAGTAATATTACTGATAAGCAGCAGTAATATAGTGTAAATGGGAGCCTGTGTTTTTGTAGGGATGTCAAACAGAAAGTGGCCAACTCAGAGAAGGTCAGAGTGCAAAAGGGGACTAAATAGTCTGGAACCACTGTAATTACTGCACTGTAGGTCACAGCTGGTTCTTGCAGTGTTATATGAATCATGTTGAATATATTTGTGAATAAAACAATATACGTTAATTATGTGATATTCTGCATTAATGGTTCTTGATCACACAGTTATAAAAACTGTACCTTTTTCTGTATTAAACTTCCTGAATTTCCAGGTATTTACTGCCTTTGTGTCTATGTAGTTTGTAGGGCTGCTGTTAGAGAGTGATGAGGGAGCTTACCACAGGACCTAACACCTGAAGCCTGAAGGACTGGCACTTACAACGTCACTGACTAACTTTCCAAACAGTTTTTTTCTGTATGTATTGGCTGTAATAGGTTTGTTTTTTTCCCCCACTTCTTTCTGCAGAGTCCCTGGTGGCTTTTCCAGTTTAATCACAGTGTGTGACGTCCTTTAAATTTAGCCCTGTGCTGTGTCTGGGCTAAATCTCCTTCTTGCTCAGTGTGTGTTTGTTTGTCAGACAGCTGAACGAGGGAGGAGGGCTGCATATGGCTGATGCACACACTCACTCTTGTGCCATGATGAGCGGGATGTGAGAGCTGTCGGAGCGGAAGGGCCTCTGCACGGGGGGCACCCTCTCTCCGGTGCGGGTGTTGAACATAGGTAGGGTGGACAGAGGCTGGGGAACTCCGCGCCCCCCTGCCATGCTGCGGAGCTCATCGGTGTTGCCAAGGATTGTGCGCTGGTGGTAGAGCTGAATGCTGTAGAGGAGAGACAGACAGGGAGATGCAACATGCATAAAACATTTGAAAAGAGCAGCCAGACTCATCATTCTCTTGAGCACCAAAGATCAAAAGCAAATAATTCAGGGCCACCCAACACTGGCCCTTGAGAGAATACATGTTTATATACTTGTCAAGAATTTAACCACCTCATTGAACTAATCATTATCTTTAATATCTGTCTTAATTTCCATTCCATGTTCTGATTAATTTAATGAGAGCTGGACAGTTTACAGTTTACTTTGCTCAATCCTGGTCCTGTAAGGTTACAATATGTGTCTTGTGGCTCCTTTCAACAACTGACTAATTTAAACTCTAAATAGCAGGTTATTTGAACCCATGTTCTCATAACAACTAAAGGAGAATTGAACAGTTCAGTTCTACAGCAAAGCATCATGAGTTATGGTCTTCTTGGGTGGCAGGGCAGTTCAGTGTCCAGTACCATGTCATTCTGAGCTTTTCATTTTCTTCATTTCAGAAAATTGGCCAGTCAGAAGTATGAGGACATGATTCAACATCCAGAAAACTGGAGACAGTTTTGCCTGTGATTGAAGATGTAACTAAAAAGAGGGGTTAAAGAATTCACTTACTCAGGGGTCTTTGCATCTCTTTTCTTCCTGGAAAGGAAAAAAAACATAGTGAAGACAACAGTATCTGGTGGTCAGTCTGTGGTTGGATATATATTTTACCCCCAAACATTGACCCTACATAAGCTTGATCTTTTCATCAGAATATCTGTGGTTAAGTTTTTGGTAAACACAGGTAAGATGATCCTGGGTGAGCTTTGTGAGCAGAAAGTATTCAGCGTCAGTTTCCCTTTCTCAAAGCAAAACCTGAGTTGCAAGCACCTACCTGCAAGCAAGCAACTGGCAGACACACAGGTTGAAATAATACATCCAACAGTCTGAGAGAAACTGGCTGCCATGCCGTAACAGACAGCTGTCTAAATGTATGACAGCAGCTGCTTTTATTTTACTTGAGGGGTGTGCAGTCTTTTAAGCTTCCACATCCAAGAGCAATTGGAAATGGTGACTGGAAAGAATTCTGTATAATGTCTTGTAATTCTAGGTCAAATTTTGCATCACTTAAGAGATGTTTCCACAAGAGGGACAAAAGGGACAAAAACTCCACACATCCCCAACATAAATGGCTCAGACAATCCAAATGGAACTTGAAACATACACGCCCTCTCGCCGGCAGCACATGATGTAGGCCAGGATGAGGCACAGGATGATTGCAAGTGTCAACGGGACTATCACCGTCCCGATGTAGTCCAGGAAGTAGTCGCGGCTTGGAGGGGATTCAGGGGGGTCATAGAACCCGCCTATCTCCAGGATGCCGGAGCCTGGGGTGGGGGCAGGAGGGGGAAGAACAGGTCTGGACAGATCAATCTGTGGGAGAGGATTGCACAGGTTGAAGAAGAAAGGGGAGAGGTGAAGGCCTGTAGGCAAAACAGTAGTTCCATTGCCTCCTTCCAGCCTGCAGATGGCCTTACATTTCATTGGATTTAATTATGTTTCTGTCGTCAAATTGGTTTAATCAAGCAATAGCCAGTAGTAATTGCTTTTAAGTTAATCAAATGTAGGATTTCAATGAAATTTTATTTCACTTGCTTATAATTAAACAGCTCTAAGTGAGCAGTTTATTGTATGTAAAGGTACATTAGAAACATGCCTACATTCTGCTAAGGAATTTGGTCTGGTGTTACAGACTTGTTCAGATTTTTAATTTTATGCTTTCTCATTTTCAAATGCAGTCCATGCATGAGACACAAGAGCCATTTTCAGGGCTCAGAACGAAAGCTCAGTTTGTCTCCAAGCAAAGAGTTGGGGATGGTCATGTGTGGTGCAGAGTAGTCCTCCATGGGACAGTGGTCTCACCAGCGTGGACTTGCACCACGTGATGCAGTTGCTGGGATCTGTACATGTAGAGCAGTCCCCGGAGCTCTTGCCCCCTGCCTCACACTCCTGCTGGTGTTGCGGAGTCTGGAGCTTCAGCAGGCACGCTGAGAAGTACTGGTCTGTACCCACTTTCACATATACCCTGAAACACACACACCTCTTGAAGCCAGCACACACAAATAATATAGACATTTACAGTCCTTCATAAGGGCTCTAGGGCAGTGAGAAGAGGAGTGCCAGATGCTACCAAAATGGCCCAATCTGTACGAGACCAGATATCAAAATGCCCTTGTTACAAACAGCCCTCATCACCTCAGGCTGGTATTAGCATGACGTGGGGGTGAAAGTGAAAGCTGAATGCTGGGAAACCTGTCTTTGAATTTTATTCATGTCATGAGCCTTGCCAGGAGACAGACGCTGACCTCCGTCTGTAGCCAAAAGAAGACTGACCCTGTTGACGTCACTTTGGCTTCAATTATTGGACTGACTTCGCGTTAGGTATCATCAGTAAGCTGCTTAACAGCCTCGCAGAATAGGGAGTGCAAACCTACATGTTCAGCTTTATTGCAACCACAGCTAAATCTTATTTTCATTACAGTATCATTTTTTTCCTTTGTTTTATATGATTTCATTAAGCAACAGTGAATCAACAATTTTGACTATATTTAGTCTGTTTCCTGTAGTGTACATCGTTCTGCTCTGCGAGGTTACTCAAAACACTGTCACTCAAGAAGTGCAGTGCAGGCCACAGGGCTGACTGCAGCGAATAAGTCAAGTTAGTTTTGTTCTGGCCTAGGTCTGCTGTGTTAACGTGAGATATTAAAATATTTCTGTCTTTGGCCATAAAATTTGAAAAGACAGGTGAACTTAATACACCGATGTACAGTAATTAATACCTATTCATGATGAGAAAATTTCAAGTGAGACACTTTATACAATTCCAGAAAATGACTGTGCCAATCAACTTTGACTCCCCTAACAAAACTAAGTAAAATATTTGTTCAAAATTTGCCACAAAGTCTATAATATAACTGGGGATATATGGACTATTTGTGAAAATGAAAAAAAATGTATCTGCACTATGTAATATGTCTGTTTTTTTTTTCCCCCAATTGCTTGATTCTAATTGTGGTTTTGGACAGAATTACCAGGTCAAAGTTCCTGATGAAGAAAGAGTTTGATTGAAAGAGGTCTACACTAACTTATTAGTCAATATAAAATGGTGATATACTTTAGTTTCTGATGGTGACCAATGCAAAGGCATTTTGATCATTGCAAGAAGATCATAATCACCTGCATTTCTTTGTTCTTTGTTCTGAATTTAAAGGCATCAGTTTAGCATACCAATGTACATGTCAACTAACTTCCCTGAATCTAAACAATATCACATTAAACACATAAACAGGCACATACCACACAAACATACATTCATTTATGTACACCTTGAAACAAATGCATGCTGTTGGCTTTACCTTGGAATGCACAAACAGATGGGTCACAAACACAACCCAAACACAATTATTTTTGAATGCGGAGCCCTTCTCAGTGTGGGTGTAAGATACTGTCACATTTCTTTGGTGCAAGGGAGTGAGATGTGGCAAAAAGTGAGTAGTAAATGTGCTACCCAGGCCCCATGTAGGGCATTGTTATTGAGCCCCAGGGATCAAAATACCCAGCCTCACCTCAGCTGTTAAGATGAAATGCATCTGGGTGAACACTACTCAAAACATCACTGCAACATTGTATGAATGCAGTATTCTTGTGTGGTTTAACCTTCACCACAACATTAGAGTGCGTTCATTATTCATAAATAGCAATGTTATCTTAAGATAATAACTTTTTTCAACCAGTATGAAACTAATTAATGTTATGAACTTTAATGATAATATAGAAAAGATGTGTTTTCTATTTTGTTGGTTGTTCATCAGGCCATCTCCTTTTATGAAATGCAATTCATGAATTTAATGTAGCATTATTTGTTGGCTTGGAAACTGCAGAGCACGTCATATTTGCTGTTAAACCAGCGGGAAGAGAAGAGAGGCTTTTTCTCTGGTCATTGACAACAGTGTGGAGAGGAGATACAAAAACATATCTAATGTGATGTAATATTGGTGACAGTCACAGTGTAGCACATGCCAGCCCATGATGAGGTCAGGATGGAGTGAGACAACAGGCAGTTCGATTTTTGTCATAATGGAGAGATCACGTGACAGTGAGGTTACTATCGGGACCTCCTCATATCTGTCTGTATAAGGACTTGGTATTTGTTTTAAGTGTGCGCTCAGCACCATATCGTCGTCTTGTCAGTGCAGATATTTGGCTTTTTGTGGACATGCAAATCCTGTGGCGTCCACCCAGTGAGTGTGTGTGTGTGTGTGTTGTAATTCTGGATGAAAAGCTCCATCTTCTACTGACCTCTAGTGGTGATTAACAGTACAGAAGACTAAAATATAGAATCTGAAATTATCTGAATCTAAACATGTATATACTTTCTAAAGATATCTAAACAATCTGTATTTTTTCAATTTCAGCACCTAAATATTTCTTATGTCTATTGACCATATGTATGTATGTTCTACTTGTTATTTAGTAATTATACAGTTATATAGTAATTACAATACAGTTCCACACTAATCAATCATAGTAATTCCCCTTTGTGAAGCAAACAGAGAATCAGATGTTTCTTGTCTTGTTGCTGAGGCTGATAATTTACCCCTCATAATGTCCCTCCAGTGGGAGAGGAACACGTCCACCCCTGTCCAGTGCAGAGGTGATGTTGACAATGTCCAGACGCTCGGTCCCCCACATCCTCTGGATGTCCCGCTTTATGTCTTCCTGAACTGTAGAGGGCAGCACCTTCTCGATCTCCCTATGTGGGAGGTAAAATTCAGCTTGATAGGGAATCCTCTTCCCTGTAAAAACAAAGCGAAAGCAAATGCCATTGCAGTTCCACTACAGACTCAGTTTGTATAAAACAAATCTTGAATCACAAAACCAGCTTACTTACCTGGTGCTTCCACTGTTATCACCATCCTCTCTCTGAAGGTGTCATAGCTGCGTTTATTGATTACTGTGATCTGTCAGAGAGGAAAAAAAAAGATTTCCAATTAATGCCATCAACTGGACCCTCATCTTCAGTAACTTTTCTATGCAATAACAAGGCTTGTAACTGCAAGGTTGCTGGTTCACTTCCCCACTGGGACACTGCTGCTACAGCCTTGTGCAAGGTACCTAACCCAGACTTACCTCAGTAAATATCCAGCTGTAGAAATGGATAATATTGTAACCTATGTAAGTCACTCTGGATAAGAGTGTCTGCTAAATGACAATAATGTAATGTAATTTCATTGTTCTATACCGTAATATTCTACACTGAGATTTTGTTTGGAATTCTATCATGCAGAATTCTGGGACATGTCAAAGCAGCATGACTCCAACACCTCAGGTTAAACACCTGCCCTGGAGACTGTGGTCACTGTAAGGAGAGGTGGTTTTGTGAGCCTTTTGCTTCTGGCTTGAGACAACTGTGTTATATTATTATTAGTAGAAGTAGTATAAGTAGTTGTAGTATTTTTTTAAACTAATAATATTAATAAAATCCAATATTTTTATTTAATTATTGGCACCGTGATCCAGTGCAGCCTGCAGAGCAAGTACCTCAATGACATTCTTGCCTTGGTCCTCTTCAAGTGGGGTGCCATACAAGAATCCATTATCAGACGTGTCCCTCTGGGTGAAGCGCAGCCAGCGGGGCAGGTCAGGGAAGGACTGCTTATTGCACTTGAATGCCATCCGATCATCATGCACTTGGCCTGCTTTCCCACAGCAAATGCACATGGACAAAGGAAAGTAGCATTTCAACGATTGCAGAGTCTACACCAACCCACGTTGAGCTGCAGGAATAACTTCCAGGATAAAATTTGGTAAAAGGTGTCTTTGTTGCTATCAATAAGTAATCTTCTCATTTTAACGGATGCAAGTATAGATCTTTACAATTGTAAGACAATTCTGAGTAGGCCTAGTTGTTTCCTATTTGTTTGTACTGCAACCCACCAATAGAGTATAGTCACCCCAGTGTGTTGTAAGTGTTTTAGTGTTTTCTTCTTTTCTTCTATTGTTTTAGAGTTTCTTGCTTTGGTCCCTGGAGAGCATCCACCATCATCAACCAATGTTTTGATGAAACTTAACTGCCCCCCATCCCACGGCCTCCACTGGATAATGAACGTCAGGAGTGCATCCACTCTCCCTGCCCACTTTGGCTCCACTCGTTACCCTGTCCCCTCTTGGTTAAGTTTACAAGTTAGACCAAATTATGGTATAACACTGATAATAAGCATCTAATCTTCCTGACATTCCAACATACACATTTGTCAGTGCTGTCCAAACGTTTTCTATGGAAGATCCCTTTGTGGTCATACCGTAGTGTTTCAGGTAGGGTACGAATTCATTCTGGAACGTCTCTCTCTCCAGCTCATACACAAACAGCTGGCCCACCTGGGTATATAACTTGATGTCTGCATGGACCACCAGGAAAGTAGCCACATACACTGTGAAGGAGAGGGATGCAAATTTCAGGGTCATTCATTATCTGACATTTCAGAATCAACACTACAACCCATGTACATCAATCAAGTCTGAAGCTAGATTTGCTTTTTGTATAAGCTGTAGTTGAGCTATCTGTGCAAGCATATATCCTATCTGGAGTTTTCAACACTACACTTCAACACAAATTTAAACACTGATTTGATCCAGCCACCCATGTAACATGCTATCAATGTTTCTGAAATGGTACAGAAACATTGAGAATTCTGCAAGGAGAGAATTTAGCTAGGGGACAGCTGACCCAGTTAACTAACTTATTAATCAAGCACATCTAAAAGACATGCAGTCTGGCCCAGAGATCCAGGCTTTCTAATGCACCTGTTGCTCTTAAATTTCTGCCTTGTTTGTGGCAAGAAAACATGGATACATATTTAAGAAAGCAGGGACAAAACAAATTACTCATTGGAATGTGTTCTGTGTTTTAGCATTTGCTTCATATCAGTTCAGTTCATTTAATAAAAAGAAAACCTCATACTTAATCAGTCACAAAGTCTCACAGGATTGCAAGAAATCTCAACAACCTTTTGCCTCCCTCAATCTCCATTAAGCCACATTTTCTGTATCAGAAATGTATCCTTGTAAAGACAGATGAAAGCATCAGTTTGTCAAACAAATGTAATATTCCGATTTATCTATCT
The DNA here is from genome assembly GCA_019176425.1 of Megalops atlanticus. Lineage (NCBI taxonomy): Eukaryota > Metazoa > Chordata > Actinopteri > Elopiformes > Megalopidae > Megalops > Megalops atlanticus. The sequence continues at coordinate 44,164,378 of CM032875.1, read as the reverse complement.
ATTCTTGTCTTGGAAGGAAATTTAAAAACTTGCCTGTTAGAAAGAAGCTGCAACTCCCCTTGTCAGCCATGTTGTTTCTTTAGCTCTGTGATTGACAGGAGCATGAGGAGAGGAAGGGTGGGGGGATTCTGGCCAGAAGTAGATTAGGAGGGCTATTTTTGATGCTCACATTCCTTAACTTCCACAAGGGCTGTGTGTGTGCGTTCACATCTGTCATTCTTTTATTAATGTAATAAATGTTGATCAGTTCCCCTTCAAAGATTTTTATTAATTATATAGCTGTCCTTCCAAAAAGAACATAGATAAAGTTCCAGCTGCAGTGTTTATTGAAAAAGCTTAGAGCAAAATTATGATTATATTTCAATATCCTTTAACTACTACGGTAGTTTTTTCTAGCCTATAACTTGGCTAGAAAACGCAAGTTTAAGAGAAGCCACACGTTGTTTAACTTGCTTGTCCTCTGTTAACTCGCAGTTCTGAAAGTAACTATTACCGTTACTGCCAGCTAACAAAGTTAGCACAACGTTTCACAATCATTTGAATTGGCTAATAAGCTAAGGCACAATGCGACCAGGATGTTAAAATAAAACAAAACCACTTAGGTATCAGAGCATAGCCAAACCAAAAAAGCCAGAGCATATCCAAACCAAAAGCTACTTGCAGCCAGGTCCGTCTCCGTTTATGGTCCCCTTGGAAACATTTCCCTTGTTGTTTGTACTAGTCCGTAGCGCGTTTCATTATTTGCTCGTGTTGTGAGTATTTGCAGCGCATGTATTGTCAAACTGATGAAGATGTTTTTTTAACTTGCTGGTGTTGTGTCTATTTGCATGTGTTTTCTGAAGTTGCAGTGCATTGAGCCGTCTCGGCCACCGTATTTAACCCCTCTTTCCTTCAAAAACATTTTTTTCAAGGGCTCCTGAGTAACTCAAAGTTGTTCGTTCTGAGTGCAGGCTGAAACTTACAGCCCAGAACATCCAAAATTTGAGTCTTGGCTGTGTAATTATCTGACAATAGGCTGGAGTCCACAGCCATGGAAGATAATGGGCTCCATTCCACTAGGGTAGAGTAGGTTACATCAGTCAGGGTCCCCTAGTCATACTGCTCATCTCTCTAGAGCAGTGTTTCTCAACCCTGCTCCTCGCGGCACCCTGTCCTGCATAGCTTCTGTCTGTCCTTGTTGCTTGATTAAATCAGGTGTGCTCAGCTAATAAAATGTGCCACTGATGAGTTCAGTCAGGTAGGTAGAGCAAGGATAGATAGAAGATATGCAGTACAGAGACTCGTGGAATTGTTACACCAATGAGCTGCTCAGATGATATCAGCGAGAGATGCACTTTTCCTCTAATCAGTGTTCACTCGCTTGTTGTGAACTGTGGGATTTGTAGTGTATAAATAGCCCCTGGTAGCATGCAAGCGTATTGGACAATTGCATTCATTGTGCTTCAGCGCTCCTGCACAAGGTTGTGCAGAGGTTGTAAGAGTACAAGTTCTATGTCTGATTTTCAATTCAAAACACCATTGGAAAGGGGAGTTTTTAACCATTATGATGAAAGCTAAATGATACCCCTGGTAATTCTATGATAAAATATATTCAATAAGATAATTGGTTGGACACCAAAATTATTTATGAATATGTCTTGTAAAAGTCATTGATGTGGTGTTTATTATTACAGTATGTCCAGGTAAAACTATAGGACCTTTTTTCTAGAAACTTAATTCACTTTTAACATCAGAGGTTCACTGTTAAGTATTAGGTAAACTAACTGTTAGGTACTGTTAATTTTATCAGAAAAGTGTGCAACTTCCTTTTAAATAACAATACAGATTGTGGAAATTCTTGTGCTTGCATTCATTTTACAAGTCACTGGGTTTGTGTGCCTAAAGCATGTATGTATGACATAGGTCACTAGCTGCAGCTTTGTACTCCTTAATCACACACCGCCAAGAGTGAGACTTATACTGACTGGCAGGAGGAGGTGAGGGACCAGATGTGCGTGAGATAGCAGGTGGTTCAGGCAATATGAAACCTCTCCAGCCCAGCAGAGTAATAGATGGATATAATGAGCCCTTTGTGTTTCTGACTTTGGTGTTTTCGGAAGCTCTTTGGAAAATGATAATTATACAGCATCTGGCGTTGTTATCAAGATAAAATAACTATACAGATCGCATCGCTGTTGTTGTTCCTTGAACTGGAGACGTCTTCAGTTCAGTCAACTATATTGATGATGACATTGGCAGTGATGTCCATGATGATATATGACTTAAGAGACTGAGTAAAAAGGTCATGATTTTCATAATCGCGAATGAAAATATATGCGCATGCACATTGCAACACACGCAGACACATCCATGCATGCGCGCGCACACACATCTCGAGGACAACATAAAAAGTTACCCTTTCAACATAACAAGTGGAGTCTAATAGACAGAGATATTGGTAGTCATGTACGGGGTGTGATTCCGTAAACGTAAATGCACTCCTAAACGCCAGATCCCAGAAAGGAGGTCAGTGTCTCGCAGCTGCGAGATGACACAAGAGAAGAAAGAGGGAGGCTGTGATCAAGATCCTCCGTGTTGCTGCAGTACTACAGATACTACACATATCGTTAGCTGTTGCAGCCATACCTCAGTACAAAAAGGAATTCACTTCTTTCCAAAGCTCGTTTCTGACGACAGACGAAAATGTTCATTTCAGTGTGAATGAGCCAAGCATGGACCGTCATTGAAAGGAATGGCCTCCAGATGTCGCCCACACTCACCTTAATTGCTGATTTTAGTCCGGTAACAAAATTAGAGTTGAAAATGTTGAACATGGTATCAATGATGGTAGTCATTAAAAGCATGAGATTGGAACAGTGTGTATGATGTAGCTCTAGTCTTTGGCTTGCGCTTTAAGAGAATTGTTGGTTTTGTGATTGAGTAATACAATGCAGATTAGTTATCATCCCAGGTGAAGATCTTGTAATTTTACACTTTTCAAGGCAAATCCTGGAAGATTGGAATTTGTCATTCTGAATGGCTGTTGAATTTTGAGCGACTGCCAGGGCTGTATTAAATCCTTAAAAATCCCATATAGTCGGTGCAACTAAGTGTTTCCTAAGAATAACAAACTCAACTTCAGAATCTTAAAAAAGAAAGAATGGTGTTTTAAAATAATTATCAGGTGTTTCGTACTGAAAAATAAGGGTATCAGATTATCAGTAACACCATACAATATTTGATAAATACTAAATTATGGCAATATATCTTAAAAATACCGTAACAGGAAATAAGCCTTAGGTCATTACACCATGATATTATAGGTATCTTTTCAAATGAATGCAACTCGCCAACGACAAATATGTGCCAAAACCTTAAAGTGTCCTACTGCCTGTATTTCAGTAAGGGTTAATAGTAGCTGTGATGCCATATGTTCGCGATGAGGCAGAGAGAGAGGAGGGGGAGAGGGAAGAGCGAGAGGTGGAGAAAGAGAGGGCAGGCGGTATCGCTGGGAGATCGTGGGGAATCAAAGACCGAAAACAGCGTGGACACAATGAGGCAACCAACAGACGGACCCTGAATTAGCGACCCTTTAACGCTGGAAAAAAGGTACTGTCAAAGATCGACGCACGCAGACCCACCCATGGTGCAACGTACGGATTATTTATTTCATTACCTCCCCTGTTTTGATTCTTGATGTGAAAGGAACTACTATCATGAAGAGCTCAAGATGTAGGAAGCAACGTAGCAAACTCAAGGCATCAGTAGGCGAGACGGTTTAGGCCCTCAGCTTCCGCAGGGTCCTAATGCGTTTGTTCATCTCTGGTTAAACTGCACATCGGGCATTTAAACAAACAATTTTGTTTTAGTGAAACCGGCAGGCTTTATGTTTGTTGCGGTAAGCACCATGTCTTGTTAAAAAGAAAATTTGCCGGGGTGCTCAGATTTATCTTTTATCCGGAGAGAGTTAAAATATAACGACTCCTGCAAAACACATTTCTCTTCAACAATTCCAACAATTGGATAATAATGCTTAACTGATGCTGAGATGATGATTAACGATCATACGTTATGATGTATTGATCAATGTGACAGCTATTGTATACTTCCATGAAAGATGATCCGTGTTATGCTGAAAGAATGAAGATATATTATGAATTGACAGCGAACATTGTGGTCATACTTTTAACGATCTAGCGCAGAATAACAGTTTGTGAAATACAACTGCATTTCAAAAGAGGCTGCAAAGCGATAAACCACGATTTACAGATAGCCCATGAGCTTGAAATCTGCATTTCTGACTGATACGAAAACAAAATAACTGAAATGAAACAAATGCTGACAATGGGGAGATCCAGGAAATTCAATGTTGAAACAATAATGTGCGTAAATACGAGGTATTTCGTTTACAAGCAGAATTAGTTTATTTGAATTCATTTTCAAAATGAATATCGAGCACCTATTGTTTGTATTAATAGATTTACATTAAACGGATGTTATGCCACAGATAACCGTACTCGTTGCTGGTGGTAGATGGAAATAAGTAACGTCAGGTGGAACTGGACATTCGTGAAAATGAATTCTCTTTAACAACATAACGCGCAGGGATTCATATCACTGATGAATTCTAGGACCGTTTTTGTCTGATCATAAAATATCGCACAAAGGAGATTTGAAAATTCAGAATAATGAAGAGCCAGGAAATAGTAAATAGACTAACGCTAAGACCCAGCGGCGGCCTTCCTCTTTGCAGCAGGTTTTGCTGTTGCGGGAGGACCAGTACTCTGCAATAAGGCATTTGAAAAAATTCAAGAGATCAAAATGATGTAATGAAAGAGGGATTAAGCACAAGCAATCCGTCGCGGGTGGAAAATCCATGGATCACTGCTGCTCTAATCCGTTATTCGCTTAACATTTCGGTCAGTGTTTTTTTGTTTGAAGTCACAATAATTTTCCACATCCTTCTCCCCGGTTTGCTGCATTTGTAGCAGATGAGCGAAACACCCGTTTCCCCCGCTGCCTTTTCACGTTATTTAACTGTTCGGCTTGAAATCATAAATACAAAAGCCTCTCCTCCTCCTGTCACCTAATTTTGTGTGCGTGTTTGTTTCTGTTCCCTGCTGACTGCTGCCGTTGGTGGATCTGACCGATTTGCTGTTGCTGTCACTGGGGAAAAAGGGGAGCAATGCCGTTACAGCCCTGCTTCGGCGACGCTTGATTAACCATGATGAAGACCGAGTCGCCGTCCTCTGCCAGCGCTAACACCAGCTCCAGCTCCAGCTCCACGCTGAGGAGCCCGTCCCCTCACCGGAATGCGTATGAGGCGGGGATCCAGGCACTCAAACAGGCGAAGGACACACTGAACAATGCTGCTAACGGGGATGGGCAGGACGGCAAGACGAAGCCCTCTCGCGGGCGCAGGTATGGCTCAAACGTGTACCGCATCAAGAATATGTTCATGCAGATGGGGTCCTCTGTTCCTGGAGAGGGAGAGGACCCGACAAAGGCCAGCGACCGGTCGGTGCGCCTGTCCCTCCCCAGGGCAAGCAGCCTGAATGAGAACGTGGACCACAGTGCGCTGCTCAAGCTGGGCTCCAGCGTGTCGGAGCGTGTTAGCCGCTTCGACCCCAAAGTGGACAGCGGGCAATCACGGGGCTCCTCTGGCTTCTCCAAGCTGCAGGAGACCCGCAAGATCTTTGAGCAGCGGCACCTGCAGGAAAAGCAGGCAGCCACCAATCGCATTCTGCTGAAGAAGGAGCGGGCTGCGGGCTTCCAGGATGGCCGGCTGGACGTCGTAGTGCGCTTCAATGGCAGCACTGAGTCCCTTGACAGCCTGGACCCAGGGGGTGCTGCCGGGGAGGCCGTCTCGCCCACCGTCAGCCAGCTTAGCGCCGTGTTCGAGAAGGCCGACCTGCGCAACAACCTGCACCGGCGCTCCTCTGGCTCTACGCTGCCCTTGGGGGGTGCCAGCCCCCCACCTGGGAGAGCGAGTGCTCTTGGCTCCAAAATTGTCTCCAAGAGGGCACGCGCCTTCTTGCAGGATGAGAATGGCCATCAAAAGGACCACGAGGGGTCTCCCAGGAGCCCCAGGGGAAAAGCAGGCCCCCAAAATGAGGAGGCCTCTGGCTCTGAAGGAATGAAACAGGGGTTTCAGGCAACCTCTGGGGAGCTGAGTAAGACTATGCCTGTGTCGGTGAGTGATGGAGACAAGGAGGCCGTAGACTCTAGTACCAAGGATCTAACTGAAAGAGAACCCAAAGTGGGAGAGCAAGAAGACTCTGGTGGATCGGAAGCCGGGAGCAGGCTTGTGCAGGCCGAGGTTCACGCCTCACTGGAGAATGGTGACGCAGCTGTGCAGAAGGGGGCCACAGAAACAGACCCCTTGGTCCCAGAGGGGCGGAAGGGGGGGGACAGCGGCCAGGGGGATGAGCCTGAGGGGTCCCTTCATGGGGAGGATGGAGGAGAGGAGTCCCGCAAGGAGGATTACTCAGAGGCCGACCTGGTGGATATCAGTGCATACAGCGGCATCGGGGAGGACTCTGGCGGGAGTCAGCTGGATGAAGAGGAGGAAGAAGAAGAGGCCTATGAGCCCGAGTCAAGCTGCACGGAGATTCCAGGACTGCCTGCTGAAGAGGAGCCGCCACCCAGTCGCAAGATCCGCTTCAGCGCTGGGCCAATCAAGGTAAGTCCTGATATGGGTGCCCAGGGGGGTGGCGCGTGGCAGCACTGGCCGCGTGTGTTTCACGGGGACACATAGCAGAGATGAAATGATTTTGTGTATTGCATAAAGATCACTAACATCCAGTATCTTGAATATCTGCTTTTGCTGGGTCAGTTGATAGGAAGTTTGTGTTGGTAACAGAGAGATCATTTGTCTCTGTTCTTGTGACTGTTGTGTGTTTATTAAAAAGCAACAAGGCTATGCTGAGCTATAATTGACTCTGTGAGTCGATGTCACAAAGAGTGCTGTCAAGCTTAGAACCCCTTGAGTGATTCTAAGATAAACCAGGCATGATCTGAAGCTTCGCAGAATTCTGATCATCCTAAGTCAGATGCTTCCATTCACAGATAGCTGCAGACAGCATTTGAGAGAATTGGGGTGTAGGTTTAACACATGCCTCTCATTGGTCTGGCTCGTTTAGCTCATAAAAAGAGAAGCTGTCCCAGTCTGTGGCTAGCTCATTATGTGATTAGAGGGTTCAGAAATACCTACGCTGTGAGAGGGCTGTCAGACAACTTACAAAATCACTTTTCAACTGCGTCAGCTTTGACATGGTTGCCAAAGAGATCTGATAAACTCAGCTGTTTTTTCCCCAACATATTCATCAGGCCAGTTGTTTTCCTTCACAGCACTATAACTTAACCATGGTAAAAATAGTGCAGGGATACTTGTAATGTTTTGTGGTTGAGACTAGTTACTGTGGCCACTATTTGCCTAGTGTGTTAGTACATCCTTTGTGTTTAATCTCCATGAACAGTGAAAACAGCATGCTGCCTTGACTCATCAGGACACTTTTTAACAAACATTGATAAACCTGAAATGCCTCTAACTGCACCATGGCAGTGTAACCACACATATGTGTGCAAGAGTTCTACTGTATAAATGTACATGTTATATAATCACACTCAAGTTCGATTATTCTTGCTTTTTCCCCACATCGGCATCCACTTAAACTGTGGGCTAAGGTGGTGTGTAGGTCTAATGTTTGGCTGGTAGAACACCCAACAGTTTATTGGTTCAAATATCAGTTATTTACTGCACTTACTGCTCTGGGGTTTGATTTGTACTGGAATCATAATCTTACCTGTCCAGTGTTTTCTGTAAATGCCATTAAGCTAACCAAGGAATATTATATTTACTTCTTTTAGCTTTACACACCATATTTCAGAAATGTATGTGTCCTAGGCATTACTATAAAAATGACGAAGCTGCAGAAATGAAGTCTACAGAAATGTTTAATTTAATTTTGCATTGTTCACTGAAAATACCCAGAATTGGGAAGATGTAATGAAGGAGTAGGTACAAATTGCCAATGTTATCTCAGTAAGTTAGAGGAATCTTATACATACCAAAATTCAGCATCAATATCCAACATCAGTACTCCTCATAATATCAGATGAATATCACTGGAACAGTTCTAGCTTTCATGTGTATATTGATCAAGTTTGATTTGTATTTTACATTGACCAGTGACGCACATTCCTTGTAACTTGTTCTCTGGAGCGAAAGGTCAGAGGTCGCAACGCCCTGGTAAAATTCTTTAATTGTGGCTTTCATGTGCCTGATTGAGCTGCAAGCATGTTCCCATGCAAGCATGACCCAGCATTGTCTTGCTGGAAGGAGCATCCCCTCAGAAAATGCAATTCAGCATCCTTCACTTATTAATGAATTTGCTTGTTTGTTCTGGTACTGACAAAACTGATCTACCAGATGCAATGAGGAGATGCTGTTAACACACCTCCAGGCTTTGGCTCCTGTTTAAGCTGAAAGCTTTACTTAAGTTCCAGCAGAATGGCAATGCTCCACTGGGGTCTCCGTTGTATCATTGTGTCATTCTGACAATTATGCAAACAAACAGGGTTTGAAAGTTGTTTACTACATGATGTTGTCCTGTTTGTGTAGTAGCCACTCCCCATTTTGAGACAACAAATTCAGGAACCACTATGGAAACACAATGGTGCTTTAATGAGCCTAACCTCCATTTTTAGCTAACTAAGAGGGTGATTTGAAAATAGATTTTACTATGTATAGAACAGGGAAAATACATACGTATGTAGAATTTTACCCAAACGTGTGTGATTGTTAGTGAAATGAAGTGAGGAGTTTGAACAGCAGGGAGTGTGGGGGTAACAAAGCCCAGCCCAGCTTTTTTCCTTTTGGGCCCAGACAGTGTGAGGAATAAGGGACAAATTCGGTGTATTTAAATTCAGTCAGATAATTGGTTTGATTTCTGTCGGTGGGTGTGCAGTAGGCTGGTTTCTCTCACAACTGATGCATGCCAATGCCGTGGGCCGAGGCTGGCACCGTCACAGTGAACGGCATTGTGAGTAAGGGTGCAGTGTCTGGCATTACAAAAGGACCGCCTTGGCATCAGTGCCCAGCTCGTGCATGAGGTGATGCTAACGTCAGGCTGATTTCACCAGGAAATATTCTTTCTTCTTCCTTTATTTTTAACCTGGTACTCCTGAAAAGTTCTCTTATTTGCATACAAGGCCAGAAACCAGTCAGTACGCCTGTCCCCCTCCATCAGGTTGTGCACATGTTGTGCAATGCAGTTTTTCAGGGCAGCCCTCAAGCATGCACAGTGTTCCCAGGCTGTATTCTTTGCAGTCACTACAAACAGTTTCAAACCATGAGTGTCCTTCAGTGTCAGAGAGTTCAACTGTTTTTAAACTTGAGAACAAATTGGGCGGCTCTTGTTTTTACTCATGCCTACTGCAAGGCAATCCATTGTCTTTCAAAAATGTTAGTAAAATAATTGAACTTAGCATTTGTTAATGTCACTTTTCTTAATGTAAACTCATGCAGTTGGACACAGTAGTGTTATTGTTATTGCTATTGCATATCACTTTGTAAAATGTGGCACTGAGAAGACCCCCCACACACACACACACACACCCACACACACACACACATGCATGCACACTGAACAACAGACCTTTTCTAAGCATTTGATAAAATTCCAACCCGAACAGCTCTTTAAAGTTCAAAGGGACAGAAATGTTTGCATGATAGCATGTCTAGTGGGACACCATCTACGGTGTTGATAGCTCAGTGAAAATTTGTCCTCATTAGCTGCGAGATGTTGCCTCTTGCTCCATAATTCTCTGTAGCTCATAGAATTCTCATAGAAGAAGAAGATTAATGGGGAAAGGTTTGATTTTTTTGACTGGTACTTTTCCTTATGTTTTGATTGAAACCTAGCCCAAGCATTTCCAGCAGTTCCTGTCTGGTGAGGTGAGTGAAGGAACAGGTAAACACTCTGCTTTGCTCACCTGGATGGTTTTTTGCACCTCATTCTCAAGTTCATTTCCCTGCTGATGCAGGATTGTTTTTCTGTTTCTGTTGTCTTGTTGAATTCTTAAGCACTGCTGTCTGGACAGTTTTTTCCTCTGCATTGATGTTACATTTCAGAGTCCTTCACTAATGGCATTGCAAAGGAAAACTTACTGTAATTCCATTTTGTTAAGCTATGTTGCGTTTTTTTTCTATTTACTTGATATAACTAGTTTTAAGTTGTGTGCTGGTGTTTTTTTTCATCAGATATGTTTTTTTCCACTGGAAAGTCTATATAGGTAACTATTGTAGAGTGCAGCTCAGTCTTTATATAGTTGTCTTGTGGTTGGTTTTGTTGTGATTATTTTCCCTGCTAAAACCCTGGATTTTAGCCAGATAGTCAGATAGTATTTATATTACTGCATGCCATACAATAGAGCCCTTGACTGGATGATTGGTCACGAAGAACAGTGTTCACACCTCAGCGTTGTTCTACTGCTAGCAAACAGTTGCCTTCATGAAGTGTAAAAGTTCAGTAGAAATAGACATCAGACCACCTCCCTGAGATGGTACAGATTTAGAATTCCACAAAATTGAGTCATGACTTCAAAGCCGATAGGATCTGATTGCAGAGCCATTGATTTGGTGTATGCTTACCATTGCCTCTCTCCATGTGGGACCTCTCTGCTTATGAGTCTTACATACAGCCAGTCTCCCAGGTTGTTCGGAATTTTGTAATTTGTTCAGCAGTTTGCTTCTCTTACACTGCTCTCAAGGTAGAGATGAAACCAGGCCAGCCTGCTAAGTTTGGGATAGTGAGTTGATCTTTTTTCTCCAAGAAGACCTCATCTTTGGATTGCAGACAAAGTCTAGGCAGTCATCTTGACCTGGCTAGACTCCAGCATTCATTGTGCTACCATGTGCTACAGCTCTGGTTGTGGGCAATGCAATGGACAAGCAGCGCTGATCTTCTAAATCAGCCGCCTTTAGCTCCAGCTCATTCCTCTGAGGTTCCAGGTCAGTGGGCATGCAGTGTGAGTGACCCCATTATTAAGTGCTTCCTCATCTCAGATAGACCAGGGCAGCTGGCCCGCTTATCCTATCAGAGGGAGGAAATGGTCTATGGAGAGATGGTAGGGGGTGGCTTAAATCGGCTCAGAGCAATGTATACCCCCGTTCCCCCCCCCCCCCAGAGAGAGAGAGCATGTGGAAACACATTGGAGGTGTAGCATCATGGACATCTGGTGCGGGCTTATACAACACCATGGATGTGGTGGTGAGGGCTGCCATTTTAACAAAGGCCACCCATGCTCATGACAACATTGTCCTGCCCAGAGTCTTGCAGCTCTCTTCTTTCATTAGGATTCTGAAGACCTGGACTGTGAGGCTCATCTGTTTGTGTTGGAGCCAGGCAAGACTAGACTTGTCCTTTGAGAGAGTGTTTTTTGAGCCTCCAGAATTTTGGTCCCTCCTTTGCTTTGTCTAAGAAGGCAGTTACAGTCCTGAAGGGCTGTGTACCTGTATGCTTTCTAGATCCTCCATCAAGATTACTAGGGTTAGGGTGCAGGAGGCATAGTTAGGGGGCCGTACGTTTGAACCTCATTGGGAAATTTCTTGTATATATTATACAGTATAAAGTCTGATAGAGATTAAGTCATTGAATGAACAGTGAATTCACTTCAAGTACCATGAGGAATTAATCACCATTAGTAACAGAAACCAGTGGAGTTACCCATCATACCCTCTGGTTGTCCTTACATTTTGATATCATTAAGGAATGGTATCAGCAGTTTGTCACTGACACCTCTGAATGTTTGAGGGGCTGGAAGGGATTGTGTCAGAGAGCAACCTTGAGAAGCTTTGGCAGTAATCTGCTTCTCAGAGTTAAGGCTCTGAGGAGTTTTTTCATGGCCGAAGTGAAACTTGAAGGAGTACAGAAAAAACCTGGCATTCAGTCCACAGTGGCTCTTTTGTGAAATGGGCGTCATCATAATGAACAGGAAGTGACACGTCTGCTCTCCACACTGATCTAAGCAGGCAGTTTGGCGATTGCCTCAATGCTCAGGCCCTGCTGCTCTGTTCTGAGACAGATAAGCCAGTCTCGTTCCTCTGTGCTAGCAAGGTAATTAACTCGTTTAACTACTGTGGCAACAGATGTGCTGGCGGTGCCTTGGCAGCCAATTAATCAGCGTGCACAAGTAAACGAGGAAGGGAGAGGAGCAGAGCTTTGGCATTGAGGTGCAAGGATGGTCATAGCACCTTTAATTTAATCTATTTACACTTTTTATGAGCTCTGAATCTTTTGTGTAAATTGAACCCAGGAAACACAAATGCCCTCAGAGGCATGCTGATCTTGTCTTTACTGAGTTAATTTGAGATTAGTGGAAATACCCTGAGGCTGGGTGACACAGCTCAGTGAGGAGCTGCATCCGCTGTAATGCAATAGACATCTTTACTTCCTCCTACAACTGGGGGCTGAAAAGCAGTTGTGAGTCACTGATTCTGGAAAGCTGTAGTCCTCCAGGTCTCCATGGTTCACTTTTCCCCTTGCACTCTAGTCATTAAGCATATTCACTGCTACCTGTGGTTGATAGAGCCACCCACTCAATCAGTAGGTCAGTCAGTGAATGAATGAATGATAAGTGATTGATTGATTGAGAGAGTGTGTGAGTGAAGGAAAGAAAGAAAAGGTGGGAGTACTGTCAGCAAAAAAACCTCTGGAGCTGGAAAGCCAGAGCTGCCCTCACTGCGGCAAAATGCCTCCTAGAGGTCTCCCAGCCAGTCATTCAGTAAGTGGCCTTCCACAGACTGGCCATGAGCAGATTCCTATCAACTCAAATCCAGGGTCTCACCTTGAACCCTTGACTGTGCCCGATATACTCCTGATCTTCACTTGGGTTCCAGAGCCAACTAAAATAGATGAGGAAATGGAGATTAACCTGATGGACTCCAAGTAGGCTTCTCCTCTGCTTATTGTTTGCAGTCAGCCATCTTGTATTGTTTAAACAGATTATAGACATATGTATAATTAACCGTTCTGTAATCCACACTGTTCCTCATACTAAGGTCTTAGCCTCTGGTATTTACTGGTCATGCTCCACCTCAGTCCACCTGCCTTGTAGCCCTTACTTTTTGTCTTTGTCATTGTCATTTGTTGTCGCCTCCAAACATAGCAACATTTCCATAGGTAGACGGAAACCCTTGAGCCAAAATAACGTTGGCATTGTCACAAGAGGCCTTGTCAAACTGTGAGCTGCGTGAAGGATAACCAGGGTGGTCTTGTGTTGCCCTGGTCTTGTGTTTTTACCCCTCTTAAACAGGGTACAAAACTCCTGGCCTCTGCTGCTCTTGGACAAAATGGTACATGATGTCATGATGTAACAAAGTTTAAGATGCAGGGCACCCGTATGAACTAGCTCCAAAATGAACTAGCACCAGTATGAACCTGTGCTCCAAAATGCCTGGCTTTCATACCACTCTAATCAGCACAAAAGATATTGCTATGCCTGACTCTTTCAGACACAGAGAAGGTGAATGTGTGGTACTCGCATAAGATGGGTTGGCAGCCAAATCCAAAAGAATTGTGACATTGTTCTTCCGAGTTCATTCTGAAAAGTCAGCTTCTCCTGAGACATTGAAAATATTTACATACAGTAGGCATAGACACAGATCAGTCACACATGATGATTTCAAGATTATATAATGTGAAATTTTGTGATATTCTTTAATGTCTGGTCTTTGCTGACAGTGGCTTGTAATTCAAGGGCAACACTGCTCACAATATCTCAGAGCTTTCGCAAGCGTGCTTAGAATGCAAATCATAGAGTGTGCGCTCAATGGCCATATTGGGTGACAAGCACATCAGTCTTCATGGCTTTTGCGCCTTGTTTATATTCCCATAAATTATTGCTATTTAAAATGTATGGCTGTTTATGTCACACATTAATCACACTTGAGAAACCAAGTTTAAATGATTGCTTTCAAAACAAACTGAATCTCTTGTCTTCCATAACATTATATTTAGAAAAATGTCAACTCTAAACTATTATTGTCTGTCCCCATGTCTACCCCAAAATGTCTATTTTCAATGGGCAAAGCAATAGTGTATTTAAAGCCCTTTACTCAGAGACATTATAATGCTGTGTCAATTACTCTTTTATCATGGATAAAGAAATTGCATATTTACGGTTAAGATAAGCTGCAACAAATAGGAACAAATAGGATTACTGAATTATCTCCCTTTGTCTCATGAAAGTCACCATACATTCCAGTGGCCATAATTAAAGATCTCCCTCTGCATTCTGTTTTACTTGCAAATCTTCCATCTTGTCCTCTATCTCTGTGTGTGCTGTCGGTAAGCCTGGTGGAATTTCTTACCAGGGACACCTTTGCCTGGAACAGTCTCAGTCTTAGTCTCTGCCTCAGCCTCAGCGCCCTGAACTAGGTCAAGCCCACTCTGAAAGAGTGCAGAGGGCTAACCATACACTGTCTGGATGGAAAGGACTATTTGTATGTGGTGTGACAGTGATGCGTTAGGAGCCAGGGAATGTCCATATAGACTGCCTGCCTCTGAAGCGCAACAGCTGGAGGAAGAATGGCCCGTGAATATGGCAGCCTTGTGAGGACTCATATGAGAGTTACCTTTTTTTCTGTAATTAGGCTTCCCTGCATGTAGGAGGGACCTTGTTGGCCAGAGGGTGGAAAATGGATGGTTGCTTTTTTAGTCACGCTCAGGGGGGATCCCCTCCCATAGCAGCGTGTGGTCTCTTTCTGCAGCTTCAGGATCCTCCTTCCCGCCCATTTAGTGAACCACAGGCCAGCATCTGTCGTGTCAGAGGAGACTCCTTCTCTGCCTAATGATCCTTGGATGACCCGGTATTATGAACGAAGGCACACCTTCACACAGGCACTAGATTGACTGTCTTCAGGTTGAGGTGCTTTGACATGAAAATGAGTAAATAAGTCATCCTCCTTATCTCTCCCTCTGAATTCATAGGAAAAAGCTGGTGTTATTTTACCTTCTGTATTTGTGGGATTATCACAGAAATGCTTTGTGAACCAGTCACAGTGCCAGCGAAAAGGTGGTGGAGCTATCATTAAACATCCCAGGTGCCTTGGTTGCTTTAGAAAGAGAAGAGGAACACCTGACTGCTTCACATAAAGTGTTCGAGTCATTTCAGGCAGGGCACCCTCTCCTCTCCCTCTGCTTTATGAGTCTCTTACATAAGACAGCCCTTGCCCCAGGACACATTACCAGCCTACTGTCTCAGTCTGGAGGTACATGGATGTGAACACACCCTCAAAATGCAGGGCTGTTGATTCCTATTTGAAAAGTGATGGGAGCTGTAAATGATTGTTGAAGAAGAACAACAAAAGGGGGGTGGGGGTGGTGGTTAGAGGTAATCGTGTGTGTGTGTGCGCGTGTGTGTGCGTGTGAGAGAGAGAAAGAGAGGGAGGGAGAGAGAATGTGTGTGTGTGTATACTAGGGGTTCTCTTTATGTGCCACTAAACGGTCAGTGGTAGTTTCTGTTGTGGTGGGAATTGGTTAAAGCAATGATTGGGAACTGAGGCTGCTATAATGAATACACTGTAGGGCTGAAGGACTGACCTCAGCTCATTGCCCTGACCACTAGTGTGTGCTTTTGCTCATGGTACAAATGTACCCTGTATAGTAATCAATTGTGTTACTGTTGAAAGTTACTGCATATATGTGGTATATATCCCTTGTAGTTTTACTTGTCATTTATTTGGAAGAGGCTCCACAAACAAATCAGTAAAGTAGATATGTGCTTTAGTACATTTGAATGGTTTCTGTACCTATGCAAATGTAAACAAATCAGGATGGAATAAGCCAGGCTTTAAATACACAGTCCATGCCTGATGTCAGTTGATACAAGAATCTACAGCAGAAAAGTCTCACATTGCCATGTAAGGCTTCATACACTGAACTTTTCAACCACATAATTATATAGTAAAAGAATAAGAAAAAAGGCACAAGGCACCTGACTGTCTCAGGCTTTTTGCAGAGCTTTGTTTGTGAGGTCCATATCACAATCATAAACTCTATACTATGACTGGTGGTTAGTGTGAATGACCTATGAGATGGAGGTACAAGGTAAATGTCAGTGTGATTCTTCTTATGTCATTATGAAAATATGCACATTGTTCATAATGAATTGTTTAGACCATCCCTAAATTAAACTAATTCTGTGTTATGTACGAAACTAACATATTATGACAAAAAAATTTAAAAGTCAGTTTTGATACTGTTCACCCCATGTACATCCTTTATTAGTTGGCAGAAGCTTGGATCATTTCATATATAGCTTTAACTTTCCTCTGCAGGTCTATATGTTTTATATATTTTCAAACACAGATGGCTAGAATTATGCCCTCCAATCAAGAGTAATGTTGGCTTTAATGCTTTCAGAAGTTGAACCTCTTGGAACCACTTGTGAAGTTCTAGTTCAGGGTGCCTTTCTATTGGCTTTTTTGTTGGGCTAAACAGCAACAGCTGTTTGGCACTCCTAGGAAGCATGTAGTTGCTACTAGTAGCTGAGGGCTGAGTTGTTGTCCCAGCTGCCAGGCACAGCCAATCAGGTTTCTCTAATTTCCAACTGGTAAACAAACAAAAAACAAATAGTGTTTTTTGAGGAAATACCTGCTCTTGGTCTGATAAGAGTATTGGGTACTTTTGATGTTTGACTTATCATCCAATTGGCTAGTTCAAATGTGTGCTTGGTATTATTAAAAAGAAAGCCTAACTGTGGGTTAGTAGTGCAAGCTCAGTCTGGCCTGAATTCCGACAGTGGAAAAGTGACTGATGAGAGGGCTTTGCCATTGCTGTGATTCATTTTGGCAGGTCACCCCAGCCAGTCTGCCCTAACACCCCTGTACTCTCTCCCTGCACCACCACAGCAGGGTGACCTGTGCGCTGCACTGCTGGGAGAAGTGAAGGAGTCTGATTCTTTGTGGACAGGGGGCTGTGGTTGGCTGGAAGATGCTGCAGATTCAGAGCAGCTCCAGAGAGCCTTGTGCTGACCTTGTGTTGTCCTCCCTCACCCACCACTGTACAGGTCAAGTGTGTTCCCCAGACAATTCTTGCAGTTTGAAGTGCCTGAGAATGTCACTGGCACCTTTTGAAGCCCCAAACCCCTTTCAGCAGTGGAAGCAACCCATGAGCAGAGCAGTGACAGACAGGTCCTTGCCTTTGTTGCCTTCCCCTCCCTTTAATTCGAATATTATTATTTTTTTCTTAAGAGCATCTTCATCTTCTTGGAAGGTTTATACTGTCCCTTTGTTTTGTTTGGCCAGTTACCCACCATGAAAGCACCATGGATCGATCTTAGTGTAAGGTGTCTTCAGTTAGTTACTGTCGCTACAATAGTAGACAGTAGCTGTTTAGTTAAGAATCTGAATAAGAGAAATTGATTGGCCACTAAACCATTTGGGCCACCAAATGACACCTCCTTGTAGAGTACCTTGAGGTGCAGCATGAACATGAACATAAATGAGCTGTACAGGAAATATACAAGTAAGATTTTGTGTTGTACCATGTATTGTATTTTTACTTCAGGCTCTCTATCTGGTATCATAGCCTTGTAACATGTAACTTGACAAAGTCTAGCGGAAATAACAGTCACAGTACCTGACTTTGAAGAGGCCAGCCCTGGCAGGAAATGGAAAAAAGTGAAACGTCATGTTGATGTGTCAGTGATGAAGTTTGTGTCTTGCCGCTAAGGCAGAGGAAGTTTCACAATTATTCACATGCCGTTGTAGAGCCTCAAGGCAGGAGTGTGTTGAAATAGAGTCTATTTTGTTGCTAGCCCTTGGCCCCTGCCCCCACACGCAAGCACACACACACACACACACACACACACACACACACACACACACACACACACTTCAGTGTGTCACCTGACACCAGCAGTGTCAGTGGTCCTGAAGCTCAGAGTAGGATGCAGTGGCAGGAGAGAGAGGCTTGGGACTGTTGTGTGCAGAGCCTGGGGTCCTCATTTCCTGTGTTTTATCATGTTTGCTTTGTTCTGAAATATTCCATGAAGGAAGTTCCCCATGCCTGCTTCCTGGGCGGAGCTAAGCTGGGAGTGTCAGGACCCCTGCAGCAGGGACCAGACTTGATTGCGCTTCATCTGCTATGGGTTCTTGCTTCCCAAGCAATAACGGTATTATAAGGATAGGATAGTTTGGTTGTCATCAGAAAAGAATGTCACACTGGCTTGCTTGTTTCAAAGATGTCTTTGTGTGTGGTGCTATTTCGGACATGTGTGTGCGCTTGCATGTGTGCGTGTATGTGTGTAATGTTGGCAATGAAAAGGCTTTTCTGAAACCTCAGCTAAGGCTTATTTGTCAGATGGTGTCATTCACTCACCCTCATGCAGGAACTGCTACTGCTAGTAAATTTCCAGAGATTGCCCCCCCCCCTCACTTTTTGACATCTCCCGCATAAACACAGGGGGTGTTGTAGAGAGGGCAAATGGGGCTTCTTCCTGAAGTGTCCAGTGTATTTTTCTTTTTTTCTCAACAGTGAACTGCCCTCCAACTGAAATGGGCAGAACGGCTCGAAGGGTTGATTTCACACTGCCAGCTTTGTTCTCTCTCTCTCTTTCTGTTTCTCTCCGTCCGTCCGCCCCCCATAGCCACTCTCCCTCTGTTTTGTAACGTAACCAGTTTTTAAAAATAGATGCATTGTAATGGTTGTGAGCCTGCCCCCTTCCCCCAAGGGCGGTCCGCTTGTTAAACACGGGAAGCTGTTCTCCCCCACACACATTTTTTTGTTCGTTAATTTATTTGGTCCTCTTCATTCCGCACATTCCATTTTTAAGCGTGTACTTTCCAGCAACTCTTCCTGCCAGTGGTGTGCGACCATGCTTGCCTGTGTTAATAACGGTGATATGAAAACGAGCAACTTCCTCGCATGTGCAGGCTGTTTTGTTTGAGGAGCTGCTGCAAGCTCTGCTGATTTGTTTACTGTCAGCAGCAGAGGTTAGCTTTACCTTGCTACCACTTTCTCTTTCTCCCTCTCTCACCTTCTGACACTCTTTTCTGCAAGCAGAATACATTACCATTCCTGTGTTGCTCAAAGTCAAGGCATCTTAGAGTCCTAAACAGACTTTTTGCAGTGCAGGATGCATTAGAGAAGAAATCGTCAGGAAAACATAACCCTGAGACAACAATATATCGCGCTATGTTGCCTTTCAATATATTGAAAGCAATGAAAAATACTCTGTCTAGAGTTACTGCCAAGTCATTCATATATTTCCTTGAATTAAACAATCCATGAAAATAAAGGCCAGCATCCCAGACAGTGCCAGGCAGAAAACATTTGCTGAACAGAACATAGAGAATTATTTTTATATATATTTTATCTAAGATCATACAGTAGAAAGCATTTGGTGAGGTACAATTAGCATTTGTGTCACTCTTTTCTGAAGCAAACCATTTTTTGCTTCCATCTTGAGTGTTTTTTACACAGCTGTTTCTATGTTACAAAAACAATGTTTCAATGCTGCGTGAACCGTGTGCTTGAAAAAAATAATATAAATAAGTAAATACATACATACATACATACATACATACATACATAAATGAATAAAATAAAATAAATAAAAAGGTGTCACAATGAAGAGCTGTTGTGCGAGCAGAACACTCTTAACAGGGCACCGTAGGTCACTGCAGTCCCACAACCATTCCTTTTCTTAACTGCTCCCTTTACCCCTCTGTACTGTCCACATCACCCGTAACCCCGGAGGTAGGATCACAGAAAGACAGCAAAGCAATCTCAGTAATTGGGGATGTTGGGGTCATTGACATCCTGTCAGCGTGTCTGGCCCCTGGTATGGATAGCATGACCTATCGATACCTCTGAAAGGGAAACTCAAAAGGCCTGTAGTACCAGCAGCTGAAATTGCACTTAGTGTCATTGTTGCAAGCTTTCTAATATAAGACACTTTTGAGGGTTTCAGTGTTCTATAGGCTACTGCATGGGCACTCTACCACACTTTTGTACAGCTGGGTATTCAGTTGAGGCACTCTAGCAATAAACTGTAACTTGCTCAAAAGTTACAGTGCAGACAGTTACAGGGAGGTGTAGAGTGTTCCTGTGATAAAATCCTGTTGCTGCAGTGCCAAAGCAGTGCTGTGAGAACGAGAGCGGTGTCCCAACTTAGCTTATCGCATTTGTTTCATTGCCAAAGTAATGCTGTAAGAAGGTCGTAGTGTGTGTTTTGACTCCGGTCACTTCAATGTCCTCCTTATCTGTGGTGGTTGAAGGCAGGGTACGGTCAATAAATTAAAAATAAATAAATAAATAAATAAATAAATAAATAAATGTACCACAGTAAAGAGCCTCTGAAAAGGCAGGTACCATCTGTGAGCAAGCGGAAGCAGAACCCCCACGGAGGGGCTGCAGTGTGCCCGTGAGTTCCTCTGTCCAATCGGGCTTGGTGTATACGCTCAGACTCCATTCACAATGCCCCTGGTGTGCCCAGCATCTCAGCGCGGAGACCAAAGATGTCGTCATGCTCGACGACATCCGCGGACAGATGCAACTGACCCGCAGCAGGGAATCCAGGGCCCTGGAGATCAGAGCAGTGACAGAACTTCTCAGACCGGACGGATGAAGGCAGAGCGGGAAATGTTTCCAGCGCAGCACCAAGCAGACCAGCTTCCAGCCAAGTGCTGCACTCGCCACCTGGGACATGCGCGTGGGTCCAGGCAGCCACGCCACTGCTGTTCACAAGAACCCTGCTTTAGCTGTACATGTTTGGGTTCCAGAATAGGTGTTGAACAGATGCTGTCCAGGATGAGGGCATGTACTGAGTGACTAAAACGAAGGAATTTCGGGGGGATGTTTTTCATATTTAGTTGCGTGAAAAGTGTGGTTACCATGGACATGATGGGAGCCTGTGGGGTAGGGAGCTTTAGAGGCTCTGTGTCGATAGTGCTAGAGCAGCTCACTCAGCTACCCATCATGTTTCCACAAGATTTGCATAACCTAACATTGGAGTTAGACCTGGAGAGCTTGGGCCTCGAGCCATCTTTATAGCTGTGGATATTCTGATTCGCTGATTCACGTGTCTGAGTCTGTAAGCTTGCAGCAGTCATTGAGATGGACGTGAGCTGTGGTGGATTGATGTTGTACTCTGTCACGCCATGTTCCGGTGGCCATCGCTGTGCCCTGCCTGACGTGATGGAGCTGTTGTCAGCTCCAGCCATGTGAGTTCAGCTGGGTGCCTGGCTGCAGCAGTGGATCATGGGAAACCTAGTAGACACAAGAAGATATCTCTGGAGGCTCCCGCTGCCATTGGATACCAAGGGCCACATGTCTACAAGTGTTTGTCAGCTTGCCAAAAGCTTCAGGAGAGAAAAGAAGCAGAACTGCCTTTAAATTGCAAATTCATTGGTTGCTGTATCTGAGGCGAGTCACCAGCAATTTCAACGGATCTATCTGTACCTGCCTAGAATATCCTGATGGTGACCTGCAGTGTAACCCATAATTACTAGATTGGATTTGGACCAGAGGGTTACAGCCAAATGTGTTGTTAAGTAATTTACTGCTAGAGTTGTTAAATAAGACGTATGTGACCTTTGTTGGTTCTGGCTGGAGAGCCGTGGCTGTTCCTGGCTCCTACACGCTCAAAATGGGGGGGGGGCTTGGTAGCGCTGTCTTCGTGAAACCGTCATTTTCAGGCAGGCTAGCTGTCTGAGCTGCAGGCCTCGGCACCCATCTTTGTGTGTGTGTGTGTGTGTGTGTGTGTATGTGTGTGTGTGTGCACTCTGCTCCTAAGCCCTGCAGTTTTCCCATGTAATCTGATTGGAAGGGTTTTGACAGGCGATGTGCTCTTTCTGTCTGAAGTACCTACCTTGTTTGCTTGGTAGGCTCCTCTGATTGGTGCAGCTGTTTCGGTGAGCCTCCCAGCAGGAGGGTGTGTGACGTCAAGGCCACACACTGGGTCAGCAGCAGGGAGGGGTTTTTTTGGAGGGGATAGCATAGGGAGGGGAGACATTGGACTTGTTCTTTACACAGAGACCATCTCCTTTGGAAGGAGTGGAGATTGATCTTTGCTGTTCTGCAAGGCAGTCATTGCTCTGTGAGGAGGGAATGGCTGTCTTTTTGTGCAAGAAGGAGGGGATGGAGGATTAAACAATTGGGGGTGGGGGTATAACCACCATTAAAAGTAAACACCTGGGTCCCTTTATCCTAAGAAACATTTTTGTGCACAGGTTTACCTAGCTGTCAAAGCCACAACTGATCTTCATTATTTATATAGAAAAGAAATGTTGTTCCCAGAATTGAACTTCAGTGCCACTTTGTACCAAATGACAATGTTGCCCCACCCATGAATGTAGACGATGTTGAAATCCTGAAAAACAATCACCTCTGGTTCCCTGAGGTTTAAATAATAGATGTGTGTCTGTGAAGGAGACAAGCATGCTGTATCTCTGTCTATGCTTTCCCAGTTACGGAGCCACCTGCAGAGCAGTCGTGAAGTTAGCAGTCCTGGCTATACTGTGCACTGTCTCACTGGCTGCACATGATGAATGCGAAACGTGTTCAGACAGAACAAGCAGAAACATCAAACAATACAGGTTTCTCCTGTTCTTGTTTTCTTGCATTTTTTCTTGCATGAATTAGGTTTTTGTCACAAAGCCACTCTTAACCACTCCTGCTAACCACTCCTGGCAGGGTTTTTCAGAGGTCGCGTTCAGCAGCTACACTTTCATCACAAAACACATACCATGCACATTTGACACCCTCCCCTGGATGAAAACTAAACAATAACTTATCTTTGAAAGTGCCAAAATAGATAATTGTATTTATATTATATAATATAATATATAATATCATTAAGACATCAGTATCAGAATTAACTATTCTGAGGCCTATTGAATATTATCTGGCATTATTACAGTTATAATGGTTAACTGCTGTACACAAACAAATGACAAACTGTCGCTGACCTAAACCTGCTTACGTAAAGGGATAAAGCAGTCTCAATATTATATTATGTAGATGCCTAGTTGCATCTTTTTCCCTGGCATGAATCTCGTATCTAGTTTCTGTCTGAGACATTCTGTTCAGCAGGTGACTGTCACTGTTGTCTGAATACTGCTGTCAGAGGCAGACAGATTCTGCCAGTTAAAGTCAGGTGCACATGTTTGGAAATGCTGGGGTTATTGTTTGTTAGGATGTGCTGAGTTGTTGCCATGCCCACCATTTTTTTTGACAGCATTGTGCAATGTTGAATTTATATTTTCCCAGTACTTTGAGAGCGAATCATTCCAGAGTCCTGTTTTTCCTCAGTGTGTGTGTGTGTGTGTGTGTGTGGCTATACGCACTGGGGCAAGGGTATTAGAATCCTGTTTATTGTGAATATAGGGACATTGTGCGCACCATAATGAAAAGCAAAATGAGTTGCCATATTCCAAGTTGTGAACGCATAATGCATGTGAGTACAA
The DNA here is from genome assembly GCA_019176425.1 of Megalops atlanticus. Classification (NCBI taxonomy): domain Eukaryota; kingdom Metazoa; phylum Chordata; class Actinopteri; order Elopiformes; family Megalopidae; genus Megalops; species Megalops atlanticus. The sequence goes on along the minus strand of CM032875.1, from coordinate 44,140,923 downwards.
TAATGGACACCTCAGTGCGTTCCAAACATGTCCCCTTTGGGTAGCCCTGTGTGACAGAGAGCGGCCGGACAGGTAATATATCACCGCGCGGCCCGGTGTCCTGAAACTGTCTGTGAGAGGGGCTCAGCAAATCTCCCACTCTTGAAACTACGGGAGGCTTTTGGGACTGTCCGGGAGGATGTCTTTGGGCAAGGTGGCTCTGGCCTACTTCCCTGGCCTCACAGAGAAGCTGCACTCTGCACATGCAGCGGCACGGTCCCCAGCATCTGCGGTCATGCAGCACACACATTCAGGCTGCCAGGTGGACTGGATGGCATCTGACCCCAAACTGCCCCCAGCTTTTCATAAGTCTGTGACCATAGCATTGTGGACTGTGTGTGTGTGTGTGTGTGTGTGTGCGTGTGTGTGTGCATGTGTGTGTGCGTGTGAGTGTGTGTGTGTGGGGTACTGGATTGGAATCCTGGTTGTGTTGCTCCTATTAAGTGAGCAGTATTCTCCAGCGAAAACCTAGGAGTAATAAACGTAAAAAATACAGTTCCAACTGGAGAAGTTTTGCAATGCACATGTGTACAATAATGTGCAGCAAAGTCACTTTTCCTGTTGACATTTTTCCTAATTTGATGGAATATATTGTATATTGTTATGCAAGTGTTATTTTCTAGATGATATATATATCTTCAGCAATAACATTTGACAGCATTAAATGAAATAAATCATATGTGACAGAATGTTGAGTTTTTATAAGAAATGGCCCATTTTCCGGACAGTCCCATTCCCCCTTTGATGGCCGTTCATAGAACAGCTGATTCATTCACTCTCCACCCAGGGTCTGGTTTCATTGAGTCTGATAACAGCTACAGCTGGGATAATGGAAGTAGTCAGCCTCAATCCCCCGTTCAGATAAACCCTCACAAACATTATCCCTAATCTATCCTAACTAGCCTCAGGGACTGTCTGGAAATGGTTGTGGTGGAAATGACTGTGATCACTGCTTATCCATGCTCCATCAGTGAGCATTCCTTATACATGGATAATGATATATGTGTTGAATCACCATAGGTCACCCAGGATTTTTAAAACAAATTCGGCAGATGTAAATTTGCCATATGTCAAACAATTTTTTTGTAAGGAAATTAAGGCCTTGATTTTCTTTGCCTTTGAAATATGGCCATTTTAAATGTTTTTGCAATTAACACATGGTTTACAGATACAATCAGAGATTAAAGATTATGACAACACAACACAGTACATTTATAAGGCCAAAACTGTGATGGTGCCTGGTTACTTGGTGTCCTACTTCATATAACAACCCACTGTTTTTTACACAAATAAACTGGGAGTATTCACACTAGAGTTAGGCTTGGTGTGTTTTATTTAGATCACATGCTTTGTCATGTGAAAAGATGCCCATGAGTTCTGATGCCCATGAGTGTAATGTGCTATAAGGCCCCAAGTGAGAATTGTGGTGGACTGCAGGTCCTCCAGTGGTGAAATGTGTGGGTAGTGAGAACAGAGCACCCTGAATATTTGTGTCAGTGACTTCCTGTTATCATGGTGCATTTCATGTTTCTTTCACCCCTTCAGTTTAAAGTTACTTGGTTTAGTCTGTGCACCTACCTCCCCACCTATGTCTGCCTTTGACACGTAGGGCCTCGTAAGTTATACAGTGTCACTTATTTCCCATCAGTCTCAGCCACTGGGAATAGTGAAACTTGATTGAACTCTCACACTGCTCCCTATTCAAATCTCCTTTGTGATAAATCCTGAGAGACCTTGATTGCATTGTGCGTCCACCTCAAAACTGCACACACTGCAATTTCAGGGTGCGTCCAGGACTGGGACTGTGACCACTGATGGATTACTAGAAAGGTAGAAGGTGCCAAATGATGTAGCAGATATCAAAGCAGGTCGGCTGTCACAAAGCAGGGAGACTCTAGGGAGGAGGCAACAGTGGCGGTTGTATGGAAGACACTGCTGATTGTAAAGCAGTGTTACTTTGTCTTGAACACAATGATCCTCGCCTGTTGTTGTGGATGCTCTGTAAAGGATGGGGATTGCTGAGGAGTGGAAGATACCACACTGGGAGATAACTGTGCTCTCAGTGCCTCCACTATTGCTCTACATCAGGCTGCAGATGTAAGTGGAAATCTGTCTGTAACACTGTGAAGGAATGGATTCAGCCTTTCGTGTGCATTAACAGTCAAATGGTCGTGGTTGACCAGTTAGAATGGGTTAATGCTCATATGCGGGGTTACACAGAAGCCTTGAAACTTAAGCTCTCAAAAATACCCTGCAACAAATTGCAGCAGTTTTGTTCTTTAATGAGGGAACCCAGATAACTCTTGTTGTCCAGCTTGCCCTTACAGACAGGTTAGGGTTAAGCTACATGGTGAAATGTGATCATGCCTCATATCGTTCCTCAAATATACCCAATTAATTTCAAATATCGCTGTGTCACAGCACTTTCAGATCAATACAGACTGACTGTGGGTGTGATGTACGCATTGTCCCTTGCTCTTTCACATTTTCTAATGTCACAATGTCCTTTCTGCCTGCCCGGGGGACAGAGCTGGCTCTCTGGCTGCCAGCTCTGTCAGTCGATAACTCTCTTTGGGCACCAGCGTTAGACTTTTCCCCCTGTACCAGACCAGCCCTGCAAAATGGGTAGGCCTGCCATAAAGCCCCTTACCACGACAGTGCTGCCAATGCATGCTACCTTTATAGATCTCTGCCAGTGCTGACCCACCAAGCCCCCTGAATCAGGTTGGATGTTGGTAGGAGCTGAGGAGATGTGCCAGGTCTGAGTCAGAGGCCAAATTCCCATCAGCAGTGTGGCTCTAATCTCATCAATGCCAAATTTTGGGATGGTTAGACCGTAACTCACCCCCCAGGAGCCCATTGGCTATACTGTGCTATGCATGTTTGTGGCTTTTTAGCAGTAATGTGAATTGCAGAGTGGTCTTTATCTAATTTGGAGGTACGAGGATCCTGTTGGTTGCTGTAAGTGATGTGCTCAGCCTGTTGAGTAGACACAAAGGAGCCCATCGTTGTGTGTTTGGTAAAATCACGGGCCACCTAGCATTGTTGTTAATTGCCACAGGTCTTATCTGCCAGTGTTGTACAGGGACAATCAGAAAGCTTCAGAAAGAGCACTGAAAATACTGAGCTGCAACCCCTGTTTGTACCTGTCGGTTGCCTGCCTCATTTTTTTTAACATGTATGGTCTCCATTGTAACTGTACCAGGATTGTTAAACAGGACATTGTGACCCTAATTTTTTTTTCTTTTTTGTGGGGCCTTTAAGAGGCCTGAAACCAGACGGCTGTAAAAATAAAAAAAAACTGTGGGAAATTATCAGGCTGTCAGATTATTATCAGAAATAATCAGCAGCACAGCCTCTGCCCTGGCCGCCAGAACCAAAAATGCTGACAGAAGCGAACTGCACCGGGGCTCCACTTCTAAATGGAATTCCGCTTGGTGGCCAGCACACTGGGGGAAAGCTCCCCAGCTCAGCCGCTTCCTGTTGTTTGGTATCGTCCCCTCCACGGTCTCTCACCACATCCCTTCCCAAACCCAACCTTCCGTGGTGAGGGAGGCAGGGAGCGCAGCGGCCGCTGGGGGGGGGGGAGGCCACCGCACCGCAGTAGCTCCACGCTGCCTCCCACTGCACACCGGCCAGGATGACTGAGCAGTAATCAGTGGTAAATAGACAGCCCTCTCAGCTGTGCTTTTTTTCTGCACGTGGAGCCATATTCCAGGGCCTTAAGGGGAAGGGGGATCCCAGGCCGTCTGCGCTCTTCCGTGACCTACTATCACTCACAAATACAGCAGCATCCCTTAATCCCCATGTTTATCACCAAATCAGGAGACCTCCCTGCCTCAGCCTGCCACATCTGGCCCTGTATTCATATCCCAGTATGCTGAGGGGGATATAGGGTTGGCAAGTGGGGGTCAGGAAGCACTGCAACAACCAGCATTGGTTGGATCAGCCAAATCAAGGTCAGGGAAGCCTGCCCGGGAGGGAGAATGCTTCCCCTGTTTGCAGCCAGGCAGCACACGTATGACGTCCTCACTGTGACATGGCTTGCCATGGACTGGGCATCTTCTGTTCACTGTGTGTCACTTAACCTGCCATTTTAGTCCAAAGTGGCTTGTTAGAGGCTTTTTATACTCTCGCTAGGAAGTCTGGCTCATGGGCCACTCTGTGCCCCTAAGAGCATTCAACAGGGGCACATTCATTCTCTGCTGCCATTTGTTTATTTTGTATTTGATGTCAGAATTTCAATATCTGTGGAAATAGGTACATTTTCATTTATCCAGTGTTAGAACACGTTTTGTAATACCTGAAGTAATAATGTCAGAAGGCCACATTCAGAGGGCCGGTGGAGTCTGACACAGGTAGAGGCTCTCTGTTTTTTTCTCTTGTCCACTGTCTCTCCAAATAATGACAGTCAAGGGATGAATCAGCCTATTCTGTCTCTCGGCATCCCCCCCCGTCTTTGTTATGTGAACTGAAAGCATGTGGATGGGGAGCAAGCAGATACCAGCTTATGGCTTCAGCTCTGATCACTGACCGCGTCATCAAGAAACGCAGTCGCCTCAAGACAGAAAGAAAGTTGGAAGTAGGGAGAGAGAGGGAGAGAGAAGGAATGTATTGCTGCTGGCCCCTTGCTGACCCCCCCCCGTCCTCATTCTGTCATGCTTACAATAAGTGACCACTGAAGGACCCTGCATTTCAGTCCATAAGACTAGAGAGTTTTGACATGTCCACCTGTGGTATTGGATACAGACAAAAGCATTGCTTACACACACACACACACACACACACACACACACACACACACATAAGATTGACATGCATCGTCTTCAGTTTTCACATTTGCCTGACCTGTTGCCCAGTTTTGAGTTGTCAGAAATAAACTGTGACATAATCTGTTTTGCTTGAAAGAGGTACTTAACCGCAGCAGCTAGCAGGCTAGACCCTTAAATTCCTAATGTTTCTCACTTTATTTGCAATAGAGTCTTTGAATTTTGTTTTACACCTGGTCATTTTTAGATGCTTTGAAGAAAACTCATAGTACTGAAAAAATTAACCACATGACACATTTTGCATTAAGCAGAAAGGCTAACATTAGCAAAAATATGTTTGTGTTTGATTAAAATGCATGTGACTCATGTAAGAGATTGTGTAAAGGTTAATAAAAACTGCAATCAAAGTACATTGCACATTTGTTCACCTTTGTCTGTATTAAGTTCTCCAGAATACATTAGCTGGGATTTGATTTCTGGTTACAAGTCCAGTGCTGTAGCATTTTCTCCACTGTTGCCATGTATAAAAAGCCAGCCACAAGTGAAACAACTTGTTAATCCCACTTTAGTGAGTTGTCACATAAATACCTAGGGACCAGTTTTTCAACCAGTGAAACAAAATCAGTGCTCCACACCTCTTATGTTTGCAAATTAAATAAACAACAAATTGTGATGGATTGTAAAACAAGGGTGTCCTGTAGCGCTGACTCATGAACAGGGTGTTGGATGTCCTTGAGGATAAACTCAGGTGTTTTGCCACCTCTGGGCTAAGAGTGTTTGCTGTGATACTGCATGCTTAAATGCAGGAGCACGTATCAGATTGTCCTGCATTGAACCCTGGGCCGGCATGCATGAATGCAGGCTTGGACCTGAGGATTACTGCTGTAGTGATCTCTGCATTACTTCTTCACTCTGGTCTTCTGTTGAGCTCTTTGGCAGGCACTCCATCTAGCTGTGTTTTGAGTCAAGATGTATGTCCAAACTAGGTCTGGCTCTAGATGATGCCAAATGGCAACACAAACATTTATTCTTGTTTGTTTCAAGAATGCCAGTGGAATGAAGGTTAATGAGTGTAAAGTATTGATTGACTTGTGAAGTGTTATTAACCTGTCAAGGTTATTTTACCTGAGCCATTACTGCTTGTTATATTGTCCCTGCAAGGGTACGCCCATTGTGTCACCCACTGATGGTCCTCCAGGGTCAGTCCTCAGGCCAAAGTGCAGACATTTGCTTATGTGAGTATTGGTGTATCAGCCAGCAGGTCACGCTTTTTCAGCAATGTGCTGACTGTGACTGGTTTTGGTCAGTTTCAGCAGACTCCTAAATCCAGGGGTAGAGTGGCTGTGTTTTTTTTTCAAAGGGGTTGGACATTATAATATTACTGAACATTTGCCTTTGGAATCAGACTTTTGTGAGATGTACTGTAAACAGAAAGTGCACATATGACCAACCTCCACACTCTGTGTACTATGAAAACCAAGACCACAGGAAGGGTTCAACACATTCATACCACACTGTTGAAATAGTCAAGATAGTGAATCTGGTGTGGAGGTTTCAGTGCTTTGTGTCATAGCACATTGGGTCAGATTTCAGAGATTGCAGGCCAGTCAGAATTAAGGAGAAGGATTATTTTAGTTATTAAAAAACAGTAGCCATAGCCAGTTCCTTCAGCTGTGAGGTAATTGATTATTTACAGAGTTAAACAGCTCTTTTCTGTATGACACTTATGTGGGTGCATGCTTGACCACATACAAAGGCAAATATGCTTGCTTTTGGATTGCAATGCTATATGCACTGTAGGATTACATTACATTTCACTCCATTCATTTAGCAGAGCAACTTCCAGTGGAAGAGAACAGAAGTATTCAGACACTATTATAGTATAAAGAGGTCCAAAGTATTGCATTGATGTGATTTCCCCCCAGAACCCTGCAAATCTTGGACCATTGGGACTCCTAACACTTTGCACCCCTAGTGCCCGAGAGGTATGCCATTAGAGCAGCAAACTGGAGACTTCTGTGCCACTGAGTAGTGGATACTTGTGTATGACACTTTCTGGCAATTGGTGAAATGTCATGTGGAGTGACATGAGGATGCTTTCTGCTGTTATTGGTTAGCAAACAGTAGGTTTTTATATGAGGTGAGGGAGGATATAGTGGCTTCCATCTTGGAAGTTATTTCCATATTATGACTGAAGCATTTTTTGCATTGCAGAACAAGTCTTTTTCTGTAAAGGCCCACTTTACAACAACCAGGATCATATCATGCATAACTGGAGGTGAACAATATGCAGCAAAATGACATCATGGAGGATCATCCATATCTTTTTGAAATGCAAGAATAGAAATTCTGATTTATGCATTCCCTTCCCTATTGACATAGGTGTAAATAAAACAGAGAGGCTGCTGGCGCTTAGGATAAAGAATATCTTTGAGTAATGGGAATTAAAGGCATTCGGCTCTGTCATGGCTATTAATCCAATAAAAAAAGTTATGCTGAACTTGGGAGCGAGGTCAGTGATGTTATTGAATTTCCAGTGGACATTGGTGAGAAGTGCAACATGAAAAGAGAGAAGTGGGATTGAAATGCAGCCTGAGGACCTGAGGAACAAACCAGTGTCAAAACTCACAATTGCTAAGCTGGGTGGTTGTCATGGAAATGAAGCCATGTGACCAGAGGATGGCATTGGAGCAAAGAGATGCTGCTGCTTGCTGTTTACATGCAGAAGGGGAGAGGGAGAGAGGGAGGGAGAGGGAGAAATAGAAGAGAGAGGGAGAGGAACTCATGGAGAATGCAAGAGAGGGCACAGTATAAAAGAACAGAGAGACACAGTATGAGAGAGAAAGAGAGAGAGAGAGACAGAGACAGAGAGAAACAAGAGCAGGAAAGATAAAATAAGGGAATGGCAGGGGGAATGGAAGAGGGAGAGACATGGGGCAAAGGTAGAGTAAATGTAGGTAAATTTAGAGGGAAACAGACAATTATGGGGTTTCAAAGAACAGGGTAGAGGCACAATAAAGGTTTGTTTGATTAAATATTGATGCCACTGTGCAAGGCAGAAAGAGCGAGAGAGAGAGAGGTGGCAAGAGAGGTGTGGAAGATGGAGGGGATTGGTCAGGAAAGGGTGGAGGAGTCTTTTCATCTCCCTCTGCCTGCTTCTGCAGTGTGAAATTAATACCCATTTCTCTGTTATCTTCAGTTATTTGAGTGCACTGTTTCGCCTGATGTATTAGGTCATTGTAAATTCAGCTCAGTGTATTACAGTAACAGTATTAAGGCAGTTACAGTTAGTTGTACTCTTCTCCCAGTTTAACAAACGTTGTTAATCGAACTGGATGGAAGTGTTTCAGCTGCAGACATTAAACCTGCTTAATATATGGTAAGGGTGTTGTCAAGCAGAATTTGCCCCTCTGATTCTATTCTGTACTATAGTTCTAATCTACAGTAGTTTCGAAATGTTTGTTGGGTTGTGTGAGATAACAGAACACATCCTGTGAGCAAGGAGTCTCATCCATAGTCCTTGACAGCAATTAGTCTGCAGGTTAACAGCATTTTCATATCAACTGTATTAACCACCATGCACTCCCTAATGGCAAGGTAATGAGGAAATTTAATCTGGGATTTTGATTGGTCTTTTTCAAGCATGTGACTTCAAATGAGATTTCAGGAGCTTGATTGTTCAAGATAAAATTGTTTAATTGCTTCCAGTCCACAGTTAAAAACCTGCAGGCAAGATGGTTTCCTTCCAGAAAAAATAAGCAAATAAAAATATTTATTAAAACTAATGTTTTGACATACATAAATGTATAAATGTATGTCATAAATGTACATAAATGTTTATCCCAATTGCTTTGTTGCCTGAAACTAAAATTCTGACCAACTTCATTGTATCCAGACATGACTTTGATCTACTAGAGGAATAGAAATCAATGAAAACACGCACTCACAAACTCAGATACCCACACCCATGCATTAAGTAGGCACACACAGAGACCCAAACACGTACACACACATCGCTTCTCCAGAGAAAATGACAGTTCACCACAACAAGCTTCAGGTCGACACAGCATTGTCTTACCTATGTCACAGAATAGCTTGAAGAGTTGCCTGTTTTCGTTGGTTGAACTCAAGTCTCACCATTCCCATTGGTACTTTCCTTTTGGCTTCCCTGCTTTTTGCCTCTTCTGTAGGTTTAATGCCAAACAGTTTCAATTCGAATTCCCTGCGAGAAGATCTGCATGGCATTTATTGAGCACACAGCAGGATACAAAGCTCTTGCTGCTGTGCATTTTCTTTTCAGTTTTGATCTCTGCATGGCTGAAACAAGTATCCTCCATACATGCGAACAGCGTGTGCATCATTTAATTAATCACACTGTCAGGCTGGAGTTGTGGATGCTTTTTGGATTTATTTTGGCACATAGCTACCTCGCAGTTTTCTTTTGTTAGTATACTGATGTGGGTTATGTAAAGTAACTTCTCATGCTATCGCAGTTCATAGAAGGTGGGAATTCCTGATTTTGCTGTGAAAAGTGACTGTTCTTTACCATGTTTCAGGGTGGCCTCAGTAAAGGATCTTGCTTGTGTCTCAGGGCGTATGATCCACCTGTGCACACACACATGCACACCCACACCAAAACCCAAACCAACACCCAGAAACAATTCATGCAAAGTTGTCACAAAATTTAGCTGACACCATTACATGGCATCATCAATATGTTTCAGCAAACGTGTGAGGGCCATTTGAGCTGTGCGTGCTCACAGCGTCACAGATTATACCAGGTTTTGTAACATGCGGCAAGATGCAGAGTAAGTGATCCGAGAATTAGATTTTTGAGCTAAAAGGGAAAGGGCATCTCTCTCAGACCTTATCAGAAAAGTATGTGTGAGGGCAATGAGATTAAATCTGTTTTGACTGCAAGAATGGAAGACCCTACATGCTCTCGATCAGCGTTTCCCAAACCTCTCCTGGAGGACCCCTTGTCCTGCATGTTTTAGATCTGTCCCAGCTCCAACACAGGGGATTCAAATGATCAACTCGTTATGAACTCCTGAAGCTGCTTAATAACAAACTGATCAGTTAAATCAATGGTAGGGCTTACGCGTATACAACCATACACTTGTAATGCCTTTGTCATGGGGGACATATTGATTGGACAGCAGAAAAATAAGAATTGAATGAATATAATAATATAATGTAATATAATATATGGGTTCCCTGTTGGCCCTTGAGAGATGAAGAAAATATTCATTATTAATGCATATTATGCATCAAGAATTGAGACTCCAGCATAATGTTACTCTATATGTCCAGAGAATTGGCTCTGTGATCAAATACAGTAACCCATTTTTCACTAAGACATGCTATTATTACTCTTAAGTTCCTTACCATTAATGATTTTGGAGCAGAAACATATTTTTTTTTTATTGTTTTGCTGTATTTCTGTGTTTTTAAGCAGTTGACTGCTAATTTGATCATTCACCATAAATGGTCAATACATAGAAAGTAATGTTGGGGCTTTATTGTGAATGTGATAATTAATAGCTGTGCATGTTTTGACCGTCATTTATACACATATAAATACTACTTATTCAAACATTGAAGTATCAATATGAAGTGGAAAAAAAAAGGTTTAACCCACTTGCGCCATTTCTTTTTATCTGTCCCCTGTGAAAAAGTAGTTGAAGAGCCCTGCTGTGAAACATTACTGCTGAAGAAGTCACTCATCTTTTGTTAGGGTGCTATTACAATGCAGTACAAAGTGGATTGTGTAGATGAAGTTGCACAATGGCACAGCAGTTGGTCGTTGGCTGCACCCACCCACTCCAGCCTTCTGCCTCTTTCTCAGGTCTTCACCACCTACTCCAACGAGGACTACGACCGCCGCAATGACGACGTGGACCCCATGGCGGCCTCGGCCGAGTATGAGCTGGAGAAGAGGGTGGAGCGGCTGGACCTCTTCCCTGTGGAGCTGGAGAAAGGTACAGCACCCCTATGGGTTAGGGAGGCCTGAATGCTGCTCTGCACAGCTCAAATCGACAGATTCCTTAAGCATTGTGAGGGGTGCAACCGGGTGCTTATTTCCTCTGTCCTTTCTTCCCCCAGATGGAGAGGGCCTGGGCATCAGTATTATAGGGATGGGCGCTGGGGCAGACATGGGCCTCGAGAAACTGGGCATCTTCGTTAAGACGGTCACCGAGGGAGGGGCTGCACACAGGGATGGCAGGTACAGGAAATGGAGGGCTTTCATTTCTTTAATATCTGTCACAGTAAGGTCAGCAGTATCACCATTGCACTTCACATCCAGAAGAGAGATTTTTGGGTTACAAAAACACAAGGGGTCAGGAGACAAATGTCAGACAGGGACCTAAGGCTATAATGTTGTAGAGTAGCTATAATCCAATGTGACTGGGTTGCAGTGCTTTGTTCTGGACAGCAGAATCAGATGGTGAGTCTCAGTGTAGCCACTGCTATCAACCTTACATGAGAAGAAGACCAATGGGATAGAAGGTCAGCCAGGAGCATCTGACAAACCACCCAGTGCAATGGGGGACCAGATGCAGTGAGATGCTGTGTTATGCAGAGGAGAGGTGCAGCTGTCCTGCAAGCTGGTCGTATTTTTCTGTCTGTTGGAGGCTGTTGAACCTCCCTGTGTGTCATGAACCTTCCCTGGAGCTGCCTGAGAAAGAAGCCTGGCTCATTTCCTTCATGGTTGTGCTGTGGTTTATTTGAGAAATGGTTGAAATGAAAGTGAAAAGAGAAAGCGCTCCAGGCTACAGACAGTATCCGCAGAACCATACAGCACAGCTCACCAGCCAGTGATCGCATCTGCCTGGGGCCTGGCCCTCTTTTAACACTCACTGCATCATGTCCAACAGAGTACAGCTTTACCAGAACTTCAGCAGTTTGTTTGTGCGCCCACAGCTTATTTTGAATCTAGGTACATTTCAAACAGCAGTGGCGTGTAAAACTGTACACAGCTTAATGAAAGTCTCATGGTCTTTTAAACAAGAGGGCCTTCAGTGTGTGCCTGATGGGATCCATTGATACAGCTCCTTTTGTGTGAGTGAGTGCATCACTGTGTCTTCTCAGGATCCAGGTGAACGACCTGATCGTGGAGGTGGACGGTACCAGCTTGGTCGGGGTCACCCAGAGCTTTGCCGCGTCGGTCCTGCGAAACACCTCAGGCAAAGTCAGGTGAGGCTGCACTGCTACCATGGTAATTTTGTGATAGAAATCTTGTTTCTGCTCTGAAACCACAGCATCCTGTGGACATCACCCTCTACAGCGAGGACAGCAGTTAAAGATTACAGATTACCATACAGTTCAATGGAACCTTACCATACAATGAACTCTTAACATATTTATCAAAATAAGTGACTTTGTGGAATGTGGAAAATGAACCCAATGCAGACAAACAATGCAAGGCTGGCTTATAAATGCATGGGTTCATCCAACACTTTCCCTGGGAGGTTTTTTCTTATATAAACACCCTAGGGCCTTTTTTACCAGCTTAGTAAACTAGTGGGTTCAAAAGCTAGCAAATAATTCAAAGAGGAGGGCATGCCACCCGCAATGTACTTCCTCTCTGTCCGGAAGCCTAGCTTGTACTCGTGCCAGCTTCCTGTGACAGAGTTCAAGAATAGCCCAACCCCCATGAGCCTTCATAGTTTTGCCGTGGCCTCTGTGCCAGTCAGACATTCCGGGCAGTAAAAGGAACGTCCCTTGAGGTTCGCGGAACCGCAGTATGTGGCGGTTTGCTGCTAGTGCAGCTGAGAGCGCAAGCCAAAAAAAAGCAACTGTAAAACCACCGGTGTACACAGAGCCTTGGGTGATTCCAAACACACCCTGTGGAAACAGCAGCGTGCCGACTTGCTTCCGACGGATGGGCTCCAGAGGCAGCTCATCCCCGTGCCCTCCTCTGTCATCCCGCTCTCATTCATTATTCAGGGCCTGACAGTCAGCGGTATTGGTGTAATTGTTAGTGTTATTTGACTTGTCTATGATCAGAGGCCCCCATCTGCCTCTGGGGAGGGAGAACTCCTGTATAATAGATGAACTCTGACAAGGTGGGGGAGAAGGGTGGGGTGTCTATTAATAATACCCCATCAGTGAAAAGGAGCACCAGGGAGGTGACCATTTTTGTATATTTAAATGGTGTCATGACCAGCAAAAAAGGGGATGTTCTGAGGATGAATTTGACAGAGGGTTTCATCTGTCTGCCCCAATTTCAGTTCACTTGCCTTTGGACATTTAGAGTATCGATGAATACGCAGTATCAGTGCACACTGTAATAATTCCATTTTAAAAATTTGCATCAATGATAAGAAAGTGTTACTATAACATGTGGCTTTTTTTGCAGTACTTGAATTAAATTTGGTACAAATGGTAGAAAATAATGTTCTTAGCCTGCATGCAGAAAAACTGCTTGTTTTAAAACGTGCAAAATCTGTGGTCCTGCCTCCACAGAAATTAAAACTCAGATATGCTGTAAGTTCCTGCTACTGTGGAATGTCTTAATCATAACCTGTACTTGAGCCTAAACTCCAGCTCATATAGCATAATTGCATTTTTGTAGAGAAGCATCAATTTTTCTGTAAAATTGATGCTTCTTTGGACCCAGAATCCTGGAAAAGAATCTCCAGTGCAGTGCATAAGCATCCCTGTCACTCATGTAGGTGGTTGCCAGTCTACTAGCAGCGGTGGTGTGATTTGTTGATTCACTGTTCCCGCACTTGGCATTGGCAGATTTAGATGCGACAGCTATTCTGTGATCGTGCTCTGAGCCAGCCACTGTGTTGTCCTCAGTTTTGGAGGCAGAGAGCTCGATGTTATTTTTGCATTTGATCATTAGCTGTCTTTTTTCTGAACACCTCCATTTAAGCAGCCTTCGTGCATTTCTGCCTGCTAATTTGTTTCCTCATACCCAGGGGTGAGTCACACGCCCCCACCCACCTGGTAAAGGCACCCCCACTGACACCTGTCAGCATGTCCTAAATATTGAGCCTCGTGCTGACACCCCCGCCATCCCATGGCCGCCAACCAGTGGGTTGGTGACGAGTGGTGCATCACAGGGTGGACGGTACAGAAACTCGCTGTAACCCTTCAAGATTGTAATAATCAGAAACTTGTTCTGAGTTACATTTTACATTTTACATTTTATTCATTTGGCAGACGCTTTTATCCAAAGCGACTTACATAGGTTACTGTTCCTTACAATGTTATCCATTTATACAGCTGGATATTTACATGATAACCCACAACTGAGTTATGCTCTGTATTCACACAGTGTTTGGAGTGTGTGTATGTGTGTGTATACATGTGCATGTATATGTGTGTGTGCGTGTCTGAGCGTGAGCGACCATGCTACACACAAGTGTTCAGACAATTCTTAAAGATCTATTCTTTCGTGAGAAAAGGGTTACACAGCTACATACTAGTCTCCTTTCTGTGCTAAATAGCTTGAAGCCTTTGAGGCCGTCTCAGCAGCTCAATGTATATAGCGGCTTATGTTCAACGCCCCCCCCCCCGCCATATATAATCAGTGCATTACAAAGATTTGCGTGCTCCAGTGGAATCATAAGCATCATGATGAGCTGACATTGTGGTTGCGCGCTAATCTTGCTTTGATTGTGTCAGGAAATCTTGTTTTGACTCCTTGGGCACATCTGTGAGGACTCCTCTGCATGCATAGTGAAACTTGGAATATGAAGACTGCTAGGGTCCCTTTATTCACTCAGCACTCTTGGGATTCCCCACTCCCAACTCATGAAGGGTGATAAACCTTACCCTGGAATCAGGTTAAGAGTGGGAGAGTGTATTTCAGACAGGAATTTCTCATGGGGCCTGTCTGCAAACATAGGCCTGTCCTCCTCGTGTTCCACATTCTTATATCTTTAGCAATAATGTTGGAGGGGCCAGGGGTTGAAATTCCAACTGGGTATATAATGGGTGGGAGCAGAGAGGATCAGGTCCATCCTCTTGGTTGTGGTTGGCTGGCGATCATTTTTCCCCTGCCCAGTATATTGCTGATTGGCTGGGGAGTTTGTGAAATACATTATGATAGGCCATGCCATTGATTTGCCTGTTTGTGCGTCTGCAGGTTTATGATTGGTCGGGAGAAACCCGGGGAGCAGAGTGAGGTGGCCCAGCTGATCCAGCAGACCCTGGAGCAGGAGCGCTGGCAGAGGGAGATGATGGAGCAGCGCTACGCCCAATATGTGGAGGACGAGGATGAGGTAATGGCACCTCAGTGCCACCTAATTGCTGACTCAGCATTGTTTAAATGTCTTAATCACAGAGCTGTGCTCTTTGCAGGTTTATACTGTGCAGTGCCTCCCGTATTCTTTACTGTGCTGTCCCTTTGACACTCTTGCTCTCTGGGGAACCAGCTTTCATGGCCCTGGTGTCTTCATTGCTGTTTCACTTATTGTGCATACTGTGTGCTTGCAAGTGATCTGTTATAGTCCTACATGAGGTCCCAGGGAAGTCCTCCTGTAATAGCAGAAGCTCCCCCCTTTATTGTCTACATCAAGACCTCCTGCTCTCATAGACTTAAGATCCACTGCTCCTATTGTGCACCTTACCTGGTCACAACAGGGGTGGGATTTTCATAGAATGAAACTGATGATTTTCTGCCTGGTACAAAAGCCGTTGTCAATACAGAGCAGCTGATTCGTAATAGCAGAGTTCCAAACGAACGGGTAAAGTGGATGTTTTTAAACAAATTTTCTTTTTTAATTCATTTAGAAATGTCCTGAACCTAACCTCTGGCAACACAGACATGGAACAATACGTATTTGATGTGCTCAGTATTTAACTGAGCACATCAAGTTGAATACCATTGAATACCATATTACATGTTGTAAATGAGCCCTAATTGAGTTTTATAAGCAGATGACTGCTTGATTCTTACAAGTTGTGTTTTTAAACAGCATTAGCGTTGGAATGATTCTGTCCCAGTGTTTATGATCTGTATATGCAGTTAATTCTTATATCAGCATTTCCTATTAGCTGAGCGTTCTCATAGCAAGAGGTCTCTTTTCCAGCCAGCCATAGCCCCGCCTCCCATAGGGGGCATGGACTCTGTTCTGTCATCTTGTTGGCAACAGTGTGCCATGTGCAGGTGTCACAATCAGCAAGACCAGCTGATCAGTCTAGAGCCAACAGTGAGAGGAAATGCAGGCCACACAGCTCCATTTATTCTGTTGGCTTTATGGTTCAGTTTCACCATGTAATCAGCCACCTTGCACTGAATAATCACACTTAAGAGGACAAGCTATAAAAAGTGCACAAGGGAGAATCCATTGTATTCCTTTAGCATTTCCATCCCTCAGTACATGTCAAAGAAACATTGTTTTTGTGAGGTTATAATATTGCCCATCTTTGCACGGATTCTTCAGCACACACAGGAGTAGGTTAGCAGCTGAGTTGTGAAGCTGAGAGGTGTCAGCAGAGTGTGAAGAGGGGGTGATGTAGGGGGCATTGTGTGCTGGAACAGTGTCTGTGCAGGAAGAGTGAAACTGAGAAGTACTCAAAGAGCCAGCCCCTCTCTCTCCCTGCCAAACTGGCTAGCGTTTGCTGAGGCTCATCTCCATCTGCATGGCAGTCTGATGTGAGGTGAATGTTTCTAACGGGGCAGTGTGTATGTGTGTACTTGTGTATATGTGTGCGTGTGTACCTGTGTACCTGTGTGTTTGTGTGTGTGTGTGTGTGTGTGTGTGTGTGTGTGTGAGAGAGAGAGAGAGACTGTGAATGGTGCTTGGGGGGTGTCTAAAACCAGGCTCTATTTATTTCAGGAAACACGGGCCTTTCTGAGAACAGAAGGCCTCTGATCCATTGGAAAAGGAGGGGGAAATGTGCTGTAGCTAACTGCATGAATCCGCTACTGATGGAATGGAAAAGTAGTGCTTTTTCTGTGTTCATCTTCCCAGCTCTGGACACTTTTTTATTTGCCTTGTTTGTATGTGTGTGCTCAGTCTGTATTTTTAAGAGGAGGTCGCTAATAGGGATGAGGCATGAAGACTTGATGTATTCTTACATCATTTGTTTTCTTGAGTCATGAAAACATTCAGCCTAGTACATTGAACTCACTTTGAGCCTTACCTCTACCCTCATAAACACAGTCAATATAATCTATATGTCAATTCAGCATTAAATATAGCATTGCAAATACAAAATGGTGGTAGGCCTCATGGTGTAGTATTTTCATTTGGTGTGGCATTTTTTCCCCTTATTTGGAAGACTTGTTGACTGGGTTTTGTCAGCTAAATTACACCATCTAGAGGCCATTCCCCACCAAAGCAGGGATACACCAACACATGACACTGTTGCAAAGCAAAGCTGTGAGAAGTTATGGGCTTTCAGATGAAGTGAATTCTGTGATTCTGGCTTGTAGTTTTGCACATTACAGAAAGTGGTAGATCTTCCTCAGGAAGCTGCTGGAGATGTGATCAATTCTTTTTGCTCCTGGCGCTGTAGGTTCTACAGCATAATGGGCAAAGATGTATTGATCCTGGGCAGTTCAGCCAAAAGAATGGGAATCTCAGGCGTCAGCACTAATAGTGGCAACTCACTAGGCCCAGCCAGAAGGAACATGACACCCGAGTGCTTACTCATCCCTCACTAGTCAACTATCTGCTAGTCAACTAGACATTTTTTATCTGCCAGGTAGCTATCTAGTTATTTTGTAGCTGTTGGTCTACACCACTGAATGGAGAGATAGAAAAATGGTATCATTAAGTACCCCGAGTGCTGTTGTGTGTGTCCTCAGTGCTGGGCTTGGACTGAGGAGATCTATGTAAAACAGTCACACAACATTGCTGCTTGCTAATGGAAGTCACTATGACAGTACAGATAACACCACACAAACACATACCCATGCACACGCGTACAAACCTTTAGCTCATCAGGTGAGCCAGGACACTCTCTGCCCTCTGTCACCCTGAGCACGCTGCTTTTGTCCCCATCAGACCGGTGAGTATGCCACTGACGAGGAGGAGGAGATGAGCCCCATGTTCCCCAATGCCATCGAGGTCTTCGACCTGGCCGAGAATGAGGACATGCTGTCCCCCATCGAGATGGACCCTGAGAAGCTGGTCCACAAGTTTAAGGAGGTAAGAGGAGGGTCAGTAAGGGGGGCGGGGTCAATTTTGAGATGGGTGTTCAAAGTGATACACATGTCCTTTGATGCTGAACAAAAGACAAGCGAGGCTGTTTGGGCTGTTAATGCAACAGGAATAGGAATGAGCACCAATCCCCAGCTATGTTCAGTCTATGAGTGTCCTACCCTGTGAAAGGTCCACAAACCTGGGGCCTACAAAAATAGGCCAGGCTGAGTGAAACTCAAAAGCCAATAGATATTTTCAAAAATGCATACCAACATGGACACATCTTGCTGTTCTTTATTAAGAAAACATGTCAGTATATCCACTGCCGATGATCACAAGAGCAAAACATTCATTACATTACATTACATTACATTATTGGCATTTAACAGACACTCTTTTCCAGAGCGACTTACATCGGTAGCAGTCAACTAGCAGGTGTTCTAGGGTTCATAGTAATGAATGATTGTGTGATTGGCATAGTGGTTTTAAGTAACTAAGCTTAATTGTTAATTCGGTTAGGTAAAGAATGATGACCATCCCATTGATAATCAAACACACATGGCTTAAAGTTTGCTCCTTTCATAGGTAAACAGTACCTCTGGCACATGTTGTCTTAATGTGGACTTGATCTATGTATTTTCTCCTCAGCTCCAGATAAAACATGCTGTAACTCAGGCTGAGATCCAGCAGCTGAAAAGGAAGGTTGGTGCTGAAACTGTGCCCCTCTCCACACAGGATATAAGATCAAAACAGCATTGTACTGGGAGTTCCATGTTTCTGTTAACTTGGGTGCTGGGACCTGCAATTGAGCTCTTTAGTAGTAGTAAAGAGCCATTGTCCAGACAAAGACATGAAACACTGTTCAACACCATTCAAAGCAATTTCTGCTATGCTGCTATTCACTGCTCAAAAATATGAGACGCAAGCACCACATCACTCTCTGTGAAGAAAATAGTGATAGCCCTGTTGATGCTCTTGATCAGTAGACAAATGTATCTGTGTATCAAACAGTAAAAACATAAATAGAACAGATGAGCATTATCTTCTTATTAGTGAATTTTATGTCAAGGTAAACACCTATAGGAAAACAGACTTAGATCCACTGTAATACAGTACTGTAAGAATGCTTATACTACAGAACAGTGGCTAATAGACCAAGGCTCATTAACAAATGGCTGGAGTCCCTGTCCATTTCTGTCTGCATCTGCGCAGCTGGCACACGCAGAGCAGGACAAGCTGCGGTGGCGCATGGAGAAGGCGCAGCTGGAGCAGAGCGTACAGGAGAACAAGGAGCGCATGGAGAAGCTGGAGGGCTACTGGATGGAGGCGCAGAGCCTGTGCCAGGCTGTGGACGAGCACCTGAAGGAGACGCAAACCCAGTACCAGACTCTGGAGCGCAAGTACAGCAAGGCCAAGCGCCTCATCAAGGAATACCAGCAGAAGTAAGGGCCCAGGGTATTGTGGGAATTGTAGTTTTTAATGACAGGGGAGTGTCAGGCAGTTCATTTCTTTTTATTAAATGACTCACGTGGTTGGAAAGGTGGAATCACTCTCTACTGGAAAACTGTCTGTTGTGTGCATTCCCCCTTACAGTACATACAGTAGGGTTTCATAGAAACCGTAAAATAAATATTAGAAACCAAATGGTTTGGACAAAAATGTTTATCATGTGAGCAGGTCCATAGATGAGATTTTTGCTGAACAGCTGTTAATGGATGGTCAGTTCTGAGATTTGATGGGACAGAGGCCCCTTCCAAAAACGTGTGTCACATGTGCACATTATTTTGAGTATCCATTGTGCTAAATCATCCTGTCTGTATTAGCATCTATAATTTAGTTAACAGTAGGCCCTCTCTACCTCAGTGAAGATGAGTGATCCAGAACTGTGCTATAGGCTGGTGTTTCCCTGCTGCCCCTTGGCCTCCCTTGTGAGTCC
This sequence comes from Megalops atlanticus, assembly GCA_019176425.1. Classification (NCBI taxonomy): domain Eukaryota; kingdom Metazoa; phylum Chordata; class Actinopteri; order Elopiformes; family Megalopidae; genus Megalops; species Megalops atlanticus. Next base: position 44,121,070 of record CM032875.1, on the reverse strand, counting down.
CATGTTTTCTCTAACCCACGTGTCTGCGCTGATACAGGGAGATTGAGTTTCTGAAGAAGGAGACTGCCCAGCGACGCACCCTGGAGGAGTCAGAAGCTTCCCACAAGGAGGAGACGGAGAAGCTGCAGGACAAGGTAGTGGAGGAGGCTCAGGTGAAGACTGGGGGGGAAGGTGTGTTGTGAGGTCGTGTTCATTTGTGTTTGTGAGTGTGTGTGTGTGTGTGTGTGTATGTTTGGGGCAGTCACCCCCAGCACCAACATCCCCAGTCCAAACACCTGCAATCAATGGCATTAAAATAAAACCCCTCTAACTCCCCCTCACCTAACACTTTCCTGTGCCCCCTCCCAAAGTCAGCTCATGTTACAAAGGTCTCTCCCCAACAGAAAAACAACAATGTGCAATCAAGAGGAAAATCTAACATTCTTTTCCAGACAGCAGCAGCTGTCAATAAAACATGAAATAAAACAACAGCATCTTAAACATGCCACTTAGTTAAAACCTCTTAAATATACTCAGAATACAGGTCATAAGATAAAGATAGTGCTCAAATAAGCCTATGTACTAGACATACTGTGCTGGTGTAAATAGTACATAGTGTAGGCCTTATATTCTTACACTTGGATACCCTGTGGGGCCTCATATTGTCTTCCCTCTGATCTGCCTTTATCTGCCTCTCCTCCCTCAGATTGCAGATTTGGAGGCCAAGGTGGAAGCACTGAAGACATCTACTGCTTCTTAAAACCATGAAGCGAAGAGGAGAGAGATGACTTTAACCTGGCCATCACTTTAATTACGTTTTCCTGACAGACCGCAAGAACAACAAATAAAGGAAAGAAAAGAGAATATTTGAACGAGACCCCAACTGGGGCTACACTGAGGGAGTGAGGAAAGGGGGGGGTGTGTTTAAAAAAAGGAAAAAACTTCCCATCTGGAACCTTTCTTCCCTTTAGCCTTATCATTCTGCCCCAAAGGTCTTGTCTCTGGTTGGTTACCGGCTGCTTACGTGTACAGTCAGGCTTCTGTTGCTGAATATTATTTCCCTGTAGGCCCATATAATTGTGCCATGTGGAGATCCTTTTGTTTTATGTGTTACTGTTTTGAAAACAGAAAAATCCATTTTACTTACTTAGCTAGGAATACTGCCATTGGCTGCTGGCTTGCCTACTTGTTTTAATGACTTGCTTCCTCGAAGTCCAAGGTGTTGACAGTAACAAAATTTAAGAACTGCAGCTCTGACTGAGTTTCTTGTGAGATTTGCATAGCTGGGGCTGTCTCTCTCCTTTGTGTCAAAAACTGGCCCCAGTGTTAGAGGACTTGTTTGTACAGATGTGATGAGGTATATCAGATGAATCAGGCTTGATTTGTATATATTCTTTATATATATAAAAGTCAAGGAGATGGGAGAAAGGAAGATAATCTGGAGCTGCCATTCTTCATATGTAAATGGTGGGACAGGGGAATATGAAACATGGATTTCTGAACATGGAAGTCTGATTGTTTCAAGCATTGGGCAAACAGGGTGTGAAGATGTCCCAGAATTCAATTCACAATTAATGTGGACTTCTGGATTATTAGTCAGGAGATCAACAGTGGTTTGAAGGTCAGTATTATTTGAGTTTGTGCTTTGCACAAGCAGGGCGGCAGAATTAATTCACCTGAAGCCTGAATCCTCACAATGTCAGGTCCAAGATCCCATGCTTTCCACAAGGGCCTTGAGCAAAGCATACTCAGCTTCAGAGGTGCCTGTGTTAGTGGGATCCATGGCTAATATGGATCCAATGGCTAAAATGAACACCCGGGAAAGTGAATCAGCTTCAGGCTCATGGAAGTCGTCGATGGCTAGTGGAGAGGGTTGAAGAACACTGTTTCAGTCCCCACAGGTGGGACCCCAACAGGGTTGCTTCTCACCTGAAACTTACCGTTGCCGTTGCATTTTCCATTTGTGTACACCAGTTGTAGCCACTGTTTTGAATTCCCCATCAATGCTGACGCCTTGTAGTCAAAGGTCTCATGGTCAGTGATTTTTTGTGTTTTCCCATCCCCACTGGGCTAAGGTCACCATGTTATGGCTCACCGGCATTCTTTCCTGCCCCTGTCATGGCAGTGCTACAGTAGTATGCTCTTGCCAGGACTGCCATGAATGACGTTCTGTCGTAGAGCTCTTTGATGCTATTTCCACTTCATTGGCCTATGTAGCTACATAGTTGTGAGCATCATGAATAACCTTGGCAAAATCTTCCCATTTATAGGAGCAGTTTCCATTGTCACGTCTAAAACAACTCTACAATCCTAGAATCCATGACAGACACCTAACCAAAGTTAATTGCCATGTAAAGGACAGAAGTGAGTGAATACTCTCACTCCACACTTCAACAGGTCACGATGGGGTGGGACATTGAAGAGAAGGAGCGATGATGGTTTGTCAGAATGTGACTGTTTTAATTAATGCACTTGAATTGTACTCGAATGGGGCTCCTGTCACTTTTTTGAGGGATCATTTCAGGGTTTTTATTTTTTAATTTTTTTTTTGGCCAGTCAATTCTGACAGAATCTCAGTCAACTGAGTTTGCATGTGAAGCTGGTTCTTTAAGGATTAGGTAATATTTCCCTGTCTTTTTTGTGTTATTCCTGTCTCCACTTTTACAAACTGTAGGAGTCAAAACCCAGTCTGATTATTTGGTATAAAAGTGAAGTTATATCCACTTTTTTCTTCAAAATTTGAGTTCCATACTGATTACATATGAGTAATGACAAACAACAAAATAGAGAAAGCATGTCCAATTACACATTCTGTATGTACAAACCTATGTATTTCCATATGTATATTTGAGATGTTCGAGTGTTAATCTTGGCTTTCGCACCAGTATTATGTTTGATTTGATTGTTGCTTCTGCTCTGCACAAGTATGCCTGTGCCATTAGATATCATACCCCAGTGTCTTCAGCACACTCTGAAATCGTTGCCACAGTGCAAGCAAAGAGAATATTAACTGTATAGTCATTCTTGCAACAGACACACAGACCTGACGAATTTATCTTTTGCTATTGAGCAAACTGAATAAATTACATTTCTGTTAAGGCAGACTTAATCAAGGATGCAACTACAATTTTATGAAGGTTGTTCCAGCCAAGAGGCTAATTCACAATTAATTTAGCTTGTACAATACAATAAGAAAACCTTCAATGTGTTTGCTGAACAAGGAGCAAACAAAGACATGCAAGAAACCTTTCTTGCTCTTGTATTTTCCTCTGAAAAGGCAGGTTCCTCTGTACTTTGTCCTAGGTAATGTAACTATGACTGTGCCATAACATTTATACTGGGACAAACTGGGATGCTGTAAAGCCAGGGGTTATGGTACAGTCTCTCTCTCCACCTGCTGCTGGTACAGTACTGAGGTTTGAGGTCAAGATCCTATAATAATAGTCTTTATCCTCCACTTTGTCTTCATTCTGCAAGGTCTACATTCAGAACAGCTGAACAGGAACCTTATCACAGGTAGTAGACCTTTTGATGTGCATCAAACTACATTCAGTATGCATGTGAATCTCTCAGATTATTGTAATCTTAATGTATGGATCAAACCTGTTATATCCTTTGTATCACTGTAACTTACACAATTGTTCAGGGACTCACCGGGGCCAAAAACAGGTCTCTAAACCCAGCTGCAAGCGGAAATGGGACTGGCTCCACAGACACCCAACATGGCAGCCAGTTTTAACAGTGTATCTTTGGAAAGCACCTTTATTTCCTTCACACTTTGTGCTCTCAGTGTATTATAGCCATTTTGTTCCTGTTATATTGATACTTGACCTTCCTTTTGTATTGAACAGGACAGACTGCCTTTCCATTATTCCTTAAAACTATTACCTTAGCAGTCAAATACTCCTGTTATCATTTTCTTTTCAAAATAAAGACTCCTCTTGAGTTGGAAATACACCTGCCGGCATTCTCCGACAGCACTAAGGTGGACCTAACAGTGAAACATCCATGGAAATCTGTTTTTCTTCTTATTTTTTATGGCTGGGCTTTCATTTTCTTGTGGATAATTCTGTATTTCAAAAGAAAACATGGATATGTCTGGCAGAAACTGGAACTCAAATGGGGAAATGAACATCAGGAACTACAGCTGGACTTGCAGGTGAATTACGTTACCCACAGCTGAACTCCACATACCTCTGCTGTTACTGGCTGAATCGCTAATTTATACTAACCAGTCCGTTACAACTGCAGCAACATACTTCACCTGATTGTGTGTAGTAATGGTTGTTTCTCATACTAGATACTGTAACAAGTGATATTTAAAAGAGCCAAGTTCACAGAGTAATATCGTACCACAAACAAGTGAATTTGTACACAGAGTCAAAGGAAGCTGGAAAAATGTGGTGTGGCAGTGTGTTTCCAACTATATGTGTAGGAAACCAAACCAACAGATACAAAACAGTGGCTATAAAGAGTAGCAGTGCAATGATGTAATAGACTAGATTTAAAGCTACATTTTCTTACTGTATTATACAGCTTTTCTAATAGGCACCTTGAATTGTACATTTTGCTTTTTTGTTGGTGAGGTGTGTGGATATCAGTATGCCTTGATATTATTGTTATAAGGTGGCAGGAACTCATTCCATATCTCTGCCTCAACCAAGAGGAACTTCAAACTAATCCTGCACTGATAAGTGAGCATAACAGTTTCTGAGAACTTTTTAATTTGTCCCTCTCCTGTAATTTACAACCATTGAAAAAATACATTAATTTGTTGCATTTTAACAGTGTTTCATTCTGAATTAAGTCTACATGTTCATGCATAATTTACAGTCAATAAATAGGGATGTGTTGAAAAAGCGAGATATGTTGTAATCATGATCCAAACACAGTTATTTTCTTTGGAGATCTATGCAGTAGTCCACTTCTGTCATGTTTTCACACAAGCACAGCTGAGCAGAAAAATGGACAGAACAAAATGGAATCCATTTTGTTCTGTGCAGTGGTAATGATTATATCACCCTGGAATCAATCAGGCAATAGGGAAAGCTTTCATGAAACCAGTAATGGGATAGTGGTTTGCAATGCTGAAGTAGTATGCTAAGGATTGTGAGCACCATGAGTGCTTCTGTATCCTATTGTAGTCATCTGCTCCTGGAGGACATCTAAGTGCTGGATCCAGGAAGTAAAGCATGAAAAAAGAAAATGCTAGGTGCTAGGCTCATCAGGCCGCTTGGATGAACTTGTCTGGCCCCTGTCAACTTCAAAGGAGACCGTACAGGGAGTAGAAAAAATTATGGAAACACCAAATTATGTATGAATATTTAACTAATAAGGAACTGGCCCAAAATTTGCTAGTAACAGTTCAAACTTGAACTGTTACTAGGGGGATATTGGACCACTGTTTAAGAAAGCCTCCAGTTCTTTAAGAGGTGAAGGAGGTGGAAATCTGCTCAAATGTTCAATTATGTTTAGATCCAGTGTTTGGAGATGCCTTGGAGAGCTTGACTTTTTCATGGTGTTCATGAAACCACTCTTGAATCCATCCATTAGCAGTTTCTGAATGGCATATACTGTATATATCAGCTTTGTGGAGCTCACAACATACAGTTATGTTGAGACTGGGTCACAAAGGTGTAGACTCAGTTTTGTGGTAATTTGTGAGGCTGTTTTGTGGTTTTGAGAAACTATCCTGTAAAATGTCCATCTATCCCTGTCAGTGAGCGTCAAATTGCAATCACTGTTCTGCTTTCCTGATGCAGTTTTTCCTTGTTCAGCATATACTGTCAAGATTTTCAACACTGTTCCCCGTAACACATGAAATAATTTTGCTGTTTCTGTGGCTGATGCACCTGCAATTTGGACTCTCAACTATTTCAAACTCAAAATCTGTTATATGTCTAGTGTTGCTTTACAAATTCACATAGTGTCTTTTACAATAGGAAGCACAAGAAGTGAGTCATATTTGTAATTCAAACATTTATTCAGTATATGGGCCACTCTGTGTGTCACACTAAATTGAGAAGGTTAAGAAAAACTGAACAAATTTAACTGCTTAATCTGATTATGTGCTTATATTTTAAGTAAAGAGAGACCAATACTGACATGTTAATATGTTTGGAATAAATCAAATGTCTCAGACATAACATGGAATACCGTTTATAGTTGTCAATGTTCATATCAGTAAAGACACACTACAGGTGTTTTTTTTTAAGCTAGGCGACCAACAGAATCTCTTTCCACACTCCGTCCGAAGGTAAGGTGTCTCTCTTGTGTGGCACTGCTTGTGTCTTTTTAGGCCAATTAACTGATCAAAAATCTGTCCACTCTCCATGCAGCAATATGATTTCTCTCCAGTCTGAATCTACTGAGGACCTTTAAAAGTCTTGGAGTGGGACCGCTCAGTGTGCTTCTGCAGACAGAGCTCTGCAGCAGATGAAAAGTGGCAGTAAGTACAGGTGAAAACATGAGAGAACTCACACACTCCTACCTAGAGGAGGGAGAAAAAAAGATAGAGTTAAGAAGACAAAGCCTTGTGTATTTAACAGATTATCTGGATAAAGCTATTGTTTCAGGCAGTAACATCACCTCCAGGAGCTGGTCACAGTTGCTTCAGATATTGTGAACCCTGGGGCTTGGCAAAGTGAAATTAACTTGCACAGGGTGGACTGCATGGTCGTCTGGATGTTCTAATTGGGAAACAGAAGTTGCAACAAACAGGCATCTTAAATGCCCCAATTTAGTGAATGAAGGAAACAAATGGTCAAACCGAAAGATACCTCCAGGAGTACGCTTTTTGTCCCACAGGCAGTCCCCAGATCTTTGCCGTAGTCATCAGTGTACCAAACCAGGAGTTCCTGTCCTGGGATTAATTCAGTTCAATTCAATTAAATTTTATTTGTATAGCGCTTTTTACAACACCTGAGACCCCCTGAGAGCAAGCCTAAGGCAACAATGGCAAGGAAAAACTCCCTAATTAACAGGAAGAAACCTTGAGCAGAACCCAGCTCAGAGGGGGAGCCCATCTGCTTCTGGCCGGCACTGGGCAAATAGAATTACAGAGAATACTTAAAGTTGTACAATGTACTTTAAGACAGTTGAGTTTGATAGACAGTAGTAATTAACAACAGAGTAATTATAAAATGTATCCTAGAATGTCCGGTTCTTGGCACACAGTTGGCTTGATAGGCAGGGCAGTGGGGTAGCAGGACAGGAAATCGGGATGTGACGCTGGGGCTACAGCTCCAGGCAGGAGCCCGGAGCAGGGATAGGAAACAAATAGTAAACAGTGATTAGTGGTCCTTAGTTGCAGGAATGGAAACATAAAGGCATAAAGGCAAAGGGGAGAATAGAGGGGGGAAGAGGGATGCATGTGTGCAATAAGGAAAAATCCCGGCAGATAAGCACTTTGGCAGCATAACTAGGGGACGAGAGGCAAGGGGCCAGCACGATCATGAGGGTGACCCTAAGGCAGCCAACACCAGACCACAGCCGGATCAGCTGAACACAGAGTACCCAGGCCATGATGTAGTGACAGCAATGACCACTTAGTCCACCAGAGACTCTACAATCAATGTCAGCACCGTGCCATGTCCATCAGCTAAAGGATTTGAAATAAAGATTTTAGCCTAGACTTATAGGGCTGAGTCAATGGTACAAGATACACTGTGTTGGTATGCCACCAAATTCTGTTCCTCTTCATTGCGAGCACAGTTCACATACCTTACAAGGAGGGGATCAATTGCTACTAGCATTTCTATAATTGTCTATACTATTAGCTATTAGCATTATCATAATAGTCTCATTGTCATCACTCTAAATCTCTAAGGACAACCTTGTCAGGACAGAGCATCAGATAAAAGTTCAGTGCAGAAGACATGGTTCTTCTGCACTGGTGCTTCCTATAGATCTAAGCAAGCAATATGATTCTGCAGGTATACTGGAGTATTTCTATATTCAAAACCCACTATTTCCCATGAAATATTTTCAATACTGTATAGCCAGACAACATAGATACATCATGTCTGATCAATCAAGTGGATAATATATATACAACATGCATTTGACTATGTAATTAAGTCATTTCAAACAAGTCATTGAAGAACTTTCTTTGCATTGCAATTCCATTGCTTGAAAGTTTATGTATATATTTTGTATGTTTCCAAAACATCGTCAATGCCAGCCAACAATTCTGCTTGGAGTACTTTTTTTTAAATGTGCTCTCTGGGGAACCCCCAGTGGAGTGGGAGAGTCGAGGGTGAAGGAGCACCGTACAGTGTACAGTGCTTGCAGGCATATTCTCCCCATCACTCCACAGGCCCAGTTCACCACTGAGTCAAGAGTAACTCATAGTGATGTCTAAATGTTGACTTCATTGCTGAACCCTTCTACTAATGCTAATTGCAAACTCTTGCATTTGACAACAGGTTATCTGAATATTTCAAAAGTTAAATATTGCAAAACCTATTTCTAGATACTTATTTTAATGTCCTTTGTACAATATAAGAATTAAAATTCAACAATGTGTTGTTTTGGAAGTTTGTTTTTATTACGTATATAATTCTGTTTAGGACAGTGTTTCCCAACCCTCTCCTGGAGGACCCCTTGTTCTGCATGTTTTAGATCTCTCCCTGCTCCAATACAGCTGGTTCATATGATCAGTTTCTTATTAAGCAGCTTCAGGAGTTCATATCAAGTTCATCATTTGAATCAGCTGTGTTGGAGCAGGGAGAGATCTAAAACATGCAGGACTAGGGGTCCTCCAGGAGAGGGTTGGGAAGCACTGGTTTAGGAACTATGGAGGGAAGCAATTTGTGCCATGTCTGAGGTAAGTATGTAATTTCTCTTTCTCATTTAAACTTCCTTTTCCTCATTTAACTACTCTAATGACTCTTAATCTCCCAAAAATACATGTGACACAAATTTCTATTCTAGTACAGTAAAATAAGTAAGAAACACATTTTACCAATGTTGTAAATAGCCATTCTTAAAATTTTCTTGCATTTGTCATGCCCAATAATATAAAATACAATAATAATAATAAAATTAGTAGGACAATTAATAAGCAATGTTTTTATTATCAATGATTTGGATGAAATACCTATTGGCTGGCTACATACTTTAAGTAGTAAAGCTATGTGAATAGCTGCCAGCTGTCAGTTACCACAGTAAGAAGAGTGCTGCCTATTTTTCTTACCCATAATGCCAAACTGTAGCCAGCTGTACAGTTATGGCCACATTCACTTTACTATGCACTTCTGCCATCTGCTTGTGCATTTTTTTGTTTCAATGCTAATGCAAACATTACACGTGACAGTGTCTGCATTAATGAATGTTTCACATTTCACATACCTAATAACGAAACACACATAACAGCTTGCTGGGGAGGCCAGAAGCCACTGACCTGCTCTTACTGTTTTGCTGATCATCAGCGTTGTTGTAGTGTGAACAGTGTGTAATGGAGAAGTGTAAATCAACTGATAGATGTATTACCGCCACCTGCTGTGCTGGAGTGTGAAAGAAATCGAGTTCAGCTTCGCTAACTTAAGCTAATGCTGACAGACGTTTGCAAACTTTTCCCTCCCATTACATGCTTGCTCAAGTGACACGAAGGTTTGTTATAGTATCAGTTGACATTGTTTTCCATCCTCTAGTCTGTGCGCAGGTTTTAAACATGTTCTACAATTCAAAACAGAGGTTTTATTAACTGATAATATGAAATATAAAATGTTTAAAATACAATTGTTAAAAATGTTAAATTTTTAAAGAAAAACTGAAAAAACAACTGTATGTGTATGTGGCTGTTTAAATACTACTAACTGTATACATACAGAGTGTGGAAAACATTTTTTTCTATGTATACAAAACTAGATTTTGTGGGAACTTCTCCACCCCCTGGGAATTTCCCCACTATTCTTCAGCGGGGAGATGCTAAAGGCTGAAATGAACACAAAATATAGGCAACTTGTTGAAGTTTTTTAATTATCTCAATAATTATGTACATACATTTTTGCATGAATTCTGGGATTACGTCCTTGCAAAAAATAAGTCAACACTGTGCACACAGGATTTGTGTGATAAATCTGTACAGAAACTGCATGTGCAGTTCATGTAACATTGACACCAAAATGAATATTTGTGCATGTATATATAAAACAATTTTTTCCTGTAAAATCTGAATTTGACCAATTACCTGTTTGCACTTCCAAAAAAAGAATGTTAAGTCCCAAACACTGAACTGTCTTAAAAAATAAAGTTTAACTGCACATAAAACGGAGAATGTATTTAATTACAATTCTAACTGGAATCTATATGTTTGGTTCATTTTTCTACTCAATGATGCATGAATGAGTGAAGATGTTACTTAATCTGCCGACATAAAAGTCATTCACGCTTTTCCAGCTCCATTAAATAGTTCATGGAGAGTGCTTCTGCAAGAAATGGTTTATTAACAGCATATTGCTACCTACTCCTTGTAGAAGTCCTATATTCTGACACAAGGAACTTTGGATGTGTTGTCCGTATTATGCTTGTAGGCATGAACATTTCCGACCAAACACTGATGTGAGATTATACCAAAAAAGGTGTGTAAGGACAAATCAGAATGAACCGTGTGCACATGTTCTGTGAATGCATTTTCCCCTCGGCAGAGTTCAGCTCATTAGGAGTGCATTTTCTGATGGTGTCTTCTTAGGTGCCAGCTTCGGGCAAAACTCTTCCCACACTGAGTGCAGCGGTACAGCTTCTCCCCTGTGTGGAGCTGCTGGTGGGCTTTAAGGCTTTGAGGGCGGCTGAAGCTCTTTCCGCACACGAGGCAGCGGCACGGTCTCACGCCCGTGTGTTTCCGCTCGTGCCGTTTCAGATCCCCTGACTGGCGGAAGCTCTCTCCGCACTCGGTGCAGAGGAACGGCTTCTCTCCGGTGTGAGTTCGCATGTGCACATTCAGCTGTCCGGAGTGCACAAAACACTTGCCGCACTGGGTGCAGCTGAAAGGCTTCTCCCCGGTGTGAATGCGCTGGTGCTGTCTGAGGCTGTAGAACCACGTGAAGCTCTTGCCACAGTCGGTGCACAGGTACAGCTTTTCTCCCGACCGCATGCAGTGGTGAGCCTTGAGGCTCTTCAGGCAGGTGAAGCTCTTCCCGCACTGGGAGCAGCAGTGCGGGCCGTCCCCAGCCTCGGCCGCTTGAACCAAGCCAGAACCGCGCAGTCTGAGGTGCTCTACAGGGTGGTACCGTTTCATGTGCTTGTGGAGGTAGCGCTCTGCAGTGAAGGAGAACGAGCAGTGAGCGCACGAAAAGACTTCAGTGGACACCTCCATGCTGCGACCATGTCTCCCACCTGCATGGATCTGCTGATGTCTCTTCAGTCCCGCTGACTGGCTGAAAAACTTCCCACACTGGCTGCAGCAGTATGGCTTCTCTTTTGTGTGGATTGTTCGCTCGTGCCTCCTGAGATTGCATGAGCGGGTGAAGCTCTTGTCGCACTGGCTGCAGAAGTAGGGTCCCTCCCCCGTTTCGGAGCACTGATGGGCTTTAAGGCTCTCTGCATCTCTGCAACCCTTCCCGCACTGGGTGCACCTAAACAGTCTCTCTACCGCATGCATTTGCTGGCGTTTTGATACCGAAGTTCCCAGACGCCTGAAGATTTTCCCTTTTCGTGAGTTTTTGTGCGCTGTGGGAGTGCCCAAAGCAGTCTGGGTTGGGGTGGGCGGGGCATTCGGGGACGGGTGGTCCTGGGTGTGTCCAGGAGGCGGACTCTCTGGTCTTAATGATTGAGACTCGAGCTGCTTGAGGTGCTCCTCTGGGTGATGCCGCTTAATGTGTTTGTGGAGGAGGAGCTCCGAAGTGAAGGAGAAGAGGCAGTGGGAGCATGAGAAGACCCGGGAGGACACCTCCGCACTCAGGTGGTGCTGTCTCCCGTCTGCGTGGACCTGCTGGTGTCTCTTCAGGCCCGCTGACTGGCTGAAACACTTCCCGCACTGGCTACAGCAGTATGGCCTTTCCTTCGTGTGGATTGTTCGCTCGTGTCTTTTGAGGTGACATGACCGGGTGAAACTCTTCTTACACTGAGAGCAGCAGTACGGCTTGTCCCCAGTTTCAGCACACTGGTGAGCTTCAAGGCTTTCTGAGTCGTCAAAGCTCATCCCACACTGAGTGCAGCAGTGTGGTCTCTTGTCACTGTGAATTTGCTTGTTTGTTAATATTGCTGGTGTTTCTAACCGGCTACAGTGCTTCCCGTTCTGAGAACCTAAGAGAGCTCGGCAAGTGGCTGAGCAGGGATGAGCTTGGGCAGGAAGCTCGTTAGAAGGAGGGGGACTCTGGTCCTGGCCGCTGAGAGGAAACATGCTGACAGGTCTGACTGACCCAGACTTCAGCAGTTTCAGGTACTCCTCAGGGTGAGACCGCTTGATGTGTCTGTGGAGGTAGAATTCCGCAGTGAAGGAGAACTGGCACTGAGTACAGGAGAAGACCTCCATGGTTCCTTCCGTAGCCTTCTCTAGGAAAGAGACAGGAAAGAAAAACAGGAAAAAGGGGGTGAACCATATGTGCAACTCAAATTTATATGATGTGCCAATTGTAGAATGAGGCAATGTCTTCTGGAAACAGTTGACAAGAGTCACCTCCAGTTTCCCCATGTTAAGACAATTCTTCTGCTGTGGTGGACCTAATATTTCTGTCACCAGGTCATATCCTTGCTGCCAATTAGCCAGCTGTTTCTTTTTGGTGCAGTAACATACAAAAACACCTCAAGTATGTCAAACCAATGACAGAATAAACGTAGAGAAGCAAACAGACAGATAGATACCTGCAGGAGTACACTTTTTGTCCCACAGGCAGTCCCAGGTGACGCCCAGGTCCTTGGCATACTCTTCAGCGTACCACACTAGCAGCTCCTGTCCTGGGACGATAGGGCGGAGACAGCAGTACAGGACACTCCCCCTGTGTTGGTATGCCACCAGATTCTGTTCCTTTTCATTGCGAGCACAGTTCACATACCTCATAAGGACAGGAGAAAAATAAAGAGCATTATCACTACTATGTATTTGGAAGATATCCTATTCCAGGGGAGATTACAGCACATTAGAAGACACCACCGCTACACATTAAAAAGATAAAAACAAATAACCTGATTCAGTTTATAAACATAAAGGACTGTAAACCCCAATAGCTATGTAGGGCCTTAATACATGCAAAGGCAGGGTAGGAAATAAATTTACTTTCACCTGCCACCTATCTGCTGTGTATACCAGTGTTTCTCAACCCTACTCCTGGCGGCACCCTGTCCTGCATATCTTCTATCTATCCTTGCTGCTTGATTAAATCAGGCGTGCTCAGCTAATAAAATGTGCCACTGATAAGTTCAGTCAGGTAGGTAGAGCAAGGATAGATAGAATATATGCAGGACAGGGTGCTACCAGGAGTAGGGTTGAGAAACACTGGTGTATACTGTCTATACAGAGTGACAGAAAAAATACTGTGAGCAGAGACTAGAGGATGTAGTCAGGCATTTGTTACCTCATCCAGTTGGAGTGAGTGTCCCGCACTGCATCAATATACTCATACTTGTCCTCCTTCTTGCAGATCTGAGCAAACAATAGGGTTCAACAGGATTTGGTACGTTGAACGTTTCTGCATTCAAAATATACTATTACAAACAGTATTGAATACTTTGCCATTAACACAGCTACGCAACATCTGGTCAATCAAGTGGGAGACATGTAACTAGTGTTTGCCAACAAGAAATTAAAACATCACAAAATAAAAGTCATGTCAATCATTTCAATTTTGAACACACTGCAAATGTAATGATTGATCATGTTTGTATACATTTTGCATGTTTCCCATACACTTTCACTGGCAGCCAAGAATTATATTTGAAACATAGGGTGCAGTATGCTTTTTATGGTACATTGTGGTTTGAAAGGTTAACTCTGTTCACCGTGTGTATTAACAGACAAATAACATAATAATTTGGTCCTATGAATACTGAAATATTCCACTGCTCAATACAAGCTATACTGTTTACTACCAATGCTGCCTTGTGTCATAGTGCCCATAAAAACTGACTCACCACCCATGAGTAGCCACTCTCAATGGCTTTATCTCTGCTGGTCACCTCTCCCTCATAGGGTCCAAAGTGCATTCCAACAGGTACTACCTGCCCCTGGTTGAACACCCCCAGGCCTGCACCAGGCATAGTGGAACGGCCAATCACCAAGCCTTGGGGGAGAGTGAGGAGGGCTCTCTGGGGAACCCCCAGTGGAGTGGGAGAGTCCGGGGTGAAGGAGGGAGGGCCATGTCTCTCACACTGCTCCCTGTAGGAGGACTGGCACTCCTCACAGTCTGACAGCAGGGAGAGAAGGACAGTGTGAAACAGTGCAATTCAAAGCACAGACCTACATTACATCTCCTAATATAAATTTGCTACAATGCACCTTAAGGTCATTGAGGTTACTCTTTTATAACATGCAAAACCCAGCTCAAGTTGATGTACTTAGTAGCAACTTAATCAGGCATTCTTTGCTTTTTCTTGCACAGTATATATACTAAGCATATGTCAGCTGGCCCTCTTCATATGCAGTATCTGCCTGTACTGTAGGAGTTGTATTGAGGCTGAGCATGCAGATTTAAGTCATTACCTCACAGCAGTAAGGTAGTGTTTTATTATCATATAAATCAATGTTCTCAAAATATTGTCAAAACATTGAGAGGAGGTGTTCAACTATACTCAGACCTAGTTTGAACAATCATGGGACAAATATATTTTGAGTAAGTCTACCACTTCTTGGTAACCAATCTTGGCCATTTTTAATTTTAATTTAATCACATTAATCTGAGAAACCTCAGAAGAAGTGGGAGAGAATACCTCGCTGATACCACATGAAATATCAATATCTGCCCACCATATCTGAACTGTGATGTGATGAAGACAGAGGAAGAAAGAAAAAACGCCACACATATGAACACAAAAAAATTAAAAACAACTCAAAGAGGAAAGAAATATTGAGAATTCCCTCAAATATAATAAATGGAAGAGAATACTCATATGAACTTTCAGTGTCTTGCTATGGAATCTTTTAAAAATTAACCAAAAACTTGAGACATTGGAACATTTCTGTAGTGCCCAGGGATCCCTCTTCAAATGCATGACTGTCACTCACAAAAGCCATCATCTGAATTGCTGGGGTCCTCCTGCTCAACCTCATTGTGGACCAATACTTGACGCCTGGAAAGGTTTTTGTTTGGTTTCAGACACTTCTTCTTCTCTCTCCTTGATATGCCTGTGACATTCACACAGAGACACTCAGTAAAGCCCAGCTTAGCCAGCCACCCATCCAGGCACACATGTACGCACACAAACCTGCCCGTGCTCTGTCCGTACGCGGGTGCCACTCCTCATCTGAAGTGCTGTTCTCACCAGGAGACAGCACAGACTCCTCCTGCTCCCCCTCTTCCTCTCCCTCCCCCTCCTGGCACACGACTGAGGGTGAAGTGGACTTCAAGCCTAAAAGACAAAACAGAATTTCAAACTGTGTAGTTATCAGCTTGTTGTTGTGTTCAATTCTTAAACAGAATACACCAAAATGGTGTCAGGGCAACAGTTCATTGCACACGTGTACAACAAGAAGAAATCAAGAAGAACGCAGCTAATGGAACATGCTTGGTCATTTTGTGTTGCTACTTCTGTTTGCAGTATATTATTGCCTCAGTGTGACTGCAGTGATTACACTGCTACATTGTGCATCAATCCCACAAGCTCCTTCTGTCTTACCAGTCACTATTACCAGGCAACCTGAGGTTGCGAGGATCAAAACCATTTTTTCATAAGGATGCCTACCCCCAAAATTTGACCATCTCTGATATTAGTAATGAGTTTAAGAGTTAAAATGCATATGTGCAGGCAACACACAATAATGAACTTTTTGATTTTTAATTAGTGATACTCTTTAACTTTGTTTTCAAGTATGATTACAGTCAATCAGAATATTAATTACAATTAATATTCACACCAAGACTCATTCCCTATTGTATTCCTCAGTTTGAATAACATTACTCTAGTTTTCTTCAGCAGTTCCAGTTCAGTGATGCATTGATTTTTTTTCCATCACTGAAGAGGAAAAAAGAAAAACTTTAAAAGAGGGGGAAAATACAATAAAGGACAGTTCAAGTAACAGAAACATCTCATCTATAATTCACAATGAGACTTAATTTTGGGTTAAAGTTTGGATTAATTATAGTTTTTATATATATGTTGCTGCTAATTATCATTAAGGATATATTATATTGTTTAAAATCAAATAAAATGGGGATGACTTATATTAATGTTCATTCTTTTATACTCCATACTGACTTGGGAAACAGGGTTTTTCCTGGGTTTGGTGTTGTTATAAATGAGTCTTCCCAGGGTATCAGACCCAATATCATTACCCAGGGCCAGGGGGTATTAATGTAGTAAGTAGTGAGTTAGTGTGGACACTGGATCATATTATTCCAAGTTATTCCATTCAAGTAGCTACTACTTTATTTCCATAAGAAGCCATATATGTGAAACTATGCTTGGATAATTAATCGGTGTATAGCATACACAACAGTACAGCATACACAACAGTGACAGAAAACATTTATAACCTATGCACCACGGCACACTTACATGGTGGCAAGCGTACTTCCAAGTCAGATGAGTCAGCGAACAAGGGTGTAGGGGCGGTTTAGGGTGCAACCGTTGTCACATACTGGGAAAACTGGACTAAGTGAACGTACTAAACGTACTGACAGTAATTCTGTGTTGCTAGATAGATGGAGGACTGTGCAAATCAAGATAATTCTCCACGATACGCTTCTTAAATATAGTCTAGTTAGCTAGCTAGCTACCTCAGAGTCACTGACACTGCATTTCACCGTCCATCATCCCATCAAAAGTGATGGTGCTAGGGCCAGTGCCAACAACACACAATATGACACAGCTGACCAAAGTTTAGTCTACTGAATTATCCTGTTAGCAGGCTAGGTGCTTGACTCCAGTAATTTGACTATAGGCTAAGCACTTCACAAAAGCGCTTTCCTTAAGACATCTTTAGTGCTCCCGTCTTTCACATTCAATAATTTTGTCTAGCTAGTTAAATGCTGATACACTGCCTACTCACTAATGACCAGCAACAAGATACTCCCATTTCTGAATAGCTTACTGCTAGCCTTATCTTTGCAACTCTGGTACAGCTAGCTAAAGCTTGCCATCTGCACTTTCAACGGTGGCTAACTTGGCTAATGTCCCTCAACGATGCTAACGAGCTAGTAGAACTAAGCCTTTATATAACGTGCACACTAGACAGTGAATATAATCTTATGTTTAATTACTGATGACTGGTTTCATGGCTACCTATATTACAACACAGGGGCACTGAATATGAAAATGCTAGCTAGCTATATAAACATTGCAGCTGGCTAGCTGGCTAAGTAGCTCGCTAAATCCAGGCCCAGTAAAACCCCACTGAAAGCCTGCTGACTAACCGCCTGAAGAGCAGACGAAGTCGAGCTAGTTTGATCATATTCAACAAGGACAATATATAACTAGCAAGCTAACATTCAGAAGCATTTTATACAAAGCCGACCTCAAAAAACTTTGTGCAGACGTGCTATGCTAACTGGACCCTCAAAATACCAATTTCAATCGGTATTTACTTACCAGCTAATGTTAGCTAATGCATTCGTTTGGCTACATGGGTAAAGCATGGTGCGATTAATACTAACCTGGACTGTCCTGCATGGCCATAATCCAGTTTCTCAGCAGATCGATTGTGGTTTAAGAACTATGAAAAGTATCATACACACACTTCACATGCGCCAGCCCACTTGCGCGTGTTTCTTCACCCAGTCAACCTGGACCTTCCTCGCAACCTCCGCGGGGTGTGACGAACCCAGGCGGGAAGTTGTCAGACCTGCCCGAAAGTCACTTTAGAATGACGTCAAATACTCACTTTCCAAAGTATATTGACTAGTTAGCTAGCTGGTTAGTTAGACGTGGTAACTAGAATAGATTTGAAATAATAATGGTACTATAACTCAGATATCCACTGAGGCTGTGAAAATGGATTCTCCATTTTGAAATTGTTTTCGTACCTGCCAACGTTAGCTGATTACACATTATTTTCTGTTAGTTGTAGAGTGCATGCAAATATTAATCTAATTTTGCTAAGAACGCATACAGTATTTCTTGCATCACTTTATTATCCAAAAAAAGTATAACACTTAGACAAGAGACATTCATTCTGGTTACCAGTGATACCATTGATTCTTACTAAAATCAAAATTAAATGTTTTGTCTCTGAATTTAAACCGAATAGTTCTGACGCAGTTCTCCGTGCGTGGAAATACAGTGTAATGCCATTGGTTTAATAAAATATAACTCTGGGGGAATCTTTGGCAGCATTTTTAAAATTGATCCTGTAACTGTTTTATTTCAAACTTGTAAAAATGTCACTCTGAGGGGATGAGAAATTATTAGCCGGATGCCTTCCAGCTATTGTTTAATATATTTATTGTCGAAGGTTGAAATTATGGCGTTCTGTAGAAAAGTTAATATGTGAAAATTACCCCAGGTAGTCCTTACTTGGATGTATCAAGCAGAAAGTTTTACACAGCCATATAAAGATAAAACGCTGAGTAATTTGAACCCAGTTATTTGCTTGGGACTTATTTTACATAGAACCATCCTAATTGACACTTATGGGACAAAGAGAGAAGAAGAGGAACTGGTGGGAGGCCTGGGGGCACTGCAGAAAGAATATAGGGTTCAGGGATTATGGAAAGAAGTAGACAAAGGAGAAGGAGAAGGGCTAATGAAATTCAACTGAGTGTAGCACTCTGCCAATCTCCTTCTATAGTGTGTAATCAGTAAAGCTGAGCAGGTAGCCCATGAAAGTCTAAAAGTCTGCATATTTGACTCTGTATACTTTACCACTTCACTGTTATTCAAATACTGAAAGTTATTTGGACTAAAAGTATCTAAAAAAGCGTACCATTTTGAAATATAATACCATTGGTGGTCTTAAATTACTGTTAGAATGTTCATATGCTGTGGGGAAACTTGCTGTCAAACTGACCAGTTTTCATGAACAGGTATTGTATTGATCTACCTGATTACAGTTACTCTCCACGTAAATGTTTCAGTGCATTGACACTGAAACATTTTACATCATACTTTCAACTGTGTACGTCTTGCAATTCCACATGTAAGTAGATGAAATAAAACATTGCACATGTGTGTGTGTGTGCGCGCGTGCATGTATGTGTATGTGTTGGGGTGGAAGGCAGGGATTATGGTAAGGGGTAGAAGAAGAAGAGGAACTTTCAGCAGAAGAGGATGGTGATGGTCTCAGGGAGCTCATAATCTTCCTTTATAAAGTGTTATCAGCTAAACTGGTAGCTATGGTGACATCGTTTGAAGCATACTGAGCAGAGAAGAGGGGAGGGGCTGTAGGAAAAGAGAGGTCATGGGAGATTGTGAGAGGGCAGCGGTATTATGAAAAGTGGGGAGGGGGTAGGCGACAGTGAGTATGGGATAGTATAGAGGAAGGAAAGGAACTTTCATCAGAAGACAGAATTGATCCCAGGGCTCTCTGTGTCATGAGCTGAACTGGTAGGAGGTATACCTACAGTATTGTGACATCACATTAAGCTTACATACTGACCAAGGGAAGGGGAGAGGGAAGGGACAGGGAGTAAGATATTGCGACATTATATTTGACATGACTTGTAATGAGTAAAGCTTAATGGTAGCAGATAAGGTACTGTGACATCATATAATATTTAAGCATACAGACCCTATAAAGGGAGAAGTGGGAAGGGGGACAGGTGTAAGCTATTATTCTGACCTCATCATGTTTGACTTTACAGACCTTAAAAAGGGAGGCGTGGTAGCAAAATGGGAAGGAGGCAAGACTATTTATAAGAGGAAGGAAATTGGGACTGAAGAGATGTTTGTAGAAAACAAACACTATTGGAAGGGCTAGAGGCACAAGAGGATGTTTCTGCAGTAATGGTACAGTTCATTTATTGCACTTGTCTACAAAGAGAATGATTTTAAATAAATAAAATAACAAATTAATAATAAAAATAAGCTATTAATAAATAAAATAATAAACATGCTTGTGTGTGCGCTTGAGGGAATATAATCCCAAAAGTATTGGTTGCATCCACTGAACACAAGCAACTTAATTGGTATGGAGTAATTAATATGTTTAGGTATGAAACACTGCACTAATGAACAGGGTGAAGATGGAAATAAGGAATGAGGTCCCTTAACGTACTTGTTACCTGGTGGAGTGTCCCATGTCTGTCAACATAACATCAAAGTACACAGCGCTTTGTCTCCCTCAAGTGGACAAATTAGTAGCGTCGATCCTCCCACTGATTTTTTTTGTGTTGTTCTACATTTGTGTTGTTCTAAATAATAATGCTCAGGACTGTGAAATAAAATAAACCAATGCCATACTTGCACCACTGCAGCAACAGCAAAAATGTGTACATGTTTTATGATTGTATCTAAGGCTTCTAATTTAATTTCATTTCATTTCAGGTTCTGTCAGTACTTCAGCCCCCTAGCTGTTGTTTTTGGTGTTCTCCCTGTCTGTCAATGTGGTCCATGTGCTTTTGTTTTCCCATGTGTTCCATCCCTACCCCGCTCTCTGCCCTGTCCCCGCCTACCTGATTTCCAGATCACCTCCACCTGCCTGCCTGCTCACCTGCATCCCATCGCCTCATCAGCCCAGCCCTATTTATACCCTGCTTGTCTCAGTCTTGTTGCTAGTTTGTTCCAGTGTTTTCCCTGCTGTGTACCAGCTTGTTTATTGTGCTGCTGAATCTGTGTTGACTCCTGCCTGACTTTGTACCTCATCTCTGCCTGCCGCTCCTGCCTTGGTTGCTTGATCTGACTGCCCACCCGGTTCTGACCCAGCCTGTTCCCGTCCCTGATCCCCACTCTCGGTTTGTGCTTGCTTTGGACTGTCTTTCCGGTTTTGACCCTGCCTGTGCTGCTACCTTGAGCCTGCCCAGTGATTCCAATTAAAGCCAGTAAGAACCGTACTTGCCTGGTCTATGACTGAGTCTGTGCCTGCACCCTGACAGGTTCTGACAATTGAGGTAGTGTGTCTGGT
Organism: Megalops atlanticus; assembly: GCA_019176425.1. Classification (NCBI taxonomy): domain Eukaryota; kingdom Metazoa; phylum Chordata; class Actinopteri; order Elopiformes; family Megalopidae; genus Megalops; species Megalops atlanticus. Next base: position 44,099,940 of record CM032875.1, on the reverse strand, counting down.
TCTGATTCTGGAATGAATGTGTCACAAGATCAATCCCTCCAGCATAACATTCTCAATAACATACTTTTGACTAACAGTAAAAGTTAAAGAGAGTTATTGCTATAGAACAACAAAACATGGTGAGAATGAACAACCTTTAAGTATGCTGTATAATTACAATTAAGACCAGGAGATGAGTCGCTATTTATAATCATACCAACAGTTAAATGTTGTCTCTTGATTAAACTGACAAACAGGCTGGAAGGGTAGATTGACAAAGAGTTCAAATCTTATATGGGAAAGAGCCTTAATGTCAGACAGCTTTAATGCTGAGCAAGGTAGTTTACTACCACTTATTAGATGACATTCCTGTTAATACCCAATTGTTCAAAATGGCTGATTTGAATTTGTATGCATTTTAAATTGCCCTGGATGAAGGAAATATTGCTGTGTAATTTTACTTGCACTTTAAGCATGTGGTTGCTACATTTCTTACTCAGATTCTAATTCATTTTAAGTGATAATACTTTCAGAGACAACTCATAAATGTCCACAAATGGTTCAGTTAAGGTTCAGGTGAGTTGTTACTTATAAGCTGGTTGCAGTCTTCACCATGTGACAGGAGAAGTACAGACTCCAGTTACTGGGGGTGACTGATTGAGGAGCTTTAAAGGCAGCTGGAAAGTTCTTGGGGAAAGACCTTGATGCCATGACCGCCCAAAGAGAAGACACTTCATTTATGGCCCATTTATATTCATATTCAGAGTGAAATGTCATGCCCACCATTTCAGCTCCTCTGGCTCTGATGAAGACAAACAGACTCACTGAGCATGTGACATGCCCTTTTCCAAGTCTGTCCTGTCTCTGGTTTTGTGTATATTTGGCTGAATAGTTGTGTCCTGGGAAGGTGCTATGACTCAGCATCACCACAGAGGGCAGTGTGATCTGTGTTTTCCTTGAGGAAATTTCTCAATGGGAGGAGAAGAATATCCTCTCTACAGAAAAATATAAACACCTATAGGTCTCTGCACATATTTTCCCCAGTTTGAGACAGTTTAGGCAATGGCCACAATTTTGAAAAGCTCTTATAAAACACTCATGATGGAGGTCTATGGTCTCCCTTAACACCAGAAGGGGCTTTAACTGTAAATCTGTTTCACTTTATTTAAAATCATGGATGGGGAGCAGTCTGAACATCTACTTTTGTTTCACAAACACTTGCCTGTAAGTATGACTTATAAGCAACTCTTACTGATATTTTGTTAATATGTAAAGAAGATCTCATGAGGGATCTCATGGATGTAATATACTAGATCATGCTCCTAGGTACTGTCATCGATGAGTTCACATGACCTGGCATTCATTATCCACCACCATGATTCAGTATATGGATTTGTAAATCCAGGCCCTGAGCTGAAGCTGTATGTGACTCCTCTCAATGCAACACACATTAGACTGCCACCCTGTTTAAGAATGGGTGGGAATGCCTTAATGGGAACAAATGTCTTTGTCAGGTCAAATATTGTCTGTTTGGTAGAAATGGTCAAAATATTGTCTGTTTGTTATTCTGCACAATAAATATTAATTTAAGGGCAACTTCAATGTGCAGATAATGTTCATTTCCTCTCATTTACCCTGCACCTGAAACAAATCTGGATGTGTGTATACTTCTGGGTTTGGTACATTGTTATGCATAAAATGTTTCTGTTCTCAGAAAATGACTGGGACTGTTGGACACAGTTCTGCTCACTGAAGTGATGTAAAAAGCTCAACAGACCCTTGCATCCATAGGCAGCCATCATTATTAATCTGTAAAAATCCCTTTAGCTCTGAGGGACCTCCTAGCCTGCAATGGTCTCATTTGCTTTCAGTCCCCTTTGCCTGTAGAGCTTTAGCTTTGAGACCCTTGATGATAAGGACCCCTAAAACTGGAACATATATATATATATACAATGTATATATTGGATGTAAATCAACATAAAATAACAATCTCCCTAGTTCAGTTTCTCTTGTATGTTAGCAAAGGCCTGTGCTCTTCATGTTTGTGTTCCTTTGTTTTCCAGAAGAAAGTCTTATTGAAGGTTTAGCTGTTACAGTGAAAAAGTATTTTCTTGTTATGGTGATGGGAAGAAGTATGGCTTAAAATGAACTGTCACTACACTGTTTAAATTAACATGTGGCGCTACTGTACAACAGAACAGAAAGCTGGATAATGCAAGAGCTGAAAGTGAATAGTTATGCCAATGAGGGCATGGTGATTAGGTCCTTCCTCAAAATCACAGGAAACCATGCTATATATGACTATAATGACACTTATCATGGTTATAAAAGTAGCATGCGCATATCACACAGGGAAATAAATGAATGAAAGCGGGTGCCATTGTTGTATTTCCAGTTTCCGCCAGGAAGAGCTCGAGGAAACTTTGTTGTAATACAGAAAATTGGGAGCATGTCTGTTATTTGAAGAGCAGACAATTTTTAGCCCAGACATGCCAGCTCAGTTCAGGCTCAGAGAGACAGGGGCAGCGAGGGAAACTGGGTGCTTCAGGCCACTGCTTTAGAATGCAATTATATTTGTGTAACAGACTGACAAGCACGGGCAAGTGAAGATGGTGTTTGCTGAGACATATTGACATTTGCTGAGGCAGATCAACAACAATATCGCCATTTTGTTTTGAGGGGATTTGGACATTCTCAATATAAACAGACCTGATGAGTGGGGGTTGGGGGGTGCAGTGTCACATTTCAGTCCTTATGGCAAATCACAATTTTTACCCATATGAATCAGTTGTCTGTCTGATGCACAAGTTAAGCAAGTGTGCAGGGCCACACTCTTTTTGATGATATTCTCAATGGTATTTGCATGTCATTGCTCCTCTTCAGTTTCTAATAGAGGCCCAGCATGAGGGCTTTGTTTTCAGAGAACTTGAAACAATCCCTTTGTAGTACAGCACTCTACCTGCTTGATTCCCTTTCCAGGACCTTGGACAGCACTCAGCCCCTATCCCTCTTAGAACCTAAAGCTCAACCTCCATACTCACTTTTGATGAGCCACAGCATCCATAAATGTTGATTCAAATTTCCCATTGATGTTACTCTGCATGCTTTTGATACAGTCTGGCCTCACTACTCAAGAACAAAGAAGCTACTGCAAAGCTCACAGTAATTTCAATTGCACGGCCCTATGGAGGTACCCTTTTTATCTCTGACCACCAGGAGATATGGTCTTTACCTAGACTACATACAGTCCTTTGTGTGTCATGAATCACTAGTGTGTCACCATCTTAGATTTGACAGTTCAATGAACCCTGAATAACAATCATCCTCTCTCCACACCTCCCTGTCTGATTTAACCATATGTACGTGTGTGTGTGTGTGTGTGTGTGTTTGGATGTATTTGTGTTTGTGTTTGTGTTTGTGTTTATGTGTGTGCATTGGGTCTCCTTGCAACAGGTCTCTTGCTGGTCCCTGATCTACCCTGAGGTGTTATGTCACAGGGAATGAGATTCTGGCATACCACCTTGAGGTCACATGACTGGGATTTAATGGGATTTAAGAACAGTTTTTTATGTGATATCACTGAGGAAAGGAAGATATTTTATTGTGAATGAGGCCCCTAAAATTGAACATTTCTGTGCCATTTACAGACAGACAAATCAACATTTTAAGATGCTCCATGCATTTTAAAGCCTGTGTGTAAATCATCACTACCAAATCTATGTTTTTTTCTCTAAACACTCCACTTCATTCATACCAGTACATTGAGACATACTTATGTGTCAGCCCTAATGTTCCAGCCCTAATGTATACCATAAATAATATAACTGATCATTAACTGATTAACTGAATTCAGGGGTGCCACTAGAAATTTTGGGCCCTATGAAAGAATATAATATTGGGCCCCATAAAGCCTATAATAATAATAGTCTTCTATGAGGGCCCGCTGTCAGTGCTGGGCCCTTGGAATCGTCCTAACTCGCCCCCCCCACGGTGCCCCTGACTGAATTAACTGATCAATAATACTCACTCAGTTTCTAAGTAATGACAATATCAATCCATACAGTAGTATATCAAAATCACAATGTGCAACAGATTTGCCAGGCCCATACCAAAGAATGCAACAGAAAATGTATCAGAATGTTCTGGGATTGTATTTGTCCTCATCTGCTACAAGCCAGGATCTTCTCTTGAAATTTTCATGTGGAACCCTAACCGAATGGTTTCTGTTGAAGGGCTATGACTAATATTTTCAGATGTAACACTGTAGAGCAGTGACCCACTGGATCAGACAGAGGGCTACTACAGGGTATACAATGGCTCACGTCTCTCTTCTCATGACAAATATGGCAGTCCTCGGAGGGTTTTATACTAACACAAATGCAGCAAGGCATGAAGATGACTAGCCAAGGAAATATGCATATCTTTTTTTTGAGAAACATGGCTAACCGGGGCTAGTGCATCAGGTAACCAATTCACGCAAATGTTTCACCCGCTCTGTTTGTTTACAGAAGTGGTTCTGATCTTGACACAGATCGGAGTTTCAGATTCTGTAATGGGAATGTGTTCTGCCGAGCAACACGGTTGCGTGTTCGGCCTCTTTCAGACACAAACCAAATCAAAGCCTACGCAGCTCCCAGGGCACCCAGTGTGCAGCTGCTCCACACTCAGCATCCCTTATAAAGCTGAATTAGCACTCCGCCCATCACGGCTGGAGATGGCGTGGCTCCAACCAGTCCCTGACAGAGAGGCGTGAGGAGGAGGGCAGAGGCAGGACTCCATCCCTCCACCTTCCACAGCCGTGAACCTCCGAACTCAGGCGGCAATAATGTCACTCTGGGGAGCAGCAAGCCCTCATGAGTAATGTGACAGCGAAGCAGAGGTGTGTTAGTGTACACTTGCGCGTGCGTGTGTGTGTGTGTGTGTGTGTGTGTGTGTGTGTGTGTGTGTGTGTGTGAGAGAGAGGGAGTTAGACAGAGTCAGGGGGAAGGGTGATCAATGGGTTTTAATAGGAGTGTATCAAAGGAGTCCCCCATGCAATATGAGCACTTTACAATCATTCTCTACATATATTTTTTTCCATTTATTCCTTGAGTGATGGATATACCTAGTATCGATTATGTATATTATTGTACATTGTTTATTTCTACACCTGCTATACTTGCTCTCCTTGACTGTGAGGTGGGCTGTGTGTTATTTACTGGTGGGGTGTGTCCCACTGGCAACAGCATGCTGACATAGCGTTGAGACATTTGCGGATTATACACGCAGGGTGTACTAACATTTATCACAGCTCTGATCCATTCCATGGTAAAGAGATAAAACTCAAACATGCCATTAGGAGTGTGAAGTATTTGAGAGGCATGGAATCTAATCTGCACTATGATTGGTGAGACAAAAACTGACCTCAGACCAGCCTGAACTCTAAGTGCCAAGGCTATTTGCTGTCACTGTTGCATCTGCCTACTCTGCACAGGTGATTGTGAAATAGACCCACCTGAAACCACACCTAGCTGTTTCACCTGAGACTCACACTGTGGGTCCCTGAGACGCATCACCATCAGGCAAATTCCCAGCCTGCAAACTGACAGAGCACCATTCACCCCCCCTCCCCCCCAGATCTGCTCCGTCCACTCCGTCCCTCCCCTCACTCCAACCCCCACCTCCGTCCACAAAAACATAGCGACCAGATCACTGCTCCGCATGCTTTAGCCTAGTAATGATCAGCACGGGGCAGAGATTAAACCATTCAATTTTGTGTTGATCTGCCTCCCTTGCATTTCCCTCCTCCCACCCTCCCTTCTCTCTCTCTCTCTCTCTCTCTCTCTCTCTCTCTCTCTCTCTCTCTCCCCTCACTCCCTCACTCTCTCCCTCCCTCTCCTGCACTCGCTTGCTCTTTCTCTCCTCCCTGTCCTTGGGAGAGTTCCCTGGCAGTGCTCGTCTGCTGTCGGGGGATCTGGGAGCCAGGCTTGTCGACCGCGCCATCTCCGGGATACAGAGCAGAGGCAGGGCAGCGTTATGCCACCCCACCGCATCGCCTAAGCGCTTCCGTGGCACGGCCGTGCTTTTACGGTGAGTTTGTCAGCTCTGTCATTTGTCTCCCGAACATTTTTTTTTGTTTGCTTCCCTGCTCTTCTTCCTTCTCTGTTTCCTACCTCAGTTTCTCTCTCTCACACTCTGTCTCTCGCTCTCTCCCTCACTCCCAACAGATCTTTCGATTTGCTTCCCCTTCCTAAGGTTATCTCCCTTTAATGCTTATTCTGTGTAAGAGTGATCCAGGTTTGTTTTGACATTTTTGGCCTCCTTTTTTGTCAAAGGAGGACAACAACAACGAAAGCAAAAATCAGTTCACTAAATTCGGGGCTGCTGTCATAAACTTGCTTGCTGAAATGTTTACGGCATTAAAGTAGCCCCACTCTCTGATGGCCGGCCACCCCTCCAGGAGATCACCTCTCTTACATCCACTGGCAGAACTTCTCCCCTAAAACAGCATATAGCATCTCTCACTGACTGTATTCTGAGGCAGGAGAAGTCACTAGACCCAGAGGAGTCTCTGTGGGGAACAAGGCTCCCTCTCTTGCACAGCAATTTGTTTTTGCTCAGAAACTTCTCCACCCCTCATCATCACACACGTGTGCTACATTCATACAGACTAAAGACTACCCGCGTTTGGCACATCAGGTGACACACAGAGACTCCACCTTAGACTTCCAGGGTCAGAGGTGATCCTCTCCAGTCACCTGTATCTGGACTGTGCATGCTGGCTGCTATCAAGACACCTGTAGTCTGCAGGAAAACTCAAACTGTGAATGCTGATATCGGCTCCGCGTATTTTATCTATGCATTGCATGAGTGTGTCTCTCTGTATGGTTCAGTGTTCCTCTCTCAATCCCTTATCTTTCAGTCTGTGTTATCTTTCTATTTGTCTCACCCCGTTGCTCCATCAGTCTTGCTAATCTGCTGTTCACCACACATCCACAAGCTCATCACCCCGCTCTCTCAGATCCTGAGGAGGACAAGTAGCTAATTTCATTGTGTCCTGTCATTTCATGCCCTTTTGCCTTTTATGGCCAGGGGAAGGGGGGCAGTGGGTAGCGGGGGGTTTAGTGCCACCAGCTGTGTATATGTGCTTGTTAATCATATATGTACAGTCATTTGCCACAGAATGTTGCCTGCATACCAGTGTGCACCTCTAAGCCCCCATTGCTTATCACCTGAGGGGCTGTGGGAGGGGTCAGCGTGTATTCTGCATCTGATGAATGTTTAATGGCTTCCCGTCCTCAGACAGCCATGCCACACAGGGCCTCATAATGTAACCGGAGCTTGTGTCAGCGCAGGGGGCTGGTGTAGAAGCTGTCACTCATATGAGAGGGAGCTCAGTTGTCTGTCTGCAATAATCGTGCCCGAGGGCGCGCTGCCTTCACTCATTCCTACCTAGTATTGTCTCTGTCTGTGCTTGCATTTGTTCCCACGTCCACCAGCTAGCCTTTAGTTCCACGTCTCATCCTGCTGTGTCTGTGAGCACCTCTCGCGGTGCCTCCTGATTGGCTTTCCCGCACACAATCTGGTTGGCCACTTACAGCAGACCCTGCTAGGTAGCACAGCCTGGATGGTGAAGGCTGAGCCGTCAGACGTTACCCACAGGACATTTTCCTATGTCGGTCCAGTGGATGGAGGTCTCTCTCCCTGCCCTGCCCGGCTAAGTTTTGGCCTGTGCCCACTCCTCAGCCAGGCCAATATGGACACGCTGCCTGCAGGTGGCAGGCGATGGCAGATGGCATTGTTATAATCTCATTCGCCTGCCCCTGTCCGACGTGCCATTCGCCCACTACGATTGGGCCCACGTACCCAGGCTGTCCCATACGTTTACCCTGGGACACTCCAAGAGCAGACGTGTCCAAGGGAGCTGCTCCCTCCAGCACTCTTAAGAGACACGTCCCTCTGTGCCTGCTGTCCTGATATACACTGTAGTAGAGCTGTGGTAGAGTATTGCAACAAAGGCAGGGGAGCGTATCACCTTCACTAAAATTATCAGACAGAAGGTATCATTTTGTTAAGCCAGAGAGATTCTGTAATAGAACCATTAAAACAGGGAAGCGGGGTAAAAATGAGATCATTGATCCACAGATCTAGTGTGCTCCTTAGCATGGAAAATAAATAATTTTAGACAATGTAAATTGGTAAAATGTAATTTATCATTTGTGTATTTGCATGTATGTCAGCTAATTTTATATGGGTTGTTTGGTTGGTTTTAATTTAGGAAACTAAACCCTGAAACCTTGAAAAATTAAGATATTGGTCCAGTGAAATAAATCATAATGAAATTGTATATGCAAAACCACTTGTCACATGTGGCTGTATTTGTAGGCACACATACAGCCACAACAATGTATTGATTTAGATAGCTAAGAAAGCACAAACATATCTATTCCCCTGGAGAGACTGTATCAATAAGTGAGTTAGTGTCTGGTGAGAACATATTGATTGACAGCCCTAGGTTTCAACAAATATGTGGCTATGACATCCTTCTCTGCAGGTATTGTGGAAGGGCACTTGGCACTTGAAGGCTGTGAGTTTGAATTCTACAGTGGGTAAAACACTGTAGTTTCTTTAGGTAGTCAGAGTTGACTTACAACTCTTGTCCTGCAAGTCATCAGGACTTGGGGGGGGGGGCTTCTTGAAAACATAACACATTGGTAATAGGGCCTATGACTTTGCATTTCTTCACAGTGGATACAGTACGCACTGTTAAGAGGGTAAAATGTTCCTTCCTGGAATACATGACCCTCCTGTGATGGTTCCTTTGTTCCCACACCGCGCCCTGTGATATCGTCCCCCCAACATGTTTTATTCAGAGCTGGCCACTGTGGAAAATGGGTCAGGCAGACTGACAGGCAGCTGAATGGTTTAGGATCAATAAAGACGCCACAGCAGGCCAGGCCATTAGAGGTGGCAGAAGCTAAGGTATATCCTTCACTCATTTACTGCCATTGACAGTCAATCCTGTCATAACCTGCTCTCCACCACTTACAGGTTGCCCTATGACAGTTATCAGGGAACAGTGGTGTGTTAATCCATATTACATTACAGTCAGATTTGCCAAGGGTGAAAATTTTTAATTCTGGCTGAGACATTTTTCAAAGGTGGGCAATCAAACAAGTAAAATGTATTTCCATCATGATTACGCCATAGTCCATTGAAATGGAAGATCTGTTTTACAGATATACTGATATATTGTTCTTGAACGCCCATGAAGAAGTCAGTAGGAAAAGCAGGTTTCGGTGCAGGTCACTATAAAGTAGGAGGGGGCAGTGCCATCAGCCCGCTATGTGTGTGTGTGTGTGTGTGTGTGTGTGTTTGGGTGTGCATGTTGGGGGGTCCATTCCAGTGCCAAGGCTCCACTACCAGTGCTGTTTTGGTGCAGTACCAGTTAGAGGGCTCCAGCATCAGTGCAGTATTAGCACAGTATTATTATAAAGACTGCAATGTCAGGGTAGAACATGTACAGTACCAGGGCAGGGATTACAGTTCAAGTGCTGCTGTATCAGTGGGTTATACATTGCCACCTTTCACCATCTCTCCCTCTCTCCCACAGAGCCCACTGCACCATGTCTGCCTCACAGCCTGGGGAGAATGAGAATGTGTTTGGTGAGTGCCCTCGGCCCTCCCCCTCCAACCATCCACCTGTCCAGGTCCGTACATTGGTCTGCACGAAGCAGTACTCTCATCCAGGAGACAGCTTAAGCCAGTGCAGGCTTTAAGAGCAGTCTGGCATAAAAATGGGAAAAAGCGCCCTTCATTGGGCCTCCTTGGCCTATTTTAAAGTCATTTGGCTTGCGGTAATGAGATCTCAGAGCTTACTGCAAAGCAGACGTGTGAGTGGGCAACGGTAAAGGGGACAAGCCTTTCCAGAAATACACAACTTTAGTACACCTCAGCTCTTCCCTGCTAAATAAGGTATCCAGCGCTTACATGGAGCATTGCCTTTTGTGTGGACTCAGCCGTTTGCTCTAGGGGAACGATGGCTCCAATTCCCCGATGCGCAAACTTGCAAGATTCAGCGTCTCGCCCAACGGCTGCTTCTCATTGGTGCATGGAATCACCGTGCTCATCACGGGTTCACAAGGGGAGGAAAACAAACCGCTGACGGTCTCTGCAGAAGCGGCACGATTCAGTTGGCTGATGTTACATCGGTATAGGCAGGGATGCAGGGGTCACAGGGCACGCTGCCATCATCATCCAAGCTGGGGGTTAACTCAAAGGAGAGAGGAGAGAGATCTTCGGCAGAAGTGTGGCCCGTTGTCTGGTCTTTCTGAGGTGCATGAGGCACTACTCTCTCCTCCCCTTCCTCCCTGCCTCCCATCCTCAGGGGAAACCCAGAGGGGTCGCAAGGAGGGGGGAGCCGGGATGGTGAGGGCTGGAAGGTAGGGGGAGGTCAGAGTTCAGGGCTTGGGGAGACGATAGTCTCATTTTCTCTCCCCTCCTGATTTATTTACAAGCTGTGAAGGATACAATAAGGGGGGAAGGGGAACAAGAGGCCGGTCGATATCTAATGGAAGAAGGGATGAGGGGGGTTTTAGTAGCAGGGAGCAGTAATGCCTTATGAAAGCCTTTACAGACTGAGCAAAGTGCTTTCCTGTCCACAAGACTGAAAAATGTTCACGAGTGCGTTGGTTATATCATATATTGTGGTACTGTTTGTCAGTCACAGACAACACATGAAGACAAATAGCATACTTACAGTAATGTCTAAATATTTTGATAGCACTAGCAAGTGATGGGCAAAATTGCACAAATCCATTGATTTTGTTTAAAGTAACTGGCTAAATTGAGTTCACTCATACTGTAATTATCACAGAGCTTGTCTCAGAGACTCTGTGTTCAAAGTAGAGATGCTCTTTGATGCCTGCTATAAGAAGATTGAATAGTGTCAAAACTGAATATAGAGAATACAGTAGCTCTCAGTAGAGCTGTGACTTCCCCCATAATGTCAGCACCCTGGCTGGATAGGCAAACTGCAGTCTGAAAAAGGGTCTTGTCCTTGCTTCTCAACATGTGTGTGTATGTGTGGGTGCATGATAATGTGTGTATGTGTCTGTTCATGTGTGATCGTGTATGTGTGCACAAATCAAAGGTTGCTGATCGCAAAGAGCTACTGCAGGTATCCATTTCCATTCACATGGTACCTGTTGTGAATGTAAATTGAATGTGAAGGGTTGCATTAAGGACTGTGGTATTCAATCCAATGTGGGACCCCACTGCATCCTTGAGCTGATTATTTGTGCAATTATGTACTTATTCATTTAAGCAGATACCATTTTCCAGAATGACATGTAACCCGTAGAAGTTGTAATATATCTGTATGGGTGGTTAGATCATAGAGGAGGAGAAAAGTAAGTGTATGTGTAATGCAATTTAGCAGCCACTCTGACAGGATAATGCACATGACCAAGGACTCTGTGGAGCTGCCTTGCACTGGAATTGCTGGGTAGCAGATGGAAGAGAGAAAAGAGAGCATTTGATCTCTCCCACTGCAGTGCATTTGCCCATCCCCCTACATTACTGCCCACTTTTAATTAATGAAGAGTTACAGCTAAATCTATTGGCCATCCAGCTTCACCTCCAGAAGTCAGCTCGAATTCTGCAGGCTTTGACTTTTGAATTAAACCTGTGTTAACCATCACAACATACATCTTTAAACAGAACTTGAGAGCTGTGGTCCATTGTGTGTCTGACTGTGTTTGTCTAGAGACTAGATTTCCTATCACACTTTTATTTGTGGGTATAAAGAGCCCTGAGGCACCTTTGGTGGAAGAGTAGAATGAGGATCAAAGAGAACGGGTATTAGACTGACTGAACTGATCTGAACTTGAGGCTCCAAGTCATTAAGCTGAGCTCTTTGATTTTGAACTGTAACTTCTAAAAAGTGAGGACCACTGCCAAGGGAGTCAATCACAGCAGTGTTTAATGTTTTTTCCTATTGTTATTTGAGTCTTCAGGCATGATCACTTTGCACCATCCTCCAACATGCGTTTAGTCTTGTGCTGTTCACTGTTTCAGTAAGCCAGCATGAGGTTTGCGGATTCAGATGTTGTCACTTGACAAGGAAGGGGTAGACATTGTTGGAGTTTTGTTCTCAAAATCTGCATCTCTGAGCCATCCATCACTGCTTCAGCAAATGTCACCGCTCGACCTTCTCTAGCAGGGGCGCAGCTCCTTAATTACAAACAGCACCTGGTTCAAAATTCTCAGTGACCTCAAACCTGAGGCTGTACTTTGTTACATAATTATAAAGATCAGGTCTGGAGAATGGTCTCTCCCTTTGCTAAGAGCTCTCAGTGTAATGTGCCTTGGAAAGCCTTGTGGGAACAGGCAGCAGCAAGTCATTTATTCCAAACTCATTCCTGCTAAGACAGTGATGTTTATGATTGTCTTGTTGTGAGTGTCTATTGAAGCAAAGCCCCTACCACTAATGAGCCGGTGTTGATGTTGGTTTTGTATGTAAGTATATCTCGGGAGCAGCAGAGTGTGTCAAAGATGGTAGTCTTTGAGTCAATAGTGCTCTGGGCCAAACAACACTGTAACTGTACACTGTAACTGTATTCAAACTCATACCAGGACCAGGATGCCAGAGGTTCCTCTGCCCAGAGATACAGACTGTGTCCATGTGCACCATAAAATTATGTTCAGTAGGCATGAGGCGTAATGCAATAAGAGGTGTTGCTGTCGACAAGGCTATAGAGGTACAGTTCTGTGGCTTAGAGTCTGAGGGGTCGCACCTTGCCAAGGGTCGAAGTTGTTTATCCCCCTGTTTGGACATTATATACAGGAATAGAAAAAAGGAGAAGATGGGGTGGAAGGATGCTGCAAACAGCTGAAAGGAAGTGGTGAGTGGGTTTTTTATACTTGAGATTGGATAGGTTTGTTAATTGCATCGGGGATCATCTAAAAATTCTCCTCTTGAAACTAGGTTTGGAACTACAATTATTAGTTACAGGGGTAAAACAGACAAGCTTTAAAGAACATTTTTCTCTTAATTAATTTAGAATAGTCCTTCTGCATGGAACAAAATGTGTTTGAAGGATTCAGTATATTTTACACAAGTCTTTGTTATATAAAATAAAAATTACCTGACATCTTATTTCAGTGTCACCCTGTGAATTGCTGGCAATGCTTGAGATACAATGCCTTAGCCCAGCCAATGTTCATAACCAAATTAACTAAATTAATAAATCAATTAATATATTATAACAAATAATATCAACCAATTATGTTAATTAGATAATGGTAATTATTTTTGAGCAACTCCATGACAATTGGCACTCAGGTGTCTTGCATTTTCACATTTATTCTTCCATGATGTTTTTCATGGAATCTTAGACAGTGTAGGCTATGGAATGCCCAGCTTGTCAGCTGCATTTCTTTCACTGGTCTAATGTCAGAATCAATCATGCCATGTCAGCTGGCATCCAGGCACTTAGCTACACTGCCTCACTTTTTATGAAAACATTTTACATGCTTGGTGCTTTGGTAATTACAGCTAGTTCAAATGTATTGAATGAATTGTATTCAAATTTTTATGGCTTTTTGCATTTATTATACATCATTGTGCTCTATTGAGTACCCTATTTGCAACTGTAAGTAGTCCCAGATTAATTCTTGTAAGTGGATTGCCTGATTCTTACAAGCTGTTTTTAAGCAGTGTTAGTACTGGCATGATTCTGTCTGAGTGTTTTTGATTCTTATGTCAGTGTTTCTTTTAGCAGCTTTTATTTTAAAAGAATTCAATTCTGGTAGGTATGGTGATTTTAGATTTATCTTTACAAGGATACTGTGGTTTCACCACCTTCTGCTATGGACTCCAGATTTTGTGTTGTAATCGTTTCTCACATCACAGACACATCAGAGAGGGTCTGGCCTTAATCTGTTGCATGCTTGTTCCATGTTTTTCTGAGATAGCTCACGCATACTGGCCCATGCTCTACTTACTGCTCTATGAAGGCTTTTTAGTGAAAGGAGTATTTAAATTGTGCATGTATGTAATGAAACAGACTGGGATCCAAGTGCAGTCAAAAATCTTTTCTTTCTTTTAAAATACAAAGACAGAAATCAAAGTCAGGGACATAAACAGGTCGGTAACAGGGAAGCAGCAGTACAAACAGATCCAACAAACACAAGGTCCAGAGAACAGGCAAGGGTCAGAATAACAGCTGTCAAACACAGTATAGCAGAGTACAGGCTTAGGAGAGTCTCAAGAACAATGCCTCACAATAAGGTAACACAGACTGAGACCTTAAGTAGCCAGGAACTGATTGAATCATGAGTTACAGGTGCACTTGACTGGGAGCGGGTGTGACAATATATTTGTCATGGACTGAATTCCTGTATGCAGGACACCTCTTCTACTGTAGATGTCCACCACACAGAGGTATTATGCTGTTCCACTCATTCTTCTGCCTTTGCAAGTTCTCCACTGTAAATGATATTATATTAGGTTAGACTTTGGTGTCCTCCATGCTCTAATTGTTAGTTTTTTGTCGGTGGGAGGGACAGAACAGCAGCTCCAGTCGACTGCTGAGAGAGGGCCGTGTGCAGGAGGCCATTAACCCACCGGAAACCAGCCCTTTTTGTCCCTGATGAATGGCCTCCCATCACTCATTCTGGTAATCTGCCAGAGCTGACAGCTTAATAGAATCTCCCTCCTGCTCCAGCGTGTCAGTGGGCTTTATGGGTCGTAACGGGGAAGCATGAAGTTCTGCAGACGTGGCTTGCGTGCGTTTGTATGTTGCTGCATTGGTTGTGTCTGTACGCTTTTCACATAACTTGAGTGTGTACAGGGATGTGTGTGTGTATGTGTGTGTGTGTGTGTGTGTGTGCATACATGTTTGTGTTTGCGTAAGTGTGTATGCATATGTGTGTGTGTGTGTGTGTGTGTGTGTGTGTGAGAGAGAGAGAGAGAGAGCAAGAGAGAAAGACTGTGTGTGTGTATGTGCTAGTGTTTTATATATCGCTGAGCTACCATATATTTGCATGCTCCAGTGAATATCATCTCAGCACAAGGCAGTCCTACAGTTATGTTCTAGTGTGTGTGGTAAAGCCTGACTGTTTCTGATGATTGGAATATAAAATCCGCCCTGCTGTCATCACACACAGTACTTAGTCCGGGGAGAAGTCCTTCAGATCATTCAGCATGAGAACAAATTACATTAGGACAAAGGTGCACAGCACTGGCTGATGAAGCTAACTGGATATGAACAGCCTGGACAAGCAGAACCCTCATGTAGCACACAGAATAGCTAAGATAGCAGCGCAGTGCTGGAACTGTGCATCCATCATGTGGATGGACTCACCCCTGGCATCAAGGGCTGATACTGGGGCAGTGGATCACAGGGCCAGGGGCCGTGGCAGATCACACCGACAACAGCAGCAATTGTTCATCAGGCAGATTGACGTGCGAAAATTCACACCGCACTGTAAGAGAAATCTGCATCCCCCATTAGGTTTGTTTGATGGATGTTATCTGATCACGATGGAAGCCCCAATGTAACTCAATAGGAAAGGGCTGCAGGAGAGAAAAAAATTCTTGTGCAACTCTAGATGAATGACAAATCTTTTTTCCTGTGTGTATGTGCACAGAGAAATAAGGACAAAAAAGAGGGCAGGAGAGAGTCTCTGAAGGGTGGGAGGATTTTTATGTACATGTACCTTACCTAATTTAGCGTAGCATTTAATCCAATTAACATTCCACACAGGAAGACCAACTGGCAGTGAGTGTCCTTTGATGCAAACAGCTTCCATCAGTTGATGACAGTGAACGTGCAGCTGATACAGGTGTGTCTAAATCAGGTGCCTTCTTCCCAAGCCATGAGAGTTACAGCTCAAGCAGACCATATGGATCACACTCAAATAATCAATCAATCTGTGCTTTTGAAACACTCAAAATTCTTCTCACTCACTCATACAGCAGCATCATCAAAGGCGAGATATCTGAAAGTATCAGGGCAGGTGTGCAGGCCTGTGACAGAGACATGGGCAACAAAGAAAGTTTGTTCCCAGTCACAAGGGTGATTCTGAGTGAACCACTGGGATAAATGTACCTCTATGTGAGCTGACCTGTGCCCCTTTAAGTACACAAAGCAGGAAGCAGGCTAGCAGGCCCTGGAGCTAAAGCTGATGGACGACTGCTGTAGCATACTGTACCTCTCTGAATGCTGGCACCTGCCCAGACTGAGTGAACTGCATGGTCATCATCTGCAGTCCAAGGCGGAGATTTTCATGTACTCAGGTGGGGCTCAGATGAAACAGGTCAGTGTGGGAATACAGATAATTGGGAAAGTTGGAGAAGCGACTTTGGATTCAGCTTGGCCTGATATATGTTGAGTGGGTGTGGGTGCAATATCTAGTCATTTTGTGCTGTCGCCTGTGCATGTCTTGTGTTTGTGAGGACAATTCATCAGTCAAAAGTCATCTCTGTGTGCCACTTTATGCCTGTTGTCGGACTTGCAGATTACAGCACATTTTCATATGCTGCAGTATACAGATCTCTAATGTAACTTGTGTAAGATTTAGCTCTATTCATTGCAAAGTAAACTGCAGCTGAGAAATATGTTGCAGGTGAGATTAAGCATTTCTTTAAACTAAAAATCAAAATTGAGTCTGAAAGCACTTGGTCCGTACCCCTCAGTACTGCCTGACTGCCTAAAGTGTTGCAGGGAGTGTGGTTCTGACAGGGTCAAGACTAGGTCTGGCCAGAGGAAGAGAAGATGTCATTTGTATTGCCTGCAGACACAGCACTGCTGTTTTTCAAACAGCTGCCGCCTCGGCCTCAAGGGAGCGTGTCGAGGCAATGGCTTGTGGGAGAGACAAATCTCTTGGATTTGTGCTTGCAGTTTGCCAGTGTCATTTCGGAGGAGGTGCCATTATCCTCCATGTTTTCTTTTGGCATTTTCATTTGAGGGAGAATCTGCTACTGAGCCAAGTCTGAAGTTTCACAGACTGTACAGACTGTCTGGCACATTGTTCACTGAGCTACCAAGAAAATACCAAGCAACTTAACTTACAGTGCAGAACTTCAGTGGTAAAATGCTTCTGAATGCTTAGCAATCTAATGTTCTGGACTACTAAGCACTGTGGTCGGGTACTCGGATGCACTAAACTACACATCACACTGAAGCCTAACACAAAAAGTGACTTGACACATAGTAGGGCAAGAAATCAGTGACAAGTTGTTGAATTTAGAGTGGTCCAACACTTTAACACTAAACTACTGAAGATCTAAACCTTAGTTACTTCATCTGATCCAGCCCAGCACCTTAACAAGAACCAACTAAGCATACAGCAGCCTAACACAATATACTGTATAGTGTAATACAGTGTATATAATATTCAGTACTTGAGCTTCTAAAGGTCAGACCCAGCCAGTCACTCTAAATCTACTGAGCTACTGGAACAATATGAGAGCCCCAGCTGAGACATACTGATCTACTAAACAGGCCTGCCAAGCACATTACAAGCTCCATCTATATTATAAACGTGGTGCAGAACCCAGAGGAGCCTCCAAGACAAAGAGAGACATTCCTCTGAGGGCTGGCAGTGGCAGTGAGAGATGGATCTGCGGTAGCCTGTAAACACATGCAGTTTTTCTCCCCTCTTCACAAACTTCTTGACGGTAGCAGAGCAGGCCACACGCACTCAAGTGCAGTGAGCAGGATGCTGGGAGTGAGGCCCTGCCCTCAGTGGACAATTAAACCCCTTCATTAGTGTCTTCAGTCACATCCTCCACATAGCCTGGGGTGAGTAAGAAAATCCAGGTGATGCCTAGCCCATTCTGGATTTAGTGGTGGACATACAGTAACGCTTAGATTTCATCGAAAAACCATTTTGAGATCTTTTCAGGCACAGACAAGCACCACTTCTGATGACCAGCACCATTTCCTATCCCAGCTTCAAATAGAGAGTTGTCATCTTTTCCTGAGGCAGATAACGACTGATCTCTTTTTCCAGGGCCCCTGAGATTCGATTTATGTTAATCGTGTCCTACACACAATGGCTGACAGGATTTCACAACCCACCCCACCCCCAAAATCCCCCAGCCTCCTGCCTCTGAAACACATTTTCCTTGGAGTGGGTCACTCAGAGTCCCAGCTCAATAAAGCAACTGTCAAATGAGCATCTACCTCCACTCTAGTCACAGCCAGGAAGTGAGGTTCACCTCCAGTCCACTGCCCCCCTGACACCAGATGGCTAAAGAGGCACAATGGAAGGAGTGAAATCCAATGTACTGTCTCTGTAGGGGGTGGTGGGCAGTGGGGAAGGACACTGAGGGAGTTAATTGAATGCTGGGCCCTTTCAGACTGAGGTCAGCAGTTCAAAACTGAAGAGTGGCAGCATACAACACTGCAAAAATGAGTAGCTTAAGTCTGTGAAAAGGAACCAGCTCTGTTGTATATGTTACATGTCATTTGGTGTTTGCTATACGACATTAGGCTTTACCAGCAACTAACATTTCAATTTCTAAAATTTGTAAAAATTCATTTCAAAATCTGTACCATTGAAATTGCATTTATTTCTGTATATTAATATAATGGCCTTTTGATTTTATCTTTATAAACTCTTTTTGACAGCAAGGAGTAAGATAATGATAGGTTTCTCAATAGTTAATATGCAATGTTCATATTGATTAAATATTTTGAAAGTGGGCTGTAAATATACCAGAGTATGCTGTTACTTGTGTACCATACTGTATAACGTTTGTGTGTTTATTTTCAGCAGATTCCCCAGACTATACCAAACCCATGTGGACTACAACAGGCAGCAGACTCACCTCGTATTCTCTTTGTGAATTACCTTTAAGATTTTAACGAAGCTGTTCCTGAGACTGAGCTGCTTGATAGCAGTCTGCAAAAGGCGCGAGCCCAGCTGTCTGTCAAAACGAGGAGACACCGGCCCTCCCGCTCACGGCTCCGGGACAGCGTCAGCTCTACGGAAGGGGACGAGAGTCTGGAAAGAAAGGTGAGGAAATTACAATGTCAGGTATTGGTGTCTAAAATTGTCACCGCCAAAATATGCAATTTCAGAGCTTATTGCAAAGGCAACTTGTTTCTATCAACGCAAATGGGTCATCCTGTTTTTACTGAACTGTGAAGAAAGGTTATGGGTCTGTAAGTCAAAGGAAATGTCTTTCAATAAACATTACTGAACAGCAACAGGGCAGAATATGACACAACAATCAGTATGTGGACCAACTCTAAAGCTGGACTGTAACTGGAGGAGGGTGTTATAACTATTGGATTATGAGAATAATAAGAATGTGTAAAAATTCACAAATTCCTATTGAGTTTTTTTGAATAAGACATAAACTGGGGCACTGACTCACTGTGATCACTACGGGTCGCATGGTGCTTCAGTCTGGCCAGCTAATAATCCCTCAGTTTAATTAGGGAAATCCCTCCCTCTCCGTCTCATCTGATATGGGGTGAGTGTGCTGGTGATAAAACTCCTGCCACACCTTAATGGTGGTTGAGATGCATCCCCACACCTGCTTCATGGTAAAGTATTTTGAAATCCCTGAAAGGTGCTGCGCAAAAGCAATCCATTATTATTAATAAAATCATTTCTCTCAATAACCCTGTTTCTGAAGCACTTCTGGTTACCATCTTACAGCATTGCCTCTCTTCTCAAATACACCAGTTTGTGTAGCGAACAGCTACATCAAATGGGATTAATGTCTCCTTTCAGATTAATCTCTTGCTATTAAATCTCATTTACTGCATCACTAATTAATGGCAGAGTTTGTCACAATAATTTTGTCATACTGTAATCTTTAGCGTTTTATACAAGGGATTTTATGAGCTGAGCAGTTGCAATAAAACCTTTAAATGATCCGAATGTGATCATTGCATTCTCAGAACCTGCCTACAATCCATCTAGACAGTACAAAGATCAATGAAACAGCATGTGCTGAGTAATTCTGATTCCAAACAGTTCTTTGAGGCCAGCTAGCTAACTATGAGCCGAGTCCCACTCACGGATGCCTGATGAGAGAGTGCAGCTTTGGATATATGTATAAACCAATAGGACACATTTGTGAAGTTGCTGTGAAGGAGAAACCCATCATGTCTCAAGAAAATCTTTGGCAGGCTTAAATTCCTGTGATTGTGCCATGCTTAAAACCTCCCTGATGTGTTTACACCATAAATTAGTGTTGACCATGGCTATTATTTTTTCCCAGAAAATCATTTCTGGTATGCAGTATGTGGAAGTGACAGAATATAATAACGCACATGTTCCACAGTGCCGTATGCTCAGAGTTTTTGTGTTTCTTGGAGGACATGCATCAAGTAATCAAGGAGAAGTGTGACAGTAACTCCTTGGCTCGTGTGTTTACTCCTGAAGTCACTCGACAGTTACAGCAGCCCGCTGCACGGCGTTCGCTCTCCACTCCACTCGGCGCTGCGGGGGTCTTCGCCCTCCCCGGACTCCCTGCTCTCCTCTTCCTCGCCCATCCTGAGGAGCCCCGCCTTCATCTTCGACGCCTCCCTGGTTCGCCGCGCGCCAGAGGAGGGAGAGGTGGCTTCCCCCGCACCCTGCAGCCGCTACAGACAGCTCAGCAACGCTTCTTCCCAGGAGGCCCTGTGCTCGCCGCCCAATGGCTCGCCCTCAAAGTCCTGCCCGAGCTCCTACAGCTCGCCGGTGTACATCCGCCGGTGTACATCCGCGGGAGCACCTCAGCGACTGGCAAGTATGGTCAGTGGGAAGGTCAGCGTCTTGCTTGTGTCGCATCACAGCGACTGGCACACTCCTGCACGTGGTCAGTGGGAAAACATGGACAAATTTTGGTAAATAGCTTCTTTTAATGAGCAAATAATTGATCATTTTCTCAGTTCCAGCTACTTTTTGAGTCTGTAAAGTGTGTATTGGCGTATCACTGTATCAGAGTTCTATGATTTGGTGGTACAGTTGCTGTGAATTAGTTGTCATGGTGTACGGCTGTCAATGAGAGAGGGTGTCTGTGTTTCAGATGACTGCCATGACAGAAGCCCAGGAGAGCCAAGCAACCCCACAGTTATCCTGGACAAGAAGGCCAAGAGGAGATTCCTGGATTTGGGGTCAGATCTTCCTATCAGTATACTTTGACCATGCAGTGATATGGAGCCTGATCTCCCACTTTTTCCATTATCAATATACTCTCACCATGCAGTGACAAAACCCACCAATATAGAGTCTTTCACCCTATATACTTTTACCATGTGGTGAGAGAGAGTTTTTACTATTATCAGTATACTCTCATCATGGAGTTATCTGGATCCTTTACACCTGCTTTTACTATTACCAGTACACTCTAGCCGTGCAGAGTCTTTACTGTTATCAGTTGACTCTAATCATGCAGTGATACATAGCATTTCTACTGTCAGTATATTCTCACCATGCAGTGATATAGATATATCAATATACCTTACCTTTACTCTTAATACTGTACTCTCACCATATAATGATATAGAGCCTGGAGATCAGTATGAGGATTGTTGTGTCATACAATTGATCAGTTTTCCTCCTGCTCTGACAGAGTAACGTTACGACGCTCCTATGGAAAAGTCAGAAAGGAAAAATCCAATAGGCTGTCAGTAGGAAATCGGTGAGTTCCCCTAATTAATACAAACCAATGGCAACCAATATACCATAACATAGGCTTCTGCATTACTATAATGCACTACCTGCACTACCTGATGCATTATCAGTGTTAGAAAGGTGAATGTGTAATTCTCTATGTAACATAAAGAATCTTGCCCATATTACGCAATGATGCATATGAGAGACAGTGCGTGTATGAGACAGAGAAGTTGTGTTAGTAATTGGAGGTGACAGTGTCTGTGCATGTCAGTGGTCTCTTCTGTATTTTCACCACTTTGCGCTGCTCTGTCCAAGCATTTGCCCTTTTATCATCCTGTATGTTAAGTGCTACTGTGCGTCTGCAAATCTGCAGGGAGCCCTCGGAGAGCCCGTCCCGGTCCTCAGGGCCGCCATTCGTGCCTTTCTCCTGGTTCACCGACAGTACCAGAGCCTCTGCTGCCTGCGGCACCCCCTCCTTCTCCCTAAAGGCTGCCTCTCAGAGCTGCAGTCCCCGAAAGTCCAACTCCCAGGTAACACTGCTGTCTTTGTGTGGCCACCCCTACCCTGGACCTGGTGGGGTTCAGTATATACAGGCACTAAAAAGGAAACCTATGCACTTTATCACTAGTAGTACGCACTTTATCAATAGTTGATAGTAGTTTACCTTTAAATTATCATTTAACATGTATTTCTGGTGTATATTAATTTGACATTTTTCGAATGTATAAATAAGCTTTTGAAAATGAATGCCAGGGAAAGCACTCACCATGTCAATGGCCCTTAGAAGGCTGATTTATAACTGCATGATACATCCAACTTCACATGTTCTCTAGTCTTTATTTTCTACATACCCTTCCCATTTAATGGAGTTAAGTCAAAAACCTCAGGATATTGGAAGAGAATGTGAATCCCTACTTTTTTCTTTTAAAACAAACTGAGTAGACAAGACAATAGTATAATACAGTAAACATAAGGCTGTTATTAATATTCACCTTTACATATTATAATTGCTCGCCCACACTATGCTGTGTTTCTGATGCAAATTATTAGTTGTGCTTACTGCAGCCTAATAGTTTGGCTTTGTGAAGACAACAAGCTGAGGAAAGAGGAGTAAAAAGACTGAACCATGACATATTCTCCAAATGCCAGTGTCATTTTCCAAATAACCCAAATGGACCTCCAGCATTGCTGTGCTTCTAGACTGCTTCTTGGCATGTGTGCATGTCACCAATCGTACATTAGTCTCTTGACTTAACTGGCTCACCTGCACCACTGGGGCAGAACACAGCTGTGCCTTAATAAGAGGGTAAAACAAATACTAAGGCACCAGGGAGGAGATGAGAGAGAGGGAGCAGTAAGGATTGCAATCCTTTCATACCTTTTTGAAGTCCACCCATAGCTCCCACAAGCTGGAAGGCTCTGAAATTGATTTGAGAGGCTGAAGCTATGATTCAGCCACTGTCGAGGGCCCATGGTAAAAGAGGCCAGATTCCAGCATCTGAGCCCATTGATTGAGCACAAACATAAGATGTCAACCCCCGCTGTGTCGTCTCATCTCTGACAGAAACTTTGAGAGGCTTTTATCTGTTGACCTGCCAGAGATGCAGCCAGATGACTTCCATTATGTTATCCCTGCTTGAATGCCTCAGATGATAT
This sequence comes from Megalops atlanticus, assembly GCA_019176425.1. Classification (NCBI taxonomy): domain Eukaryota; kingdom Metazoa; phylum Chordata; class Actinopteri; order Elopiformes; family Megalopidae; genus Megalops; species Megalops atlanticus. The sequence continues at coordinate 44,076,699 of CM032875.1, read as the reverse complement.
ATCTGCATTTTCAAGAAGCGGTAAAAAGTTATTGATCCCTTCATATTTTAGCTGAATGGAACAGTAAGTAAATTATGCACTGTAAATGCCATAACGTGAGAATGCAGACTTCCTCCTGGTTCAAAACTTGCTTCACGTGGATACAAAAGATATCTCAGTGCATCCATGCGGTGCAGAATGCTGATGATGGAGAAGCAAGAATTTTGGAAGCTAATGGATCTTGATCATATCCTGGAAAACTCTCACAGAATTAGCTGAGCCAGTGTGATTCTAAGGACTATAAAGGCAGATGAAGAACTCTGCCACTGCAATGGTATACTATTAGCTCTAAGGCTGGGTAAGTGAAGACATCACAGGACTGGGTTCTGTTTTTCCTTCAGTAAAGAGGCCAGTGATGTCACATTTAAAGCAATCCAGTTACTTTCCATTTCTATGTTTCCTTTCAACCTGATCTTATTTTCCTCATACTTCAGTATGGATTATTTTGAGGTGAGAAAGAACAGGAAAGCACTGATATCCCAAAGAAATGAAAACACTAAATGGTGAAAAATTGTTGAGGTTTGGACTCCCTACTCAAAAAAAAATGAACAGCAGCCTTAGAAACAATACATTCTGTTTTCTGTTTTGTCTTGTGATTTGCACAAAGGAAGGTGAAGAGGTGCATTGGCCTGGCTGCCCTCCATAATGCATTGTATCATTGGAGCAGGGGGGGAACGCTATTAACCGGGTCTGATTTGCCAGCTTCAGATCCACGTCAGTGTCACTGACCCACTTTCTGACCCCTGTTTCTATGGTAACCCCACAACCAGGGCCAAGGATCACATGTAATGGGGTCCAGCGGACTACTCTAGATCGACGCTGTAAGGAGATTTAAATAAAGGCTTTGTCTAAACTAGGCCATATTTGTCAATCCCACAGAACCACTTTGAAAAGAAAGGGCCTTAATACAGTTACTAATGTAACATGATACAGTCAGCAATACAATTCAATTTGCATGTTGTCATTTACCATTCTTGAATGTAATCTGGATTCAGAAAGAGTTTGTTTAAATAAACCATTGTAGCTGTCATCTGCTGGGCAGGCGAATACAAACAATACCTCTCAGTTGACAGATGAGCTAGCAGCTCTGAAGCTGGATTGCTACTGGAGCAATCCTGGTGAAATCAATATCCAAGCCTCTCCAGAAATCTAATGTATGACCACAAACCTAACAGGCAATAATATGCCTGAAAAATTTTCATTAATATCTCACATTTCAGTCAAAGAAGCTGTTACTCTACCACTCCTCCTGCTCTGTGGCTTTTCTCCAATTTCTGGAATCAGAATGATTTGCACCTTTTCAGAGACTACCCTTTACTGTGTTGCTGTTGGAGAAGCTCTCACACACTCTTGCCATATCCCAAGCTGACAGTCTCACCCTTGCCTTATTTGTGAGTTCAACTCTTGATGCAGAGCGTTTGGCCTGTGTTTTTTACGGGTCTTACTCATGGGTCTGCATAGCAATTAGAGCCTCCATTGAAAAACAAAGCCCATTAAATTCCCCCCTGGCTGCCTGGCCAGGGATAATGGCTTTCTAATAAGCATGGTATCTGGGGAGAGGCAGCTGCTGCCTCTGTTACTTCCCCCTCGGTGCACAGTGGCACTGATAGGTCCTGTTATCCACTTGCGGCCAGTTCCAACCATGAACCAGGAGAATGAGAGCGAGAGTTTAATTTTGTGGTGCAGAGCTGCATTCGTAACCAAAAGGTTGCTGGTTCAACTCCCACACAGGACAAAGGCTGTTGTACCCTTGGTACCCCCTAAGGTACTTAACTTGAATTGCCTCAGAAAATACCGAGCTGCATAACTGGATTACATCTAAAAACTGTCAGCCGTATGGGCCACTTTGGATAAGAGGAACCCGAGGAAACAGTGGGTGATGACTATCACCTGCAAACTAACCCCGTTCTCCATCCCCTTCCAGGAGTCTACCTTCAGTGATGAGGTATGCCCGCGGAGTCCCCGTGTATCCAGCAGGTCGGTAGCAGAGTCCCGGTCCTCACACCCCTACACGACCCTCTCCCAGTCTTCGGATGAGGTGAGAAACCTCCACCAGGGGTCGTCCTGTCCTCCTCAATGGACAACCCATGACTCTCCCCGTCATGGAAAAGCTTTTTTTCCCCGTTAGAACAAGCCCAAAGTTGACATTTTCCACAACACTGTCCCACAGGAAGACGAGAAGCCACTCCACAGGTCAGAGAAGGTTAAGAAAATCCTTCTGGGTAGTGAATAATCTGTCCCAGCTCCTTACAGTCAGTCTTGTTAGATGTGCTAATGAGGCAATGAATTATCTCTGGTGAATAACTCACCCCCCTGCTTGTATGCTCCAGCAGCTCAGTGCTCATGGAGTTGTGACCTGCCTTTTGCCTAAGCTTCACTACCAGATAGGGAGACCCCACTGGCTCACACAAGTCCCTGTGGTGTACTTGCAGCAGGGAACAAGTTCTGGGCTGGCTTGTCAGCAGGCCGCCTCCTCTGTGGCTCTGGTTCATTTTCACACAGCTCTGTAATCCACTGTGTGTTTGGGTCTCTGCAGATTGCTGCTGAGGATGGGAGGAAAAGGTCTGACTGTATTACAGTCTCAGATAGCAAGGGAGTTATAACCAGCACCATGGACCAGCTGTTGGCTAACAGATAAACAGCGAGATCAGCAGTCATATGGATTGTCTGAATGCATATATAACATGCAAACATGGGCTGAATCACAGCTATAACATGACTTACATTTACTGTAATGACACCCCTGTATCATGCTGTATTTCCCATAATATGAGAGCCACCTTCTAGAATCACTGCAGTATGTGAAGACATTTTTATTTTCTAATTTTCTGGAACTGATCTCTACCTCTCTAGCTCATGCACAGATATGTATATCTAATGTATGCATACCTAATGTTTTACTATTATGCTGACATCAACACTGACCTATAGTCCATGTGTGACTCTAGAGGTCTGACCAAACTGCATTGTACCCCACATCTGAAAGAAGAGGTGTGAAACTCAGGAGGAGTGGTGCTCAGATTAAACTGTGCTGATTTCTGTGTGTGTGTGTTTTGACTGATACCTGGGTCCTGCTCTACAGCTCCTGGATGAGCCCCTATGCTTGGTGTCAGCGTGGACTACCCAGCAGGTGTGTCAGTGGCTCAAAGGCTTGAACATGGAGCAGTATATCCCAGAATTCACTGCCAGAGACATAGATGGGGAGCAGCTGCTGCAGATGGACGGGAGTAAACTGAAGGTGGGTGGAGCAAGAGACCTGCGGGCAAACAGAAGTACCACAGTAACTCCAGCTATTGCTGCACTCCACTGAAACTTGCTCTACTAAAATTTGCTATATCAATGCCATAGTCACATCGAATTTCTATTAACTTATTTGATAGATACACATATCACATCTAAAGTGACTTACAGATTCTGGAAGGCATACAAACAGATTTCTCTTTGCATTGTTCTCTGAAGTAAATTGACAGTGAACATGTTTAATTGGACTTACCTAGCATCATTCAGCCTGATTAGTATCATTGACCTGATGTACTCTTGGTACATCCATCAAAAGACTTACTAGATTTGACAGATCTATTGACTTTTTAACTAAGATATCTGATATGAGCTTCCAGCTTAGTTTACATGGTTATAATTGGTTTGTTCACCAGATTTTCTTATTCAGGGTAAATTGCAAAACTTGCTCATCATTTTAAATTTTAGACATTCAGCAACCCATGTATACAGATTTTTTCTAAAGTGAATGAAGTGAAGTCCCTTGTTTTAATTCACAGCAGCAGAGCCTTGCTGTTTTAGGATTCAAACACAAGACACACTGGTACAGAGTGCTGTAGATATATGTTAAATGATTACACCTGGATGCAGCGCTCATTGTTTTAACGGAACCATCTTTGCCCTTCAAGTCACTAAGTTAAAGAACAATCTTTGTCCAGAACCTTCCAGTCAGACCAATAGTTTCACCAACAACACCGCTACATTAATGACCCTTAACATAGTAAAGAGAGGATAACTTTGTGATAACAAGTAGACATGCAGCCACAGCCCAGTAAGGCTGAGACTGCTAAGCTGGCAGGCTACTCTTCTCCCTGTTTCCTCAGCAGCTAAGCGATCCCCACATTAATTCTCAGGCAGAGCTATGAGACGCTGACCTTTGTGAGCAGGGCTGTACATCACAAACAGGGTGACGCCCTTCTGGATCCATACAGTGTGCACACAGAGGAATGTAAATCACATCAGCCAGTGCCAGGGACTTGGGGGTGACACTGCAGAACAGTCTGCCTATAGGGTGGAGTCCAGTCAGCATGCTACTGAGCATGCCCATTAAACAGTGCCAAGGCAGAAAAAATACCAGCAAACGGAAGGTTACTCTGAGTTTTATTCTCAGAAGTAAAGGATTAAAATGGCCATGCTTTTACTTCAGTTTGTGTGGCTTCAGCTGGCAAATGCTAAACAACAGAGGATTCACAAAGTGAAGATGGAATGCTTTTACACCTGCTCTGGAATTTACTTTCCATCAGCATCTCTATTAAATGTTGTCTAGTATCTTCCTGACTGAACTCACTGCAATGTGGTAAGCAACTTGATTCTCTTGAGTATGGTCTTTTGTTGCCCTCTAATGGTGTGGAGTGAAAACAACACTGCTCTTCAAATATTAGTAAAATGGTTCTATTGATTATGTATTATGCTTAGGTGTTGTTGTCCATCTTAATACACATCTCAATAAAGTTTGACTTTGCTCAAATATAAAAATATGCACTCTTTGCATTGGAATAAGTCCTAACACACACCTGACTGGGATGAACTATGATTTAGCCACAATATATTATTAATTATGCCCCGCTGTTCCAGTTGTCTTTGGATTCATTCACAGATGAAATAGCTTGATTAAAGGATCCTAACAGATCTTGCCCTGCCGTGTGTACCTGGCTATCTCTGTGCCTGTGATATGTCTGTTGCACAGGGGCTGGGGGTGAGCAGCTCCTCGGACCGCAGCGCACTGAAGCGCCGCCTCAAAGACATGCACGCCGCTGCAGAGAAGGAGCGCAAGGCCCTGGACAAACTGGAGAAACAGAAGGAGAAACAACGCAGGAAGGACCAGGAGCAGCACAAGAGCTAGAGGCCACCAGGGGGAGCATGTGCAAGCACTTGCCCACACACACACACACACACACACACACACACACACACACACACACACACACACACACACACACACACACACACACACACACATACAACTTTATGTCATGTCTTAGAAATTCAAAATATAAAGCATAACACAAAGACATCCAAACAAAATGATATATTTTAGATTTTGTTTTGTTCTTTTATTCATTTCTTCAGTTAGCACTGGTCTCAAACCATTGCGTTTCTTTCCTTACTAAAATGTAAAAGAGGAAGCCATGATCTGTCAGAGGGAAGGAAGCTGTTGCCTCTAGCAGTTTGAAGTTTAAGTGTTGTTTTCCTACTTATGTCATCCTTGGTGTGAGTTATCATTGTGTGGAAAAAAACTATGCTAACACTTCCTCTGAAACCAGATGAAACCACTATACCACGACCACCACTACCACCAGTCCTGAACTGTGGTTTAGATTTCTGCCTCTTACAAAAAAGTAATATAAGGAATTCATCTCTAAATACATAATTCAATGCCACTTTCACATGTATTTTTGTATGCATGTAAGTAAAAGTATGTTGAAGTTACATTCAACCAGTTACAGTATGCATGAAATGCATGGATGAAAGTGGAAATAATTGTTGCCACCATCTGCAATGAATATTTTGACATATTTAAAAATATCTTCCTCATGTTTTGACTTTTCTACTTTTACCACATAATGATACAACAACATTAATGACATTTGAGATATACTGTTCATAAGATATGCTTGGGTGAAAGGTCCTAAAGTAAATGGCTCACAGTGTGTAGTTGTGTCTATTTGCTTTGTCATTGTTGTTTTTATTTCATTTTGAAGTGCATTATTGCAAGGGCAAAAAGAATGCATGCTAATGTACACACTGTAATCTTGATATCAAATGGGCCAATTTTTTCTTATTCATGAAAGGCAGCAGTGGTTGTCAGTATTGTGTTGGTTCCCACATATTTAATACATCAAGTATACATTGCTGGCATCCTAATGCAGTGCTATGGCTCCTTTCACCTTCACAGTCTATGGAGGAATGACAGTACTGCCATTTGGCAGGATAACATTGTTATGTCTTTTGTCTCTCCGCTCATAAGACCACAGCTCCACAGATTGTTATAAGTATTTCTCCAGGCATTCAAAATGAAGTAAAGGTGTACAATTTGTTGTCCCAGTCAATAATTAAAATGAATTCAGATGGCAGCAAAGACAAAAACTATTCTACATCCCAGCAAATGCTTAACATTTTGGAGCATCATCATGAGAATGTGTGTGTGTAAGGGGCTGCAACATCTTACTCATTCGAACAGATCTGGTAGGGCCTCAATTCAGAAAGTCTCTAGTTAAACAGAAATTAGTGCCATGATTAAAGCAGAAAAGATTAATGGTCAAAAAAATCTTAAATGTAATGATAAAGTGACCACTCAGTAATCAAAAAAGTTCCAGACCACAACTGGGCACACCTGCTCAATGCATTTCATTCAGAAATGCTACACTCCCATTCCAAAACACATTAAACCATTCTTGCTTTTGTGGTCTGCAGGCTCTGGTATGAACAAACACCAGTGCCTCGGTTTCTCCTCCAAGTCTTGTGTTTTTTTTTCTGTTGCATCTATTTAATCTGTAGTAGGTTTGGCAGCTCATTAAAATCCCAATAAAGGCACTGTCTGCTATGTTTACATTTTTGATGTGCCAGTATTTTATTTTGCCAGTTGCTTGACATTTGTCACAATGACAAATTGTGAAAATTTGTGCCAAAGGTATTCTTGCCCTAATACCACGTTCACTTGTGACCTTTTTGTTTTCAGACACAAAAGCTACAAGAATTTGACTCTTAGCACATTCAGAGTCACTTTCACTAAGCTCTTTGCTCTTCTTCAAATGATTCTTCCAGCTTTTCAGAACAGCTACCCCTTAGACAAATCTTTCACATCTCACACAATAATACTCTGTGTTTTCCCTGTAATCCTCCCAACATTATCATACATTATCATCCCTCTCCCTACTGTTTCAACTGATTTATTTTACATCCTCAAATCACACCTGCAGTGTCTCTCTTAGAAGGGGTGACCGAGCCGATCAGCTGCACCAGTTACACAAATATATCTTTATTACTAATGAGGAATCAAGGATCCTTCAAGCCCAGCTATTTGAACCACTCTTTTATTATAGTAATGACATCACTGCAGGTGAGCTGCCCCATTGCTCACTTGACAACTGCATGGATATATAAAGGTGTTTTTGCCGTTTTGAAAGTCAATTGCCAGGATTGTCAGGATTTTAAATGAAATTATCACTTACAACTCAATGGCTAAGATTTTCACCACACTGCACAATAAAAAGGAACAACAATTTATAAGGATTTCTGTGTTATGAGGTCACTTCCATTGTGTTGTTTCTCTCTAATCAAAATACTGAAATACTGAAAATAAACAATGATAAAGGGTCATAATACCAACTTCTCCTCTGTGTGACCTTTTTAACGAACTGAAACGTTGACAGATTGACTATTGTCTGTACTGTTTGTCTATGTAATTGTGAGGGCTTGAGGCCTCAACATATCCCAAACAAAGCTACCATTTTATGTAGAGTCTGAATTGAAGCCCTCTCTAATTTCTCTCATTGACTCATGTAATTTGTATTGTTAGAGTTACTCAACATGACTAGGTAGCTACTTATGCCCCAAGGTTGGGTTCAGTTCCAATGTAAATTGTAATTCATGAAACAATTCTAATTCAAATTTCATTAAGTGGGGAACTGATCATAAATTGAGATGTAAAGAATCTTCCATCAATGGAATTTAATTTGATTTGAATTCAGAAATTTTGAATTGGAATCGAAAACAGAATTTGAATTGGCGCTTTTTAATTAAAGGACATGATGCACTTGAAATTGACTGATAATCCCAGTTTTGTCATGAGGAGTTGAAATTTGAAAGGAGTTTAAGCACTAACCATACTTTTCGGTTCATTTATGACAAGGTTTTACTTTGTTCAAGTTCTTATCGTGTTCTGTCGGTGTGTTGATCAAAGTAATAATTCAGCCTAATTTCACCTTTCAATACTAGCATTTTTACCATGGAGCGAGTATATGGGGGGAGGGTCACTGCAACCTACAATTAGGCTATCCTGTCTCTGCTATGGTGTACATAGGCTTAAGTTGATTAGCTAAAAAATAGCGAGAGGGAGCGAATTGTATTATTTTTATTATTGTTGGCATTTAGCAGACGCTCTTATCCAGAGCGACTTACATAGGTTACACTTTTTTACAATGTTATCCATTTATACAGCTGGATATTTATTTATATGAATTGTGCCCTCATAGCATCAGTCCCATCATGAAAAAAGCAAGCAGTGAAATACATACATACTTAGATTGCATAGGGCCGCGATACAGCCACACTCTGCTCTACTTTTGCAGTAGCTACATTTTGCAAAATCCCTCCCATCTAACCAATGTTTTCCTATCTAACCAATAAAATTACGGTATATTCACAGTAGGTCAAAGCAACCAATCAGCGTTAACGATATTTGCCAGGAAGATGGCGATCGCACTTTGTGACGTTTGAATAGGAGAGACATTTGGACACATTTTGTCTTATAAATATTGGAGAACAATCAAATTTCAGGTAATGAACAAAAAATTGACTTTATCTTTGTAGAAACTACTCACTGACAGACCATATGCATGATGTGTTTCTCCGCTAGCCGGGGTATCGAGTTACCGGTAGGGAAATAATTAACGAGCTACAGCTAACGTTAACTAGCTAGTAGTAGCCGTTCTGTTTCGACTGAGAGTCTTTTGGTAGTTAACGTACCTAGAGCTAACTTAAATACTTGGTTAGGCAGTTAGGTGATCATATCTAAAATCTGTTAGATCGATAGACTAAACACTTTTCGTCGATAATGTAAAACTAGCCATGTAGCTGTCAAGATGAAACATTAGCGATTGTTCTCGATGAAATGAACAGCTAACGTCAGCTGAAGTAGCTTCACTGTCTTGAGAACCCCTCACAGAACAAAGCATAGCTGCGTTGGGATTTGCTGATACCAGTTTTAGCTCAGCTTCAGAAAATTGTAGTAATGAGGCATAGTAGCTGAGGGCTACGTGTAGCTACAATTTTGCACATTTCACATCCGAAATAAGGAGGCATAGTAACATTGTATACTTAGCAGTCTAAATTCACTTAGGGCTAGCTAACCTAAACTACCGAGTTGAATATCAGATTGTCAAAATGGATAACTTGACAGAATGTAAAGTGCTCACAGCTGCAATCCAATCAATTTAGTGTACACTTTAATTCGCAGTAGAAGAGTCTTGTGCTCCTCTGTCTCTGGACGGTACGACAGCCGTGTTGATGGGTTGCGCTTTACTTTCGGTAGGATGAAGGTGGTCAATCTGAAACAGGCCATTTTGCAGGCGTGGAAGGAGCGCTGGAGTGACTACCAGTGGGCCATCAACATCAAGAAGAATTTTCCCAAGGGAGCCAAATGGGACTACCTCAACTTGGCAGGTCAGTGTGGAGAAAGATGTCTACTTACAGTTGTCCAGCTCCATGTCCATTCAGTTCTGCTTGTAGGGTTGTTTATCCATCAGGTTTTTGTCATTTTGCAGTTGATTTTCAACATCCTCTACAAATGGCACTCAATAGGAGTACTGTGTAGCAATGATTTTTCTTACTAAGTACAGGAAAATAATTCTGTTCTGTGCTTGTTCTATAAAGGGTTTGCCAACTATGATCATAAGCTAAGGGTTTACCTCATTTCTGACAAACTGGCTTGTTATTGTTCCATTTAATATTAGTAATGGTGAACATTTATGGATTTTGAGTAATTACTGTTGGCCTTGTTATTCAGATTATTCTTGATACCAAACAAACTTAAATGTAAAAATTCCTTTGTTGTTGGGAAATGCTTGGAATGAGAGAATACCAGATGTAATATTTGTGTCTCTCCCCTTGCACAGAAGCTCTGCTGGAGCAGGCCATGATTGGCCCATCGCCCAACCCCCTGATCCTGTCCTACCTGAAATATGCCATCAGTTCCCAGGTGAGGAAGACGGGATCCCTTAGGACCTTTGGGAGTACGGCTGACCCAGCTCTGCTGTGGGACAGTGTCAGGCAGGGAAGTAAAGCAGTGCTTTTGAGTTTAACGACCCTGCAGTAGACTGCAGTCCAATCCAGGGGCCATACTTTTAACTGGCGTCTTCACAGAAAGAACAGTTGCTGTGTTAGACTGTTTAAAATTGTCAACCCTTCCGTCTATTTGATGCTAAACTCACTGTTTCTGTCCTTGTCTAGATGGTGTCCTATTCAAGTGTACTGACAGCAATTAGTAAGGTGGGTACCTGTTTTGTTGTTTCCAATGCCGTTGCTCATCAGAAAGGCTGTGTCACCCTCCACTGTTGCAGTAGATCCGACAAACCAACTGTTCTTTCTCTGCATCCCCTAGTTTGACGACTTCTCCCGAGAGCTGTGCGTCAAGTCTCTGCTGGAGATAATGGACATGTTCTCCCATCGGCTGAGGTACAGCCAGTCAGTTACCGTGCCCCAACTCCTCAAGGGCTTGCCCTGGTCAATATTATTACCCTCCACTGTAAAAGGCCGTTGTGTGAGAGGATAAATGGTGTTGCATGTAAAAAAACATTACATGAGAGTGTGTTCCCCTGGCCCCTGCCGCCCACGTGGCTGATGCACTCCCCCCTCCTCCTCTCTCTGCCAGCTGCCACGGGAAGGCGGAGGAGTGCATCGGGCTGTGCCGCGCCCTACTGGGCGTGGTGGTGTGGCTGCTGCAGGGCTGTGCCTGGTACAGCGAGCGGCTGCGGGAGCAGGGCGAAGCCGCCGGGGGCGAGGCCAGCCTGAAGGCCTGCCAGGAGCGCCTGGAGGGCCTGATGCTGAGCACCAAGAACAGGGCGCTCATCCACATCGCCCGGCTGGAGGAGCAGAGTGAGTCCTGCTGTGTGTGTGTGTGTGTGCGCGTGTACATCCATGTTTTAGCTCAGTGGTGGGCCATGTTCTTTTTTTGTGAGTCCTTTTTTTTTTTTTTTTTTTTTGAAGACATTTTTGAGATGTCCCTTTAGAACCTTGACATCCAGGGGTTCCGGAGTAGCTCATTGGTGAAGGCGCTTGGCTCGAGCGCATGCTCAGGTCTGTGGCCTGGATGTGATCTCAGCTGCGTCATCGGCCAACGATGACCAGGGGCCCACAGCAGCGGAACAGATTGGCTTTGTTCTCTCCGGGGTGAGAGTGGGTCGGCCAGGGAATCCCCTGTTTTACTGCTCTCGGGAACCCTGTGAAATTTATGAGTTGCTTGTGTGATGCCAGCTGAGTAGCGTCTATCCTCCAATTAATGTCCACTCCGCTGTAGTTTGCTGTATGATTTGCAGTCCCAGAAATTTCTGTTGGCTGCGTGTCAGCTTTGCAAGGTTGAATTTTGTCTCCCTTCAAAGCTACTTCTTGAGTGCAGAGGTGGATATAATATGTCTTGGTGATAAAACATACAGTTGACTAATCCAAAGTAATGTTGTGTAAAGGGGAAAAAAAAAACAAATGTTGTGTACTTATGTTGGTGTACATATACATAATTGCAACAAATGTGTTATCTCAGTAGTCATTTAATTGTGTTTCTTGACCTTTCTGCAGATTCTGTGCTCTTTGAATCATTTACTATAAAGGATTTCATACTGAAAGGTATGCTTAGAGGCTTTTTCTCCCTTTGTTTCCATAAGCTTCTTGGTCAAGCATAGAGCAAGCAGTAACAAGAGTAGCAGACAACCTCAGCAGTCTAAACAATCAGACGCTGAGAAGCAAGCTGGAGGAGTGCCTGGCATTGGTGAAGAGGTGAGAATACATAGACTTTTACTAGTTTCTGCGTTAACTTTTCCTGTATTTGTCTGGAGGGCTGCCGCCTAAGTCTTAATTCTTTAATATAATATGAATTGAATAGTTAGGAGAGCTATAGTTAAGAGAAATTTTTCATAATTTGGCAAAGGCTGTAGCAAAAGCTGCGATGTCCTTAGGTTTTTTGTTAGAGGGTGTGTTGAAATTAATTAGGCCATTTGGGACACAGTGTGGTGAGAGAGGGGCTGATGTCACAGAACGGGAATCTGGTGAGAAGCCACAGTGCAGTTGAGGTGAGGCTCATAATTGGCCTCCATTTCTCCCACCCCCTTCCCCTAGTATTCCACAGATGCTGGCGGTGCAGTCGGACCCGCCGCTTCACACCTCCTTCCCCTCAATCCACGCCTTCATCATGCTGGAGGGCACCATGAACCTGACTGGAGAGACGCAGCCATTGGTGGAGCAGCTCATGATGATCAAGAGGATGCAGGTGTGTTAGGGTGTCTGACCCAGCATGCACTACACAGCTACCACTCATGCGCAGATTCAGCGTTTGCCCAGCTTCAAGTTCAGAGCAGGACCTGGCTGTTTGAGTCCATTTCACCAGCCGCAGAGTTTTGTCATGTGTATGCAAGAATTCAACTGCATCGACTTGCTCTGTGTTTAATTAGTGCTGTTGGTTATCCATGTCCCTCTCAAACCCAGAGTTAGATCAAATTCAAACAAATCAGGAAGCTGTGTCTGTTTTGACAAAATCTAGTCTGTCAAGACCTCCACTACCAAGACTTTAACTTGGTTAAAATGGCAGTCCACTACCATCTTCTGACTATGAGAACACTCTATGATCCTCTGAATCCCAGGCTCAGGTGGTACATGCCTACATGCTAACTGACTGTGTGGTATTTGTACCCCTCCTTAGCGCATTCCAGCCCCTCTGTTTGTACTGGAGATCTGGAAGGCCTGCTTCACGGGGCTAATTGAGTCACCAGAGGGCACCGAGGAGCTCAAATGGACTGCGTTCACCTTTCTTAAGGTTCGTCACAAGAACCTGAGCAGGCACAAACAGCACTGTCCTTGTTGTTTGGTACAGATAACTCTGTTCTGAGGCCATAAGGAGTGTTCCATGACAGTTTTTTTTTACAGAGCATCTTCTATTTCTTGTCTCTCGTTCTATTTCTCAGATCCCACAAGTGCTCCTCCGACTGAAAAAGTACCCCCAGGGAGAGAAGGTACAGGTAGATCTGCGTTTCCTTTCGCCATTTTGCTATTTTTCTCCGTCCTCCTGGTGCAGGATTGCATGTAAGGCCACAGCATTGTCATTGCTGATGTCCCTCAGAAGCCCCTGTTTTCTCTGTTTGGACCTGTTTGCCTCAGGACTTCATGGAGGATGTGAACGTTGCCTTTGAGTACCTGCTGAAGCTCACGCCCTTGCTGGATAAGGCTGACCTGAGGTGCAAGTAGGTATCTCATTCTGCAAAGGCACACCCCCCCCAGAGATGCCATAGCAACTCACTAATGGTCGTGAGCGGGTTTTCGGCTCTCTGACGGCTTGTGTCTGCGATCCTGTTCTCTTGCAGTTGCGACTGTCTCAGCCTGCTGCTTCAGGAGTGCAACAAGCTGGGCCTGCTGTCTGAGGCCAACACCGCCAGCCTCACTGCAAAACGGTACGGGGCGCCTCCCACTTCTGAGCCATGACCTCACAGGAAGTATTCCTCAAGACCAGCACTAACCCCTTTCATCCTTCCCTCCTGCTCTGTTCTGTCTTTCTGCTCTTCTCTCATGGTGCACAATCCCTACTTCCTATCCCACCGTCACCTCCTGCTGCTTGTTCCACCCTCCCTGCTGGCTCCCATCTCCTGTTTCGGGGTTCCGTATCTCTGTCTCCTTGCTCCGCTTCTCCACCCCCTTCCTCTCTGCCTGTCCTTTCCTGCGCTTTCATTTTCTTCAGGGCTGAGGACAGGGAGTACGCCCCACGTCTGAAGACTGCAGAAAACGCAAACATCCAGCCCAACCCAGGCCTCATCCTGAGGGCCGAGCCCACCGTCACCAATATCCTCAAGGTGCCCTCCTGCTCCGGCCGTTTTACACTGTGGACTGCTAACACTGCAGCTCAGATTCATTCTAACTGGGGTGTGCTTTGGCTTTAACTTTTAGTGATGATATGAGCAAGGTGTGAAATTGATGTCTGCTAGCCTGTAAGTGCAGGTAGACTTTCTCTCTGATGGCTTAAAGTTGTAAGGTCACTAACAAGTGAACTCAAGCCAAGCCATAAATGGGGCAAGTTCAGACAAAATACAGACCAAATTAAGGAGGGGGGGGTGTGGCAGGACAGATGGGGAAGTAAATTTAGCTGTTAGGGTGTTTTGCCAGAGGTTTTAGTTAATAATATACAAAGTTGATTCCATACATATGTGTGCCTCACAGGATCCAGGTAAAATGTAGCTTGATTCGCAATAAATTATTTTGGCTGGTGAAAAATCTGGCTAGCTGGTGACTTTTTTTCCCATCTACCAGCCATCCTGAGCTGTGGACCATAAAGTTAATTTTGGTACCTGTATGAGGCAGGTATTGTCTCCTCTCGGGGTACTAATAAAATAAAAAGAAAGTTTTATAAGGAACAAAAGCCGTAACGCTTGTCTTGGAGCATTACTCAGAGTCGAGCGCATTTGTAGATTTAATCTGGGCTTCACTCTCTAGAAAAGGAAAAAAAATAACAGGACAGGTATCAGTGTTCTTCCACTGACTTGGCTGTAGGATTTGATGTAATATTTATTATTAGCCTGTCTTAATGTATGATTAACACTGCTGTTTGCAAGCCCCTTTTGCTTTCCATGGACCGTTAGTGTGTTTCATGTCCTGCCTTCTGTCCCCTCCATACACACCTGTCTCACTCTCTCCCTTTCTCTACAGACTGTGGATGCTGATCACTCCAAGTCTCCAGAGGGGCTGCTGGGAGTTCTGGGTCACATGCTGTCCGGGAAGAGTCTGGATCTCCTCCTGGCCGCTGCCGCTGCCACTGGAAAACTCAAGTCCTTTGCCAGGAAATTCATCAAGTGAGACACAAAGGCTGTTCACACAGAACCAAATATAAACAAGGCCTGCAGCAGTACATCAGCACAATGTACCAGTGCATTGCAGATATCCCAAACATCAGTGCCCCTTGATGCAGCTCAAATCCGTACCAATACAGCATAGCATCACACTGCTTAGTGTTCTGCCTTTTGTAGCCATATACCTCTGGTCTCTCAATGAGAGATGTAAAAAGGAAGCTATTAGAGACCTTAGCACAAATCATTGTTGTCTGTCTTTGTGTTCCAGGCTCAACGAGTTCCCCAAGCACATCAGTGGCGAAGGATGTGAGTGCTTTCCACACGCCTGCACCATACCTTCAGCTCTTTCACCCTTAAGTATCCTGGAATTCTCTTGCCCCATTGCAAATGGAATCATTTTCAGTCGCTTCACGATGTTGTGGCTGTATTGTTTTTATATAGCAAACCCTGTTTTGAAGAGGAGTTATAGTCACCCGCTGTGAAGTTTGGGTGCTAACTTATGAGGGACCTCTAAATCTGGTAGCATCACAGACCGCCATGGTCCACCCATGTATGCCAGTGTGAGGTGTCTCATGTTAATGTGAATGTGTCCTGGTCCCCGTGCAGCCAAGTCCGCCTCGGTACGAGCCCTGCTGTTCGACATCTCCTTCCTCATGCTGTGTCACGTGGTGCAGACGTATGGGTCAGAGGTCAGTCGCCCACAGACGTCTCCCGTCTGTTCGCTCATGGTCTGTCTGTGTCTCCCATCTTCCTACACAGCAGGGGCCAGCCATTGAGTGGCCTGATAAGTTTGTCTTTCAAGGTCATCTTTAGCCATTTCTCCTGTGTCTGCCTGTTAATGGAGTCCTAAAGTTGAGTAGCCTCAAACTTTCAGCAGCCATGGTTCTATGTAAATGACATAAACAGGCTGTAAAAAATTGATTGTGCTTGGAGCTGAAATCTGCATGCTATTAAATTTGGTCTAGATGGTGCGTTGTATTCAGACACACTTTCTTGGGCCATTTTCTGCTTTGTGGGATTTGAATTTATTGTCTTGACATTTTTCATCTACAGGCACATTTATTTTCAAACTCAGAAATGGAAACAGCATTATGAAGTACTGTTGGATACAATTTGGAAGGAATATATTTTGTATAGCAAAGATGTGAAGAGAAACCATTGCAAGTATTCCAAAGAGCCTGCCCCCGCAATTGCACTACAGATCCACAGGGTGTCCCCGTCACACTCCTGTGTTTAGTCCACCCACTGAACTTCTGATTTCACTATCCACGAGGTCTTTTAGTCTGAAACATGCAGTTTTGTTACAAAGTGAGGTGCATGGAACATGAGCGCACCTTACGAATCCTCACCAAACTTGGGCCCTTGCAGGTGATCCTGTCGGACCCCAGCCCCTCAGGCGAGACCCCCTTCTTTGAGACCTGGCTGCAGACCTGCATGCCGGAGGAGGGGAAGACCCTGAACCCAGACCACCCCTGCTTCCGTCCTGAGTCCGGCAAGGTGGAGAGTCTGGTGGCCCTGCTCAACAACTCCTCTGAGATGAAGCTTGTGTGAGTGACTGCTTGGGTGCACACGAGGGCTCACGTGGCTAGATTAAGTCCTCTTTTCTCCACCTGTGCCAAGCTTGTTTCATTGTGAGCCTGTACAGATGGCGTAAGGTGGCGTAACTATTTTCTACCCCCTCCAATTTCCTGCCAGTCAGATGAAGTGGCACGAGATCTGCCTTAGCACACCAGCGGCCATCTTGGAGGTGCTGAATGCCTGGGAGAATGGGGTGCTCTCAGTGGAGTCGGTGCAGGTGAGCCTCTCTCTCCTCTTGCCCTCCTTTCATGTGTCTCCATGGTTCTGCATCTATTTAAATCCTTCTTACATCAGTGCTGCCCTGGAATAATGTGCAACCTGCACACTCGGTCCATTGTACATAAATGGCACATAGTGAGGCAAGTCTAATACAATGTCATGAGAATATGACCATGATATAGAGTAGTGATCCTTATCCATTTTCTTTGTGACGCAAAGGGGAATTTTGAAAGTATGTAAACATGATAGGAAATTGTGTGAACATAGTTCTGGTTTTGAGTTTGGGTTGGGCCACAGTAAATATCCAGCTGTTGAAATGGATAACATGTAAAAATGGTAAAGCCATGCTAGTTGGGTCTGGATAAGAGAGTCTGCAAAGCAAACAGTGATGTAACATGGTCTGGGGTCGCGTGCTTGACATTTGCACGTCTCGCTCTTACCCTGTCCTCTCTGTGTGTCCCTCCCTCGGACCCTGTCCCCCGTCCCCCGTCCCCCTCTGTGAGTGCAGAAGATCACAGACAACATCAAGGGGAAGGTTTGCAGCATGGCGATCTGCGCAGTGGCCTGGCTGGTGGCCCACGTCCGCATGCTGGGCCTGGACGAGCGCGACAAGCCGCAGACCATGATCCGCCAGCTCATGACGCCGCTGTATGGCGAGAACACACTGCAGTTCTACAACGAGCGGTACGCGCCAGCTGCCGTTTCTGCCGCCGGGCATTGTTTATGTTCTTAGGCCTCACCAGGCAACACACACACAGACACTGTTGTTGCCCCTCCTTCACTCCCTCTCATGGTTTGGTAACGCACCTCTTTGCTCAGCCTGGGGGACAAAGATCCCAGGTATCAGTCACCTTCTATCAGTGCAGTGTTAGGTTAAATGGAGAGCGTCGGCCTGACTTATAAGAGGCAGTGAGTGGGCAGGTTTGAATGCCGTTCCCCTTTGCTCAACGCTGAGTGTTTCCTCCCCTTCCCTCTCTGCAGGGTGGTGATCATGAGCTCTATCCTGGAGCACATGTGTGCTGACGTCTTCCAGCAGACGGGGGTGGCCCTCCGTCCGCCGGTGGAGGGGCAGGAGCCCGTCCCGTACCGCAACCTGCTGCCGGCACGCGAGCCCATCCGGGAGGCCCTGGGCAAGCAGTTCCGGGCGGTGCTGCGGAAGGGCTGGGTGGACAGCCGCGCCTTGCACCTCTTCGAGAGCCTGCTGCACATGGGGGGCGTCTTCTGGTTCACCAACAACCTGGTCAAGGTCAGTACGGGGGGGGGTAGGGTGGATGTCCCGGGCGAGTCATGCTTCTGACAACAAGACTGTTGAGAACAAGACTGGCTGCCCCACACGTACATGCCCTTACAGGAGTTCCTGAAAAGAGACAGCACGAAGCAATGGGAAGGAATTTCCCTCCACAAAGAGAGTCTATGAATGCAGTTGCATGGGAATACACTGCCAAGAGGAAAGGATGTGTGAGAATCCCACAAAAAGCACATATGGCATTTGTTTATTCTGAGACGAGACTGTGGCATGCGACTGGGCTTCAAAAAGCATGCATGAATAAATTCAGATAAGAGGATTATGATAAGCTCCCAAGAAGAGGAATTGTTACTTTTTTTTCTACGTTAAAAGCTAACCAGATTCCAGTGAAAGACCCAGCAGCCATGACCGTATATCCTTCTGGAAGGGGTATTGGTGTAGATTCATCATCTGCCCTCCCCTGTGAAGTAGTTTAAGATCCTTGAAAGCTATGTAAATGCTGTTCTTCACTGTTTTCATCATTAGAATGTCAGTGGTCATTTGTTTCAGGCATAACATTCAGAATTCAGCTATGCTGTCATTTGCATTTTTCCACTAAAGAACCATTCTGGATCTTTGCTGGTTCTGTGTTTTTATATTTGTGTGTGTGTGTGTGTGTGTGTGTGTGTGTGTGTGTGTGTGTGTATCAGGAGCTGCTGAAGGAGACCCGTCAGGAGTGGGCGATGCGTGCTGTGGAGCTGCTGTACAGCATCTTCTGCCTGGACACCCAGCAGATCACCCTGACCCTGCTGGGCCACATCCTGCCCAGCCTGCTCACCGACTCAGCACACTGGCACAGCCTCGCTGACCCGCCGGGCAAAGCCCTGGCTAAGTACGTGCCCCAGAAAGCTGAAGCCTTCCTTCTCACAAGCATTGCATTACATTACTGGCATGTAGCAGACACTCTTTTCCAGAGCGACGTGGATGCCATGTAAAAATCGCAACCTTTTTATACAGCTGGACATTTACTGAGGCAGTTCTGGGTTAAGTACCTTGCCCAAGGGTACACCAGCAGTGTCCCAGCGGGGAATCATACCGGCAACCTTTTGATTATGCAGCCTGCTCCTTACCACTATGCTGCACTGCCGCCCGGCACAGCATTAACATCCCTCTGTCTGTGTGCCTGCTCACAGGCTGTCCGTGTGGTGCGCCCTCAGCTCCTACTCCTCCCACCACAAGGGCCAGGTATCGGCCCGTCAGCGCAAGAGGCAACGAGAGGACATAGAAGTGAGGACTCGCCTGTGCACACACACCCACTCACACTCATTTGTAACTCATTTGTCACACAGGCGTCGCTGATGTTTGAGTCAATATTTCTTCATCCAAGTGTGTGATCATGATATGACATCATGATATATCTGTTGCAGCGATGGCACTTTTTGTTACAAGTTGTAATCGCTGTTAATATTATGATGACCCATAACTGCTGGATTTGGGGGTTCAAGCAGCGTGTGTATGACGGTTTCTTATTTGCCACAGGACTACAGCAGCCTTTTTCCACTGGACGACACACAGCCTTCCAAACTTATGCGTCTGCTGAGCTCCAATGAGGATGAGCCGGTGGTTCTTTCCAGCCCAGGTGAGCTGAATGCCCCCTGCCGCTTCAGTGACATCTACCTCAAATAGGAAATGTCTTTTTCCTGTTTACAGTAAGTCACTTTGTAAAAGATGAGCAGAAGCCCGCTAAAGCCTGCGGTTAATACGTGGGGTTCATTTCTACACATTATGCTTACAAAGTCAGCCTGATTTCAAGGGGAAACCTAGGTGGAATTGAGGGATTTTCAGGCAGGCAGTACAGGTTGAGGCAGGAAGAGCTCTGCCCCAGTGTCATCTCTTCTGTCTGTGTGAGCGCTTTAGCACTGACGGTGTGCTGTTTGTGCCTGCACCTCATTCCTTTCTGATCCCATCAAAGGAAACTCAGACAACCCAGGACCTCCCATGTAGTGACCCCTCAGTGTGTCATTGTGACAAATCACAATATACAGCAGTAATACATCAGCACATCCGGTGGAACTGAACAACCGTTTCATGTGAAGATATAGGAGTGAAATGATGGGCGCATGCACACAGTTCAGAAATGTTTTCATATAACATTTTGAAAATTTTTTGCACTTCCGTTGGCCAGGCAGAGGAGACTACTGCATGAAGCTGTAAATGTGTTCAAATGACCTGGGAAAATCTCAGTGTACATTGGGGTACACATTGATAGTCATCTAGGAAATTGTGTGACAGACATTGTACAATGAGTTCATTTTGGCCTTCCCCCTTCCCCCCCTCCCAGTGACTGTGAGTGGCAGATGGATACAAATGAATGCGTAAATGAACTTCTTTAGCCTGCCCCACTGACGCAATACCATCAATCCAGGGCTTACACTGAAGCCCTTGTTATAGTTAAAAACCTTCTGCCTTTGAGCAATAAGGGCTTTTCTGCTCTCCCAAGAAGGGTATGATTCTCTCCAGGAAGGGAATCAACAGAGTGAATATTGCATAACTTTGGAAAACTGCACTAGATTGTGGTGTTATCAGTAGACTGTAAGTGGTATTGTATGGCAGGGACAAGCAGTACTAATACTAAGTGTGCCAAGGCTGTTAAAATATCGCTTTTATGTTGTTTTTTTACAGTTATGTATCGAGGAGAAGCCAACCAAGTGTTCTTGGGTTTTTTAATTCTCACTCAGAAGTACCCTTCAAGTGTTAGACTCACATATATCTTGTAGCCTTTGTAAATACTGTGTGCTGGTGCTGTACCTCATTTGTTTATGTAGTTTAAATTTGCTACTTGTTTAAACTGCTACACATACACCTTCATCAAATCGTGCAGTCGGCTCGGTGTAACCTTTGACCTTTGCCCTTTTCAGGTGACAGGACCATGAGCAGCTCCCTGTCGGCCTCACAGCTCCACACTGTCAACATGAGAGATCCTCTCAACCGAGTCCTTGGTAAAAGATGTGTGTTGTGTGTGCTGTGTGTGACAGTCTGCTGTGTTAGCAGCCTGGAACACCATGGCCAAGTCTGACACTCTCCATCAGGCTTTCTCATGTCCCAAATGCCCTTTCTTTATGGGTCTTTCTCTCTGCCTGTGTGACTGCAGCCAACCTGTTTCTGCTGATCTCCTCCATCCTGGGCTCAAAGACTGCAGGCCCACACACGCAGTTTGTCCAGAGCTTCATGGAGGAGTGTGTGGAGTGTCTGGAGCAGGGGACCCGTGGTAGCATCCTGCAGTTCATGCCTTTCACCATGGTAAGTCATGGAGGAAGGAATTCATGAAATTCACACTGTTAAAGGGAACACAGTTTAAGCAATGACAAGTGAAAAATACAGGGGTAGATGGCTTAGTCGTGTGGAGACAGCATGAACTTGTATATGTATTGTCTTTAACGAGCCAACTAAGAGGGGGAAGCCCAAGCTGCCGACTGATTAGCTCTGATTAGCATTAGTCTAAATGCACCCAGGAAACAAACTGTTTCTGTCAATGCCCTCCACTGATTTTGTGTGTATGTGCGTGTGTGCGTCCATGTGTCCAGGTATCAGAGCTGGTGAAACTGCCTGCTCTGGCCAGGCCCAAAGTGGTCCTGGCCATCACTGATCTAACGCTGCCACTGGGGAGGAGGGTAGCAGCCAAGGCCATTGCCGCCTTGTAGACCCCTGCAGCCCAGACCAGCCTCCCCTGCCCCAGCCTGCCCACCACCTGTTCTCCTGCCTATACCACTCAACCCTGCCATCAAACTCCGCAAACTCAGAACCGGATTTGGAACACAATCAGATTTTCTGTCGTTTTTGGATGTGGCTACTTCCAAACCACACACAGCAGACTTTCTTTGTATTCCTGTTCCATTTTGGTCTCATTCATGTCACCAAAATCTAAGGTGCTTTCTTTGTTGTTCTTTTATAATCATGAGAAAAACAATATGTACATATTTCTTTTTTATATTAAAGCATAAATAAAGGAATGTCGTGTCTTTTTGCTCTGTGTTTATTGTACAAATGTTTCATTAGTAAAATGAACTGGGTTTTCTCATTTTAGGTCCTTGGATCTCTAGTTGGCCATGTAACAAGCAAACATCTTTGGATTCAATAAGGGACAATAATCTTGCACAGTTGTATATTTAAGTACAGTTGTTGGCTCATGTTCAGAATTAGGCAAAGAGATTTTGTGTTGAGGTTAAAGTTGGAACTACAGATAAGCTTAAGGTACAGTAAATAATGTGTAGCTGATGACTTGACACTTGAGGCCTGATGTGCATGGTGCATAGATGAAAAGATCATGCATACATGAATCTGGCTTTGAATCTTCTTTTCTTAAATCCTGAAAACAAGAATTACAGAAATTCAAGCATTTTCCTCTTGTGCACTCTGGCTGGCAAGGGCTAAATGCATCATGTTGCATACCATGACTGCACAAGCCCAAGGGTCATTTAAAGGTGAGGTACTTTTTAAGGCCTCCGATGTTTTCTGAATCCTTACACTGGAAGGGATGTACACTGATTTTCTTAAATCTGTATCTGTTAGGTGACCTTGTGTCCTCAACAAACCCTGTGTCATGATAACTCTTCAGTCTCACTGGGTCATAATGCCAAGAGGAAATGTAGAAATCTGCTCCCGTAGACAGAATGGACCTGTGTCAAGATTCCAGGCAGTGACTCATAAAAAATAACATGACCATCCTCTCACTCCCCCAGTTTTGTTTGCTAAATATATCTCACTCTCCAAACCAGTTGATGTCTCATGGTGTAGATGGCTGCTGTGCATCACCACCAAAAATTCTTCCCCGTTGGGTAACTACCCATGATACACCACAGATGACGCATGATACTGTCATCCTGTCACATGGTGTCAATCCTTTAGATGTTAATACTATTTTGTGGACAGACGGAGGACTGCCCTTAAGTTTCCTACTCAGATCATGTGTCAGTATAACATGATGTAATCCCACATGATGTCAGACTACAGGAAACAGGAACCTTAAGATGTGCAAAGAAGGATATATTCAAACACATAGTATTGTTTAATGTAGAGTGTTAGTATAGAACATCAAATGAACATTTTGCTGTGGATAATAAACTCCTTGATAACATGGCACCATAACCACCCAAATCCACTTTAAGAAGAATTCATAGGGACTGTATGATTCAGTTCTGCTTTCAGTTTCTATTTGGTACTTATGCCTTTGAGTATTCCATTGTAGGTGTTTCCCCTTCGACACACGCAATGTCTTGTTTTTCCGATTGCGTCTGTCTGCTTGATGTTGAGTAGGTCAGGAGGCTTGAGGTTGGGTAGGGAGTGTGTAATAGAGTGCATGTCTGTTACATGGACCTAGGTTAACTAAGCAGAAAGATCCGGGGCAAACATACAATGGTACCATCTGCCATCCCCATTTTATTATACCAGCTCCTTTGTTTGCCTCCTCCCAAACACACCCAACCCACTGATTTTACAAACAAAAAAGGACAGGTGGAATGTCTTAACATGCAGGGTGGCCAATTGAATGATTAAGCATTTCTAGTCTTGGACAATTTTTATCAATTGCACCTCTTTTTACAGTTAAAGAAATGTTTGTGGTTTGGAGGGAAACAGGGCCTACCTGTGCAACCAAGGGCACCAGCAGGACAGACTCCATCAGCCAAAGGACCCGAGGGCTGGGGGCTGATGGGACTTGTAGGTTGGGAGAGTGCAGACAAATGGGGCTGAACAACATGGGAGGTGACTGTGGGGGAGTTTCTGGTGATTGCTGGTTCATCTTTTATAATTCAATTTTATTGGGTTATAAAGAGCAAAAATACCCATGCAACATTTTAGATGTGGTAGGGTGTTATTAATATGGCAGTATTTATTGGATTATGGCTTTTGTTGAGTTAATTGATTTATTCTGTGCTGATTAGTTTAGTCCAAGATGGCCGATTGCCTTTATAAGAGCAACTTTCAGTCAGAGTGGGATGGCTGGCCGCGAGGCCATCGGAGGCGTGCCCAGTGTGTGAGCAGTATGAGGGACTCGCAGGTTAGGTTGACCCCAGTGTGAGGGACCCCAGAGATAGGTGAAGCACTAGCGAGTGGGGCACCCTGGGATGGGAGAAGTACTGTGGGGGAATGCGCAACGGACGCCTCTGTGCGTGAAGCGCATGGGCGCGCTTCCCAAAGGGGAGGGCAGTGTGACGGAGTGGCGTCACTACGGTTGAGTATGCGCTCTGACTGCCATACCAATGAGCCTGGCTCTTTGGCGTCGCGGTCAAGCTGCAGTTTGGTGCCCTGTAAACCTGGGTTCAAGGCCGGGTGGGGTGACTGTTCTCTCCTTTCGCTACAGAGTGACTGATGTCTGTGTCATTTGGGGCTGCAGTCTGGTTTCTAGACTTAACTGAAGATAATGTGTATTCAAGTTTGTCACAGAAATGTCGGGGTGCACTGGGGGAAAAGATGTGGAATGAAAATGTAAACATCATCTGTGTTTTTTATTTCAAATTTTTATTGATACAAATACCAAGTAGCATCTGTGTTTATACTTTTGTCATTGACATACCTAAAAGTAAAATACAAAAATTCATCGCAGAAATTCTTGCAGCATAGTGTGGTATTCTTTCAATCCATAACACAGTACAAAACATTGTGAAAATAAACTTTTCTGCCCTTGGCCCATAGGGCTAAGTGACAGGAATGTGAAACATGGACAGTAGATACTACTGACAGCTTTGAATTTTACCCACTGGGCATTATATTAATGTCTGGAACAATCACAGATGCAAGTGCACATTGCTCAATAAAAAGGACTACAGACGTGCACATAAATGTTTAACAGTTCTCATTTTCTCATTCCATCAGAAAAAAAATTACAAAGCAAAAAACAATAAAACCCTTTTTGGACCTTTTTTGTACACTAGCAGCTGTTGTAATAGTTTCTTGTTGTAAAACATGAAGTTTCTCTGGTAACATGGATATATTGTATAGACATTCATAAATAATTTCATATCATTAAAATATCAATGTAAAAGAATTTAAAAGTAAGTTAAAACATCATTATTACCTAAGCATTTCATTTATAATCTCATTTTATATCATTTGATATTCAATACTAAATAATAAGTACTGTAATGACATGGTCGTACCATTAGTCAGCATTTTTACATTTCCAATAGACTTTTTATGGCAAAAGGCATCACAGTTCTGAATTACATATTTGTTTGTTGAAATGCACCAATGACTGTTGCCATATATTATGGTTACACTCAATATATTTGTATGTGTAAAGGTTCCTTAAAGCAGGAAATCACTTGCATAACTTTTTGTATAATTTGTATAACACAGATTTTGTTACACATTAAATATTGCCTAACTTCTGTTTTTATGTTTTGACATTTGTTCCAGAAACTAAACTAAAGCAGAAGCATAAAATACCTATCGGGAAGTTTTGGTCAACACTGGAATGGAGAGTCGCCGCAAAATACTCTCTGAATGCAAGTAAGATTAAATATATTATGAATAAATAACACAATGTGAAAGCACATTAAATAAATAAATAAATAAATAACCATTGTGTATATATACACATGAATGCACTATAAATACATACATACATTAAAAGTACAAACATACTTGTGTACATATAGGCATTAAGCATGCATACTATAAATAACACTGGCCAACGGTCTGACACAACCTCAAGTGACAGAACCACAAGTAACAAATTCCAAGTAAAACTACAAGCCATGAGTGAAGAAAACTGGGTGCTTTCTGAATGCAATCACAAGAAGGCAAGGGTGCACTGACTCAGAGGATGTCAGCAGGTTCATCTTCAGATCGTAACAGGCTGTATCACATGACAGTGCGAGGGCCTCAGGACAGAACAATGAACAAGAGTCTCCAGTGCAAAGATGGAAGGCCCTGAGGCTGGCACTGCCAAATCAAGTGACCGACAACACAGTCGAATGGGGTGACGCAGCTGGGCCCTTTCGGTGGATGAGCAGGTTTGCGGGAAAGATACATAATGCACGGCAAGGATGGCTGTGCAGCTGAAGTGGCTTATGTCCCCTCCTCGCCCCCTGGGACATCGCAGAAGTGACTTGTAGACCTACCCTTGCACCTCTGGTTTGGTCTCGCCCATGTTTCTCAGGCTACGGAAGATGTCCCGGGTGAAGTCCTGCAGCTGCACCAGGATGAGGTGCGTGGCCACCTGCATTTCGTAGTCCCCTGTGAGACGAGAGGCCAGACCGGAGCCTGCATATTTCACCCCCGTCTCCAGATGGGCCATCTCACGCATCTGGTGAACACACAGACACAGGGGCCGTCACACCACAGTTGCACTCTGAATTAAAACAGTCAAATGGTGTGTCATCATTTTCAGTATTAACACCAGGGGGATACAGTCCCAGAATGTATTTAATTTATACTGCTACACCAATTACAATGGTGTAATTGTAATCCATATATAACACAACAGAGGGTCACTAATATAGAAAGCGATCTGTATTGCACAGAATAAAAGGTTAATGGGACTTGTGCAAGTTTCACAGGGCACAGACATGGACTAGGCTTTCCATTTTGACTAGATTGGAGAAAAGGTGTGTGCCCCACCTTGACAACTTGTGCCAGCAGGTCTGTGATGTCAGCCCGCAGTTCGGTCAGCCTCTCAGGGGTGGACACTCGATCGCTGAGCACCCCCAGTAGGTCCTGGTACATCTGCAGCCCCTCAGACATGCGGTCCAGACACATCTCCTGCAGGCAGCCAGGACAGAGCAAAGTGAAATATCGATCTAAGATTCTTTGCTGCATTGTTGAGATGCATAACATTGTGTCTCTCTCTCTCTCTCTCTCTCTCTCTCTCACACACACACACACACACGATTTGCTCACCAGTCTAAACTCATCAGACAGGCCCTTCAGGGTGGGGGCACGAGGGATCCCCAGAGAGGACTCCATGTACTGTAGATTCTTGGACTCACTGGACGGCTGAAGAGTCAGGCTCTTTAAAAATGACAGAGAGAGGCAGAGTTAGTGCAGCCCAAGTCACACATCTCCGCTGTCCAGAATCAATGCTTTATTGGCCAACATTCATCTTGACTTCATAAGCAATGTCACCACTAAAACAAAAGCAATAGCAACAGAGCAGAAGACTTTTAAGCAATATTTCCACTGTGACATCTGCAGCCAATATGCAAGCAGTTGGCTCTCTGCTGTGGTTACAGAAACCTGTGTTGCTATGTGCAGACTGTTTAGAGATATTGATAAACCTGTAATCCTGTTACAAAATTCTAGAGGGCCTGTTAGAGTTGGCCGCAAGACCATGAGTTTGTGTAAACTAGCAGTGACGCTTGCTTTGGCTGATTTATGTAGCTGGATTCATACTTTGAATACTAGAGATTCATTTGGTCTCATGTAGGTCGTCTATTTAAAGAAACAGATTATCTTTCCACCCATGAAACTCAAAACCGCGATCCCACGTATATCTGTTTTATTTTTTCATGTATAGGACTGCCTGTGTTTTATTTAGTAGTTATTTGATCGCTGCCTTGCTGGTACTGTTCCAAAAGTATACAACAGCAATTACACAGTGACTGTGGCCAAGACTATGCATCCTATAGACCCAAACACAGTCACAGTCATGTAGCCTGGTAATTACACCCGGCATGGCTTGAATAAATGTAATACTGACACAAATATTTTTAGCAATACGTGTCAATGAATCATTGAGTCTGTTTTTATTGAGTAATTATAGTATGGTCTCAGACAACCATTTCATAGCATAAACGTTACATTTTATTTGAAAGTTAAACTACTACCTGATGACTTCGGCGATGCTCTGAGTTTGCGAACGCAGATGCTTTTTCCCTTTTAGAACCGTTCAATGCACGAAAGGGTTTGCTATTCACGAATGACTGTCCGAATTATATTGTTCTGGCCATGTGAAACAAGAAATGATAAAACAAACAAAGAAGGGCAAACAGAATATAACCTTTGACTTAGTGAGCGAGCTTTCTACTAACCTTCGAACGAACGCAGGACTTGTGCGCTTCGGGTATGTCGTTCAAAACCTTGTTGACCAAACTCTGACTGCGTTCCACGGCTCGGTGAAAATTAGGGTCTTCCATTAGCGGTCCGTTTTCCGCAGAGAGCTCTGGCAGAGGCGCGGCAAGAGCTATTCCGGCCAGACAGCAGTGCAGGGATAAAACTGTGGGTGAAACTGTTGTTATCTCGGACGGTCCGCTGTGCACGACCACGCAGCTACGATATCGCTTCCTGGCAATAAACGCGCAAGACAACAGCTAGCCCCAGTCTGTGCTATTTGAGAGCGAGGGCGACCTCACGCTTACGCGTGAAAGAAGTGCATTCATTAAAAATGCACTCGGGAGAGAACTGCTACCCAAGTCACAATTAAAGAAAATGTAATATTGCCAGAACATCGTAATCAATGATGGCTCATTTACTGTGGATTAATACAAAATCACTTAAGGATAATACTGTAGCAACATAAAGAAGTTTATATCAGGCAATGTTCAAACTGCAATCCACTGCTGTTTTAACCCATCTGCGCCCGTGACTGTCATATTTACGGTCCAATATATTATTGTACTATACCAGTTCTATTCCGTAGGAAAATCCTATAGGAATTTAGACTTACAAGAACTTATTAATAACTATATCAACAGGTGGGCAGAGATTACATATAAAAGTGATAATCAAAAATTAAAGAAACAACACTCACCATAGATGTTCATTCTGATTTTGTTGTGCTGAAGTTATCAATAGCTTACTTTGGTTCTAGTGAATAGGTGGTTTGATAAGTATTTATACTTGAGTGGTCTGTGTGGGAATTTCCTCAGAAGGACCGATAGCCGTCACTTGTGCAATTGTGCAAGCTAGCGAATCATACTTTACTTTTTTGATGCAGGCCCACTGTAACCCATGTTTGTGTTGCTACATTAAGCCTATAATATATGAGTGTATTTGCTGCATAAAGACTTAATGAAGAATCGGTTCCTAGTTTCTGAACTGCAGTACCCATCCAGGCTAGAAGAAGCAAGTGTTACAGTATGTTACATTTTCTGCCTAACCTAGAAGTGCCTCTAACCCAAGTGAGGGTGTGTAAAGAAGGAAACGCGCAAAAAAGAAAAGACAGGAATTACTTCCACGCAGGCTTTTTCTCTTTCTTTTGGGTCGATCCCCAAGCCTTGTTATGTCCAGCTGGGTGAGCCCAGTTTCCAGTGGACAAACATACTGCATATTTGTCTCGTCTTTGTCAGTTCAGTTTAAAATTAATACAGACACGACAAAGAACAAAAATAAAACATACCGAATGGATTCACTCGCTCCCTGAATACGAAGCGTAGTTTTTCGCAATTGGCGATTAGCACTCAAGATAAAAGGATAGACGACTCTCGGCATCTCCTTGGCCCAATCGGGTGTTATATTTCCTAGAGCTCGAAAACAATTAAGTATAGACTGTCCCCAGAATCTCCACGTATGTGACACTAAAGGAAGAATGTTTTCCATACAGTTGGGGTTGTTACCACATATCTCCAAACCACTTATAACGAAGCAAATTTAAATAAATAAATAAATAAATAAATCAAAACAACCTTCCGCAAGAACAGCCACAAGAGGTATTGCTTCATTACATGCAATCACAAAACTCCACAGGTATGCCACTACCTCCTTGTATCTCCCAAAAGGTATCAGATTCCCAGGTAAGAGGTATGGTGCTGAGGAGAATGTAAATTGTGAGATGATGTCATTAAGGTAAAAGGTGGAATACTTGAGGGCTGAAACAGCAACTCACCTTCACATTTCCATGAGCGTTATAGAGAGAAATCATCAAGCTATGATGGGGAACAGATAAGGGATAGACCTGACAGACCTTGTACTGGTAATGGGGCCAAGGGAAGAAGGTCAAGCCATAGCAGAGATCATAATGGACAGAACTGCCAGACCTAGTATGAGTTATGGAGCACCAGGCATCTGATGGCCAATGTGCACAGATGTCTAACACAGACAAGTGGTAGACCTCATGCTTAGACACTTTTCTGCAACTGAATTCAAAGAAGTAGAAAAACTATTACATGACAATTATACTATATTTAGAATGGGTAACCATGACACAGGTAAGACTCAATTTTTCTATCGTAAAATTAATTCTGGCTCTGCTCCCCCATAAAGATGTGTCACCGTCGTGTTCCAGTTCATTTTCGAGGGGAAATCATGTCACACTTGCAGGCAGTGGAGGAGAGCAGATTTATCCTGAGGTACCACAGCCCCTGGAAAGCACAATAAGCACACAGAAAATATGGTGCACAATTTTATGTGGACTATAGGCAATTGAATGAGGTAGCCATCAAAGATGTTTAACCCTAACCCTAATACACAGGACTCTTTGGCAGCAGCAAAGTAGTTTTTGAGAATTTAAAGTTTTGTGAATTTAAAGCATTACAACATATAGATGTTGTAATGCACCAATCACTTTCCAGTGTCTCATGAAGTTAGTACTGGCTGACTTAGATTGGATGACCAGTGTGGTGTATATCGATGATTCTTGATGAGTTATCAGATACCTTATACAAAGTTAAACGCAAGGGAAGCTGTAACTTTGTTGTTCCTCACAACAGGGTAAAGCTGTATTTCAATGCAGGGGTCTTTGAGCAAGCTGCTAATGAAGAGGACCATCCTGAGAGATTGAGTTGGATGGAAACTGTGAGGAAGTAGAACTTGATGTCAGTCTCTCCCCTTTGAAATGATTGACTGTGCTCATCTTATGTTTTAGGATATTAGGTAGTTATTTCATATTATATTAAATTTGTCTATGCTGCATAGTACTGGGCCCACTCCCTTTGTGAAAGTCCTCATAACAGAAAATCAGATTCTCTTATACTGACTGCAGTGTCTACTGTATTTTGAATCCATATTTAACTGGATATTCACCAGGCTAACTGTAGTGTCATTTCCGAACCATCACTACTTAACTTTTGGGTGCTACTTAGATTGAGCGTTCTTGTTATTGAGAAGGGCATCCCCTACATGTTCTCCACTACAATTTCACCCCTTTGAATAAAGTATGTACTTTCTCAGCTTGTTTCCACCCACACACCGGACCTTCCCAGTTTACCAATGGTGGTGGCAGCATGTGTGCTACCTGTGCCTATTGTTGTGCTTCAGAAAGAAAGAAAATTGTCAAATGCAAACTAAATACACCAATAACACCAATAACATAGCATGACTACACAGATGAACCATCTGGTTTGCAGTAGTGGTGATCAGATATGGTGTAAATAATGTCATGTCAGTATTTCGGCTTGATGTCTTCCTCTCTGTCAGTGTGCATGTGCTTTTGTTTTTGTTTACAGCCCGTGTGCTCCATCGTCCCACCTCCTGTCCTGCCTTTCTGCCCTTCTGCCACACCCACCACCTGAAGCCTGTCCTGCTCACCTGTTCCCTATTAATTCATCAGCCAGTGTATATATACCCCTCTATTTTCTTTGTTCTCTGTCAGTTTGTCTCAGTGTATTTGACTGTTTTGTTCCTGCCTGTTTATAGTGGTATGCTCTGATTTTTGACTTTCTGCCTGTATTTTTTTTTTTTTTTGGATTTTGACCTTGCCTTGTGATTTTGGATTTCTGCCTGTGGATCTTCTGGTTTAGACTCAGACTGCTTCATGATGACTTTTTTTTTTTTTTTTTTTTTGGCTTGCTGTCAAATACCTGGTTTGGCATTCCGGTCTGTGCCCGGGTCCTTCCACCTGAAAGCCTCACATGTCACGCTACAAATGCAAAACAAAAAATGCAAGTACAGAAACAATATGAAAACATCAAATATAATGAAAGGTGAGTCTCCCTGTGACCATAATTTAAAATTAGTTGATGACAGTCAATCAAGATAAGTTGCATGATAAATACAATAAAGCACAATGTTTATTACAGTCAAATATCTTTACTATAATTTCTCCTTTTTAGCATAATTTGATAAATGTTACATTACAGAAGTGTTAAAATAAGAAAAAAAGGCATATATTAACATTCAAGTATTTGTGCTGTATCTTGCAGATATACTGAGACAATGAGTGGTAAATGTCCTCATATCATCCACATGTTATTAATTTAGCAAAAAAATCTAGAGTGGTCAGGTAACGTTTCATATTTAGTGATACGTCATATGTATCCTTATGGCACATCACCTCTAACAGACAGCTCAGTCCCCTTCATTATCACGTATATCTGAATATTGGCTCAACTCAAACAATTGGAAAATAATAGTAGGGTTGGGTTATTACAATACAAAAGCATGTTTTATAGTTGGACTAAAATGACTACTTTCCCCAAAATCTCATCCAGCACAAATGGTGATTTACTGGTGCTTGAAGGACTAGCAGGGTGGGGTGAGGGGAAATCATGACAAACTTTGTACAGCTGAACAAGTCCTAGCCTCTAAAATAGATCCACAGCGCATAAAGCTGAGTACCAAATGCTCAACCAAAAGAAAGCATTGAAAACACATGTTGCACATGGAGATCATGCTGAAATCTCCCCTTATTTGATGTACCCACTTCTAGTTACCTACTTCTGCTTTCATCAAAGTGACAACAGATCCCATTGCGTAGGTTTCTGGTATGACTCAGCTGGGGATCTCAACCCCTACATTGAGCTCAGAAGACGATGTAATCACTGAGCAGTGACAAGCATGTGGAAATTATGTCATGAGTGAAAATGTTCTGGAGTGGTAAAAAATGGGATGCCTGAATGATATTAAGTGTCATGTTCTGCATGTCCTGATTGGTCAAAAGGTCTATCTTCAGAAGGGAGACAAAAAAGTGCGAACAGCCGTCAGTGTGGTCATTAGTGCTTTGGGGGACAGGGCCAATCTTCTAATTCAATCTGTAATGACTGACTTGACATTGTCACATATTTCTCATCTGTGCAAAATCCTGTGAAATGGTGGCTCAAACATGACAAATTAATCTCCCAAGAGACAACCTGGCTGAAAACAAAGTCAGGACATTTCCTCTCACACTTCCTTTTCTCAGCAAGTGCACTTTTGCAGGACACTTAATATCTTAAATATTATCCATTCATACAGCTTGATCATGTCTGACAATTCCGATTTAGACTCCATAAACACTGTGCTATCAAATGGATCCTCCTATCATTTTTGTTCTGTTAAAAACATTACCTGCTTGTTCCTTTTTGTAGTTTTGGTCTGAAGTAAAAATGTAAAGTGAAACAGGCTGTGAAATGAACTTGACAGGGCTGGCTGCACTGAAGTCTAAATAATGGAAGTGGGAATTGGATCATATGAATGGCTGCAGTCCTTGATAGGGTGTGTGGTTTATTCATTTACATTTATTCATTTGGCAGATGCTTTTTTTCCAAAGCGACTTATAAGTGAGGTACAACATAAGCAAAAAAACGACAGAGTCAACAATATTAGAAGTACTGCATGACAAAGTTCCAAAGGTTGGCCAGGCGAGATACCAACTAGCAGGTAGAGCTAGCGAGTGTGTAAAGCTGTTACAACCAAACCATTACAACCAAACATTTACATTTAAACCATTGCAACCAAACCATTACACCAAATAAATACGTTAGACTGTTACAGCCAAACTATTACATTTTTTTTTTTAATATATAGTTTGATAGGGGGGAGGTGGACTATTAGTTGAACTGGACTATTAGTTGAACTCCGCAATCACAGGTGTAAAATTGTTTTCTCTGTGTATCTTGTTTTTTTTGCTTTTTGGTCAAACTGGTGTTAATTAAATATAATACCACTTGGTTTTGCTGGAGCAAAGAGTAAGACAATGTACATTAAAACAATTATAAAACATGAGGAAAACAAAATGGTCATGTCTAATTTACGTCACAGCCATTGGCTAATGTAGTAATTTCCTGTACTATTAATACTTGGACATGTACTGCATCTTTATTAACTATTCTCTTGGCATGCACCCAGTCCAATACACTGCCCAAACCAGAGATAAACACTCCTGGCATGAGTCCAATGGGCAAACATTGAAGGACTATGTTGCAATGGCTCAAACTGAGAGTGAAGTCTGTGAATGTCTCCAACATCTGGGAATTTCTCTATTCTACTGGGAAAATACTTTCATTTTAACCCACTACTGTAAGATGAGTTAGAAGCAGTGAATGAAATTGGTCTAACTTATTCATCTATATTATATACGGAAATGTCCCGTTTCATGACAATGTGGTTCACTGACAATGCGCATTAATGATATAACAATACCACCTGATATCTGACCATAGAGTCTGGGTAGTGAAAATTTTTAGTTTTTCTTCCCCCAGGTGCAGGCTGTTGGTTTAATTTGAACTGTTTTCTTAGTCTCTCTCCTCCTCTAATAAACACCTGTCTGGGGAGAGTGTTTTGTGCCCTGCTCATCATGACCTGTTATTCCCAAGCTGTCATGCACTGCACTTCATGTATATTCAAGTGTAATTACACATGAGTTGTATTAATAAGAGTATTGACTCCATATAAATATTTACTCATCCACATTCATCTGGCCACATTCATTTTTTTTTTACTTATTTTGTTCAGGAATGTAATCCCACTTAAAACATTGTGTGTCTAGCATTTAGTGCAGGGCCGCCCAATTTGGGGCCCACGCTCCCTTTGTTTTGGCCTGCCATGGCATTTGACACACTCATGATTATTTTCCTCTTATTTTGAAAGTGCGGTAAAATCCTAACCGTAATGACTACTAAACGTAAATTTTGTACAGCTAAAAAGTACATAATCTGAGTTTTACGGCAATCTAGGCTAGAGAACAGTGCTGTTAAGATGCGTTTTAACCGAACGCGAAGCGAAGTGTCGCTTCGCTTTCCTCGCGCGGGTTTGATCGCTTACCTGAAAAATGAACAAGCTAATTTCGCACTACGTCACAGCAAGCATTTTGATTACACCAACGCTGCTAACAAGTTTGCTAGACACAATAGAAGACCGCTAAGTTATCTTGCGTTGCTAGCTAGTTAATTAGCATATATAAATACCGCACACAAGCAGTTTGTCATTTCTTGTGATCATGAATCAGCGACAGAGAGTCAGTGCCGTGGCTGTGCTTTACCTTCGCTGGAAGTCCCGCCGGACCCGGCGTCGGCGGTCAGTTTGGGTGCATAGTATCAATGGGAGACGTGTCCAGCTTGGCGAATTCCACCGGCTCGTTTAGGAGTTGTGTCTGGACGACGGCCGGGTTCAGCGGTACTTTCGGCTAACTCGAGGCCAGTTTGATGACCTGCTGTTGAGAATCGGAGCCCAGATTGCACGGATGGACACCAACTACAGGCGTTCCATACCCCCGGCGGAACGCCTGGTAATCTGTCTCCGGTGGGTATCCTCCACACATGTAAAACTAATATTTGCGTATAACAATTATACATATTATGAGGCAGTTATGCGGGAATCTTTCTTTCTCTTTGCGGGGGAAAGATGCCACAAAATTGGCAGGTCTTTTCTGCTTTTGGTTAATAGAAAAGGGAGGCAAAACCATAAAAATGTGGGGGTATTAGTAGTAGTATATAATATAATAATTTACAGCTGTTTTCAACTTAATTTTCTAAAGCACCTTGAGTTGCACTTTCTGTCAGGTCTTTCCTTTTAAATATGTTTATGCTCCCAAAAAGAAGCATAGGGATGTTTTTGACAATCATCTCTGCGAATTAATAAAATTACTGTTAAGCAGATTAAAGAGTAGTGTTATTATTTTGAAATTTTATTTTAGATTTAGAATGTTAATTTTCTATAAAATACATTCTAATGTAATTTTTTTTTTACACACACACACACACATAGATACTGTAATATACATTTTCAGACATCCATCCCCATTTTTATTCATACTCTGATGAAACAGGAACAAAACACACAGAAGGCACTTCATGTTCAAAGATCAAAGCTAACCCATGAGTGATTTTAAGCAATCTATACTTGCACAAGACTGATACATTTACACATCAGATGACACACTGCTCTTGATGTTTACTTGTATTGAAACCAAAACCGAAATACCCACATTTCAGGTGTAAAGACAAGTTTGTCCTAAATGTTGCAATTGTCAGT
Organism: Megalops atlanticus; assembly: GCA_019176425.1. Classification (NCBI taxonomy): domain Eukaryota; kingdom Metazoa; phylum Chordata; class Actinopteri; order Elopiformes; family Megalopidae; genus Megalops; species Megalops atlanticus. Next base: position 44,040,501 of record CM032875.1, on the reverse strand, counting down.
CAAGCAAGAAGAGTGACACAACAATAAGAAACTCCAAGCCTCAGACTACAAGTGTTTGCGGTTTTCTTTGAGCCACAAGATTTCATTACTTACCTGAAACCACTGATTGCATTGAGTACCGGAGTTGCCAGGGACATGCTCAATCTGGGGAAAGTTCCAACTACTTCTCTGATGATTAGGATGGCTACTACTGCTTGTGTTTCTGTGAGTTTCAAATTGACAAGGCCGTTTGTACAACTGTGTTGACTCCATGTGGCACTACGGTTTCACTGCTAACTAGCAAGGTTTCTGAATTTCAGATTAGAATAACACATGTATTCTGATTTAAAACAGACGCACTATATTGCATTCAAATTGTTTCCGTAAAAGTTGCATGTTTTATTGCCTAAATTTGTTAAATTTCAAATTACTGTAGCTAGCTGGCATACATCATTTTTATTTCAATCCACGCTATTGGGCTTAAACTGGAATATCCACCATCAGTATATTTCTGTATTCTGATAACCTCCCACCATCATTGGCACTGTTACATATCTTTTAAAAGACCTCTGCTGCCATTATGCAATTGTTTGGAAATAATCTTAGCATTTCTGGAGTGCACAAGTTAACATAAATGTTCAAGTGCCATGCAGCTGTAGTGAGTATGCATCAGCCATGAGAGGGAGAAAGTGCTGTAGTTGCATCTAGATCATAGCATTGTGCTGGGGTGTGTTTTTACTGTGGCATACTGAAAGAGACTGTAATTCAACCCTGTATTCCTGCATTATGGGAGCCTCATTTTCATGTGAAAGTCTGCTGAGTTCCTAACTTGTAATGTTAACAGGAAAAATTATGCAACTAAATTGTCTTGCAACACAATTTCCTTAAGGTTAAAGTCTTGTATTCAACTATACATAATTCAATGCCAACTTTTCATCTACTCCTCAACCCAAGTTTATTTACAAAAACAAAAAACAGGTCAATCATAAGGTATAGAAAATGTTTTAATAACAGTGTACGTGTGAAGTGTTACAGTAATCTGCCATTCATTTATGATAGGTACAGTGTCACCTTAACATTTTTGAGGGATACAATGACAAAGCAACATAGTCACCACCAGCCTTCCCTCTGTAAAACCACAACAGCTGACAGAAGGCCTTCACTCACTGGTGAGTGGTTATGGGTGGATAAATAAGCAGGCATCAGCACACACTGAATTGCTTGTCAGATTAATGACCAAACAATCAGATGTCTTTGGCAACTCAAGACTTCTTAAAGAGGGGTAGCAATTAAATGAATGAGTTTGAGAGGGACAATACAAACTGTTTGGCATCCTTCTTTCTATGGGCTCCACTTTCAAGGCAGCAATGAAAACGGCTATATAATCAACCTAATCTGTTGGCATAAGATAACTTGATATGACAGCGCAATCCCTAACTCAAGCACTAACACAGTTTCACTGAATGAGCTTCACTACAAGTCATAATTTGGCAACTGTAATAAATATATATTGAATATCCTATAACTCCTCAAATTTAGGATCTCAGTTTGTCATGGTTTTACATTTTAGAAACATTTCATAAACCATTCCTGTTCCCTTTGCTTTTAATTGCTAACTGACATATTAAATTAGACTGAATGTAGCAGTTGACACACATTCCAAGATGACAATGATGGACCAAACTGCTCTGGCAACCAGCAAGTGGTGGAAACAGAAAGATGAAACCCATTCGTGTGACTTAAAGGAAAGAGAACGTGTCCATGCTACTGCTCCTCCCAAAGGATCATGGGAAACTATCATCATCATCCTCGGCCATCTCCTTAGCGAACTCCAGGTCTTGTTGCTCTCTCTCCCGACGCTCCTGTGCAATAAAACACACTCAGTACCAAGCAGACACCATATCAACTGCCAATTTTCCATCACATTTTGAAAGAGATTTTGTGCTCTTTATGCCCATTTGTTTCTGTTTTTCAACCTTTCTCTCCTTTCAGTCTGAAGGTGGGTATTTTTCTGTATCAGTTTTTTTTCCCTCTGCATTGTACAGAAGAGACCAGTACTGTAATGTTACATGTGGCTTTGCCAGTTCACACCCTACACGCCTTACACTAGACTGCCACCCTGTGGTGTCCTAAACTCTGCCAACTGCACACTTCTGCAGTTACTGACTTCCTCAACAGGTGCTTCTAGCACAAGCCTGTGCTCTTAACAACTTCAGAGGCTTCCATGTGTGTTCATGGGTACAAGAGTGACCCACAGCCAGTCCAGTATCCTATGGAAGGGCTATACCTCAATGAAGACCAAGATTTAGCTGACAGGCTATGCTACAAACAAGGAGATAGGGGAAGGGTGGGGGTGTGACCATACCTCTGCAGACTCCAGGTCCTTGTTGTATGATTTGGGTGGAAATCTCATTGCCTGCAAAACAAGGAGGACAAAGTGCAGGTTACAGTACTACTTTTAGTTGAGATGTAGTAGAAGGAATTCACATACATGTTGTCACACACACATAAACACTCTCATATGCACACTCTATTGAACCCACTACTTACAGCAAATGGTGTATGCACACCTACACCAACTTGCCAGTTTATCTCAAAAATATAACCACTCACGACTCAGAGACAAAAAGGCTACTCTTTCAAATACTGTTAATGGTCTGTTTAAATCTGAATGAGGAAAAGACAGGTTACCTTGACGGACATGTTGTGGATGTCCAAGCAGAAGGAGATTCTCTGGTGGAAGGCCAGCTGTGGCTCCCGGGTGCCATAGATGTCCATGGTCTCTTTGGACTGGACATAGCCCTTCTCGTGGTTGATGCTGGCCTCAATGACCCCATCTCGGATTGCCTGGTACATGTGTGTGGGAGGTGTGATGGGGAGGAGAAATGAGGGTGTTAAACATAACTCAGTCCTGGTCAGAGCGTTTTTAAAGGTGTTCTGCTAATAGGTCGATTTCACTAAAACTGGACCTCAACCAGCCTCGGAATAAGTTCTGCTTAATCACTCTCAGCAGAAAAGCTCTACACAACAGACAAGTGATCAATTCCAATCCCAGGAATGCATGCCACCCTGGCTGTTCATTCATATACAGATACAGAAGGAGGTCCTTATTCACACTGGGGGCATGAGGCTGCCTCCAGCCCTGACTGAAGAGGGGGCAGGGGCAGGTGCTGGGGGTGGGTGCAGGACAACGGGGGCAGGGGGTGAAGACAGGCCCGGGAGCAGGGCTGAGGACGAGGGCAGGCACGGGGGGCGGGATTCGCTACCTTGGCCACTATGAACTCAGCATCCTCAGGGCTGTCCAGCTGCAGCTTCTGGGCAATATCGGCCAGCGAGATGCGTGAGTAGGACAGGCTGATCATGCGTACGCCTGTGGGGAAGAGAGAGGAAAGACGTGACTCCCTAGCCCTGGCAACACACCCCCTGCCGCTGCCTCTCCCAGTGCACAGCCATGCCGTTTTCGGCACCAATTACAAACTGGCTGAGACGACACAAGATAACACAATGCCCAGCAGAGCTGCCAGAATAAAGTGCAGTGTGATGACATTAGATCAGCATTATTCCTACCAGGATTAACAACCCAACTCGGGGGGTGCCACAAGCCTCCTCTAGACACCATTCAAAAAACACCTTTCCGAGCGTGATTACTGGAACTAATGAAGCCAGATACTATGTTAACAATAAGAGACTATCCAGCTCGGAGTTGTTAAATCGTAAGGAACAAAAGAGCGCCGCAGCTGGCTGCTCCACTTCTGAGGGGCAGCGTGTAACAGTGACATCCAAGAAGTGCTCACCAGTTTTGATGACGTTGTGCCTCAGGCGGATGATGAGGGTGTAGGTGCCATCAGTCTGGAACTTCTCCCCGAACTGGTCCAGGGCCTGGTTGAACTTGGCTAGGTTGCCTGTCCGCACAGCTGTGTGCAAGCAGCAGGATGGGGGCTTACTCTCACAGTACTGGCTAGATGCATGTGTACACAGCGAGCTGACAGATGTGGGGTTTGTGGATATTGCAAGCCGTGCATGGGCCTGGAAGGCTCACTGGCACGCAGGCCACTTTCTGCGGAGTGGAACAACTCAATGCCCAAGAAGTTTGCCGCATTTAACCTGTGCACTGCTCACTGGTAGGAGAGGATGTGGCAGCTTATTGGCTGCATCATAAATAGGGCAAGGTCGCTTTATATGATGTATGGTATCCTCTAATTGTATAACTATATTGTTGACATCATCTGGAGTTCAGTTCAAGGGAGAAGAAATGCAAGTGAACTTGGATCAACTAATGTGATAATCCTTTAAAAGGAAGTCCACTTAAAATCATACCTGCTGCAAGTTGCTCCTAAGATCAGTGAATCTAAATGGCTTTGTCACAAGGCAATTTAGACCACCTGGGGAAGGGCTTCAGTTCCAGAATATACTGTTTGGTATGAGGTATAGGAATAGTAAACCTACTTTAAAGATAAGAGAAAAACATATCCCTGCAATACAAAAGCCCGAGTCATCATCTGAAATGTGTGCCTATAGGAGTACCGCACTCGTACCCTGGGTCAGCAGGAAGTAGGGCATGAGGGACCTCTTGAGGGAGGGCTGGCGGAACTGCAGGCGGTCCGGGATCTCTCCAAGCAGCAGCTCCACCACGATCAGGAGCTTGTGCACCTGCAGGACAGGGACAGTGAGAGAGGGGCCCGTAGTGACCCCACAGCGGCTGCTGCCTAGGCAGAGGGGCAGCGCCGAACAGAGATTAAGGCCCTGGGTTCTACAGACCTGAGGGCCCCGCCCTTCGATTCCAAGCTGGGCCACCACCGCGGTCCCCTTGGGCATATGAACAAACTGGACTATGGAGGAGTTTGTTTGCAGGCACTGCAGGCCTGAGGATTACAGAGGCAGTCTGCAGAACACATGAATAGTGGAGCAGTGCAATAACAAGCACTGTACACAGACGCTGGCAGTACTGACTCGGGGTCTTTTCTGTGGAAGATGCTGTTCCACAGTCCTTGCGACTGGCCTGGAACAGAAGCAGGGTTTACAGCACATTCTTTCTCTTTGAGCAGTTCACCGCCCACCACTCTATCCTGACATTTCTATGTGCAGCACAAAAGCATTTAGCATTGTCACCCTCACACGGACAGTCTGTACACAACGTGCCTACATTATAATGACGTGCTTTTGCCTCACAGAGACCACTGGATATAGGAATTGGCAGTTCGTCAACAGGCTTCCATTCTGTTATGATTATCCATCAACCTGAAATTGTATCCATCCATTGTGCTGTACAAAGCAACCAGGACATAAAAAAAATCACACTAGCTTATTAATAAAAAAGGTGCCTCTCCTCTAGCAGTTGCCAGCAGTGGATGGTGGGGATGTCACAAGGACTGTTTTCACAAAAGGTTCCTCAATGACTCACCTGTTGTCAAAGAGCTGGAGGAGTTTCTCACTGGATCTACGTCAAGGTGCATTTAAGAATGACCATGGCTCTTTCTGAGGCTACTCCAATCATTAAAAACCAGCCCACAATTAAAAACGGGCTCCGGAGAGTCCACAGATACCCATCTGGCAATATGTTATAAGGAGATGACAGGGTGTCATGTGCCTTTAGAAACGATTGTGATTTGGGATGAGAAAAAATGGGGCCCCTTACTTTTCCGTACCTGTTTAATTAACTGTTTATTATTGGTCATTATTTTATTAGAGGTGCAGAAAATGCCAAATTGATCTTATGTTTCCAAAAATACTTGTTACAGTGTCTACGACAGATGTGGTGTACAAAGGATTTTGGAGGCACTGAAACTCCTAGCAAAGATTACAATGTTAATTGTAATTGTAATGACTTACCATAAGTGTTTCATAGCTGTAATTGTCCATAATAATTGTTTTGAGCAAAGATCCGATTGACTGTTTCGTGACAAATGTGTGCATGGTTGAATGCCATCACTGTAATCTACAATAAAGACACAAAAGGCTTGGTTGCTGTGGTAACCAGTCCCATGAAAGAGCATTTTGCCTCTGCTCTCTGGTGTACTGACCGTCTGTTTGAATCCCACGGCAGTGTGCTGGGGGGCTTTCCTCAAGGCATTGGTGAGCGTTCGCCTGGCCTCTGAGTACTCCAGCTGGATGGCCTTGATGCGACCTGCAGCACAGAGAGAGCAGACAGTGCATCATCTCTTAAAGCACACGCTTGAACCCGGTCAATGATTCCTATGTGCATCTCACACACCATACATTCTAAGCATGTTCATCCAATTAAAGTGAAAGGCAGTACATCACCCTCTTGCACCAGACACTATTCGCTACTTTACACCACTAATAAATCATCTCAGACAGGGGGCATTACACTCCAACATATGGTTATTCATGGATCTTTTCATTCAGTGAATTCAACCTATTTGTAGGCATCCCTGGGGAATGCAATGTTCTAGAAAGGTCTGGGAAACATCAGGGCGGTGTGTGTTGAAAATCCACCCTGGCACCCTGTAGTGCTCTCTTGCGACCGGCCTCGCTGACCTGTGTAGTAGAGGTAGCGGGCCCACTCGTTGTTGTTGGACTGCTCTGGGAAGACAGACTTGGACACCAGCTTCTCGGCCTGGTCGTACAGGTTGTACTGCAGGTAGTTACGCAGCAGCAGGTTGAGCAGTGTGGCCTGGCCGTCCGCGTCATGTCGCAGGGTGGCAGTACGAAGGCGGGCGTGAAGGAAACTGAAGGACAAGAGAGACTGTCACGGATAGCACACATAGTAGCACTTGCGGTTGTTCGCTTTTTGGACCTCCGCGCCCGCCGTATGCAGGAAGCAGAAACTACAAACAAACAAACCAGCGACACCATAGCCGACATGGCAGTGACTGCCCAGCTAAGTATAATAAAATAGTGTTTCTGACGCTGTCTGAGTGTGGGTGCAATTTCCTAACTCCTTACCAGAAACATTTGTGTATATCTGTTCGTGTTTTACCGGGTTTCGCTGCAGTCGCCACAAACCGCGCTCCGTGTGTGCACCCACAGAGGCCGGCGAGCTAGCGACCGCAAACACAAGAGTGCAACGATAGCGGGGGGTGTATATGCCAATTATGGCCAGCAAAGAGGGGCTTAGTATAGCACGGTCTGCAGCCAGTGACCGAGCTCCCTTGGTCACAGAGACATTGGAGGGGATTGCTGAGAAATGTACAAGCTGTATTCCACCTAATATGCACCTGGTCTGGCTTCACCATGGCTCAGCAACAGATAAACATGCATCCATGTCATGAGAATGAAGAGAAATCAAGTGGGTGTTCCCCTACCATGCAATGCAAGCTCTGGGCATCAATGTGATTGCTTTGCAATATTTAGACAGGAATGGCTTTCACCTGCCATTGTAGCAAGAGGTAAAAACATGTGATTTACCATTTGTGCTAGCTTTCACAGGGAAAAATGGAACGTTTGGTTTCAAATGCCACGTTTGGTTAGGAATATCTGTAAACTCAAACTATGAGTTTATCATGGAATTCTTAGTAGGTTGTGCAGTGGTTCCATCATTCACGATCAGATTTGAGCCAAGCATCTCTGTGAATGCGATTACAAACTGGAGGACAGACAGTCTTGCCTTGACAGAAGAGGTGATGCCTCTGTCTGTCCAGTGACATCCTGCCACGTGTTGGGCAGCTCACCTGCGCACCGCATCCAGCTGGTTGAGGAACTCATAGACGCGAGAGTGGTAGTAGTAGCACTTGGCTGCCACCAGGTCCAGGGCCCGGCGGTTCTGAGAGCTGATCTTCTGTAGGAGATCATCAGACACCTTCTGGGCCTGGAGGGGGAGCAGAAAGACACAGTGTAAAGGGCATCATCTCAGCCAAGGCATAAGCAATCAAGCCTGAGGGCTGCAGAGTCAGTTACTCCATTCCCACTTCAGCTCTTTAAATTTTGTAATTATCTGGATAGGCAGTTGCTTCTTCTGGAGTGGCAGGTATAAATCAACTGCTTACTGAAAGGTCTCCTTAACACCTGCAATATTCCAGGCACTCCAGACTATACCATGACATCTGTACAACTGCAGATTTCAGCAATTTAAGTAGATATGCCATTTTCCTTCATTACCCTCTGAATGGCAAAAAAGGAGCACTAGTGCAATTCTGGTTTTGCTGGCAATTGAAAGCGGGCTCTCACCTCTGTGTAGCGCTTGTTGTTTGTGAGGTAAACCACCAGGAGAAGCTGTAGGTAGGCCTCCACCTCAGGAAGCAGAGGAGCGGCAGCTGCCTTGCCAGTCCTGGGCCTGAACTGGACATCTCCCTCTGTGTCCATGGGCTGAAAACACGGGAGGAGAGAGAGAAGACTGGGGATACAATCAAATTAAAAGGATACATCAAAAAGACCTGCAAGTAGCTTGGCTGACCCAGAGTCCAAAAACAGATATAGATGCAATAAAACAGTCAAAGCAGAACTGTTAATCAAATGGCTGTTTCCCTTCTCTAAACTAAGCTTCAACATGTGCAATTTGAGGGAATGGAGTTGAAAACCGGCATGGAAATCATGAACTGATTTCAAACAGAAGACTAGTGTTCCTATGGCTCTAGCACCGATATAGCACGTAACACAGAAGAGCAGTGATGTAAAAGGCTTGATAAAAGTACATGTGCATCTCTGAGAATCCACTGCACGGCACCAAACCTCACTGCCTGAAAAATACTTTTGACTTTCCTTGTTCTACGAGATTAATCAAAGCAAAAAGGGTGCTCACCTCCTCCAGAAAACCCAGCAGGAACTCTTTGCTGGCGGCATTGGAGGTGTAGAAGCCGGAGATGGCCTTGTGCAGGACGTTGGGGTTGAGCCTGCGGCTGGTGGAGGGCAGGGCCCGCAGGGCGCGCAGCACGAAGCGGGGCTCCTTCCCGGACACCGCCTTCTCGATCTGCTTCACGTGCTCTTTGATGTCTGCAACACAGGGAGATTATAAGGCAGGTCTGAAAAAAACAGGCACAGCAGACCTGCAACAGCATAGCTGAGCGCTCCCATCCACAGAATGTGGAAAAAAAAAAAACATGGGATTTCAGGGGCATCCAAGTCTTTCAGTGTTTGAACCACTTCATCTATGACCGGACATGATTCCTGTCAGTATGAAAACCAAGCTGCGGGTTATTTTGATCATGACCAGTAGAAATGTGATGCCACTGCGCCAGCTTGCAGTACGGTGTCGACAGATAGCTTTAGATGACATTCAGAACCATGATGTACAAAATTACTTTTTTGGGATTATACTTATGATTACTTTTTAAACTTTCCCAGTTCAGTGTAAATTCCACAGCCCTTACCAGGAGAGTGATAACATCAACAACAAAACTAAGCTCAAGAAAAAAAAATAAACAAGGCTTGTACGTAAGACAGGCCTGGCATAGACCACAGAAATTATATTGGTGATAAATATACAATTTTATGGGTGAAAACCGTTGTGTACTGTACTCAGCAAGTGAATTTTATAGACATATTGTTCACTTTTGTTTTAAATCTTATTTGTATATTATATTGCTGCAAGTTCTTATAATTATTAATTTTCCGCAGTACTACTTTCACCAGATCACACATCTGACCACAATAAAAGCTGCATAAGGAGCTCGGTAAGTAGCTAAAGCTAACTATACAGAGTTGATAAACTGAACACTTGTATCGGAAGGCAGTACGCTAGTTACGATGAAGTGACAAAAGTCTCTCTTCCGTTACTCAGCAGCTCGCTAGCCAATGGACTACTGCGACCATTTGTTTTGATGCATCACTACGGTGTTGTAGACAAACACTTGACTAAGGGTGGAAGACCGTCGTCAGGATTTGGGCTGGAGCTTGTAAACAACATCACAGAGCTATCAGCACCCCCCACTGCTTTTCTTTGTACCTTCCAGCGTGAGCGTGTCAAGCTCCTTGTGTGGCTTTCCAGCAGCGGCCGCTTCTTCCTCCGGCATCTCCACATCCCGCGGCTCCGGGCCTGGCTCCGGTTTCTTCTCGGCTTTAGAGTCCCGGGGCTTCTCCCGCCGTTTCGATGTAGTTTCCTTCATTCTGTCAATACAGCGAAAGGCACTGTCAAGACGATGAATTCTTTTAAAGCTAGCTAGATGTTACATCCAATCATACCCTTGCTATTTCCCACGACTGGCTACACCGTAACTTTCCCTGTCAGGAGAATGACTGGCAACTCTGAGGGACGTGCAAGGGATTCTGGGAGGGAGACGTAACTAGCAGAGTTAAAAATCAGGCAAGACTAAAGGATCTCAGAGCAAATTGTAAATAATAAGAGAAAGTCTAAAATAATCAGATTACTAGCAGGCACTGAAATTTTTAGACAGTCCTCTTAACCATATATTATACAGCATTGAAATGATCGTTATTAAAGTTTAGTTGCAGTGGACTCCTCTAAGAACCACATCAGCCCAGGAAAATTTGATTGTTTTCAGCCGTTGATTCGTACATTCGTATTCGTTTTAAACATTGGTATAGGAATAATTATGTGCAATCATTTTTATTCACTATATGTGGTGTATTAATATAACGGTATTTCTTAATAGTAAAATGCACTGCATAAGAAACACACATTCCACAGTATCTAGAGAATCACCCACATGCTTTGCCACTGAATAGTATCCATCTCAATGATAAACCCAAGTCATAAAATGAGACTCATATAACCATCTACTCTAAACTGGAAATTGTCACTTTTTCAGGAAATGGAATCTAATAAAAACTTGCCAAACAAAACATATTTCAATGTCATTTTAAAGCTCAAGATCTGTTTAGCTATTTAATGTCTCAAGTCATTGCTGTTCATTTACCCTGTAGGACAGCAGTACATTTTCAAAATGATTCATCTCATGTAGACAGGCCATCTGTGTATAACACAGAAATAAGAATAGGGTGCTTCTTTCTTTTCTTGAACCTTTCTGCAACCAGTGATTCTGGGTGCAAGCAACACTGCAGTCACATGTCGGTGTTGTGTATCTGCTTGCTATTACATCATAGTCACACAGGAAAAAGTGAGATATGTTTTGTTATGTAATCAGAGCAGCATAGTTCGTCTTCAAAGGAAGGGGGAATGAAGGGGGGATCAGAGGAGAGAAAAAAGTGGTTACCATGGAGACAGGGTGAGTATTGGCATGTGTAGCAATGAGCAGGGAGATTAAAGAAACAGATCAGAGCTCCCCGTGTGAGGGAATGGCCATCTCAAGCTGTGTCATCCCCCTACAGCATGGATCTCTTCCTCTCCAATGATAAGGGAAGTCTGCTATAAGTACACAAAGTAGGCCTTACACAGAGGTGGCATGAGCATGGCCCCTGTTACACTGCAGGGGGCAGCATGTTGGGCTGTGTGTGTTTGTGTGTGTGGTGAGGGGGTGGGGAGTGAGGGAGGTGGCTACATACCTGTAAAGTCTGGCGCTAAGAGTCCCACCATCCATTGGCTGGTAATGTGTTTTTTTTATTTATTTATTTTTTATAAATGGAGTGCCTCACCTCTCCCACCTCTTCCATCCTCTTTTCCCTACAGTGACCAATCAGTGAAACACTTTCAGAGAGACACCAATCGGCATGTACTTCACTTTCATCAAAGGATGCATTTTGTGAATGCCTCTGTGTCCGGGTGGGTCTGCGTATCAACACTTTTTGTACTTGATTTGCTAAATTTAATGTGATATACAAAGCAGTGTCACCTTGCAGAACTAGTAGGAATCCCCTCCGCTCCTCTCAAAACCTCTTAAAATAAAATAGGGAGAATGGAGGAATTGTCTTGGAAGCCATTCTGTGTACTTCTCAAAAGTGCAGAACCAGGGGGTGCCAGAGCATGGGATGACAAAACAGGGTAAAGTGCACATCACAGCCTCTTCATCACTCTTCCCTGCCCAAAATAGTGAAGTTCTCCCAGCTCTGCTCATACCCCTTTGTCCAAGGTAATCCACCTGGAAACATTTTAATCTGCAACCCAATCTGGTGTGGGGCTGCGCTTTGCTTGATTGGATGTGTCACCCTATCCATTCCTTTGTGTCCCATTACCCAGCAGTGGTAATGCTCACGCCAGTGTAACATGTCTGGGAGGCAGGGCAGTTCCTGTTCCAGCTCTTGCTTGCAAGGTAAGTTGCCCTGAAATTTGAATTAACTGCAGCTAAGTGGTAGCAAGGATGGTGTTACATTACCAGTGAAACCCCTGTGTGTGACAGGAAATGTTGGTGGGGGGGTTACCATCTATATTTTACCATTGTTGAACCCCCTGCTTGTCTTGTTGAATTGCTCCTGCTCCTCAAACAAAGTTGATAACGTGCTCTCAGAGTCAGTCACTTCCTCCAATGTGCTGTTGGTCTGACCTCTGGGTTGTAGGTTTAAAATTTAGGTGGGACAGTTTTGTTGCAACACTAAGCTAGGTCTGTTACCAAATAGGTAAGATCTATCGACTGGGCCTGTTGTAAATTTAATAAGATATACAAACCTATGTTTTTAGAAATATCCATTAAGTCACAAAATAAAAGCACAAACACAAGAACAAGGACTGAGCTACTTCACAGTCCCACAGTCTGGAAAGTAATAAAGTAGGTTTGATGTGGAGGTATTCTACACTGAATTTTAAGATGTCTGTATCTCTGTATGAATGGCTCCAGGCAGTGTTTCTCTTAAATTAAGCTGACATACTGTTTATTTTGCCAAAAATGTGGTGACCATTTCAAGTGCAGACAGTTTCAGAATTCTAATACAGTGTATGCCAGGAAATGGCTTGTTTTTATTCCATCTTACCATTATGCAAACATACATAAAGCCTGTACAGTAGGCTGGTGCTCTAACACACAAAACAGTGTCCTTGAGTCTCTCCTGAGCAGTAGGCGGCTGCAATTATTTTCCATTTATGCGGTGAGGAGGGAATAGAGACAACGGATTATGTCTTGGTGACTGGAGGAGAAAAACCTCTCAGAACTAATCCAAGCGAAACAAGAAACAAAGTGTCACCATGGGGATTCAGAGTGAGAGCAGGGTGTGACAATTGAGGCCTAAACCCAGCACACATGCAGCTAGGGCGCAAAGGAGGGGATTGGCAGACCTGGAGTTTGCCTGCAGGATACCACATAGACACAGGTGTTCATACATCACCCACAGGAGAATGGAGTCTAAGGGTGGGGTCAAATACTCTGTCACACTCAGTTTTTTGGCTCATTCTGCTTGAGGGGCACCTTGAAAAAAAGGCTGTCAACTGCAGATGTCAATATCCATTAAAAATGAGAAACCAAGCATTAGTCTTTGGATGGACATGTGGTCAAATACACTGTGGACTCCTTACACGGCTGCTTGGTACTGCTGGCCTTATGTGCCAGTATTTTTATAGTCAAAAGTATACTGATTCTCTCTGGAGGGATTCAATTTAGAGTTTAGTAATGATGAATGTAATCTTGATACCAGGCAGGTACATACTAGCCTTGCAAATCATCAGACCCACTTCATTTGTTTGTGGCTTTATTCTGAAGATGTTTTAAGGGTCCAGATGCTGGCGGGACGCACTCTGAAAGCCTGCAGCCTCCCCATTCAAAGCTTCCGGTCAGGCTGACAGCCCCGCTCTCTCGCACTGTCACCCTGTAAGGCCACCTGTTACCTGATCAAGAGTGAACAGTACTCAGCAAGCTTGACAGGATGGTCGTGGAGCCTGAATCAGATTTCAAAGGTAATATTATTTACATGCCTGATTACTACGTAAAGAGTACAACGAGCCAAGATGGATGCAGCCCCCTGACATGGATAACAGCTGAAGAGAGCACTAATGGAACTGGAGTTTCCTTCTCCAGGGGGACCAGCCATTTCCGGCAGCACAGTGTATTTTTAGTGCACATAGACGGACAATCATGTTTTTGTCCTGTTCACTGCGTTGTGGGGTGTCTGAGGTCCTCTGGGAATGCCCCTACCAGATGGCGTGACTCCCGGCATGAACCCGGGTTGCCTGCAAGCTTGTTCCTCAAGGAATGGAGGGAAGAGAGCCTTTCTGAGAGGGGTAGAGAAAGAACATTGCCATCTCCCAACAGGTAATTCCAGAGGGTGTTTCTGGTTTCAGTATGACAACAGAGGAAAGGGCTGCACCACGGCACCTGCACCCTTCACACCAGATGCATGAGATGTCATTGCACTACTTCACTTGCTGCGGGCATACTTCCTGTGCTATGTTATGCGTTAATGTGCGAGTATGTGTTTGTGAGAGAGACGCTGTCAGATCCAATATTAATATGACCATCAGTAACACTTGTTTTGTCAGCTGGCAACAGAATTTGAACTGAAAAATGTGGTAAAACTCCACCCTGTACACACACTTACTCACATAACATCTTCTGAGTACAGCATGCATGTTGTACAGTGAACAGGGACCAATGATAAAATGCAACTACCTCTTGGGGTTGAGTGCTCAGTGGATCTGAATGAAAGGAATCAGAATCAGTCTGTTGATGGAAACAGACTGGTGATCTGAGCTCAGCAGAAAATGGATTTGATCGTAACGGTTAGTGTGCTGTATCAAGGTGTTGCTCACCCACGTCTGTTTTCACAGATCTGCTGTGTGTGGAGGGGGATGACACATCTATTCCCACAGTGAGAAAATCAGGCCTGGCTCAGCTAGGAGGGGTTTCCTGTAGAGGCTCTCATTCAACCCCAAGCTCTTAAGACCAAAATGGCCTTTATATAATTGTAGTGAAAGGTTTCTTTTATTTTTTATGTCCACATCGCTGAATACATGCTTTGTATGTTTAATAGCTCTCTAGTGTCACGGAAGAAGCTAGCAATAACCCCTTCAAGGTTAGCATGGACAAATATCCCTAAGATCCAGAGCTGTGAACGAGCATAAAAACACTAATCCGCAAGCCATAGGAACAAGGAAAATTTAGAGGGGATGGGTCATATCCACAAAGAGGAATCATTACCAAAACCCATATTCACTGTAATTCAGCCTCAGAGTGAAAGTATTTATCGAGAAAAAAACCTGTCGAAGAGATCAAATACTGTTTTGTTTCAGTGGGATACATTGAAATTAAAATATTTTAATATTCTATTTGCATGCCATAAAAAGAGTGCACCTTTTGTAGACTGGTGAAATTGCGGAAGTTGTTCTGAAATGTTCTTACACATGAAACCATTTTTCAGTTCCAGTATATTAAAGCAATGGATGCCTTACTTTGGGGTTCACCAGATATCCTACTCTCAATATTCCATTTCTTGAATCCAGAAACACATTTCTCTTCATCTATATTTCAGTGGCAAAAATAATGGGGTCAAGGAAGTAGACAACATCCAGCTGCTCCACACACATCGTACACACTATCTTTACACACCAAATTTAACTTTCACTTAACTGCAGTTGGTAAGACAGTTCAGTCACTTACAAATAGAAAATACAATTTCTGATTTATTTTGTGGGTAAAATGCACAGGGAATACTGAGTTTAAAGTTACAACAAAAAATCTAATTAATCACATACAAAATCATTGCAAATATGAGCAGAGGAACATGTTCATTTCATACCTCACTGGATGACTCCAAATACTTCTTGGGCTTGCTTGAATGCGGGAAAACAAATTTACATGAGAGTTCACTGATACTGTTAATGCAAAGACGTCAGACTTTTTCTCCTGTGAATTTTATTGCTGTTAGATGTGGCAGAGGAAATTTCAGATGGCCTCTAGCACAGCCTTTTGAGCAGGTGCATTATAGAGGACACCCCATTGGTTAAAAGGGATTTTTGAAGGCTCTACTGTTGTTCCCCAAATACATGCATCTTACTCAGCCAGCAGAGGCTCTTAATACACTGTTCATGGATGAATTATTAATCTGGATTAGATAGACCATGACTTCCTGAATAAATGTCCCGCCATCTCTGTGCCTCTCACATCAGAGCAGAGAGAAGTGACATTTGGCCACTGCTGCATCCAGCCCCCTGACACTGGTTCAGGCCCAGGGGCTGGAAGACAGCCAACGCCGCCTGCATTTCTGATCCTGGTGGTTCCCAGGTTCCCTGCTCCTACACCACAGTGCTTATGGTGGAAGACTCCTCCGACTTCCCCTGCTTGCTGGGCAGGGACTTGAGGTACTCCAGGTGGCGGCGGGCATCCTCCTGGTTGTGCCGCACGTAGTAGACCAGGTAAGAGATGACCATGGTGAACCAGCCAAACATGGTAACCAGCATGGCCACGTCCGTGGTCTTCTTCAGCACCACGCACAAGTCCAGATCCTTGGCCAGTAGGAAGGGGGTGCCCTGGGCTCCCACATCCTCGGGCTCGGAGGTCTGGCACACAATACCAGCCAGGGAGGTGGGCTCCAGGTCCACTTGGGGCATCACGTTCTGCAGGTTGCAGTCGCAGTGCCAGGGGTTGTGGGTGAGGTTGGCTCTTGACTGCAGGCCCTCAAAGGCCTCGGGGTTGAGGGTCATGAGCCTGTTGGAGGAGAGGTCCAGGAACTGCAGGGAGCCGCCGAGGCCCCGGAAGGCCCCCGGCTCCAGCTGGACCAGCTCGTTATGGGAGAGGTCCAGCTCATTGAGCAGGGGTAGCTCCAGGAAGGCATTGGTGGGGACAGTGGTGAGGAGGTTGAAGTCCAGGTAGAGGCGTCGGGTGTCGTTAGGGATGTCCTGAGGGATCTCGGTCAGTCGCAGGTTGCTGCAGCGCACTGTCTTTCCCCCCACCTCGCTCTGTGAGCAGTAGCAGCTCTTGGAGCAGCTGGTGGCCGCGTGGTGGAAGCAGAAGGTCATCAGCACAAGGCTGTGCAGCAGCAGACACATGACCACAGAGTGGCGCAGTAACCAGTCTGCCAGCAGCGGCATGGTGGGATACGGGCATAATCCTGGGAGGACCTAGCTCCAAAGCACCCTTGAGAGGGGCAGAGCACAGGTTAAATCCACCCCTAGTTGGCCAGCCTAGAAGAGATGGAGATGGGGGGAGGACAGGGAGAGAACAACTCAGTGATTGGCATGGTACAAATTACATCTTTGAATAGCCACAATTCTTCCCTATCTCTGTGACTGATGGCAAAAGTGCCCAAGAGCCAGAGTGTGTTATTTTGTGCACAGATGGAGACTAGCTGGTCTAATTGCTATGAAGAGGCAGAGGGGATCTATCTGTCTTGTTACTGCAGAGCCTGCAGACGATGCTGGGTTTACACAGCTGTAGAGTGGGGATAAAGTACTCCCTTCCACACAGGCAATAACAGCTGAAGTGGCAAGCATTCTCCCTTAGTGCATTATAATTGACATCGTTGCAGTGCTGCCCTATTTCAGTGCTGCATGGTTTGGCATTAACATAATCCTGGTATGATTCAGTGTGACAGGGAATCTACACAAAATGTTTTGGTCACAGAGACTCCAACAGTCAAAACAGCATTTGGCTCATATTAAGACCTTGCTCATATCTGTATTGCTTTTCTCATAACACACACTTCTAACTAGCAAAGACTCCACAAATAGTTTTTAATTTACCTTTACTGTTTTCACCTTGTGAGAAATCTGTGGTGATTGCAGCAGCCTGGGACAAACGTGGACATTTGGTCATTCAATCTAATGACCATGATCAGGAATCCATAATCCACTCATTCAGATGTCAGGTCATTTTGTCCACAGTGCAAGTAACAACCAGGAACAACTTGTTTGTGTGTACTGTAATTTATACTTTTTATTTTACATGTAAGCCTCTAAAAATAGATGTCTCCTCACCAGAACACAGTTCATTAATACCTGAACAGTACAGCCCAAAGCACATAACAGGCAGCTATCCTGTTACTAATCCCCTTAAGAAAACTTTTCAAGGTAGCAGCACTAATGTTGATAGCTGCATCCAATGCAGGCGCAAGCCTCCAAAAAATAAACAAAACAACAAACACTTTAATGTGGCATCCTCAGTTCCAACAGCAAATACCCATACCTATATGTCACTCCATTCTACATACCTTTCACTAGTGTTATTTTACTGCACAAGTGTGGAAAAACATAATGGCAAAATTGACTTTTGCATTTTTGAGAAATGGCAACACACCAGGTGATATTCACTTACTAAGATTAAAAATGAAATTGATCTTGAAGGACCTCTTAGTATCACATGACGGGGAGGAAGTCAGCGATTCAAAAATTGAAGACAAGCTAGAAACTAAACACTTCTAACAAGCACTGGTTAGAGCACACATCACAGAAACAAAATCTGTGCCACTTGCAGCATGCTTGGAGACATGCTAAGACATTCATAAGAAATTCTTCATTACAGTGGAAAAAAAGTGAAAAAAAAAAATATATATCTTGATCAGCAATTATTGGAGAAAGGGAGAGGGAATGTTAGAAGGGAGAGAGTTAAGAGGTAAGGGAGAGCCAGCTACTGTAGATCTTAATAAGTAGTAACATGGCAGGCTACTCCACAACCACAGGTTTCCCATGAGCCTGCTGCCCTGACATTTCACTGACAGATAGTTGGGGAGAGGGAGGCAGAGGGGACGCATGAGGTGAAGATGGAAGGCGTGTGTATATGTGAGAGAGAGAGAAAGAGAAAGAGAGATCCAGTGAGAAAAGGCTAACATAGGGGAGTTTTTTTATAATGGGATACAAGAGACAGAGCACGAGAGACAGAGCTGATACAGAGCAAGATCAGCAGGGAGAGGGAAACATAAAGATGGCATGCAGACAAAACGAGCGTGGAAGACACATGGAAAGCAGGGAGAAAGCGTGAGATTGGTCAGGAGGGGAAGAGTCTCGGGGGGAAGGGGAAAGGGCAATCACCAAGATGGAAGACACAAGAAAGCGACAAGGAGGAGGGATGTGGAGAGACTGTTAATTTGGGGTCATTTTGTCAGATGCTGTAAGGCCATTACCCACCCACCATCAAGAGCCTCTCTTGCGCATCTAATGACACTCCTCTTTGGTCTCCATCTCTGTCTCCTTAACAACCCCAATCAGATCTAGCTTTTAATTTGTGCTACCTGACACACTAATTGTATCTGAAAAGCCACGGAGAGCAATCAGTGTTATAGAACAGTGGACTCCATGTCAGGGTGCATGTACATCAGGCCAGTGTAATTTTAGACACTTATTGCTTCAGTGTGCCATGTGCACAAATAATACAGGAGGTCTGGAGAAGCAATGGGCTCATTGTATGATCACAGTTACAAATAATGACAAATGTGCATGTCAGAATTTCCTTGAAATCATCACCTGAGAATAAAAAACTTAAGGTCTGTTTAAAATTTCAGGACTTGACTCTAGTAATAAACTTACATCCAACATATACGGACATAAGCTATGTACTGGCATAAAAACTAGCTTGACTGTGCAAGGAAAAATCATTTGTAAAGGTAGCATAGCAAATCACGTTTAAATAATATTTGAAGCATTTAAGCAATTTCTTGGCATAATTATATTTTCAAGTAGCCTTACTTTTGGCAGGTTTTATTTACATGCATTATTAAGATCCTGGGGACACATATTATTCTCTACGCTGCTATGACATTCCAGCAATACAGTAACATTACATTACATTACAGAACATTGCAAACACTACAAATTAGCTGGGGAACCATCACAGACTATAAAGAGATCTCGTTTGATTAGGGGTGATTTGAAAAGGGGGGAGTGCCCTCAGGACTCCAGAGACCAGCACGCAGACCTGTTGAAACCATATGATTGAGAGCAATCATGAAGGAGCTGGTATAGGTCTTTTCAATCAGGGATTTCAAACACAGAAAATGTGCCTATTCACATGGACTATGGCCTCTTAACACAGGATTACATCACCAAATAATCAAATACATGGTGTGGGGACAAAAAAATACATGCAAAATATTTCAGTTGACCCCATTTTAGTATCTTATTTTATGAGGCAACACAATGAACTACAACGGACAGAGGCTGATACCAGTTACATAAACAGTTACTTTTCACTTCGAGTCTTAGCTTTGTGTCTTAGCTTTCAAGGGACTCTCACCGTTTGGCTGCACTATCAGCAGTAGGCTATCACGCTGAACTGACCATTACAGTGAAAATGCAATCTACACACGGTGTTCCGTGGATTCCATTTCTCTTACTCTGCTGACGACTCCTCCCCAGACAGGGGTCTTGCCTTCACATCTTTAGCCTTTACTGCCCTGCGGCTTCCAGGAAATCGATCCCGTATCCCCTGTGACTTGCACCGCTGTGGCGTTTGGTGCTCTGAATGGAGACGAAGAGTGACTGGAGACTAAAGGGATTCAGTACCGTTTCCCCCTCTGCTCCACTAACCACTTGAATTACAGCGGCAGCCCGCACTACAAAACCCAGTTTAGTCAATAATCTTGCTCCAACATCACAAAAACGCTGACGGAATATATGTGCTGGCTAAGAATGCTCTTGGCTATGTGTGACCCCAATTTCCTACATCGTGTCAGCAGCTAATCAACTTGCACAAAAAACGGTATTGCAAATGTATACTTCATTCTGTTTGATAAGAACAAAAAGTTGAGTCCAGTTGTGTTATGCAGTAATCCATTATTAGCGGGGATGGTACTCAAACAGAAACGTCTCCCACAGATTAATAGCTTTTTGCGTTGTCCCCCACGGGCCCCTCTTCGGCTTCAACAACCACTAATTCCTACCTGGTTGATTAAAAGTCCACGTCAGTCAATCATTCCAGCGAACCCTGTAATGTTTGGATGCACGTATGCTCCTCAAACAATTAACCGCTGACCTTGTTCTTTTAAGTTCAGACGCAAGAAAATACGTTTGATTGATTGTTTTCATTAGGTCGAATGATTAGATTCGTAGACAGTCAATCTGACAAGTCATGGGTTGCAGATCATAAATTAACATGAGCTTCGATCCGGGTTCTTCATTTAAATTCGCAATCAATTTTAATCACCCCTCAGTAAAAACATTCTTTTTTAACACACACCCACATTGGTTTTATTCTATTAATACCGCATGTTAAAAAATAGTCTAATAGTTATGGTTTAAAAAAAAAGAAGAAAAATTGTGTTAGCAGTACTGACAGAAATGGTAGAAATATGCCTTCCTTTTTAACATCTACAACGATAATTTTTTTCTGTTATCTTACATACAAAAGGGCTGTTTGTATTTTTCACTTACCCGTAAAGACGTACTAGCTGCAAGATACCTTTCCAGAATTTCCACCCAAAGCAACAGGCTCTCACGAGGGTCCTTATTTCGTCACGAAAAACCCCATGTAAACAAAAGGAACTCGACCTTCCGATAAAACTGCGCAAGAATATACTAGCACAATATACAAGTTTATATTTCAACTAATAAGGTACGGGGTAGCTATCGCTCCCTCCTCAGGATCCCGGCTGACTGCAACGCGTGCGTTGTAGGCTGGGTTGGGTAGCTGTCCATCACTTCGCAATAGTGCTGGCAAATATATATAGCTGGATATGTTTGTAGCTCCTTCATATATGACCACTTGGAACAATTAATCCAAATTTATATTTGTCATTTCTAAACAATTTAAAGCGGAAAAATGTCTGACAAGTCAGATGAACTTGCACCGATGAATTTGTCAAAATAAAGTTTTTTCGTCGTTTCGTGCGTCTTCGAAGTAATGGGTTGAATTTCTTGCCTATATTCCTGTATTTCTTTCCTCGTTTCAGTGATGATTGAGGACGATGAAACGACCAGTCCTTACCACGTCGTCTGTAAATTGTTCCAGCTAAATGGCAGAAGGGAGAAATAAATATTTTGAGTAATCTTGTCCAGTCGCCGTGTAGAGTAGTACGCGTGCCACTCGCTTCACTTAAGGGTGCGCGAAAACAACCTGCTGGGGCTGTAGATGCACCCAGACTAGGTCGCCGCCTGCACTGTGTCTAGTTTCCACGCAACCGGCAAAGTAGGCAACACACCGGGAGCAGTCGGAAATTGGCAGGAACGGAATGCGAGCGCAGTGATAGCTACAGCACAGCACGCACTCCTGCCAATTATGACAAACAACTTGTAACAGGGCACGAAAGCCTATCATTTCTGTTCAGCAACTACTGCAAGGTTAGGAGGGGGGAGGGCAACTCCATGGGAAAAGACCTTCCCATGTTTAATGATAGGTTCAGCTATCTGGCAGGAATGCAATAACGCCGAACTGCGCCGAGTGGAAGATTTATTCGATACTGAAAGTATTATTGAACATTGCTAACCTATTAATAAAACGTAATGCTCGTTGCGCAAAAAGATTTCATCATCTCCCATAGAGCGTTGCAGTGCCCTGCATGAATAAAGAGAAGGTTTTACTGTAACACCCAGTCTGGTATAAAATGACCTCGCTTATCGTTGCTTTAATGCTGACTGTATCCAAACTGTGGGTCTCTGTGCTTTTATGAATATGGATGTGGCGTTGAAGAACCTACAGTGACTTGAAAAAGAATTCAGCCCCCAATACTGTTTTCACAACTTATTTTCTCAGATTCCAAACTTATATTAAAGTAAGTTTTTTACAGTTGGTCTTGTACCGTATTGTACATCATGACAAATCAAAAGAAACGTCCAAAACATTTTAAAATTTTGGAAAAAATAAAACTAAAACTATGAGATTTAAAGGTATTCATACGCTTCATAATTATAAGGCTAACCTTGCTCAGGTGCAAGATATTGTCTTATGAACTCATCCAATTTGTTGATGGTCTCCACCTTTGTAGGAAATTAGTGAATCACCTGTTTTTAATTACTTCATGAGCATAAATACCTTCCCTCTCTATAAGGTCAAATGGTTGGATTTTCCATTAAACAAACCAAAACGAAGAGAAAGAAGCATTCAAAACAAGTGAGGGATATAATTGTGGAGAAGCACAAATCTGGGAAAGGATACAAAAACATTTCAAAGGCACTGAACATACCTTGGAGCTCAGTGCAGTCCATCATACAGAAGTTGAAGAAATGTGGAACTACAGCCACACTGCCTAGGGCAGGCCGCCCCCTCTAAACTTAGTCGCCGAACAAGAATGGCACTTGTCAGACAGGCTACTGTGATGCCAACTGTCACTCTAACTGAGCTACAGAAGTCAGTGGCTGCAACTGAAAATGATGTCCATGGGTCAACAAGCTATTTAACAAAAAAGGGCCTTTATGGAAGAGTGGCAAGGAAGAAGCCCTTGCTGGAAAAAAGCACAAGCTTGCCTGTAAAGACTTTGCAAAATGTCACTTGGAAAATGCTACAAAGATATGGTCTTATGGTCTGATAAGACTAAAGTGGAACTTTTTGGCTCAAACACTAAGCGGTAAGTGTGGCATAAAGCTAACACAGTGCATCAGCCAGGAAACACGCTGGTAGCATCATGTTATGGGGGTGCTTTTCAGCAGCAGGGACTGGCAATCTGGTCAAGATTGATGGGAAGATGAATGCTGCACAATACATGGAGATTCTGATTAAAAACCCACTCCCCTCTGCCAGAAAGTGTAAACTAGGGAGGAAGTTTGTGTTTCAGCAGGACAACAACCCAAAGCACACTACCAGAGCAATACTGGATTTGCTTAAAATGAAGAAAATTGATGTTTTTGAGTGGCCCAGTCAGAGCCCTGACCTTAACCCCATAGAACATCTGTGGAAGGACCTCAAAATAGCTGTCCACTGCCACTCCCCAACTAATCCGGTACAGCTCGAGCAATTTTGCAAGGAGGAGTGGGCTAATATTGCTACATCACGTTGTGCAAAATTAATAGAGACTTATCCAAAGAGACTGATGGCTGTAATAGCTGCAAAAGGTGGTTCGACTAAGTACTAAAGAAGGTGGGTGAATACTTCCTTTTTTGGCTGCACTGTTGCAGAGTTGAGTGATTCACAAATAAAAAAATCTCAGTCTAATTAGTCAAAATCTCAGGTTGTGGACAAAATTTGTGTGAAAACAGGTTTGAGCGCTGAATACTTTTTCAAGGCTTTATATATGCCCTTCCAATCATGAACAAGCTGTGGCCCCATCTAGATACATTTGCAGAT
The DNA here is from genome assembly GCA_019176425.1 of Megalops atlanticus. Taxonomy (NCBI): domain Eukaryota; kingdom Metazoa; phylum Chordata; class Actinopteri; order Elopiformes; family Megalopidae; genus Megalops; species Megalops atlanticus. The sequence continues at coordinate 44,016,643 of CM032875.1, read as the reverse complement.
CAGCTTGTGAGTTCAGATTGCAGCTGTATAGAATTTACAAAGATTTGTCTCTTTTGGGTCAGTGAACTGAAACTGCTGTTGTTTTCAGTATACTTGTTGCAGTAACAGTTTTCCAACATGATGAGCATTGCAAGAGCTACAGTAGTGACAGTGATGACAAAATCATGGCTAGAATATTATAGTTATATAAATGCAAATGTTGTTCCAGTGTATGCCAGTTATCAAGGATATGGGTTAATGACCTCTCAGGCAATTTATATAATTATGAGTGATCTAACCAGCCACATTAATTTGGTTCTTCCTGGTCCAATGAAAGGACTAACAATTTGATGGCCTTCAGTATGCCAGCTGCTCTGAAGCTCTCACAGCTGTGTGTGAGGGGAGAGGCAAACATCTACGGTTCCAGGCTCTCCTTCCTTTACCACATTGCCCCACATATCCAACAGCACAAAATAACTCCTTACTGGATGGCCAAGAACTTCACAATTTTTTAACAATATTAAGAATAGAACCTTAGGGCCCCAGACAGAAGTGCTGCCAAAGGGAAGGGGTTCATTTCCTTTTCTCTTCCATAGTTCTAATTCTGTTGTTTCCTGTCTGGTAAGTCTGGTAAGACTCCCCCCTCAAAAAAACCTCGGAAACACACACACACACACGCTTAAATGTAATTACTTAAGGGAGAGAGAAGAGGGTGGCTGCTAATCGTGTCTGATCTGCGGGCTGTTGTTGTTTCAGTTGGATAGTATCTGCCAGTGCTGTGGACCTGCAGTGCTGCCTTCCTGCCTGCCTACAGCCGATAAGGAAGCCAGCTCTGCTGTGCACCACACCACACTCCAGGGTGAAACGGGCGTACGTTGCAGGTTCCCCAAGCACGGGCCTGTAGGGGAGGGATTCAGGGATTTGTGACATGATATGGTGGCCTACCATACCAGACTCAGTGCGTCTGAAATTTGGGAAGCAGTATGAAATGGAAGCAGCGATATCACGATCAGAGCATAATAGTTTCAGTCTCAGGTGGGGGACTGGTTGCTGATGCCTGTAATGGCAATGTTTATGTCTGAATCACAAGCACCTATGGAAATGATTTACAAAATGAATGAATTTGGATAACAGTTGTCCAGATATGCCAGTCATTCCACCCAGCTCTTAAGCTAATAGTAGCTCTCCCTTAGCTCTCTGCACCTGTTAGAAGTGGGCAAAATGGCAGCCTGTTGGTGCAAATACAACTAGCTCAGGTTTTACTTAAGATGTGTTTCTTTAGCACAGAGAATACATTTTTGTTTTGGTAACAACAGCGGCCAATGTTTGTAGATGTGGCCAATGAGCAGCATTTTCATGATTTCATGATTTCATGATTTCCTTGAATAGCAGCTTTGGTGTTGGATGTTCCACCTGTCTGGTTAGCTGTGATTTTTTAGCTGGCTGATGACTCTTGAACTTCTTTTGTTAACACTTACAAGGGCAACTCTGCTTTTTCACTTCCATGCACAAACATGAAAAGTTCAATTAAACATTTTTAGTTCACTCTGGAAAAATGAATATAAGATCAGTTTTTAAAAGCACCGATTTTTCAGAATTGCATTTCCTTGCACACAAACCCCTCCCATTTGTGAATTTTTCTTTGGAAACGCTGGGAAGCTGAATCATTTCACAAGCAGGGAGTCTAAAGGTCCAAAATCCCATAAACTTTGAAGGAGTAAAACATAACTCTAATATAAATCTCCTGTTCCCATGAATGTATAGACCTCTGGCTTCAGCATTATAATGATCTGCATTGCGATTGGGCTCACTTCTGCTAAGGTTTGAGGGTGAGCTATGGTAGAGGTTGTAGGAAAGGCAGAGGGTGGTCACAGTAAATCTCTCTCTTATAGAAATGGCCACATGGCTAAATCTCAACACACGGCTGTTGCCAGTTAATATGGATATCGTCTCCAAAAGGTATCACAATCCTCTCATTTTAATATCTCATTTAAAATCGCCCCCCAGTGGTGGAATGAACTCCCCACCCCCCTAAGAACAACTCCATCAATCCAACCCTTCAGACGTGCGCTGAAGACACACCTCTTCAGACTCTACCTGGACTGATACCTTGTATCTTGTAACTCGACCTTGTAACTTTGATGTTGAGAATCTGACTCCTGCCTTGTACTTGTTGCTCACTTACCTAGGTAGTATAGCGGTACTCCATTTTTTTTCTGTAATTGTATTTGAGATGCAATCCTAGTTCAGATTAGTTGGCTCGCGTCACTGACCTTGCGCTCAGCTTCAGCACTATTTGCATTGTATGACCTTTACACATCTTGCTCTTGTGCCTGTTGTTTGCTCACTATTTGCACTTTTGTACGTCGCTTTGGATAAAAGCGTCTGCCAAATGAATAAATGTAAATGTAAATGTAATAATCAGCAATATTCATTCACTAAAGGGTTGAAAATGGGAAAATGTGAGCTAAATGTTCCCTCATGTGTATCCCATGCATCATGTTACCAATCGCATTAAAGCATGGGTTAATTCACTGTGAGACACAAATAGGTTGCAAAGCTTTTGATTTTTTTCCCCAACACCAAACTATTAGCCAGAATTATTTCAATTTAGAAGGCCAAAATGCAAGCTACATATATGCAAGATGCATATATCGTGTGTGATTACTGTACTTCCCTTTTTGGTGGGTTCCCACTGAAAATTCTGAGCCAGGCTGCTGTCTTACTCTGGAATTGGCTTGTGCTAGAAAGTAAATGTTCACCCCTACTGAGTGTTATGCTTAAATAAATGGGGGTGAAGTTACAAAAATACCTTTAGATTTTTAAATTGCCGTTTACACTGATCACTTCATGCTGAGGTTCCAGTCCATTATGTTATGTCAGTTTGTCAAAGCTTTTATGCAGTCTACTAGCATTTCAAAAGCATAGACTTTAAATGGACTCCCTTCCAGAGTGACAATGCAAATGATTCAAGCTCAGGCTCTAAATGTTTTTTGAAAGATTTCCTGCTGGGCAGAGGTATATCATATGCCTTTGTCTGTATCTTTCTTGGGAAATCTGATATGGGTTCAATGAACACCTACATGCAGATAAAATTGCAGAAAATGTGATTATATTTCCATTAGGCACAGTCAGAGGAAGAGAGAGCAAGTACTCCACAAGGCACTCCACCCTTGTGAGCAGCAGCAAATGTTGCAGCATACGTGCAATATTTTGCTTACCAGACAACCTCATCCAGGGCAAAATATGTCAAATACATGCTAAATATATACTGTAAATACTTATGTTATCCACTTATGTAGCTGAATGTTTGCTGAAGTAGGATTAGGTCTCCACTCACTGTGCTACACTGCCTTCCATAAGAAAATGCTGTTCTAGTGCAACAGTGCTAATTAGTTCAGATTTATTTGCTGCATGCCCTTGCACAGGTCAGCTCCCTCCCTTCAATCAGTCAGCCATGAGACGCTTTGGTTCATGTAAGGGCACCTGAACCACTCAAATGAGAAGCAGGGGTCTGATTTGCAGCAGTCAGCCCTGAGCTATTTCATCTTATGGCCATGTCTCTTCTGACTGTAGGTGCTACACATGCCAGGTCCCAAGTGTGGGGGAAAAACTCTCCACCTTAACCCCCATCCCTCTGTCTTCTTCACCTCCTTTTCATCCTCCCTTTCTTCTGTCCCAATGCCTGTGTGCCTGCCTTCTCCTCCTCTCAGATCCTCTCTGAAAAATCTCAATAACCCCCTGTTCGCAGGCACTGCCTGTCTATCATTGACGTTAGTTGTGAGGATCAGGCAGGGGCTGGAAGGGGAGGCGGTGCAGAGAACCGGGACTCTGTCAGGCCTTTTAGGCACCAATCTGTGTTGGCAACCCCTGATCAGGCCGCGTGTCCTCTGTCGACTCCTCCCTGCAGGAGGACAACGTGGAGAGGAGCAGAGAAGGACAGGCTACAGGGGCTGCATGGCACTGTCACTGGATAACCTCTTTGAATGGGCTATGGAGGCATCACTGATAGGCAGCTGTGAGGACAGGCATCTCTTTGAGGCTCAGAAGGTGACCGTCCGCTGCCGAGGTGGAGGGAGCAGAGGCAGAAATTTGTTCACTGCCCAAAGTTGTGCTCTCCATTCCATGTTGCGCCTGCTGCACAGATTGCAGTCTTCAGCAGTATTGCCCCGGCCGTAATCCTGGATGACTTGACATTTTAAATGATCACACGGCGTCTGCCCGACAAAAGAGGCCGCACGTCAAAGTTGTGAACACACACCCTCAAGATTTCAGAGTGTTGCATTAGCGTAACATCGCTTCTCATCGCACCAACCGCACATCGTCATGATGGCCCCCCTCCAGTTTTTTCTTTCAAGGGGAGGGGGGGCGTGAATGAAGGCCAAATCGTTGTGATGATGCGCTGGGAGATGCGAGCGGTGCAGCGGACCTGAGAAGTCTCAGATTTGCGAAGGCCTGATTTTTTTTAGCGGCTGTCCCTGATTGCGACAGACAGGCTTGTTAAAAAGCAGCTTGTTAAATCTGCAGGGCCTCTGCTCTCCTCAAGCCTTCCCCCGTCAGCCCTGCCAGCCCTCGTTAGTCTCTCTGCGGGCACCAGGGGTGGGGGACGTGGCGCGCGCATTCAACAACCCACCGCTTGGCAGTGTGCAGACAACTGAATTTTCTCATACAGCCTCTACCCCGCTGAACACGGGGCGAAACATCGAAATGCAGCATTCCCCCTGCCTTCCCCTTTCTCTCAGCAGCACTGTAGTTGGGAGTGGGGCTGGCCCCGGTAAACTGTATAAATTGTTGCAGCAGTGCATGCCCAGAAACATTTTCCACCCTTTGTATTAAGGTCACAGTTTTGAAAAATTGCATACGGTCCAGCTTAACAATCCTGCTGTTTGGATTGTCACCACAAACATTATGGATTTGGATTTATATGAAGGTGTAAATATTTTTTTATGGCACCATTAAATTGGTAGCATAGTGATTATTTTATGATATGCCTCCAGATTGCTGTAACTGATTAAGTGGTAATTAATTCAAATATGACTGCTTATGTTTTTGTTTATGATCATACGCTTTGGTTGAGGGCCTGCCAAGATTTGCTTTGGCCTTCACCCAGAAAGCAGGTCAATGCACCACTGCGGCGACCTCCGCTGATGACGTGGGCATCCTCCTCTGATCCGCAGTGCATCAAAGGGGTCGGCCCCAACCTTCCCTCCCCATTTCCATCACTGCGCCTCAACGACAAAAGGGATGCTCCCTTCAGCCCCGGATCGGCACATCCACTCTGACACACAAGTACCTGCTGACCACTAATGCGCCAGGAAGCCCCACAGGGGGAAGAGAATAAGCAAACTCACAACATTCTCACAACAGTGATCCAACGCCACCAGAATGCTAAGCAGTAGCCAGGGAGATCGGTGCGCGCATGGAAGCTGATCGGAATCAGCCTTATTAAAGAAATGCTGAGCCTGGCCCCCCCCACCCTTCCCCCCCACTCCCAGCTCGTTCCCCATCCCTGGAGAAGATCAAAGCCCGGCTTGTCTTTGTGAATATGACATTCCGCTGACTTATTTATTTATTTCCTTCTCTGTTTCAAATTTTTTAATCAAAAGCAACAAAAGAGCTAGTGAAGACACACCACCACAGGAACAATGGGAGGTCAGAGTGTCAGCGGCCTGCAGCCGGCATTCACCTGTGGGGCAGCAATCATTTAGCCTTCACACAGAGTGCCTCGTTCTGAATTTATTTCTGGGTCCACTTCCTGCACTCCATTCATACAATGCATTTCACAGCTTGCAGCTGGCGCCACACAAATCCTTGAATATCTTATTTTGAGTTAGGTTAGCTGCGCCAACATAACACAAGGACAAGTTATAATCGTTGAAACAACACTACAATAAAATGGGGATTTTATTTCATTTTGATTCCCTAATGGTTTAGTTGTGTTGATCAGCCGTACACAGCTGAGGCAAACCCAGCAGACGCACAATCCCTCAGGAGCTGAGTATTGAAATCCTGTGCGCTGTGCTTTAAAAAGACTTCCATACAGCATCACATTAACCAGAGCCTCCCTCCCCTCCTCCCCCCATCTCGCTCCCCAGTGTAACCGGTGCTTCGGCAGAGCGATTGACAATGATGTGACAAGTGAAGGTGTGAGGCGATGGCCGTTTGTTGTGTATGGAGGCCCTGGAGGCTGGGGAGCCTGGTGAGGCATAATGCCTTGTGGAAAGCACTGAGTGCAGGCAAAGAGAGGCAGAGACCGTTTCAGTGCTACGTTGATTTAATGGGCAGTGCACCATCAGTGCACTGATGCCGAATCCCATTAACCAATAGAGCATGAGTCATTGGTTCCATTTCCTTTCTGCTGTCGTCCCAAATTCAGCCATTGAATTTATCTGTTATTTTAGTCCATCCATGTGGACGGCAGTAAATGTTTAACCTATGACTGCCAAACACACATCTGACAAAACAAAATCAATTGGTATACTAAGCTAAATACACACTGTTTACAAAGCCGGCCGAGCCATCATCAAGATTGCATATATTGCACACTTTACACGGATACTTTTAAGCTGCTGGGTACCAAGTCAGAAAAAAAAAGTCCAAAGTGTCTTTGGGAATTTCAGCTCACAGCTCTCTACATGCTTTCACACTATTTTTACCAGGTTCCTCTCTCTTGTGTACATGTCCCTAGCCAGCAGGCACACCTGGTTCTTTTAGCAATGCCAGGAATCCTTGCCAGGCCGGGCATGGCACATCAGATTCGGGTGGCACGGGGCTGTTCGGGCTGAATGGCTTTGCGTGACTGCCTTCTGGAACGGAGCTGTCCCCCGACGCGAAATGATGGAGGGAACAATAGACCTGGCAAAGAAGGAAGAGACAGGCCCTACTCCTGTTTCCTCCTGCCCTTTGAAAAGGCTCATACTGCCTCCCTTTCCATTGTGTCTGAAGGATTTTCCCACATGAAGCCAGAGAGGCTCATGGTTGCTTTTAATAAGGTGACTAGGTGGGGTTTATACTCAGGAAGGTCACAGATAGGTCAACAGTGACTGTTCTCTAAGGTGGGGCGTCTCAACAGCTGAGTTCATGATGGCCAACAATGCCATGAAAAAAAAAGACAGAAGATCAATAACAAGAAGAAAGTGATCGTAACTGTCCATACATCACCTATGTGTCCACAGCTACCGGTGTAAATATCCAAGCACATATAATGTCAGTGTTATTTTCAAATTTATCTCAGTGATGAGTAAGCACGTGCCAAATCAGTATGTGTTTGTCACTATGATTTGACCTGACCATGGACCATTAATTGGGGTGCTGATTGACAGATAAACGCAATGTGTTTCCTCTGCAAGGCAGACTCCACTTTGCCAGTGTTGCAAACAGTACACACAAAAGCCATCTGAAATTTCAGCATTTCCATTTTGAGAACGAGGCTCGAGAAATAGGTCAACCTGCTTACGCAAGCCTGCCTGAATTTAGGTGAACTAGGTCTGCTGGAAACAGAGAATAAGCCATTTGTCTGCACACAGACATGCACATTACATATTAATGCCAGTGAGACCAGCCCATCTTCTGACTTTGTTAATGAGTATGGGTTTCACAGCATGGTAATGACATAGATAAAGGTGCTCCTGCCCCTTTCAATGGTGCAGCTGAACACTGCCACAGCCTGTGCTGGAGTTGGATTCAGGGAGAAGCAAAAGGGAATGGTCTCACTTTACAGCTTTCCCCCAACTCATTGGTGGTTTTCAGGATGTGGGTGAGGTGTGGCTTCATTTGCTGTTTGGTGCCTGTAGTAGCGCTCTCTTGACATTTACCAGGGTCTGTTTCTGGCTCACCCAACTGCTGTGAGCTTTCAGTGTTTCTCACCTTTGCATGTTGACAGCAGACATCAAGTAGCTCCTCGAAGCCCTGAGACAGCTATCCTCAGATCTCCAGCTAATTTGGTTTCTGTCTCCCCAGTTACTGCACCAGTCAGTCTGCATCAAGGCCTGAAATAAAGCCATCAATAAGTAAAAAGAGAGAGATCCAGTAGGGGGCCGCTATGACTGGCCATCTGAATGCACTGCTGATGTCTAACAACAGTTCCAGATGGGCTGCTATTTTCAGGCCAGTGTTCGTTTCAGTTCAGTGGTGTGTGTGTGTGTGTGTGTGTGTGTGTGTGTTTGGGGGGCAGGGGGTAACAGCCACAACCCTTCGCAACAATATGGAGGGACTAGCCCTGGCCCCAACTGAAAAGGTGTTCACTCAGGCAGTAAACAGGACACCTGTGTTGTCCCTGTCTTGCTGTCACTCAGGATTACCCACTGAGCACAGCAACGATGACTGAAAACATCCGCTCTCTGGCCTATGATGAGGAGCAGAGGGAGCAGGCCAGGTGCCTGGGCGGAGCTGTGCTGCCAGCTGCTCCTCCATCCTGCCTCTCCCCTTCATTCCCCCCTCTCTCTTGCTCCTCTGCATTATGAAGAGTCCCACAGCTCATCCGCATCTACTGGGAGGATCCATTAAGGATCCTGGAGTGAACTAGGGCATCTAGACCCTCTCTCTCTCTCTCTCTCTCTCTCTCTCTCCCCCCTCACCACAGGAAAGGGGAGCTAAGGACAGAGTCTGCAGTCTGCCTCATCACTCTCCTCCCTCTCTGCATATTCACCTTTCATCTCCCACTTCCCTACAGCAGCTTCTCCCTCTTTCTAGGCATCTGCCTCATGTCACGTATTCTTACCAGGCGAAAGTCAATTGTGCAAAATAGATATAAGATGCTGTTGCACATTGAGTTTATTGTTCCCAAGCTATGCAAGTATTGATTCATGTCATTAATTGTGTAACGGGAGAAGAAAACTTTTGAAGCAGTTGGTACGCAAACCAACTTCTAGCTGTAGATTGATTTTTTTTCTGCTGCCATTGAGGGAGTTAGACTTTCTGGTGCACTGTTTTTCCTCCCACAGTTCAGAATAATGCTTTTCATGGCTTATACTGATGTGCATATGTGTTTTTGTGTCTTTGTATATGTATGATGATGATAAGCAGTTAACCTTAGCATGAGCCTAGTTTTATAAAACATAGAAGATAAAGATATACCACCTAGATTTGGAGAAAGGAGGCTGCTTTTGTGCTAGTTTTGTTGAGTGAGTTTGAAACGTGTTAAAACAGAATATTACTCTACTGGTAGCCAAAACGAAGCAGACCAAAACAGAACAAATACTTTCAATTAGCCTTTTCCATAATAAAGGTCTGTGATTTTTGTAATTTGATGGATTTATGCTGGACCTGTTCTTATTTCTCCAGGTCTCATCTGTCTGAAATATTCATCCCTTTCTTAATGATTAACCTGACTGTCACAGACTGGCAACAATTGGTAATTGGAAAGCTGAAGGTTTTGCCAAGAGGTGTTAAATCTCCATTTGCATACACAGTACAATTCAGATGAAGGCAAGTAAATGGCAAGTAACTGCATTGTAAACAGCTGAATCTATTACCCAAACCAAGCAGCTGCCCATGTAGATACAACAACAGTTGCCTTACTTTGTGATTTCCTTTGCCGACTAGCAATGGTAACTGCAAACAACATGCAAACTCAGACAGTAATGGGTGACAGCAGAATGAGGGATAACGTTATCTCCCTTTTAGATCAAGGTGAGGATCATTTTCAGTCACAGCTGAAGCATAACAGGAGACTAGCAGCAATAGCAGAACAACATGCTGACCCGGGGATCTATAAGGTATCTCGATACGACTAATCCTGCCACATGCTTTTCCATTCAATGCCATTGGTGCAACTCGTAGGACATGACATCTCATTGCACACCGCTGTAACAAAGCAGGTTTGCAAAGAGCTTTACAGTACTAATAAAGGAAGGTCAGTGCGGGACATTGTGAAGTGGACCAACATAAATGTCAAGAAAATGAGCAAAAAGGACAGATAAAGAGATATAAGGGGAGAACTGGCCTACAATGAAAATGGAAACATATTGTATTGGCAATGAATGCCAAGCCACATATAGCAGTCAGTGTTAATACACAAGGGGTCTCTCCTGTAAACTTTATTTTACATGGAAGTGTCACTCCAATAAGCACTTGCCACTACCAGTCCAAAGAACAGTGGACAGCACCTGCACAACATCTTACGTGATCCCATGGCCACAAAGAATCTAATTCCTGCGGCTATAGCATTCGTACTTTCAGGAAACTCTATGTTAGCATTGACAGATACCCCCAACAGCTTAACCTTAATGTTTAAGTTAACTGGAAATATGTTTTGCATGGAACATTTTTTGATTAAAAAAAACTGTGAGCTCTCATCGTGTTTAACAAACACCTCATTAATATTTTTCAAGTCTGAGACACCATTCCATGAGGTTAAACAATGTAGAGAGTAACTTGATTGTCCATGAAATAAGAAACTCAAGTGAAGGGCGCCATCCTCTGGAAAAAATGAGCAGTCACAGTAAATTTGATCATGTAGCATCTTTGAGAGTTACAGAGCAAGCATCCATGGCACAATTTTTTGCATCCAACCAGCTCTTAAACACATTACCTCTGTCATGCAGTGGTCAGTCAGAGAATCTGCTTCATTTCTGCATCCTACATATATATATAAATAACTCTCTTCTTCACCCCCAACCCCCCTGCCTGTTGCCACAGCTGCCCTTTGAGAAGCATCCCCAACTAATTAATAATTTTCTGCCCTAATGGTCTCTTTCTCTTCCATGTCTTCAAATTCCAGTTCTTTCCCATATAGTATTTGAATTTCATCTTGAAAGTCCTTTATCAATAACAACCTGTTCCCTTCACAGAAACAAAAAAAGATTAGCAACAAAAAAATGACATTTAATGACAACATTACTCTCTTTTCTCTTTTTGTTCTTATTTTTTTGTTTTCATGTCTGCAAGGGTTATGAATTGTGATGCTGTGTAATACCACAATGAATATAAGGTTTAAAAAATGACTGACAGACTGACAGTGGGGTCATGACATGATCCCTCAGTTACTCAAACCCATAGATATCCCTCAGTTTCTCCACATTATTCAAACTCACAGAGATTTCTCGCTGACTCCCACTCACAGAGATCCTTCAGTTATTTACATGCACAGAGATCTCACCGTTACCCACACCCTTCCAGGTTGTTCTGTCATTCCACCAAGGTTATCAGTTTACTTTTGCCTGGTTTTAGAATGTAATATACATTCTTCATCTGTTGCATATCTTTCAACCTTTTTTCATTTTTGAACAGGGAGATCATAGAATGTTATGTAAAATTGCACCCTCTAGTGACAACATTTCTAGAGGAAGCCTCATGACTGCAGAACAAGAAGATCAACAGCGTCATTAAGATCTTAGCCCCGCAGTGCATTAAGAATAATAGAGCACCTGAGTCTGTCAGGTCCCTGCTTGCATTAATGCCAACTAATAATCATGAGACATCAGGTCCACATCACCATGGCAACACTCACCCCTCCATACGCTCTTCCTCAACTGCTGTCACATGGTCGAATTGAGCATGGTTTTATTTTCTGACAGTAATAATGATGTGCACTTAAGATAAACACAGATGTACTAGAAACACTTTCTCTGTGTTGCTCTGTGCATTTGTTTTTGTTTCCCTGTAATCTCTGTCTTTAAGTCTTAATTTAACTCTTTGTGTGTGTGTGTGTGTGTGTGTGTGTGTGTGTGTGTGTGTGCGCAAGTGTGTGTGCATTTGTGTAAAATGTGTGACTTTGTTCAATGTGTGTGCATGTGTGTATTCTGCCTGTATTCCTGTTTATGAAAAAACATTGTGTGTGCATGTCACAAAAATATACTACAAATAGAGCAAAGCAGGGTCTTCAGAACCAGTTCAAAAACAGTTGAAATTATCAATGAGGTTTACTTCAACCTCTGAGTCATGGAAGTAGACTTTTAGATTTTTTACATCTCATTTAATTTCATTATCATTTAATAGGAACTAAAGTTGGATCAGAGAGGTGTTTCTAAATCCTAGCCCTGATACACTGTTTTTTGTTCAGCTCTTAAGGTTAAAGAAGACAAAATCCTCCATATGCCCTTAAACTCAACAGCCTCCCTCTCTGCCACAAATACTGAGTCAGACACACGGCTCAACCAGGGGAACTGTGCCAGTGGTACCATTTCTGACCAAAGTAATTGGATCTCCCTGTCACATGTGACTGTGTCTGAGGAACTTTGCTTGTCTGAGAGCGCCTGAGATATCCCTCAAGGGACATGAATGCAAATCTACAGGCTGCTAGCCTGGCTTCCCTTCCCACTATAGATGACAGTCTGCCTGAGTGCAGCTTCAGTGACAATCTGTGTGTGGCACCCAGAATGGTTAGTGCCAGCTTTGCCCACGGTACCCTGATACAGCCACAGCCATAAGCCATAAGAGGCCCTCAACATCCATAATGTCTAGTGTGAAGGAGCAGCCCTTCACTCCACCCCAATGGACTAAATGTTAACTGTCAATTGTTTAATTGTTAAATTGGTTATAATAATTGTTTGTTTTGTCAATTGTCTTTGTCTGTGAACCAGTTAACTGGTCACACCTGTCCTAATAAGGCTTGTTATCTACAGGTGTGTCCTAATTAGACTTGTTATATACAGGTGTGTGGCCACACAGAGGCAGTTGAGACTTCTGGAAGTCATTTTGTGTGTTGGTGGCTGTAGACTGGTTCTCCTGTGTTTGTGTGTGGGTTTTTTTTTTATTTTATTAAAATAAATGACGGTTTTTGGTAAGTTTTACTCCTTCTGTTAATTTATGTGTAGAGCATCGGCCAGCTCTGTCACATCTAGACAGAGAGAGCCCTGCACTCATATGTCACATTTCTATAGACTGATACACTGTCCAGAGGGGAGCACTTGCATGTCAATGTGAATCACCACTATAATATGCAATAAATATCGAAATAGAAGTTAGCTTTAGGATGTGATATTGTACAAGCATGAATGTGTAAGAGGATCTCCTGTTAGGGCTGGTGTTCTAGGTTATTAAAACACAGGGTACTCTTACACAGAGAGTCTTTTGGTTTATTATATTATGGGCATATTATTATGGGTTTTCAAGGGTGGGTTCTGTTAGTTATTGAAAAGTTGAACCTACAGGATCTTGTTGCTGTCAAATGGAATTGGTCCATTCTTGTTCCCATTTGATTGGTGAGGGCTGGTCATGACCCAAAATGACACTTCCTGTTCTTTGTTTTTGGTTGGAATAAAGGCATTTCACTTCCTGACATTTGCAAAGCCATATTTTTGCACTGTAAACAGAACATGAAAGGGGGATTATTTTAGAGTTTTAGACTCTACCAAGTTAGACACATTTTTTGGCTTCTGATTGGATGGTGTCAGTATGGTCCACTTGACAACTTGTTATGGTCATGCCACAGAAGCTACCTCTCCACATCCCTGTCGAAGGAATCCAATCCCATCAAAACGGAGACATCATCCCAGTTGTCAGGCCTTTAAGCTGCAAAGGAAAGAATGGGCTTTTATCATTTCCATTTCACATATTACGTAGCAGCCATCACTTGTTTCATAATTCATCCTGTAGCTTTTATGCACGTAAGATTCTCTGCCTGTGTGTGTTGCTAGAGTCTCACAGTGATGATGAGAGGTTCATAACTTTGTGCAGAGAGTGAACAGAGCTGGTTTTGATTCTTCATCTTCTTCCTGCTACCTCTGAGCAATAGGAAATGGAGGTGTAAAGCAAGGAGGTGAAGTTGAGGCAGGAAAACATAAGGCACTGATTGTAACTACTCACTGAGCATGCCCATGTGATTCCTGAGAAAGGAGCTGAAGGTATATTAGGGACCATCTGCAAGCGACCGCATCATGATTGCAGGGCAGCCATGTCCTTAATCATTGACGTGCTTCTCCTCAATCCACTTCCGTCCATCTGATTCTGAAGCTACTGGTGGTAGAACTAATATAAAGCTTTGCCATTGGACCAGATTCCCACTTGTCTGGCCTCCCTGTTCACATCACCACTCCAGCTCTGAAATTCTGTCACCCAACTGTTCATCTCTGTGCCCAACTCTCACCACAAGTCATCAGTCTGTCCCTCGCCCCCCTAGGTCACAGTATGTAATGTAAATCTACCTGGATGTGTAAGGATAAGCAATGCAGAAAATTTCTCTGAAGGCCTGGTCTGTGAAAGACATGCTGCAATGTGCAAAGCTGCCCATCGATTGTGTGGTTTGTTTGGACAGCAGTGTACAGAACTGGGCGGAGGGTTTTGCAGTGTTTTGTTACTTTGATAGCACCCCTAAGGGCTGTTCCCTCCCGCTCACTGAGGAGGAGGCAGTGGTGTTGAAGATGGAGGCGGAACAGGAGGGAGAGAGAAACAGAGGCGAAGACTGCCAAGAGATGACCTCACCTTCAAATAAAGTCTCTTAGTATTTGTGTTCTGATTGTTTTTTCATTGTTTTTGAACAGTATTGTGACTCCTTTCACACTGCAATCGGTAAGTCCATTATAAAGTCATTCCAATACCAAAATTCACTTAAATGTGAAATATTTTCATGATTATTCATTGCCTTTACAGAGAAATGAGATATTTATACATAAGATGTTATGGGCAGGAGGGCATCAATGATATTTTGCTCAACATGAGACCAGAAAGAGATTCAAACTGGTGGATGAGGAGGGAAAATGAGATCTTGCTTTGGTGACGTTTCGGGACCTGATGCAAAGGTGGGTGTGGAGGAAGCCCCCCCAGGGCTGGACAGAACATAACAGAAGACTGACAGTGCAGTCCACCTGCAGCCACCCTCACTCTCTCGTGTTGCTTTTGTAGAGCAGAGCATGCAATGGCTCTGAGCTGTGCGATGAACTGCTCACAACTCGGCTATAGGTAGTGATGTGAAAGCGCAGTTTCACAAACCGCTCAGTGGGCGGAAACAGTTTGAACAAATGACAATGTCTGACGCTCCACACTCATCCACTGTGGTTCAGCTTTGTGAAGCACTGATGGCAAACCAGAGTGCCAATGAAACAGAGGTTTGTGAAGTCTCACTTGCCCACCACTAGCTGTCACTGCTGCTTCTCCCTTTGGCAACACACTTTGTGCACATTCTTCAGGTGTAGAAATGGGTTACATCAGGAATGAAGAACCATCCAGTGACAATTTTTCCTCTTCCCCAAAGGGCATTTCTAACTGTTGGGTTTCAGTGTTGTTATTGTGATACCATACCAAGATCGTTTTAAGTCTCAGCCAAAACAGACCAATTGAGACTCCACAGTCACTTCCTCCGTGTAATCAACTGCAGACAAATGATTACGATTTGTTATTGTTATTGTTCATAGATCATTATCTAATCATTCTAAATGAGGATGTGGCTCACCAATTATCAGCTGTTTTCCACAAGAGTGACAGAGGTTATTTCTGGACACATGTTTGATGCCTGTTTAACACACATACTGTATATTATAAAGTTCCTACTGTCAAGCATGGTGGTGGCAGCATCATGCTATGGGATTGTTTCCATTCAGCAGGGACAGGAGCTCTTGTGAGGATAGAGGGGAAAATAAACTGTACAAAATACCAAAAGATTTTACAGAATACCCTACTGCCCTCTGCAAGAAAGCTGAAAATGCAGAAGAATTTCACCTGTCTATGTGACAATGACCAAAAGTACACAGCCAAATCCATAGTGGAATGGCTGAAAAAAGGAAGGATCAATGTCATGGAATGGTCCAGTCAGAGCCCTGACATCAATCCCATTGAAAATCTGTGTACTGACCTAATGAGAGCTGTTCATACCTGGTTCCCTAAACTCTACTGCAAAGAAGAATGGGACAAAATTGCAAAATGTAGATGTGCGAAGTTGGTAGACACTCACTGCAGTTATCAAAGCAAAAGGTGCTTCCACCATGTTTTAATTTAAGGGTATGCAGACTTAGGCAGACATTCAAAGTTTTTCATTTTAGTGAAAAAAAGAAAATGTAAAAAATTATATACACACATATCAGGTGTTCCAATCACACTGTAGACCTTTTGTGCAATTGTTCCCTGAGCATAGCAACACATATTTATGGTAAGTTACCACTTTTTGTTCTTCTCTCCTTTTAAATGATTCTATAATGGCATAGTGGATTTTGAAGCAATGTATTCCATATCACCAAACATTTCTGCAAACCTTGATCCCCACAAGGTCCTCCTTCTGGCAGGTCTATTGCTCAGCATGTGGTGTGGTGACAGCAGTGCTCCCCAAACCTAGTCCTGGGGACATATTGTGCATTCTGCTTTGCATTCCAGCTGAACTCTCAGTTAATTATTGATAATAACCTGCATGCACAGTGGGTCCCCTGGGGGCCAGGGTTGGGAAACACAGTGTTTTAGCTGCAGTTAATTTGCCTTCTCTAGGGTATTTTCTGCTTTTACAAGAAGGGAATGCAGGGATTGCGTGGTCAATTAAGTACAAGGAGTAGTATTATGTCACCAAACTGACAGTCAGGTCTTAACATGAAAATATATATATTTACAAATTTCTATATTTTATGCATGATTGTATAATATTTTTGAAAAGCATAATAATAATAGTAGTAGTAGTAATAATAATAATAATAGACATAATAAACCAATGCACCAAATTCAGTTATTGAACATTGTTTCGTATTTATTTGCTGTGCGCTTCAGCTCCACGGCTCTGTGTCTACAAGTCAGTGCATGTTTATCACAGAGTAACAAGTTTAAAACAAGAAAAACAAGTTTAAAAAGACATTGAACATCAGAAAAACATTTCTAACCACTTTTGGTCCTCTCCCTGCTGGAGAACCATGGGGCCATCTGAAAATTTTATCTTACCCATTTTTTGTTGTTCTGTTGTTCCTGGAAATGTGGCCCTGACAGCAATCAGCACTGCAAAAACATCCAATCAAGTTGTTTTTTTCATTGAGGAATCTTGAGAAAGTTTACATACAAATTTTTTTCTTCAGATAAATCACATAAATTGCAACCATTTTATTTAAGAAACATTTCTCCAGGAACCAATGGGAATTACTGTTAAAATAAAAATGAATGCATTGCTGTAATGAAACACACTACCCTTATACAGCTGAGGAAAATGGCCAAGATAGCAGACACAGAGATGAGAAGTAATAGGAAATGCATGTTCTCTAATTACTCTAACATACAAGACTTTAGTTTTTAGTTAACAACCAGGAACAAATTTGAAGGAATTAAATAGGTCCCCCCCAGCAGAGTTGTGTACTGTTTATGCATTTGTTAAGGTGTGTGTTCGCTGTCCGTTCTAGTCCAATGGAGCAGATTACTGTCACTATAACCTGAAACCCTCCAGCAAAGCCCAAAGCGAAAGACACAGCCAAGAAACAGTTCACGGTGTCCCATTGGGCATACACACACACACACACACACACACCGTACACCCAATTACCATCACCAAATACTCAGGCCAACAGTCATGAAACTTTTCCTAATTGGTTAATCAAAAGTAATAAAACAAGTTGCAAGACATGTTGCTGATGTGCAATGATTTATAAAATATTTCATAAGGAGATATTCACACCTTATAAAATAGTATTCTGGTCTGATCTTTTGTGGAAGTTTTTTAACACACATGGTATTAGACATCACAATGTAGATCATTACTGCACATTGCTCATGGGCTCTGTTCACACCCAAGCTTTCTGCATGACCTTCCTCCATTGCACCACTGTGTGAAGTCTGTACTTGCCTGCTTATGTAAGACCAATTTTTACAACACTCCTGTATTCAATAGTTTGACAAGGAGCGGATGGAATTTAGCTGGTGCACAATACATAATTTCTGTTTATCTTCTCAAAATTCAGTGGACACTTCTTGATGGCAAAAAATGTGTTCTGTTCACTGTACTTGTAAACTGTGTCTTTTGTTGCTGCGTTGAGATGAGCCTGTTGTATTGATACCTGATGAAATGCCGACGTTTCCCATGAGGCCAAGTGCTGCAGTAAGGGATGGACAGCAGTGTAGAACTGCTGGACTCTTAAAATGCCATTCATGCAGCAGCAAAATCCACTTTTCCCATCTTCTCCCACACTCTCTGAGCCGTCTTCGCATCAGTGTGACAGACGTCAACTGTTAACCCAGCGGGCATGTGCCTGATTTGTTGTTGTTGTTGTTGTTGTTGTTGTTGTTGTTGTTGTTGTTGTTGTTGTTGTTGTCGGAGCAAGCTGATTTGCTGCCAACGCTGAGATGACTATAGGGAAATATTAACGGAGAACGAGGATTACTAAACGCATGCTGGGACTTGAACTGATATGTGCTCTCCACATTGATAGGTACATATGATTGAGCTGGAAATTGAGCCATCTCATGCACTTTCTCATTTCTTTGTCTGTAATATAAAAGCATGCAATTAATATATATCCTCTGAGAACCTGATGTATTTCAGAAACATGAAATTTTGGAACTCTTATGCAGTGATGACGATGTTGTAATTCATAATTGCAGTCTTAAATGGTGTAGGCACGAGTATCACCTGAGCAAAGTTACCACAACCATAATGTCAAACATGGGCTCATCTACACGTTTGTCATTGTTTATACAAGTTGCCCATGAAGAGATCGTACATTTGAGAAACACAGGGAGGAACAGCAAAAATGTAGAAAACCTTCTATACAGTTACCTTACATTACATGCATTCAACATATTTGCCAGTGCTATATGTGCAATAACTACAACTGGTAAAAGTGCTAGTACTTGTAAAATGGCTAGTAAAAGTAGTTCCTTTTGTCCTGCTCTGCACGTTTTCTTTTTGTGTACTTTATTTGGTTGCGTTTCAGTTCTTTTTCTTACAATAAAGCTAATTCGTAATTGCCCCTATACTCGCTTGATTTTGTAAGGTAGTATTTTCAAATGTTTTTTTTTAAATTATTCACCCGACTTGCCCCTTAAGACACGAACTTCTTTTTGTTTCAGTTTTGTGTCTAGTAATTAAAACTAAGCAAAATGTTATCATTACGACCCATTATAAGGAAACAATTCTGTACAGTCGTTAGGTACAAAAGGGCACAGATTCAGCATGGGCAGTTGGTACAGTGATCAAGTGTGCCCGCTTTACTGCCTCGGTTTGAAGTAATCAAGTATGACTTCAGAAATCTACGTGTTAATACAGGACTGCCGGCGTCTGACGGTATGACAGCGCACATATTAGCATTACATGGGTTGTCTATGTGTGCGCGTGAGAAGATAACAAGATTATTTAGCTGGTATCTCATAAGAAATTATTTTGGTTCAGTCATATGATTCGTCCAAAGTTCAAAAAAGGAATATTGGTTTTTCATATTTACTGACGGACCGACTTGTTGAAAAGGTAAGGGAAAAGAGCCTGAACATTGGTTCTCCAGTCAAAAGGGGTGTTTGCTTGTGTTGCCCTGTTACGTTGGAAAAAAGTTTGCTTGTGTTAATGTAAACAGAAATGTGATACACGTGCCATACTTTTTTCGTTCTAGTCCTACATTGTTTTTAATTGGCTGGGTTTAATTTACACTAGTACGTAACCAAAACAGAATGTAATTCAAAGTTAATAGATAAAATGTCGAGAAACAGCTTTACTATTTTGCACAAGTGTATGTAGTGCCTCAGAATGTATGTTGATGAGAATATGGTAGAATAGTGCTATAACAAACTAAGATACTAGCAGTTCAAAGCTTTAAATGTTCTGTATACAAAAACAATGTTCTGTATGTGCAATGTCTTGTGATATAAGAAAAAAAAACCTGTTGCGCTGTCTGAACTTGGCTCCCACATATGCGCACCCCACCCGTTATTAACGGATAATGGCTTTCCAAATAAAGTGGGAAAGTGTGTCCGCCAGATTTTCCTTCATTTCTAAAACGTGGATGGTATGGATTTGATATTCTCTGCAAGATAGGAAAGTTTGAAATCCACTTGTTACCTACTGTACATAATGTTGTCCTCTAAGCAAGTTTCCTCCAATAGAACGATATGATTCAGTTTCGATTTGTTAATATTTGAAAAGAATTCAATGTCTCCCCAAAGATGTTTTTTTCTCTATGAACGTGCACATGGTCAACCAGCAAATGAGTTCAGTTAAATCAGGCATATAGTCATTATCACACTGGTTTTGATATTGATCTAAAATGAAAGTACAATGCATGTGCCACAATGAGAGAATTTTGTTTGAAGTATGCACCTGACTACCTTAGCAGTGCCCCACCTGAAAAAAAAAACTCACAGCTCTCAAGTCTAGTGCTGTGATAGCTACACAACTTGCTGCCCTGCTGTTACCAGAAGGCAGAATACATTGTACAACTCATTAAACATGAACAACATGCATTTTATAGTGAAAGTGGCACAGATTTATGTAAGATTCTACTTTCTTAGGAATTCTTGGGACAGCTATTTGAGCGTTAGACACTTCATGCAGTGTGACAGGTGCACCTTCTGACATATTTGTGTGAATGCAGTGTCTGTGTGATACAGATGGAAAGCCTGAAGTCGGCTGGTCATGTGGTGTGGCCGTGTTATGGTTTGGTGTGGCACGGTGACGCTCAATCCGTTTACTCGTGGGCCTCTTGCTCTTCGTCCTCTGTGTCGTTTTGTGAACAAGGCTCCAAGATCACAGCCAAGGCGCTGTTGCTTAAAGAGAGATGCTTCCTGCAATTAGGGAAGCCCTTTCAAGCGCTCATCAAGAAAGCGCCATGTAGAGTAAACAGAAATCAATGTGGGGCTTTGATGTCCTGGATCATGGCTAGGCGGTAATTTCCGCATTGGGTCATGTTTCTTGGAGGGTGCTGCCTTCTACCCAGTGGACGGTCACTATTCCTGCCCTGTGCAGTGATTAGCATCAGGGTGGTTAGTTCATAACAAGACCATCACACAGTGATATGGCAACCCATATTAAATATATCCGAAGAAGTCTTTGAGCCCCGTCAACTCTGACATCAACAGGAGGGAGTTGCACTTCATAGAATGAAGACTCATTGGCAACAAGGACGATGC
The DNA here is from genome assembly GCA_019176425.1 of Megalops atlanticus. NCBI lineage: Eukaryota > Metazoa > Chordata > Actinopteri > Elopiformes > Megalopidae > Megalops > Megalops atlanticus. The sequence continues at coordinate 43,995,715 of CM032875.1, read as the reverse complement.
TCGGCTTCAGCGTGGAGCTTTATGGAGTGACAGTCTGTGAGGGTCTGTATTTGCAGAGGGACGTTCCTGTCACTGCTTGCTGTTGCTGGGGGGCAGGTCCAGTGCCACTACTGTGGTTGAGCTTCCCTTCCCAGGGGCACACCAGTCAGCCTGACAGAGCTCAGCTCCAGGGCAGTTCGTTTCTGCCAAAGCCGCATTTCTGAAGACAGTGGAGGGAGCTCACTCTGTACCGGCCACCTCAGCAGCGACAGCTGTTCTGTTGTTCCGCCTCAAGCCGTGAATGTACAAAACGCTATGACCATGGGAGGATTGTGCTGTTGGTTTGGTGTTCAGACAAAAGCACAAGACACGGTAATGTATTTTTGAAAATTAACACTAATGCACAGTCTGTAATATCTTATAGAGCAACAGAGATTGCATATAATACACCAATCTCAATGTACTACAGAGAATGACCACTGACAAAAGTGAATAATACACAAGATAGGTAACTGCAAGTCTTTCAAGCCAAATGGCTGATGATCTTGCTCAGGAGTGCATCTAGACAGAGGGTTTGGTAAATGTGATAAACATAAGTTGAACGAATGGATGCGGATAATATTTACATAAGAATTTTGTTCGGAAAATTAATTTATGGACATCCAAGGAAGCAATTTCTGAATGTGGCATGGCATGGCTTAGCCAGGGACTTGGACTTGGACCTGTGACCAGCAGACCATGCAGTGAAACACTGCTTGTATATGGTAAATGCATTTGACAGAAACTGGGCATAGCTCATGACTGTGCGCAACTGCAAGTATTCATTCATCTTGGCTTTATTAGTAGTAAGTGCACCAAATGTAAGCCTGATCCCACAATGCTTTGCTAAGCCTGTCTTACAAAACCATCATGTGGAACTTGAAGGGGTTTGTCAAGTTGGATATTGAGGGTTAGAGGGACAGACAAGCACAAGTTTTAAGCTGAATGCTTTTACCCTGCAGGTGAGCGTGGCCTGAGGACACCCACGTTGGGGTTTGGGCCGTGGTGGGCGCCGCCATGGGGGAGTGGGGCTTCCTCGGTGGGCTGTTCGATACCCTGCAGGCCCAGTCGCCCATGCTGGGCCGCTTCTGGCTGCTCATCATGCTGGTCTTCCGTGTTGTCATCCTGGGCACGGTGGCGACGGACCTGTTCGAGGACGAGCAGGAGGAGTTCGTCTGCAACACCCTGCAGCCGGGCTGCAAGCAGGTGTGTTATGACGAAGCCTTTCCCATCTCCCAGTACCGCTTCTGGGTCTTCCACATTGTGCTGATCTCCACACCTGCACTGGTCTATCTCGTTTATGCCATGCACATCCGCTCCAAAGACGAGGAGCGCCGGGGGCGGAGGTGGGGCCGGGGCCGGGGCCGGGGCCGGGGCCAGGACCCCGAGCACCACCTGCACCGGCTCTACATCATCAATGTGGCCTTCCGGTTGCTGGCGGAGATAGGCTTCGTCGTGGGCCAGTGGTGGCTGTACGGGTTCCAGGTGGAGGACCACTTCCCGTGCCGCCGCTTCCCCTGCCCACACACGGTTGACTGCTTCCCCTCCCGGCCCATGGAAAAGACCGTCTTCCTCTGCTTCTACTTCTCTGTGGGCGTGCTGTCGGCAGTGGCCAGCCTCGTCGAGCTGGTGCACGTGATCTACAAGTGGCTCTTCGGGGGCTGCAGTGAGTGGCCAGAGCACAGCTATAACAGCGAGAACCAGCACAACCTAGCCCAGGAGGAGGCAAAGGCACTGCGGGCCGCGCCAGAAAAACTGTCCAAGGGCAGCCAGGACAGCATCAGGCTCAAAGCTGGCTTGGAGCGCAGCATCAGTAGCAAGAGCTCCAGAGTTGGTCACAAGACAAGCCGATGCAAAGGTGCCACGCCCCCTGTAGCCGTGTAAACAGGAGAGGTTCACAAAGCGATTTCGCATAATTTCCGGAAACCCCTTTGATAGTAGTAATATATTGTAAGTAATGTATGTCAGCATACGATATAGGTATGTAGTTTTTTCTGTATATGTGAAACATAAATCTATATGCAAATATATTGATTATTTTCATGTTTATTAATAAAATGTTATGCATATATTGTAGCATACATTTTACAATATTGTGTAGATTTGTAATACATTTTTGCTAAAAGTGATTAAAATGAATAGAATTGGCATTAATCTGATAATTTTCTAATGCAGTGTGTGTGTAATATGTTGATAGTTAGTTGAAGTTTTTATGTTTTAAGATATTTGTTTCTGGAAAGGGGATTTCATGCCAATTGAAATAGCTTTGTTGGCATGGCCAAAAATATGTTTTAGAAATGACTTGTGGGCACAGAAGTTAAAACAAAACTAAGTGTAATGTTACTCTTACCCAGTTCAGAAAAGCAGGAAAGGCCTGTTTGGTCTGATACTTGATGGAAGGCGTGTGGGAATCATTAATCACACGCACAACCAATCCCTTAGAAAGTCCCTTCCATCTTGTGGAATGACATGCATTTTATTAGTGGACTACTCAGAAAACTGTCCATGCAAACTTGTGTAGTTGACAAATCAAAGATCTTCATTTTAAAGCTTAGATGCCTATGAAGTCAATCATTGCATCGCTCCGTGCTAAATGTATACTGTGCAGTACAGGTTTGATTATAGTTGTTACAATCAAAGTGCCTTTTATTTTTGTATATTTGCTACTGCATGAATTGATGAGGGACACATTTAGCAGACAGCTAAAGGGAGCTTGCCTGGCCATGTTTTTCAGTTGACAGGGTAAAATGATTACTTGCTTCAAAGATAACACACTGTATGTATTGTGACCTTCTGAAAATTAATGGCTTGTGTTTTTTTGCTCATTTTAAAGGTTGGCCGAACTACATTTTAAAATGGTGCTGTTCCATTCAACTAAATAAAATCTGATTCTGATAGGTAACTATTGTAATGCACCTCTCTACAACTGATAAAAATACCCCAAATGTTGTGGAGATACTTGCCTGTATGCAGCCAATGTGCTATGGGAGAATTTGGAAAATTGACTGATTTGCAATCCCTTAAATATGTAAGAATTTGCTGAACAGTGAATCTGAGCAGTGTATTTTCACACCATATATTATTCATACCATATCATATCATTCATATTCTACAATTAATAATTAGAGAAAAAAAAAAAATTCTAGAATGGTTTGATTCTAACCTTAGACTTAGATAATGTTGTGGCATCCTGGCATACTGCCTGTGGCAATCTCATATCTCATTGTAGCAGTATACCAACGTTTCCTTACTGAACCTCAGGAGGAGAACTCAGGCATCCACCTCCTGCTAATCCAAAGGTTTTACAGTATGAGGTTGAACAATCATACACTGCGAAATATGCCTGTATAATATGCACTGACTTGAGAAAGTGGCAGGCTCCCATTACTGCTGTATTAGCAATCCATGATATGTTCCACTGACCAAAGGGGATTTGATGTGCCTTAAAGCACCAATCAGAAACTTAAATGGTTATCAGACTTTACCTGTACTGTTTATCTGAATGGCTCGTATACTGTAATGCTACCTAAAAGCTCTCTGATCATGTCCAGGAGAATATCCTAAAAAAACATATGCAGTTCAACATCTTCTACATGCATTTCAACAGAGTTTGCGTTCCATTTTTTGGCTCCCTACCTTCAAAAATGTTGATCATTCAGGCATGTTTGTTCTGACCTGCAGCTGATGTGGCTGATATCATACCTGAATGAATGTGAATGTTAGCTATGTGTTTCCTCAATGTGTGCAGTGCAGAGGTGCAGAAACATTCGGTTGCTCTATGTCACAGGGATCTTTTTAAAATAATTTTTTATTTACTTTTATTTTATTCTGTGATGTATCATGGTTTAGAGATTTTTTTTTGCAGTGTTGTGTGAACTGTGGTAAAAGGATCTTTTTTCATGTTTACCTGCCCATTCACAAGGTAAATGTACAGAAGAGAGTTTTGAAACACTCCTGCTCTTCTGAAAACACAGGTTTGAGGCGGGGGTTTCCCCCTCTCCAATGGCCACGTCACCCTTCAGAGGAGAGCCAGAGCTTAACCCGTCTTGGCTCATCAGGCATCAGGCAGGTTGCTCAGATGATGTCAGTGAGGCCACACCCATCCTCGAGTTAGGCCTTTGCTCTCTCAAATGCACTGGAAGGCTTGCATTGCTGTGTACTGCGGGGCGTGGTGCATCGCATTCACTGCACCCCGCGCTGCAATGCATGAGTCCAGTGGATGTCGTGGCGACAGACAACAATGTTCAATTTGTGATTAGAGAGAAGAGGGGTGCTTAAAGGGGGGAAAATAAAAAGGGATCTCTGAGGCAACGGCGCTACTCTCTGCTTCACTGTTCAGCCCCATGTCCCAATGCCTATAATGTCCAACTGAGAGATACCCGGGCACATCTAAAATATTAAACTGTCTGTTAGACTGAGTTTTGAGCAAGTCGCTGACAAAATTTGCACATTTAGTGTAAGAACTAAGAAATGATCACAGTTTTTAGATGGAACAATTATGTCTCAAACCTTAAAATTACTTTCATGTTCAGATAGCATTTTATAAACTATAAGCATTAAAACCCTTAGTTTTTTTTATTCATACCCTGGTATACAGCTAACATGAAATGTGCATGATTTTTTTTCTTCAAAGGGTGTTTAGTGTAATAGAATGTTTCTCTTTGTTCTATACTTCATTCCAAACGAGGTCTTTATGACTAATGACCTTAACCAGATTCAACTATTCTCATATCCTTAATCCAACACCTATCCCTCAAGTGGTGGCCATGCAATTATACAATTATGGAGTGCAATTATGTATGTTGGTTACAAATTACTCTACGTCATAATGATGGGGCCCTAACTGGTGTACTCAATGTTGCCTACTTTTATTGATCTGCTCAATGTCAGGGTCAGGGCTCAATGATTTTTCTTCCAAATTTTTAGACAGTTTTCATGCGCTGTTAAAAAATAAAAAGCAATAAAATATGGACTATTTGCTATCGATATTTTTATTTTGTTGATTAATTATTTTACTCTGCAAAATGTTTCTTACAAAATAGTTTTAATTGGTTCCATATTTACATGTGGGGATTCATGAAATCTGATCACTTGTCAGAATCATGACATTCAAGTGAAATATTCCATCCTAGACACAGGGGGGCAGCATTGTCCCAGCGTGCATGTGTTTGTTTCAAGAAAATTACGTTTTGTAAGAGGAACAACATATAGGCTGCAGCAGAAGAATTAAAAAGTGAATTTGGATTGGCCACTGTTATGTAAACTCAAATCCTTTAGATACATAGTTTTAAAGCCAGGTAATGGCTGTTGCCACTAGGCTGATATAAACACATAAACAGATTTCTTGAATCCAGCACCTTAAATATTTAATACAATTAAGAACAAGTTAAATAAGGTTGATCAGATACACTTTATTATGTCTTTATTATTATTATCATTATTATTATTATCATTATTAGTAGTAGTAGTAATAGTTGTAGTAGCAGCAGTAGTAGCACAAATGTGTTAAATTGTTACACACTTTCTCATTCTATAGGTATGTACATTAACTAATAATGAAAAATTTAGCCTGGAATATAATACTGAATTGATCTCTATTTTCTCAGCTGAATATCTGGCAATTTCTTATGAGTGGTAGGAATGATATCTGGGTAATATCTAACTACAGTACAGTAACCGTTGGTTCAAAGGTCTCATATCAATGCACCAGGAAAAGAGAACATATTACACCAGTTCTAGCCTCATTGCACGGGCTCCCTGTAATGTTGAGAATAGATTTTTTACTTTTTTTTACTTCTTTTACTTGTTTATAAGGCCCTAAATGGTTTAGCACCTTCATACCTCTGTGATTGCTTATCTAAGTATGTCCCAAACCGTTCCCTTAGGTGGTCTAGTGCTGGCTTGCTCAATGTCCCAAAAATGAATTATAAAAAGTATGGTGAAGCAGCCCTCTGTTGTTATGCACCAAAGGTTTGGAACAAACTCCCATTACAAATAAGACAAGCAACCTCTGTTGGTAGTTTTAAGAAACAACTCAAAACCCATTTTTATGATCTTGCTTTCAATTAATTCCACCTTTATTATTTTACACCATATTCATTATTTCATGTTTCTTTTATATTTCTTATACTTGTTTTATATTTTTGTACTTGTCTCATGCTCAGGTTTTATCATTATCAATTTATTTTATTACTATTATTGTCTTATCTTTTTATCTTTTTAGGATTTTATTGTTTGATTGTTTTTATTTTCCTTTGTACATTATGATCTTTATTGTTTCTCTTGTAAAGCACTTTGAGCTGCATTCCATGGTATGAAAGATGCTATATAAATAAAGTTTATTATTATTATTATTATTATTATTATTATTATTATTATTATTAATATTATTTTTAAAAGACCAGAGAATATTGCCCAAACAGTCCAAGCTAACTGTCACATCGCATTATTAACAAGGGCTGTTTAACAGCCCTTTCATTTTATAGCAGTTGCCAATTGTTTGACATTCTGTGGAAAAAGTTAATTTAAAATACTGAAATTGTTTTTCCAAAATGTGTGAGAGGTGATAACAGCATGTCATCTCTTTATTGTTCATGATTTTAATGAAACCTGACACCAACCTCCACCTCACCACTCCCTGAACCTTGTCCATTTTGAAAGCACAAGACAATGTCACAGAGGCTTCTACGGATTTTTCAGTTCACAGTCTAACTCAGCCAACTTGGCAAGGATTTTGGTGAAATTTGTCATGTTACCCTCACACTCGACATCTTTACCCTCCTTCTTTCCTGGAATCATATTGATTTTCAGGGCACATGGTCATAAAGGTCAAGGTTTTATGTTTTAAAACTTGGCCAGCCCTGCTTGAATTCATTCAAGACTGTCCATTATGCATGCCCTCAACTTCTTGCAAAGCATAACACTCCTGCAATTCATAAACTATGCATCAGACCAAAGGCCCTGGACATGTATTAGGTATCCCACTTAAAATCGTGGTTTCTCTGTATAGTGTTAATTGGACATTTACTACTGTTGTAGTTCCTTTTCTTTCCATACAGGTGGGTATCTGCCCATCCACCGTGGACAACCTGATATGGAATATGAGCAGTCTGGCTGGACATCGTCAATTGTGCTTATACTGAGATTACTGGAGTTAATTTATGATTGTGATAGTGACTGTGATGTTTTTACAAAAAGATCAATTTCAGGGAATTAAAAAAATAGCATGCTATGTTGCTAGCCAGCCAAATGGTTTGTCTTCTCCTGGTATAATACTGTAATGTAATTAAAATAAATTATTAACAAAGGAGCAGAATTATAATCTGCTGTACGTAATAGTTTAAATTTTCTTTTATTTCAATCTCTTCCACAATCCTGCATTGGGAACATAGCTGCTGTGGTTAATATCCCAATTTAGTCACTGTACCAAACCTGCTCAGTGGCAATAGAAACATTAAGTAGGTTTGACTCCATTCATAAAGGATATATATTGAAGCCAATACCAATGTATGTAAAACGTATCATTTAAGGAGGGTATCCTTGTCTCCATCTTCTGTGCAGTGTTTCAAAATGCATTAACTATATAGGTCTATTTCACATTTCAAAGACAATTTCTAAACAATGACTCCATGTCTGAATTAGGTCGTAGTGTATTTTACACAATGAGGGAAAACGACAAACAGAATTCCTCAGTGCTGCATTAATGTTTTATCCATTTGTCATGGGGGGTGCCATACTACAAGCAAAAGCTCAGACATTTACAAAGTAGCACCTTTTCATGTAGCATCTGTGCGTCATGCAGCAGGTTCTAGATATAGGACTCAGCCATTTGGACGCTAACATGTTCTAAGCTAAATATATTAGGTGCTGTTGTACGAGCCCAGATGCACGTAGACACAGAAACAGCACATTTGGCTGGTGGCTGAAGAGACTCTATCCATTCTGACCAGTCCCATGTGGAGTGAGTGAGTCCTGGCTCTTGCACAGAAATGAAACCTGACTAATGTTTATACCTGGAACGATCCACACCTCCATGCAATACATTCCATAAGGGTGGGGCCACATTTGGCAAGCCTCGCTGTGCACCCGCCACATAAAGCCCTTCCTCTATTGTAAATATCCAAAGACATGGTCAAGATGTCAGGATGTGTGTGTGTGTGTGTGTGTGTGCATGTGTGTGTGCCTGTGTGTGTATGTACATGTTGGGGTGGGGGTGGGGGGTGCATAAATTTGGCAGGAACCCCCCACCAGCCTGCTGCCTGGAAGCAGTGTGCGTGTTCATCTTTGATGTGCATGGAATGGAATTATGGATGTCTTTTACATAACAGCTCTCTCACTGGATAGGAAGAAGATTAACGTCCAAAACTTTCTTCTCATTATTTTTTTTTTTTATTCTCTAAGGCTCTCATAGTCATGAGCTGTGCAAGGCAGAATGTAGGTCATCCGTTCGAGTGGCTCCCTTGCTAGATTGTGGGGGGGCTGCGGAGTGTGGTGCTTCCTTCCCTCCCTCCCTCCGTCCTCAGCCAGACTCCTCTGGGCCTTCGTACCGGCTCCTGCTGGCCAGCGCTGCCTCTCTCTCTCTCCAGAGGGGTGCTGGGAGCATTATTCATGAGAAACTGTTACACAACTCTTACGCGCTTGCATAAATATATCACCCAGTTCATTCCTCTGGATTGTTGCCGGAGCAATTCGGGTGAGGGCTCTTGTCAAACTGTGTGCTGGAATAGCGCATTGGGATGCCCAGTGTGCTTGGCACGCAGTGTACTTTTAGTGGTGAGCTAAAATCTTTTACACCAACGTATCGCTGCAAAGGCTGGAGCTTAAAAGTGTCCCTTTACATTCTGTTGGAAGACACGGCAGGACCCTTGTGCTGCTTCAGAAGCCCCGGTCGTGTGACTCCGTGTAATGACGCAGCGTAAGGACAATGGTACCACCTGCTGCCAGGTGTGTGTGTCTTATGCGTTCTCTTGTCACATATTTTCTCTGCTAGAACATTCTGATGGTCCTACTATTTGAGTTTGAATTACTCTCTGCCATCAGTTTGATTTGGTACTGGAGAAAGGGTACTTGACCCATGGGTTTGAAGTCCTCGGGCAGACTCTGACATGCCCTTGAGCGAGTAATCGCCACACAGGGAAGAGCACTGTAGTTGAAGCATTTTCTCCATTCGTACAATGCTAGATATATAATAAGCTACTGTACAAATGAATTGAGTTGTTCTTTGTGGTGCCATGTGATGTGGTGAGATTGCTTGTTCCGGCCTCACAAGCTGTGTCCTTCAAACCACGCTGACCAAGAGCCTCCTTCTCTGGTCTGATTCAGTTTGCCCCTCTGGTCCCTTGGCTGACGTTACAAAGTGACAAAGTGGAGCCCAATGGAGCATGGCCAGTTCTCCCGGTTGAGCCCTGCACTTTCCGGCCTATATCTCCACAACAATGTCCTACACTCGGAAAGCCAAAGAAAAGACATCGTAGTGCTAAATTATTTACCTGGAACATAATTTTGTGTTAACCTGCGTGACCCACCAGCAATACCTGTTGCTCGCACAAATGGGAATTTCTCTGATGGAAAAAAAAGTGCCTAATGACTCATCGGCTTTTATCCTCCTGCATATTTGGTGGTCTACACAGGACCCCCCCCCCCCTTGTCATGAGAACAGAGTTTAGGATAGAGCAAGTGTGTTCATTCACATCTTGGTTACTGCCTCATTTAAACTCATTTGAGTGAGTTTCAGTTGATAGTATATGAAGCCACATAGGAGCTCAAAACATAAGAGAGTGAAATTCTCTCACTTGCTACAGAATTTGCCATCAGTAACCGATGAACTTGTTCCAGGTGAACAAGAAAGAACAATAAATGCAATTACTTATGGTCTCAACCCTTGTTTGGAAATAAAGGTTATTTCAGGGAAATGTTGGATTTGGGAAGAATAATATTGTGTAGGAGTAGAATTTCCTTCCTGTGCTCTGGCTTGATCCCTCCCTGCCTCTTTTTGGACAGTGTTGTGGCTTCCTAGGAGCACTGATAATTTGAACATTTGTGTGTGTGCGTGTGTCTGTGTGTGTCTGTGTGTGTATGCGTGCGTGTGTGTGTGTGTGTGTGTGTGTGTGTGGGGGGGGGGGTTTAGCGTGTGTGTGTGTGTGTGTGAGTGTGTGTATGTGTGTGTGAGTGTGTGTGTGTGTGTGTGTGTGTGTGTGTGTGAGTGTGTGTGTGTATGTGTGTGTGTGTATGTGTGTGTGTGAGGAGCTGTCCTGCACAGTGCACTCAGCAGCAGTCAATGCTCAGCTCCTCTCTAACACAAAGTGACAGGGCAGAAATACCACTGCCACAGTTCCCTCCCACCCACTGTCTCCATGCTGTGCCTGCCTCTCATTGGCTGTCTGTGACTCTGCCGTCTGCATGGAAACAGAACTTTCCCTTCCACCTAACTCAACTCCTCGCAGCTGGTGGGCCAACTTTTCACAAAGCGTGTCAAACTCCACCCCCTTTTCGTGCATTTGGTGAATGCAGTCCTCTCCTGCGGGGTCTCCACTATAGCCCAAGCATAAGGCAGATATGGCCGTCTAATCAGGTGACATTACAGAGTCTGCTTCATCGTCTGCTCTTCCTCAAGCGCAGTGTCCAGCTGTCACATCGAGTCTGCAGCCATGTGCCACAGAGCATCGATCTAACAGTACCGTAAGGGGGGGCCAGGCGCTACCGAATGAGATCTGAAACGTAATGTTGAAAATGTCAAGACCTTGACGACAAGAATCTTCCAGGATTCCATTCACTTTAGGACTTCACTGCTTCACCGGGGATCTTATGTTCCATGTGTATACTAACTGTTGTGAAGGCAACAACAAAATCAGGAATATGATCCAAAATGGTATATTTATTTCATCTCATTTGTAAAGATGTTGTCTTTATCGACCCAAACAAGCATTCACTGTATGCTCAACCTGCATTTTTCCCTCCGTTGACTGGCATCATTGAAACAACATCTGCCCAGCCAAATCTAACACTGAGACATTGTAGAGCCAACGTCTGCCAAACCAAATCTAACGTTCAGGCATTGTCATGGGAATGTCTGCCCAACTGTACTTAACATCTGGCCAGCTGCTGCTTGTATGGTGCGCTGGCAGGTGTCAGTGCTCCATCGGCCTCACAGTAAGACAGTCACATGGAAGAAACCTGCTCCTTATTAGCTTCACTGCTAGTGCGTATCGACTGGATGACACAGACATGAAAAAAGGACAGGGGAAGCGCTAATGCTCTCTGAAGTCATCTGCCTGTCAGCTGTGCTCAGTGATTCACCACAAGATGGACCCTGGCATTTAACAGTGTCATGTCTGGTCTGTGTGTGTGTGTGTGTGTGTGTGTGTGTGTGTGTGTGTGTGTGTGTGTGTGCGCGCGCATGTGTATTTTTGTGTCTATGTGTGCGTATTATCATCTGTAGAGACTGGATGCTGCTATCTTTTTGCCTTGAGGTGCCAAAAAACATTGTTTGATGTGGGGTGTAAAAATCACACTTTACGCAGGACCAAGCCATCTGACAGAGCTGAAAGATTTTATTTTGCACTGCTGTACAATGCACTGTGTTACATTAACTTCCCTTCTGATATCCTTAGCTTCTTCAGTGTCCCTGTTCAGAAGAGCTTCTCTCCCAGTCAGTTCAATTCAGATATGCTTTATTGGTATGGCTATATACTATGAGTTATTGCTAAAGCAAATAAATTGTTAGGACAAATTATTGCAAAAATGATAAGATAGTAACTACAATAATTCCTTTACATGGATGGTAACAGTACTAACAACAATAATAATCAGAACTAAAACAAACAGTTGGTAAATAATAATGCTAATCATTTTAACATATCAATGCTCTATCATATTTGTATAATGACATGTATGTCTTAGAATATAATTAAAATGGCAATGAAATTTGTCCACTTCTAGCATCCCTTCAGCGATAGCAAGATGTTACGTATTGAGCAGCCAGTGGTGCAAAAAACAATTTTTGTTGTTCATTTTTTGGAGTTGAATGGGGGTATTTTAACTTATTAACAATATTTTTTCATTTCAGTTTGAGTATTTTTCATAGTGTGTAGAAGAAAGTGCATCTCACCCTTCTCGACATCACTTGTTTTAGTGATCATATTACTTATATCAGCCTTTCCCAATGACTAGGCTGTGGTCGCTGAGCCTATTTTGGGGTCACATTTTATGACCCGATAGCAATAATTTTATTATTGAGTAAGAACCCTCTCTTCCTCTCTATTTATATCTGTCTCTGCTACTCTGTCTTTGTCTTTGTCTCTGTCTCTGTCTCTGTCTCTCTCTCTCTCTCTCTCTCTCTCTCTCTCTCTCTCTCTCTCTCTCTCTATCATCTCTCTTTTTCTGGTGGTCAGACCACAACACAGGCTGTTGTCTTCCTGCTCTTTGACTCAGTTGCTCAAAGGAGCACCAGTTGCCAGGGGAGCACAGCCAATGGGCTGGGACGGAATGCAGGGCGGTCATGAGACCTGCTGTTTGATTCAGGCTGCCAGGGGTGCCTCAATCACTAATCCTGGTATCAACTGGATAATGCTCTGCCCATGGAAGCCCTTGCTGCTGCCTCTGCCATGAGCAGATTGCACCAGTCTGTTTGACCTCCAGCAGATGTGTCTGAGAAGGCCTATCCGTTCCATTTCTTATTCAGTTCAGTGATCTCAGTTCAGGCCTGAGAGGCATCAGGGACAGCCTCCCCCCACTGTTGATTACACAGTTTAAGAAATTATTTGCTTAACTGGACATATTAGACACCGTTTGGAGGCCTTGAGAAACTTGACGTGAGAAAGAAGGAGACACAGGGAGATGTTGGCATCCATGGTAGTAGATGCAGGGATGGGTTCCTGGGTTATACCAGTGATTCATACCAGAAGACATAGGCACAGAATCCAACATAGGCATAATGACAGTATTGCATGTCAACCTGCTTTTGGTACACTCTAGATAAATATTTTGTCCAAGGTGAACACCTGGAGGAACTCATTCCAGGTTTTTATCATGTCCCGCATGGCACAAACAGCATATTTGGTCCCTTGCAATGCAGATTCAACCAGAATAAACATTTCATTCAAGCAGTCATTAAAGTCATTTCTCAACATGACATTCAATGAATACAAGAGATGAGCAACATTGTCCTCCTACACTAGGGAATCAGATGGAAAAAATGAACATTTTAATTTAATTGCTGAAAGTTTATTGGATTTTGTAGAATTTTGAAATTCAATACAATTATAGTGTAATTTGGCTGCTGTTGCCAGCTTCTCAATTTTGGCAAGTCTAGGTCCTCATTGAGCAAGAAACCAGACTGCCACCTCACTTCAGTGTTAGAATGCACATGCTGCCACAGCTGAATAAGCTTATTTTTACCACACCAATGCACTGTCACAATGTGGGATTTCAGTTGTCTTTGGTGAAATGATACTATTGCAGCAAATCTTTCAGTTATTTAATGCTGAAACAAATCAGCTGTCTTTACTCTTTACTCTTTGTGTCACAGACAGGCTCCCTTTACAAAGATGAGTATGAAGGCAGTTAGGAGTGAATTATCTAATCCTCTGTAGACTATCTGCCAACTTTGGAGGGAGTTGGGGGTTTTAGGAAGGAAGTCTAGAATAGAATTTGACCAAGCAGGGGTCTCAAAGTTCTTATTACACTCATCCTCCTCTAGGTGGTGGTGTTGACTGTGTACGTGTCTGCATCTTGCCTGGCAGATTTCAGACTGGCAAATACTGAGCTGCTCAATTTACAAATGCAGACTTTGAGGAAAGGTAGCTGCAATTCTTTGAGTGCACAGAGTTAGGAACAATGGTGTTCTGGGTAATCCAAGGTTGGTCTTGATCCAAGCAGTGACTTCCAGGTGCATGAACAGGAGAGAGTGACAAGCAGCAAAGTGACGGCCGGTGCTCCTTAGGGAGGCCAGCACGGGCCATGTGACAGCCTAGTCCTTGGCCCCCTCTCTGGGTAACCTTTAGTGTGCGTCTGTCAGCCTGGCAGATGGAGTCATGTAGATTCACTCTGCCCTTTTCCCAGGGCACTCTGGGAGATGTGATGTGACGCAGTGGTGGAGAAGGGAGTAGAAAGAAGTGTCTTGGAGATGCGCGCGCGCACATACACACACAAACACAAACACACACACACACACACACACACACACACACACACACACACATATGCACACATACCACACACACACATACATGTGTGCGGGCACAAACACACACATACACACACACGTAGACACAGAAAAAACACTCACAGATGCACAGAAACACACACACATAGGATCACATGCTGGCTTGCAGATGGGCTAAGGGTCCACAGGACATCAACCCCCTAACCTTGCCCTCAATGGCAGGAGAAACTTTGCTTTTAGTTGAAAGTGGCCCTTCCAACAGCAAGGCATTAAAGCACAGCAGAGGACTGAAGAGAGGGGGAAGGAGAAGAGAAATCTATTAGTCTGACTGCCCTCCTAGAAAGCCAGCATGTCCTCCTGGGATACGCTCAGAGTGCACGGTGAAAATGGGAGAAGTGAGAGGGCCAGGCCTTTCCACTAGGTGGGAGAAAATAGAACAGCACTTGCACTGTCTGTGCCTGTTGATTTTTCAGTGCAGCACTGGGGAGAGACTGCGCTGTCCTCATGTCAAACCACATTGTTCAAACGCCTGGGTGAACAGAGGCCCTCTGGAGGCCTGGAGAGCTTGCTCTGGCTGGTGCTGCAGCCCTAACACAGAGCACAGCTCTGCACTGTGATGAGCTGGGGATGTCTGAGCAGTTAGGAATGCGGAATGGGACTAGCAGTTTTGTCTAATGATAATACATGCAAATGTCTGCCTTTTGGGGAAGTGCCATCTCAGGAAACTCCTGTACTCAGAGGCTTGTGTCAGTGCAGTGCACTGTGAGAGCTGCATATGCTCAGTTTTTACAAATTCTCAAAAATTAATTTTTTTACAGCACCCATTCACATTTTACTATTTTTCCTCATGAAAAGGGCCTGTGATGTTTCTTCTCTCCATGCAATGAAACTATGGTTTTCCTCCAAGAAATAGCAAGGTGTGTAACCATTGGCTAGACAAAAATGACATCTCTTCAGCTTTAAAAAAAAAAAAAGTAGTCATGAGTCACCATTTTCATCTGAAATTTTCTCCCTCTTTTGTAGAATTCTGCATTGAATTATTGTTAAAATGTTTTATATAAAAACAGAAAGTGCGCTGCCTTAAATATAATTTCTGATTATAGCCATGACCCACATTTTTATGATTAATTGCAAAATCTGAGCATATTTTGGAGATTATTATCCTTTTCAGGCTGGAGTGTTTTCATGTCTTTTTATAAATGAGCTCAAGAAAATAAGTTTTCAGAAATAGTATTCAACTAGGCAAGGAAGTGGACAAAAAATGGTATAAACAGCCCATTCACTCACCAAAGGGGTCTGAATGGGATGGTTGGGAAGGGGAGAGGGATCTTGTGCTGTGTTTAGCAATAATGTTTGAGGTGTGCTTTTTCATTCGTGTTTTGTGGGAGCAAAAGAGATGGTGAGGGGGATGGAGATGTTTGTAAGCAACACGAGTAAGAGAAGAGACAAAGACAAAGGTGGGAATGGAGCAGGCAGAAGGAAGGAGAAAATGAGAGAAAATGAGGAAAAAGAATAGGTGACCATATGAAACAGGGAGACTTGCAGAGGAGTGGGGAGAGAAGTGAGTGAGAGAGAGAGAGAGAGAGAGAGAGAGAGAGGGAGAGAGAGAGAGAGAGAGGTTGGAAGGGAAACAGAATGAGAGAAACAGACTGAGGGAGAGAAAGTGAGAAAGAGGGGCAGGCAGGCAGAGTGAGAGAAACTGAAAGCGATTAGCCACAATCGCGTGCGAAGTGGGCCAAGGGGGAAGTGAGAAGTGTGAGCAGAGGCTGGCCAGTTTCACATGACCTCACACTGTCTCGCTTTCTCACTGTCTCACAGTCTTACCTGACTGTCTCACTGCCCATCTGCCTCACTGTCCAGTCCTATGTCACTATTCCATTGTCTCCTCTTAATGCATTGCACTCTCTGGGCACTTGTTTGTCCGGTTTTTGCCTGTTGCCATGATAACAGAGCTTGCTGTGTGGTAAGCTGCTCCAGCGCGGTGTAAAACAGCTGGCATGTAGTGTGCTGTACCTGTGCCCGCGCAGGAGAGTCTCTTTGTTGCCCCATCACACTGTCAGTGAGAGTGAATACTGTGGCATGTTCAAAAGGCAGAATGGCACAAATGAAAGCTGAAGTTCAGAGCTAGAATTTTTTTGCCCCTCTGAAACAATGTTTGTGGTTAAGTCCGTATGTGGAATGAAACCAGTCCAATAAAATGATTTCTGTAGTCACATGATTCCTCAAATTTGTCAATACATGTGGCTACAGCAATGATTTCATTTGACTGGTTTCACCTTGCCCCCCACCCCTGAACACGGTGCCCAAAAAACAGCCTAACCCGCAGTATGCCCAGTGAGCAACTCTAGCACGTTCCTCCCCTTTCCTACTCCTCCTCTATGTGATACTGTCAAAAGCAGGGCTGCATTCAGTACATGAATAGATGAAACCGTTGGATGAATCATTCTGAAAGGGAAACTGCTGAATTGGTTGTCTGGTTTCTAAAACACCATTACGGCAGAGAGTGTTCCTCTGTTCTGTATGCTACTTCAAGAAATAAAAGAGCCAATTGATACTGAGTAATATAACATATATATGAGCTACGCAACCACTAATGACACAGGAGCTACCTAACCACTGCATAGCTACAATTTACTTTGAAATGGAATACAACCATGCACATAAGTCATATATACATATAAGCACTGTAACCCATCCAGAGCTCCTTTTGCAAAGTTTTCCAAAACTAGTGCATAATTAACTTACTGTTAGTGGCAGCCACTACTGGCCAAGGACAGACAGCTCTGGCAATTAGACACTCCCAGGGAACTGAAGAGAACTGACACTAAGAGTGATGGTAAATTTTGCAAACATCAAGTGAGTTGCTTATTCATGGGCAACATATGCCCCAAACCTGAAACTATCCACTGGCCTAGCACTGCCAATGCCACCCACCAATAATATTAAAGGACATCTCTCATCCCTGTACAGTGTACAGGGCACTTTCAGCCCTCAAACCAACTCACACACATATAAACACATGCATGCACACATTCACACACCTGCAGGCCTGCAAGCATGTGTACACATGAATACACACTTACCCACACACACACACACACATATAGAAACACACACGTGCATACATGCAGGCATGCACTTACACGCACACACACACACGCATGAGAGATGTCAGCGCATTAGCTTAAAGAAGTCTAGTCCAGCACTCTAACAATCTCTCAGATTGCTGCAGTTTCCCCCCTTTGTTCCTTCAGATTGAAAACAGCTGTTGCCTCCTACAGATGTTGTAAGTCACTCGCTCTGTGGAGATTTAAAAGGCATTAACAGAACCATCGCCACTCCACCCCCTGTGCTGTGGCTGTGTGTGTGTATGCACACAGATGAATGGGAACCTACAAGAAGAGTTTTTGAGAAAGATTTTGCTGTGTCAACTGAATCTTAACCCTTTTGAAACGAGCACCTCCTTATGCTGCCTTATTGTATTTTTCTTCTTTTAGTTTGTGTTGTACTTTTCTACTTTTGTGTAAATGTATTGGGATAGCTGTGCTCTCTATTAAAATCATGGTAAAGTGTTAAGTGGAGGGGAGAGAGCAAGAGAGGGGAGGGTAGCACCTCACATACTCCAGCACAGGCCACGCTCCCCCAGTCTTTCCATCTCTTCATCTCCTCCTCCTCTTCCTCCCCCTTCCCTCCTCCATCTGATATCTCCTGCAGCGATCTCTCATTTCCTGCTAAGTGATGGTGGTTGCATACCAGGCCTGTTGGCCTGGGAATGGGTAATGGGATTGGGTTGGAGGTGAAGGTGGGTGGTGACAGAGGTTTAGTTTTCCCCCAAATATGGGTGGGGTGAGAAAGAAGACTATGCTTACCATGTCTGTATGTGTGACCATGTGTATCTCTGTGTGTATGCAAGTGTGTGCTCACACAAGTTTATTTAAGACCTCTTCCTTATGTGCATGTACCTGTCTGTCTCTGACAAGAGAGAGTGTGTGTAGGAGGGGACAAATGCAAGCAAACGCATTACAACATAGAAAAGAATATTGTTTTCAAAATGGATTTCCGAGAGCTGTGTGTATAATGTCATATTCAAAGCATACAGTGCAAAGTAAGTACACCAAGTGTTCCTGTTTTACATGGGTCAGGATTTCATCGAAATTTTGACCTATTTTATTTCAATCTGTCAAGCACTGTTTGTGGCTTTATATTATTCAAGGTTCTGGTAGTATCAGTTTTGAAATGAGTCAGTCGGTTGGTCACAGTTTTATCTTTTTTCCTGTGATGACTTGCTTATACACACGGTTCTAGGGGGTGGAAGTGTTTTAAGAAAGGCAAGATGTTTCTTCTTCCAAAGACTGGTATCAGCTCTAGTCTGATGTAAAGAGTGACAATGGTCCTCCTCTCTGCCTCCCAGAAATCCCCCCTGCCCCTCTGGTCAGACGGAGAGGTCCATATGCTGCCTGGGGCAGACTTGGGAGGGTCCCACAGGCCTGTCTGCCTCCCCCTCCTGATAGACCTGCTCTGGGCCGACTCTTTACTCCAGCTCTCAGGCTCCTCTGCAGCGCCGACTATTCGCGCCAAACGTGACACGTAGGGATTCCCAAGCCAATAGGCTCAGTCTGTATCCAAGAGCGAAACAGGCTGAGCTCGCCAAATCAATGAGCTGATTTCATTGCTGTGCTTAGTGGGCTAAAGGTAAGTGCATTGAAACCGGAGCTGCAAAGAGCCAGCCAGCTGCTGTTAATTAATAGTGAAGGCAGTGTTTGAATGACTTTATTAGATTTGGGCAATAGAGAATGGAGTTGGTAGGAAGTGAGGTGTGTGTGTGTGTTGGGGGGTAGCATATGACATATATAGTAGTTGAGGGATACTTATGGAAACAGTGGAGCGAAGCATGCTGGGAGTATAAGGGAAATGGTGCATGGGAGGAGTCTGGAGGGGTCTACCTTTGCCCCTCTGGGATAGAAAGCACTTCACTTTCACCAAAGAGCAGCTGGACTCGTTCATAGAAGACCTGCTCTCAAATTCTCAGAAGGAGTAAGACTCGGAGCAACAGCTACTCGTCTTCAGTGAAGGCTTGATTGGGACAAGGTAGAATGGCTGTAGTTCCACAGTCACCTGTGTGATTTGGGGATGACACATGAGCTGATGAAAAGAAATGGGATTTAGTCACAGTTTATCTGTTTGAGTAGAGCATGAGGGAAAACGATATACCTGATGAATCAGCCCCTTTCAATATGAGTCATTTTGGGGGTATCTGAGAACTAAAAAGAAGCATTTTTTAAGTGACGAGTCATGTCTGGACATGGCAAGGCAAGAACAAAGAAGTGGAAGAATTCTGTCCAAAAAGTGAAAAAATACATTACCCCCTTGAAAATAACTAAAACGCTGATCAGAACTTTGCAGGACCAGTCATCAAATCAGTCTGTATTCAATATATCTGTATATATGCTTTCCCCTTAGCATTGCACAATGCAG
Organism: Megalops atlanticus; assembly: GCA_019176425.1. Taxonomy (NCBI): domain Eukaryota; kingdom Metazoa; phylum Chordata; class Actinopteri; order Elopiformes; family Megalopidae; genus Megalops; species Megalops atlanticus. The sequence goes on along the minus strand of CM032875.1, from coordinate 43,976,061 downwards.
TTGAGCAAGTGAAACATTTTTAAATGTCTTAATCTTTTTTGTTAATTTAATTTACCAGCAAAGGAATGGATCAGGAAAAGCTGGATCACCAAAAACTCTGGGCTTTTGCACAGAATCGGGGCTGCCTGTCTTTCTGTGTCAGTGCAGCCTCAATTCTCATGACTTCAGTCACATTCAATTTGCCAAGGAACTTCACAGCAACATATTTGGCAAATGCCGGCCAACTGAACTGTGATTGTCGAAGCTTTCATCCTCACTTGGCAATGGCACAAGTGAAAAAAAAAAGACATGGGTTCCCGTTAGTCACACTGCAAGTATTTGGCATTTTAAGTACAGAAAAGAAACATTTTTGCTAATCCCCACCCCCCACCCCCATGCCTTAAAGTGGGCGGAACTGAAGCATTAGCGTGCCGCTGCTTGCATAACTGGGTTGTTGTGGGTGACTGGCTGCTCAGCGGACGACAGCCGTTGGTTCTCGCACCAGCAGCAAGAACCCCCCTGTTCACCCTGCTCAAACTCAGACAGCTGTGGCTTGGACAGTTTCGCTTCTCCCTTTTCTTCAAACCACACTCTTATCTGTTACCACAACAAGTTCCCCAAATAAAGTCCTCATGTACCCTGACACTCTGCCCCTGCTGACCACCCTCCCCATTTCCATTGCCGGCAATGGCATTGTTTCCGGAACATGTAAGGTGAAGCCTTTTACCTGGTCTACCCACGAGCCCAAATCCCCCCCTAAGGAACTCTGTCTTTAATCTGCTGGTACCACGTGCTGATTGTGTTACTGCTGAGGCCACATGTGAACTTAGCATGCCACGTGGCTTGCGGGTTCACCAGTCTGACAGAGAGGTCCAGGTGGAAATGACCCCGCTGCAAAAGGATGGAAGAAGGTCATTCGTGCCGAGTTTCTACCCTCAGGTAGTCTTAGAATCAAATTAAGTGATGGGAATTTAAACACAAAAAGACGAGAATTTAAATGTAAAATGAGGCACCGCTCGTATCTTGCTGTTCTCCATTATTTAATTTTTTTTAAATGATGTATTCCTTGCTTATACATCTATTCAGACTGAAAATGGTGCACGTGAAACAAGACATCAGCCAGTGGCAGATGTTTCTGAATGGTGTCAGTGGGGGAAATGATGGTGCCAGTGTGTTTAAATCTTTATCTGAACTGTACTGGGAGGGAGAAGTCATTGCGATTATCTGCATGCTGTTGACATCTCTTTCTTCACACTTCTGTCCCTGCCTCGTTTGTGTTCCATGGAGCTCATCGCTAATGTGCAGTGCAGCACGGCTCATTGAGGAAGCTTTGCGGCACACACAGCGACACACATGTACACAAACAGCCACACACACAGATATTCTCACGTGCATGCACGCACACACGCACACACACACACACAAACATGCATACAGACACACACACATTCACACAGACGCACACACACATCACCACTCTCTTTGGCCCACTTCCTGCCTGAGCCTAACATGAGGCCAAACTCATCGGATAGGAGTGTTGCGTGACTGCAAGCTTCAGACGTTGGCTTCTGGCATGTCTGTCGCACTCAGTCGGGCATTAAAAAAAACCTCACAGCTACATGTCAATAGAGAAGTGGCCTGGAAGCGGGGGTTCTGCGGTGGCCCAGGCTGCCGTGTTCATCGACAGCCTCTTCAGACTGTGACAGGCACACCCTGAGAGGCAGATCTACCACTTCCTGTCTCACTGCTCAAACATCCTGTCATTCCTTATCAAGGCCTGCACTTTGCATTTGTCGCTGCATTCAACAGCCTGTGATTTGTAAAGCTAGCAGGGCTCTATGGCTCGGTGTTAGGCCCTGTGGAGTTTCAACGCTCCAAATCCCACCTCCCTGTTGAATAGCATTCCTGCATTCCCCTCAACGCTGTGATCCTCACCGTGACCTTCAGCTTGCCTGCCAAACCGGTGTTGCTGTCCAGGATAAGGGACAGGAGAGGGGACGCTTGGGGACAATGGTGACAGGCTGCATTGAGTGTGCCAAAGTGTTCTTTTCAGGAGGGGAGGAGCCAGGACCATGGGAAAAGCAGTCAGGGAATGGTCATTGAGATGAAGAGGGCATATCAGACTGAATCAGGGTTGGAGGGGGTGTTTGGTATGGTGGTCCAGGCTGCTGGCAGTTGCTTGGTGGGTCCTGCCCTGCTGGTCCTCGGCACCCGTGCCTGAGGTGTGGAGCCAGGCCCTGTGGCACTGGAGCGCCTGGGAGGTTAATTGAGCTGTCAGCGGGCAGGCCAGTGACAGCGTGCCACCGCATGCCAAGACAGGAGTTTCCCAGGGCCAGCCAGACACCAGGCCAGCAAGCTCAGGACATGCATAACAACAGCGCCTTTATCCCCTGGGAGCGTGTCCGATTACCAGGACCCTGCAGAACCAAGCTGTATATGGACTACTCTAACATACCCACACTACATATGGACTAAACTCATATATCTACACTACAGGTAAAGTAAACTCACATCCACACTGCATATATGTGCGCTCTATGACTGTTCGCTGGCTGATTTTGCTGTTTTGTGTATTTCTTTTTAAATAAATGATTTAATCTTTTCAAAATTTCTCTCCTGTTTTTCATGTTACAAGGAGTGGCAGCCAGAATCTTTATAACAGTACATACATAGTAAACCGATATACTACATACAGAATAAACATATATTCACACTACATATAAAATTAACTCAGGCAATGCATATAGTATAAGTTCATTTGCATGTATTGCATACAGATTGCAAATATGGGCATACTCTTATAACACTCATACATGATTCATACCATTTGTTTTTCACATGACTATTTGGTCCTTTTATTCCATCCCTTCCCTTTAGCATATGCACAGTGCTTGTAGGAGTGAAAAAGCACAAGTGTGTGTGTGTGTCTGTGTGCGTGTCTGTGTGGGGGTATGTGCCAGGCCCATGCAGCTGCTGCTGTCGGACAGGATATGTGTGGTCTTTCTTCCTGTCCTGTGATGCACAGAGATAGAAAGAAACAAAACACATTTTAAACACATTCACCATTTGTCCATGTTGACTGTGCAACAGAGCTGCATATGAAGGATTTGGGTGAGAGGGGAGCACGTGGGGTGGGTTTGGGGGCTGGGGGGAGAGGATGGCTCTGGCTGTGAGGGATCAGTTGCGGGACTGTAAACCCAAAACTGGCTCTTTTGAAATGTGTGCTCATTCCCCTCCCCCTCTCCTCCCTGTGCTTCCTGTTGGGCTGGCTAGACTCCTTTGACAGATTTACAACTTTGGGGTCAAAGTTTTCCGACAGCAGCAAATAAATCTTACATCGCCCCCTCCCTGCCTCGCCCCCCACCTCAAAAAGACACAACACCCCCCAGCCCCACACCCTTTCATGTCTAATGCAACCAATGGTGGGAGGTGGGTGAAGGAGGTGTGTGTGTGTGTGTGTGTGTTTGTGTGTGTGTGTATCTCTGTCCGTTTGTATGGGAGAAAGAATGAAGAATGCTGGACATTGTCTGTGGACTGTGGAGATGAGCGGCTCGTGTTTCAATCATTTCAGAGTAGATTTTTTTTTCTTTCTCTCGCTCTGTTCATGACTGCTCATTACATTTTCATCTCAGTATGATCTGCGTTTCTGTCCTCCTCATATGGAAGACCGGGGATATCCCTTATTCCAAGTGCTTGCAACCATATCTCTCTTTCTCTCCCACTGACCCAAATGCTCATTTTTCTGGATCCTCTCCTCAGCTATCATGTTATATCTGTCAAACATCTGGTCCTCTGCATTGGGAGAGTAAAGATTTGCTGGGAGCATGCTACAGCATCATTCCATTTGAATACTAGGCCCGGCAGCTGGATTCCTGCAATCTCTGTCCACCACCCCCATACCCTCTACTCCACTGGTGGGAAGATTATAATTATCGATGCATGTGAGAAACTCCCTGTAGTGTTCCCCCAACATTTCTTCAATGATGACACAGCATGACTTGGACTTTAGTCAAGCCTCCTAACCCCCTTTCTGTGGGAATGTTAACACTTCTGACAACGTTCTTGCAGCATTCTTTTAATGTTTGAATTCAACAGGATGAGAAGAGCTTTGGGGCATTTTTCCAACTCTGTGCCACATTGTTCTTGTTTTCCCAGCTGCCCAGCTATGCACTAAATCATCACTCTGTTTAAGTGTTCACAGGGTTGAATGTGTCTGCCTGGTGTAGGGTTGCTCCCTCTCATTCCTACATTATGCTCTTAATAAATGTCACCCTGGCCCCATGTCTTACAAGTGCAGTTAACATCATGCTGTTCAACTGAGACAATATCCCCACAACCCACCATTGGGCGGATCACATTCACGAGAGAGCTCAGGCCCCTTGGTGCGGTGTGTTTTCAGCATTACCACAAGGGTCCCACAATGCAATTGTAGCCCTGGGACTGACACACAACTATATCTACAAAGTTAAAGGCAGCAGCCAGCACAATCAAAGCATTGACTGAACAGCTAATCATATATAACCCTCCTGACATTATTATAGTTTTTTACCCATCACTGGACTGTTTGCTGTAGCACAATTTGAACTGGTACTCTTGAAATCATGGTGCTACATTGTTTAAGGATTTGGTGATGGTCTCATACAGAACATTCAAGAATCTGCAAATACCCTCTATAACTAAGTTCCAGTAATGTGGAGAATGTGTAAGAGAAATCATAGTATGTATCATAGTATTTAAAATGCCAACAACTTACACAAAGTATATTGCGCCTTCAGAAAGAATATCATAACCATACACACACACACTATAACACATGCATATGTATGCACACATACACACACACACACACACACACATGCACACGCACACACACACATGCAAGACCCAGTCTATGTCAGATCAATATGGAGGATTGATCGGGGTGAGTGTTGACAGCCTTCCCTTTAGTTTCCTCACCCAGACTGATCAATTCTCAGCTCCGGCACATCTCATCCTACAGGGACACACAAATCCAGGGCTGTGATTAATCTGCAGTATCTCAGGTGTTTGTGTGTGTGAGTGTGCATTTAAATGTTTATAGGTCCAAACCGTACAGCATGCACACAATGCATCTAGATACTGAGGGTTGACTGAGGGTCTTCACTTCTCTCTTTGCAGTCCCACCAAAATGTACACCTGTGACAAGGGAATTCACCCGTGATAAAGGGAGTGGCGGCAGAGACAAATACAAATTGCACACATTATGTAAAAACATGGTGGTGGTGAAGTAAGTGTAATATAAAGTATTGACATGCTCAAGAGTCAGAGTACAGCATACAGTTCAAATGGGGTGTGCACGTGAATACACCAACAGCAGTTTCGTAAAGGCAGTGGCTGCTGCTCAGCTGAACATATAGTCAACACTCTGTGCACAGTGTTCTTCTAAAGGTTAATATTTACCCATGGCACACTCCCACAGTCATACATGGAAGCGATTACTCTCTGTCTCTCTATCCATTAACCGTTAATATCAGAAAAAAGGATTTTCCCTGTGGATTGCATTCAGTAGTGTTTCATTATGTTATTGTCTTTTCAGTACACAAAGCTTGCTGAAGGCTGGACTTGATATTATCAAATTCAAATGCCACAAAACAGGAAATTACAGGAGTGGGTATGTCCAAGCGGAATGCATCCACCACTATGCTTCCGAGCTGGGCAGTTATAGGCTCAAAATGTGACCTAATTTCTTTTTGCCCGGCATCATATGTATACACACCCCAAAAAAATAAATACACATTCACAATAAAAGCCAGCCGCACATGATGGTGCTTCCCCTGTAGACACACCCTCCTCTGCGATTTCCTCCGTTGGCGAGACTCGAGTTTGTGAGATCAAAACATTTCCTTGGCCCTTCCTTCAGAAATGGAAAGCAACATGATAAAACACTCTTATGGTTTTGGTCGCTATGTTCACACACTGGAACCGGCACCATGAACACAATGATCAAAACTGGGAGCTGATGTACGAGCAGCTTAACTATTTCTGCAAAACTCCAAGTGCATTTTTGCTTGCATTCACTCAAATTGCAATTCCAGTTCACGCGTTTGCAGAACACATTAAAAACGTTTCTGAAAATGTCAACCTGCAATTTCCAATTCCGATCTTATTCACACCTCTGCTGTACAAACCCGAATTGTTTAACTTTTCAGTTATCCATCAGAGCTTTAGCATGAATGAAAGAGGCCACAGACTAACTCTTCTGTGCCGGGGAACAATGGAACACCTTGGAGCAGAGAGAGGGTGTGGAAGAGGAAGAGCAAAAGCAGGAGTCAGAGGAAGACACCAGTATATTTCTAATGAAATTCGTCATTTGTCAACAGTTGTTAATTGTTTAATCAGTCATGGATTGTGCATGAAGGAGGCTGGAAAAGGGGTGCAGCCCAAACTGAGCCGCTTTTCAGAGGCCTGTATCATTTGAGCATTTCCAAATGAGCATGGGTAAGAAACTATTATTCAGTAAAGTGCTTTTTTCTACTGTCTACATCATACAGCAATACAACACTCAAAGCTCGAATGTATTTCAAAACTGGAAACTACTCATACTACTCATATGTACTCATATTTATCAACATAAATGTATGTACATTTACAGAATTCAAAGAAGACCCTCCTCTGGTGACAGATTTCAGTTGTAGACAGTAGGCTGTGGTTGTAGACATGGTGTTGGCAAACAATTTTTATAACCTCAGAGAAAATCAACAATCTCTATGATCAGAGAAGATGATAAAATATTCCTAAACCTTCACAATGTTACCTTGTCAACAATTGTAAACTTGGAAGAATACTGTTGAACTCTTTAAATATACCTTCAAAACAGTCATGATTTTTATTAGTATTTCACTGAGCTTTGGGTCTCACACGATCTTGGTCAGAGTGTTTTCCATGTTGTGAGTGATGCCAGCTTGTCAACCATTGATCACAAAGACACAAACTAATAAAAAAAATCTGTGGCATGACAGAAATCAGTGGCAAGACACATACTGTTTTTTGTAATTACTGAAATGAAATAATTCACTGTATCAATTCATTTTTGTGTGTTTGTATCTTTATGAGGGGGTGGGGGGATAGGGATCTTTTTCTCCTTTGTGTTTTTTCCTCCTTTTTTGTCCATACTATGTATGGAATTTCTTTTGCTGTGTGTGAGCAAAATGTTTGGAAAATACTTATTCCCTTGATATGTTTTCATTGTTTTTCATATTCATTTTATTTTTTGTATTAAAGAGTTTGTAATAGGTCATCTGCAAAGTAAAATTATCAGACTAAAAGACATGAGCATTTTGATGGTAGTGTTCACTTTTCCCACTAGTGTGAAATTGAACTGTATTGCATTGTTTCTAAAGAATGACTCCTCTCATTACAGTAAAAAAAAAAAAACAAAGAAGAAATTGTGTTCCTCAACATTACTCTGTGACATTTCTATATGAACCACTTATAATGATCCATTGATCCATTTAGAATCCCTTGGTGTTATATCCTGGTCAAAAATGGTAGTACTGTGAGAGGCACAGCAGATTTCAGACGGTACATCTCCCTGAACTCGTGTTCAACAGCCTGGAAAGCTTCCTCCAAAGCATCTACATGTGAGCCCCCTGCGCCAAAGCAGGGCTTAGGCTTTCATATCTGCCTCTGCTTCCTTTTTACACCAAGTGAGAACCACATGTGGCCCGTTTCACTGGTTCCTAATGGCAGACGTTTGCTGTACTTCTCTCCCCGCGGGTAGCATCAGAAGGTTCAGACAGAGCCACTTCTCTCGATCCTGCTGTACTCCCAGAGTCAGCTGCAATGCCTGTTTCGACCTGAGGTGACCTCCTAGTTTCATTTCTCTCTGTCGGTGGTGGGGGGGAGTCTATAAAAAGTGTATACCAGGATGGAGCAATGGCAAGCAGCAGCTTCATTAGGACTGGGTGAGTCTGCCATGCTGCGTGAGCAGCTTGGTGGAGTGGGGGCAGAAACTGGGGGGGTGTGTTGTGAACACAATATAGGAGGCATTGTAATTACCATGTAGGTCTGAATGAATTATGGCGCACCAGTTGTTGTGAGAAAAAGAACAACACAGGCACGAAACCCCATTTCGGCAGAATTATGGCCTCAGAACCCAGCAGTTGGGTGCTTTGTTTAAAGCGGGTAAAAAATGGAATGTGTGGGATGGAGAAGGCAGAGAGAGAGAGGGCCCACACTGTTAAAGCTGGGAAGATGAAAATGAAATGGATAAAAAGATTACAGTGAAAGAAAGAAGTACAAAGTCAGAGGGGAAACTGATGAGAAATCAGAAAAGAGTGGGAATATGGAAACAGGGGAGGGGTCTTTATCTACTTAAGTCTGTGTGTAAACCATTTTATCTGGGCATGGAGAAGGTCGCATCTACCCAGAACTGCTGCGTGTTCTGCTCCCATGGCCTAGTTTTGTCCTTAGCACCCTATTACCTTTTCAATTAGTTTGGCTCATTCAGAGTTTGTTTTGGTACATCTCAGTGCAGACTCCCTGCCCTTCTCCTGCTCTGCCCCATGGGGGCTTTCCAAAGCGGGCTCACGTCTTTACCGGCTCTCTCCCTCCAAATGTCACTCCGCCCGCTTCCTGCTCACTGTAACGTGAGGCGACAGCAAGGCTTCATGCTTTGCTGGGCCGTTGTCCTTAATGAAATGGGGCTCCGTGCAGCAGAGAAACAAAAGGAGAAACACAAGTTTGTCTGAGTAGCAAGTTTGATGGCGGCACAGCAGGCTGGGAACAGGAGATACTGTTGTGGATCATTCGCAGACACTCCCTCCCTTGTGGATGTGCGCCTGATTTCCCACACGCTCTTCTCGTTTCCTCCTTCCCTGGCTCAAAGAGGAACCCGTCACTGAGGTTCTCATTTCAAGTGCTTCCTGTTGCCATCCAATATAGGGCAGAGTTGTAGCTGGAACTAGGGCAAAGGTTTACACGCAGAGGCAATAAATGCTCAATTTTCCACCATAACCATAATGACAGACTGATTGTATAGAGGTGAGGCCTTCATAGTAATCCTCTGGGGGTGTCAGGAGACTTCACAATCGTGTGTCCTTGAATACCAGCGATTACCAGTGATTTGTCTGCACTGAGAGCTCTGTCTGGAAGGCATGAGAGTTGAATCATGCCCCCTTTTTCTATGTGCAGCTCTGTCTTGGCCACTCAGCATGTATAGACCTTACTTGTTTACCCAAGTGTTTATTTAAAGCATTTAAATCCAATTTCCTGAATGACAGGGAAACTAAATGATGTTTACTCTGTGCCTCTTGTGGCTTGGCTGCCTCCATTGAAAATTTGCCTCCCTCCAGTTGCTGCAGCAAGCGCGTATGTTAGATCTGTGAGGGGATTTTGGTGACCCTCCCCACGTTTTGTGAGTGTCACGTTGTCGGCCACCTTTTCGGTTGACCCCGGTCCGCATCTGCCGGCGAACCTCCCCCTCTGCCCCTTTGCCCATCTCCCAGCTCATTAGCTTCATGTTGATGATGGCATTAATCCAGCCAGAACACTGTGACCTTAATCTCTCGCCACCCAGCACAGCTGGCCACCTCTGAAGCCTGCAAAAGCAGTTGTCATTGTCTGCGTTTATCCCTGCCCCCCTCCCCAGACATATACTACATTCTCAGAATCCTTCATTGGTTGGTACCCACTGAACTCCACGTGCATGTCCTAACACTTACATATGCTTCGATGCTGATCTCCTTCATTGCCATGCCCAGTCTGAGGGCAGATCTGACACATATTTTGACACCTTCCTGCCCTGCTCCCCACCCCTGTGAAAGGTCAAGGCCTGACCTGATCAGCTGATTTGGTGTGGCTGTTGGTCAAACAGATTGGGATTTAGCCCCATGACCTCTTCTTCTCTCTTACCTAACCTTCACAGTTTCTATCCCACAATGCCCCCTCTGGCCGATGAAATGGTGGACGATATTTTCAACACTCAGGGTTATCTGTGCATATTTTGATGTATATCTATAATTTATGAGTAGGCTGTTGGGATGCCATGTGATATATTGCATCAAAGTTGCTTAGAAGATGTTCTTATCTAGGTTGACTTACACTTTTGAGGCAATCTGAGTTAACATGCCTTGCCTAAAGGTAAATATGTGGTCCCCTAATAGAGGATGTTTCAGACATTAAATTGATAAGAACACTTATGTTCTATATTTCCAGAGTCAAGATCAAAAGTGCCTTAAAATGTAATTTATGAAGCATACATGTTTTGTTATAATAACCGTATATTTTATATAAGATATTTGATGTAGAATTTTGCCACAGTAAATGCAAAGCTGATTGAAAGTTAAACTATAGCACGACAATCATAAAGCTATATTTTAATTTGAAGAGACATGTCCTCTGACAGTTGAACCTGCTGCATGGACATTGTCTCCTACTGGCTAAGATAAAAGTGAGCCCAATTAGCACTGTTCCTTCTGTAAAGGCCTGTAAAAGCCCCTCACATAACTCCCATACATACATACACACACATCGGTCTGTCAGTGTCTACTGCCCCCTCATTTATGCTTAAATTGAACACTGTCTTTAGCTCTTACTCCCTACCTGTCACACACACTCACACCCACACAAACACATATGAACACACACACACCCTTACAGTCATGCCACATGCATAAATATGCATGGGCACAAACACATACACACACACACTCTCTCTTTCTCACACCCACACTACACACATAAATGCACAACACACACACACACACACGCATGCATGCACACACGCACGCACACACACACACACGTTCACACAGATAAGCACACCGCACTCTGTGTGAGCAGTGGGTTGGAATGAGTCTCCTCCTATGTGTCCTTTCTGCCCTGCCCTGCCATCTGCCATCCTCATGATCTGGAGAAATGTGACTCTGGCCGAGGGATTAGGACATTCTCATACCCGTGCCCATCGCACCGTGAAACAGGCGCCGCGCCAAACGCTGTGCTCATCGCACACGGAGAACAGCTCTCCCAACGGCCCCTGCTGCTCTGCACAGGAATCAATCAAATCAATGATCAATTAATTAACAATCATGGGGAAGCTCACCTAACTGTGGCATTACACCAAGTTGCCTTCATGGTCCTGGGTGTAAAATACACAAAGACAAACAAACATAAATATATTTACATAAATGTGTTCCAGGTTACCTGTATACTTACACTGGATTGAAACACTGCACTGGACACTATCTCCAAGTCTATCAGGCTGAACAGGTTAGAAGGGTGTTAATGCAGTTACAGAGCCTATTATGGAATGTTGTATGAGGCTTATAGCTTGGATCTGAAATCGTGAATTGCCGTTTGGACACAGCCATGTTTTCCATTGCTGTGATGGCAGACAGGGGCTGGGGGAGCTGCCAGAGAGCGGGGTTATTTCAGTGCAGGGGAGAGGGTGTGATATACAGGAAACATTGATATAGCATCTAGATTAGGCACCGGATCAAGGTTAAAAGAGTCTCAACCCCTCACACTTCCACAGAAATACAGCTTTTCTTGTCTGTGCTGTACTCATCAGGCCAGTTATAAATATCTGCTGCAAGCTTCAGTTCTCTCCCTGTTTGTCCTCTCATTTCACTGAATACCAGTTGAGGCAGTAGTCCTAAGACATTTGTCATTTGTAAATGTAATACATTAAATTATATTAGCAATATGAAATTTAATTTAAACGTTGTATATATATGAATAATTTATATACATAAATAATAGTTTTGTGTCACAGGATGTCGCCCTGGCTGTGATGAGGCACCACACATCTCTGTCCCTCCTCCAGGAGGCCCCAAGGGGTGTGTTTCTCCACTCCGATATATTTCTTTCCCCTCCCCACTTCTCCTCATAGCATGTTACTCAGATCAATACCCAATTAAGAAGGGTCACATAAATTAGCCCTGCTGATTTGCTTCAAGTGATTGTGTTGTATCTGCGTTGCTGATGTCCATGATTGAGGAAGACCACTAGTGCTGAAATGAGACAGAGGTGAACACTGGAAGATATGGGATACAGCACAATGCATTGAGATATGAGACAGTACACTGTCGGGATGTGACAGTGGAGCATGCTGACATATGAGTCACTACAATATGTAATGGTATAAGACAACATACCAAGATGTGAGAGACAGCACAGTTGGTTGGTATTATGAGGTAATACACTGTTGGGATGTGAGAGAGAATGTGTAAGGATATACAACAATGTGTTAGGAGGCAGTAAAGTAGGTTGATATTTTGAGATAGTACACTGCTGGGACGTAAGACAGTAGGTAGTGAGGCATGCTGTGAGGTACTGCTTGTGTGAGGTACACTATCTGGGAGACAGGGAGGCTGCTGACATGCAGGTGCGGTCCCTGACAGGGCAGTGAGGCAGACATCTCTTCTCAGGCTGTGTCTCTCGTGAGCTCTTTCTAAAATGACAGAAATTCATGAGGGAGAGAAAAAACCAGGGGGAGAAGGCATAGATGAGTATCTATGTGTGTGTGTGTGTTTGTCTGAGTGTCTATATTTGTGTGAATGTGTGTTTGTCTGTATGTACATGTGCTGCTGTGTACGCCTGCGTGCACATGTGCGTGTGTGTGCATGTGTGTCTCTGCGTCTGTGACTTTGTGCGCGTGTGTGCATGTGTGTCTCTGCGTCTGTGACTTTGTGCGCGTGTGTGCATGCGTCTGGGTGTGTATGTAAGAGCAGTGCTGTGGGAAGTGATCCCAATGTGTGAGCTACAAAGGGGAGATGAGGAGAGGAGGGGGGAGGTGAAAAGCAAGAGAGAGTGAGTTGGACGGAAAGAAGGCAAAAGGAGAGGATGAAGTAAGCCCTGTCACTGAGGCCCACTCAGCAGCCCTCTGCGCTCCCCACCTCCTCCTCTCTCTCACACTCCTCTCTTTTACAGGCTGCCATTTCCACTAAATTAGTGCCCAGGGTTTTAATTGCAGTTTATGAAGCTCATTTATTGGCACAAGAGCGCGTGTTTGTGTGAACTGGCGTCCAACCGACCTGCCTGGGCCTGGCTTCTCCCAGCCTCCCTGTGGTTTTGCGTTTGTGTTTCTTCCCTGCTTTTTAACACCAGAATGTTGTTGCGCGTAACCATACATGCTGGTGTTTTTATTGAGAATTAGCACTTCTGCTCAGCCTGGCTGTGTGGTTCTCACACTCTGTGTTGTTGCCATTACTGGTAGCCTGTGGGGCTGCTTGAACTTGCATGACACACTGCAGTATGGACAGGGTTTGGGAGATGCTAAAGGAAATCAGTTTTCTCTGTTAGCTGCTCTGTGGTTGAAAGTGCTTATTACTTCTGTAGATGTCTGTTCTGCCAAATACCTAATCCCCATCCCGTCCGACAAATCTTGTCCCCCCCCTTTTCTCCATCCAGCTCCTCCTTCCCCGCTCGGTGTGACTCAAACCCCTCCCTTCCCTCCTGGCAACACCCTGGAGGCTAATTAAGCATTAATTAGATTTGTTAAAATTGATTTGTGATTTAGCCTTGCGTCTGTTGTTCCAGCTCATTGCCCCCTGCAGAAATGTCATTAATGTGCCATTATTTCCACGAGCTGTCTAATTAAAGGGACATACTCCCCGGATTCCCCATAATGGAGCAGTGAATGAGGGGCGCGAGTGCCAGGCGAGAGCAGGGTGTGCAACACGAGGGGACATGGCTGAGAGCGGTGACCAGCATGTCCGCCACATCCCCCTCACAGGTGATAGATTTTCAGGTCAGATGGGGCAACGACAGAGGCTGGTGCCGACACCATGTTTCAGTTTCACAGAGTCGGCTGCACCAAAGTGTTGACATCATTACAACACTGGGAGAAAGTTCTGTTTGCTCACTGGAGATTATAAAGATGAGGCTGCACTAGGTAAAACGCTGTGAATTATTCAGCGTCGTTCCTCTTCTGTTAGCACGTTATTCTCAGCCTCTGTCCACCCGTCATCTCTGCCATCACCGCATTCTGTCACGGTCTGAATGATGGCACGCTGTTATCAACCGTACACGGGCAGAGGACCCGCGCAAGGGGACCAATTTGGAGTCAAAATACACAAGTTTTCAATCCTGTGGTCCGGAGAGGTTTCAGTCAGTCCTGACCTTTTCCCATTTCTCCTTCACCATCTCTGTCTTCCATGGCCACCCTTCTACAGCTCCCCCTCGTCAACTCTCCTTTCGATTTTCATTCCTTGCTCCTCATATACTATCGACAGTATATATCTATATATACTCTGTATACCACATATATGTCGATATATACCCCGTTTCTTTCCCCTACCCACCTTATCCACCACACACACACACACACACACACACACGCACGCACACACACACACACACACACACACACACACACACACACTTTTTTCCCCAGACACGAGGAGAAAGAAACGAAAGAGGGAAACTTGATCCGAGAAACCCAACCCAGGTGCCTCCCAAGGTGGACAGAGGCGCAAATTAAACACACAAAGAAAGCTATTCCAAACACTTAACCCAGTCCCTCCCGGACACCATCCCAGTCCTTTCCTTCCCTCCCCTGGGAGCGACGCTCCTCTTGAAGGTGCAACACCATGCTGCAGGTGAACCTCCTGAGCACTGACAAGGTGTTTCATTACACCGCAGGATGATCTCTCTCTCTCTCTCTCTCTCTCTCTTTCTCTGCATCAGAAGGGGACTCCTTCACTTTTCTCCCACGCTGTACAACGTAAGCGGTTTTGAATGGCCAGCTGTTTTACTGTGTTTTGAGTGAGTCTGGATGGGCAGGAGAGATTTGTGGACTTATGTTTCTCGGGGTGTAGAGATGGAGCACCCGTCAGAGCTTCCCCCCACCACCAGCTTTGCATGGCTTCCTTGTTGGCCAGCTTGTCCTCCTGTTTTCCTGATATTTCTTTCTTTCTGTTATTATTCCGCGTGACGGGCTTCATTCCAGAGGGCTGGCTGGCAGGCAGACAGACATCCTGGACTCCCACTTTAACTGGCTGAACAAGAGAAAAAGAGAGAGTGTGAGCATGACAGAATGAGAGAGAGGGAGAGAGAGAGAGAGAGAGAGAGAGAGAGAGAGAGAGAGAGACTGGGGTCACTTGAGTTTGTTTCTCTCAGGATATCAATCAGCTCACTATCTCCACCCCTTGTGCAGTGTGCTCACAATTGTTCTATTCCTTCGCCTCTCTTTCAGACTCATGCCACCCTCTTGATCCCTGTAATAGCAACAACAATGATAATAAGTTGATAACCACATGCTGTTTGGACATGCCACTCCAGGTTCTCTTTTCCCATGTAAAAAGAAACAATTCTCTTCATTTAAAACTTGTAGTTCACATCTACAGCCATACTTCCTCTCAAAGTATTTTTCAGAAAAGAATAAAAACAGCACAGAATAACTCATTGCATCACATTCCGTACAGTAACAGATCCATCCTGCTTTGGACAGTTTTCAGACAGACAAACAGCATTCCAAAGCATTCGTAACTTGCCATATACCTTTACAAAAGTATCATCAAGAAAGAGAACATGGCCTTGTAAAGAGTTACATATCACAGCTACAGACTCTACAACAATGACAATAATAACATTCATGTTAGATTTTTGGCATGTACCATTATAATTTATTGTAATGATGACTGTTACTGTATTAGCTTTTTGCTGATGTTCCTCATGTTCTTATTAGAGCGATTGGAAAAAGCCCTATATAAATAAAAAGCAGTTTGCTGATTCTAGGGGTTATGAAATGACAGTAATGTGCCAAGAAAAAAAAAAATCAGAAAACAACCATGAAAATTAACTACCACTCCCATGGGTATTTCCTCAGAGCATGGCTGCTCTGTATGTTTGCTGCATCTTCTGATGTGGAAAAAAGCAATGTTTCCCCATTTCTTACACTTGCGCAAGTGCGAGAGATACACCCCAGCCGTGCTGGGTTTTACTTTACCTGCCATACCCTCGCTCCAGTGAGCTGTAATGAAGTGAAAGTGACAGGGGCCTGTCGGGGATGGCTTTGGACTCCTGCCTGAATCTTCCACAGCCTGGGCTCTAAGCTGCAGCGCTGCCCCCTCTTCCCCACTCCACCCCCGGGAGGCAAAGGGTTAAATCTGTCTGCAGCCCACATCTGGGAATCATTTCAAACATTCCACAAGGCTTACCACATGTTTTCAGATGGACTAAACCCCGCGAAATGGCTCGTCTGTCAGGGCCTTGAAAAATGGTTGCTTTTTTTTAGCACTAAAGAAAATTAAATTGTATAATGGCTTTTTTTCTTCTAAGGGAGGGTGTGTGTCCCAGTGTGTGTGTGTGCATGTGTGTGTGTATGTGCGTGTGTGTATGTTTGTGTACTTATGTTTGTGTGTGTGTGTGTGTGTGTGTGTGTGCGCGTGTGTGTGTGTGGGGCTATGTGTGTAAATGCATGTGTGTGGGAGTTATTTGAATGTGTCTTAAAAATTTTGCAAGCCTGTTTTCTTTCAAGCCGTTTCCCACTTCAGAGGAAGATTCTGAGTGGCGATACAGATTTCCACCTCCTGATAAGATCTCTCCCCGCCTTCATTTCAGCCCGCTTTTCCTGGCTGCAACGCCCAAGCAGAGTGGCATAAGTAAAAGGGGTCTGTTCTTTCGTCCTGCACATATGCATGTTCACTTTGGGTTGCGGATGACATGGGCGTGTAGCCACTCCTGTTTTCATTTTGTTACCAGTAACTAGACAACAAGCTCCAAGAGGTTCTCACTGTGGTATTGTTCTGTGTGTACCAGCTCAGTCTGAAAGCTGGAGCAGTGGAGAGTGCCTGGTAGCTCCGTGGTTTCAGAGCTGGGCTGCACTTTGGAAGACAGGCTATTAAAGAAGACTAGTGGTGGTGAGGGCTTGGCTGCTGTATGCTTAAATAAGTGGTTTAGGAAATTGGTGATGAGCTAGTCTGTCGATCCCTTTTGCCCATAAAGACTTGGCATCCCTTACCACGACAAACTCCAGCTCTCTCAGCCACTTTGTGGGACAAGTCTTCCCTCAAAATGCATGGCGGAGGGGCTTGAGGCCCCTTGCCTTTTTGGTTGAAAGGTCAGGGTCAAAGCTCCTTGACCCGTCCCTGGCACAGGCCGTGACATTCGCACAGCGGAGCCGGGAGATGCCGAAAATATTTCTCTCGGGAGGGTCCAGCTATAGTATGTGTCTCCATCTCTGCTAGTGACATGTGCCCTACATTGGGGAAAAAGAGTTGATCAAGCTGGATAACATTACCCTGGAAATAGCCCTGGAGCAGAGCCCAGTCAGTTAATGGGCCCCAGCATTTACTGGAGGTTGCGGGGCAGGCTGAGGCACCTGCTGGGGGTCTGCCAGGTGTCTAGTAAAATGTAACTAGAGGGACAGTGACACTTCCACCTGTGCATGTCGCAGTCTATCTCTGGGTAGCTGCACTCAAATGTACCATAAATACGGAGTTCAAGACATTGCAGTGCATGTATTTGTTGACCCAGCAGAACCTGTCCACTTTACAGCAAAGATTCCTGGATCAGGATAGCACCACCATGTTTCTGAGCACGCTCATTGCCATACCTCGTAAAAGATCCTGCTCTCCATGTGGAAAGGGAAACCTTTTACAATGCGCAGATGAATGGCTGATCTTCTCTAGGGCGCGTGAAACCTGGAATAACTCATCCCAGCCCTTTGAAGGGAACATGGCTCGGAGACAGAGTGAACATAGTCTGCAAGTGAATACAAGCGAATGCAATGCTCACGGAGGCCGTGTGCGGCCCCAGTGCTCACAGCTCTTAGTCAGGCTTGAGCATCCATCCCATCGTTCACATCTGCCTAAAGGCTAAAACAGTAAAAGTGTGATATAATTAACCGATCGCGCTCCCCTCCAGCCCTGGAGGGGGGCGATGTGCGTGCAGAGCAGCGGGGGGTGTCAGGCGTTGCGTGGCATTGCTCTCCGCTCAGCCTGCCCACTGAAAGGCATGACTTGTGTGCGGTGGTTGGGAGAGGAAGTGTATTAAGATGTGCCGGCCTTACTTCACAGTGTCGACATGACTGTATGTCCAGGATGCAGCTGTGTGGGCCCTTGGGGACCTCCCACTAGCGAGAGAGAGAGCGAGAGATATGTTGAGGAAACACAGAAGTGCTGTTGCCAATAAGATCAGCCGTGGCGCAGGCAGATGGCGGAGGCATCTGCGCTTACAGCTAGGGCAGCGCCGAGCTACTCTTCCAAGAGTACAAGAAACAAGAAAACCCCCATAACCCCGCTGTTCTCAGAGAGCTCAGTTCTTAAGGCATGGTCCCTCCCCAAAAGACATGCTTTCGGTCTCTGTGCATTCCTCACACTGCCCAGCTAACCCCAGCTCTGCCCCCTCCCCTCCTCCCTCCTTACTTGCCTGGATTTCATGAGCATCATCTGCATGGCAGCGGCGGTGGAGATGGTCGGGCCGTGCCAGGTTAGCATGAGGACACAACTGTAGCACGCCTGCTTCTAATGAACAGCAACCGCAATTAACACAGTCGAGCGGAGGCGGAGGGAGCCGCCAGCCGCAGCTGCGGGCAGCAGTGCACCAAGGTTGCCTCTGTGCACGGCTCGCCATGCCACAGCTGTGTGAGACCCGTGCTGCTGTCATTACGGTGCTCTCCCTCTGACTACAGCGGGGTGTGACCAGTGGAAGGATAGCAGTTTGTCAGGGGCCCAGCCCACAGATGCCAGCCTGGGGCATTCTGGAGGGAGATGCTGGTACACGACACCACCAAGCTCTGTTCAGATGCCATGCTGGGTTCTACCTCTGCCACCTCCCTAGAAATAACAACAGATCAATAAAATTAAAGTGCATCAAATTTAATTACGTGTTGGCCACACCCAGAGAGAGGCCGCTGAATTGGATGCTGCAGTATTTACGTGATTTCTTCCATGTTCTTTCACAACTTTATTGTGTATGAATTACAGTGAGATTTTTGTAACGGGAGGACAAATTGTCATATGCTCACCCTAAAATAGCTTTTGAATTGGATTTTTCCCCAGATCATATGTGGAGTGTCTTTAATATTTATTCATTCCCTAAAATGAATAAATAAACTAGAACAAAAAACATTCCATGCAAGAAGAAAACACATTGGATCATTTTTCTGATTAAAAAGTCAAAATGTTGTACTTTAATCTTCATAGCACTGCATAGATCTAATTGATATTATTTACAAATAACGAATATCAATCTTGAAAGCATGATGGTCACATTTATTCACATCTTTAAGTAATATTTATAACGCAATCTGACAAAACAAATCTACACCAACATTCTGCTTACTGGAAGTTCAGTGGAAGCTTTTGAAACTACATTGAGGCATCTGAAGGCTTCCTGTTTCCCTGTGTTATAAAAAGAGGTAACACACTGAAGAGATTCTTTAGTACCATACATTACCATCAGGGTCTAAAGACTGTAGGCAAAAGGACATTGCTCTCCTCAAGTTGGATTATGGCTATAAAAGAATGCACAAAAATTCAAATCTACTGCTTTCATCTGCAGTGTCCATTATTAACAAATGCATGGCAACTGGTACAGTGGTACCCCTGCAAAGAAGAGGATGCATGTCTATCTTGCCACCTTAAAGATCCTCTAAACAAACTGACATCATCAGGTTACAAAGTGTCAAAATGAACCATTCAAAGCTGCATGCATGAATGCTTCATTCATGGTCAGTGTGCAATTATGAAGCCTCTTTTGAAGCGAAGTCACAAAATTATGTCAATTTTGCCATTCTATGTGTAAATGACTATTGGAGCAGTGTCTCTTGGTCAGATTAAATGGAAATTGAGCTTTCTGGACCTTGCTTATCAGCTTTAGGTTTGGCATAAAAAGGTAAAGTTTATGCTAGAAAAAAGAACCCACACCCACTGTGAAATATTGTGCATGATTTGCTTTGATTTAGGGGTGTTTTATATTTTGCATCCCGGAGCCCTTGTTAAAATAGAGAAAGAGTTACAAACATCAATATGTACAAGGATATTACTTACTAAAAACCTGAATCCTTCTGTCAAGAAGCAGAAGCTTTGCAGAAAATAAACATTCAAGCATGACAATGAGCCCAAGTATGCATCCAAATCTACAAAGAAATGGTTAACTGAGCACAAAATAAATGCTCTCAACTGATCATCTCAATCTCTAGATTTAAATCCAAACAAAGCAGTTCTCAGACAAAAAACCAAATATCCGAATGACCTAGAGTACTTTTCCCTGGAGGAATGGTCAAAAATCCCACTCAGAGCCTCATGAAACACTACAGAAAACCTCTTGACAGTGTAATTAATGCCAGAAGAGGATTTACAAGATACTAATTACTGAGATATAAATAAATGTTTTCTGTGTCTTTTCTGGACTAAATTATTTGTCATTTGTTAACAATGTGACTTTGAGCCATGCAATGCAATTAAAATTAAAGTCTGACATTTACAAGAACAAGTTTTCATAACAAAAATAAAATGATCCAATATGGACATTTTTCATGGCATAATTTTAATCCTATTTCGTCAGAACTATGAATAAATGTGGAGAGCCCTGTACCAACCATGAGCAGCAAATTGATTCAACATTATTTATAGACAGACAACAGTGTTACAACTGTGGACCCAGTTAATGAGGCAAATTTAAAATGGACTGCATAACATCCAGATCCTCACTCAAACAGTCATGCAAAACAAGTTGGAAGTCTACAAACTCCCCAGTTTGTAGACTTGTCTTCAGACTGTTAAAGTTAACTGGCCAAGTAAAATCTTCTGCTACCTTTATAAGTAGGAAAACTACCTGAAACTAACCAGTTAGATTTCCTGCTCATGATCTGCACTTCCTCCAAATTGAGGATTTCATATAGTTACACTGGAGTGCAGTAAGTTTTGCCTATGGAAGAATTGGGTTTCAATGACCTTTGTTGTTGTTCTAGTATGTACATGCAGCATTAGAGGAGGAGATTGTCAATGGGTGCCTGGTGGCAAGTTCCCTTGGCATTCTCAACAGTCAAGTACATGCATTTTTCATTTATTCCCATATGTTGTGTTAATGGATGTGGGTATGCTTACATGTTGGTTCCAGCATGTCGAGTAGCCAGTCTTTGGTTTCACAGATCATATTTTACATAAGAAGGTTAACTTCTTACACAGGTGGCAGACCATAACATGAACCTCATATGCAATCTGCCAAAATACTGCGTCTTTTAAAACACATGAGATCCACTTATTGTGTTTTCACTACACCTCATTATAACAAATATAATACAACATAGTAAAGGAAGACCTCTAATCATGACTCTACATGCGACTATAATTGACCTGACAAAATGGCCATCATATCACCCTATGTTAACACCAGGTTACAAAATACTACCATCATTCATGATTATACCACAGTTTTATCATTATCAGCTTTAACACTAGCACGGATTTCACGGCAATAATGGACGTCTAAAACACCAGGATTGGTATATCTGATGACGGGTGAGAAATTCCCAATTTTAAAAAGCAGGATATTATTTTCAGACCAATATTTTTTTAGTCATTAGGCTGCAAATGGATACGCCAGCGCTTTATCCACATATATTAAAATGGCATCACAATCCTGATGACTCGCAATGAATCTTAAAAGTATGCACGTTCCGTTTAATAAATGCGTTTCTAACAGAGTGATTTAAACGGATATCTTGTGGTATCTCGCATCGATCGGTGGATGAAAACAGAGCACATGTGGAGTTAACGGGAGACTCCTTTCCGATGATTGGCACAGCGGATAAGGAAAGTAGGCGGGGATGGTGGCCTCGGCTAGCCGGTGTTGGGTTTCACTCAGAAAGCACGTGACCGCAATGGCTGCTGCTGTTCGCGAGCACTTCATCAAGTTCTCTGCTCCCAGATAACCCGTCTCTTGTCTCGTACCGCTCAGCAGCCGGAGGCGAGACTTGGTAACCTGCTGTCGCATCCCTCTTTCCCTCATCCGACGGGAAAAAAATAACTTCAGAAACAAGTCGACTGCAAACATACATCCCCGGCTGAACTTCCACCAACCAAGAGACCGGTAGGAGGAGTCAACAGGTCTCAGGTATTCACACTTTTCCGTTTTCTGTGACAATCCGCTAGTTAGGCTGACATGGCGAAATTTTAGTTAACGTTATTTAGGTCGATGACAGCCCAGTTAGCCTGCCAATAATCTTTGCACTTTCAGCATGCAGAACTGCTGGCTCTGTCTGCACCCGTCGTTAACGGGAGATCTAGCCATTTAGCTTGCTTGCTAGCTAGCTAATCTTCAAATGCTGTAGCTGCACAACGTTCTGTTCAATGTCACTGCTCGGATTTCGTGCAGATGTATAGCAAACTAGTTAACGCAGCTGGCGCTAGCGAAATACCAATCCTAGATAGCTAGTCATCTAGTACATTACTGCGCGTCGCCAGCGGTGGCTACCGTTGACCAAAACGAAACGGCTGTTCTGTTGATGCGAGCTGCATTAGCTAGATAGTTATGCAGAAAGCATACATTTTTGCACGGTTTAGCTTTGTACTTTGGGCTGTACTGCATGTGTCTCATGTTAGATTGTCAGTCAGTGTTCAGTTCCAACACACAAGTGTCTTGGCAAAGTTAAGATAGCTTAATTAAATGACGTTAGTGAACATGCTCGCTAACTAGCTAACGTTAACGGCTAGCGGGATCGGTGATTAGAAAATACGGTTAACGTAGCGAGCTATATGTCGCTTACTGGCATGCCGTTGGTTGAATGAAATGTGCACTGCTGTTAACAAAACATATTTAAACACTTACAGTTAACGGTTTGTCTTATGTAAACTGCAAAGTATAAAATGATGTGGACGCATTGTTTGGTCGACGGTCATTTCTACAGGTGAAAGAGATGACAGGTTAAAACAAGCTTTTTGGTTCTCGTGGTGACAGTTTCCTCATACATGCCTTGCAAGCAATGCATGCATAGATTAAATGTCCGGTGTTGCTGTGATACAAATAGCAAGTCAGCAATACTGAAGGGAGAGGAAAACGTGTTTTTAAATCAAGGTGATACACAAGCTGCAAAACATACTGTAGTGTACGTACTCTACGATCCCCTACCCCCGCTCTTACTTATTGTGCTACAGACGGTACTCCATTTCAAACATACTTTTCACTCGCTTCATATTTTCTTGATGAGCTCAGTCATAAAATCTGACAATTTGTCAATACAAAGTAACGTAAGTCTGGTTTTCTAATAGGGCATGAAACCTTTTGCATTACAGTATAGCACTTGGTCAACAGTGGCAGATACAGCTACAGTCTGCGCTGCACGTATTGCACGATCATTGATCCTCATTAGCAGACTCATTCTAAATTACTCTGGACCCAGAGTTATTTTACAGCTCCTATCTGATAGGAATATAAAGGTTGTTATCTGTCAGTCAAAACATTCAGTAATTCTCAGACTGGCTTGTTACTGTAGTAAATGAATCTTGCATCTAATAGTCACATACAAATGTCTTACTAAACCTTTCCACAATCACTGTCCACTGTTTCCACTAATGCAGTCACACAGTCATGGTGTTTGTGGCAGCTTAGTGATATAAACAATGTTGAGGCTGTATATTCCCGCAATCAACATCACTATGAAGGAATCAAAGACGGCATGTCAAGTCTGAAAAATACTCATAGCGATTCTCATGCATTGCTGTAAGCACATAAGTAATATGTTTCTTCTTTCTTATATTATTTTGTTTTATAAAATAGGTGACCTTTTGTACTGAAAAGCTGTGACATTCAGAGCAGGATGCATTAGAGGCTTAGTCGCTGAGTGAGAAATTCGGTGCCATCCCACCCTGTCACCTCCCCTCTTGGTGTGAATCACAGATACATGCCGTACAGTAGCCGCAGCGCGGCAGGTCAGACGTCAAGACGGCAAATTTCCTTTTTCCAGACACTCACTTCATCTCCCGCTTCTGAATCCTGGCCCAGCCTTTCCTTAAACCACTGAAACAGGTGCCGCTCCAGCTGGCCTCTCACCTACGTGTTGTGGGAAGCTGAAGGTGCCGCAACGGAGCCACCTCCACATCTCCGTCCCCTCATTGCGTTCGTGCGGATGCGCATGATGGCCACATCCAGCAGTCTGAGAGCAGGCCGCTGTATCCCCCCTCGCCCACTGGCCTGCCATGGAAGTGAGTGACAGGGGAACACAGGCAAAACCGGCACGTCCCCCCTCTCCGTGGCGCCGTGCCAGTCCTGCATGGCTGCCGGGCCTCTGAGGAGAGCAGAGCAGGAGACTGGCAGGCGCTGAAATGGAGTGATCTGATTATAGTGGACTTCCAGCCTCAGCAGTTGCAGCAGTGAGTCAGATAGCTAGTTGGCCATCCAAGATGGACAAGCCAATTTTCTTTGGCCAAGAAACTGGTTGGAGTGGACATCGAAGATCAGTAGAGGTAATGAATGATGAATAAATGTTCTGAAAATGCAGTAGAAAAGAACTTCAGACAACCAAATCATGGACAGATGCTATTCGATGGAAAACCAGGAAGAATTTTTTTTTTTCCAAAGTATGGCTCGAAGGATAGTTAAAAAGTATGTGTATCTCCACTGATTTTTTGCATGTCAGCAATGGAGTGCTGGATAAACACGCTTTCAAACAGTGACAGGCTGCTCAATTCGCAATGTCAGCTGTATGTGGAATGAAAACTGTATCGTGTAGTGACAAATCAGACTACACTTCACAGAGATTTTGCATAGTCCAGTCTAAACCGAGCCCTGTAATATGATTCTGGGTGGGACCTGGATCTTTTACGCAAAGCAATAAGTGATACATTTGTGTGGTGAACCCAGATGCTGTATTTGGCATCCTGTAATATTGTTTTTCCTCTGCTAGATTTCTCATAACAAACTGTTCAACACCTGTACGGTAGTAACATTGTTAAATCTGAGAACTTTATTCTTAAGGTGGCATAGTAGTTTGGTATTATATGTAGAGTTATAGATCTGTATTATTTGTTGATATATGATCAGCTGATTCTCAGGTAGCATTTTAGCTGGTTTAGACTAACGTTGGGGGAAATGTTATTTGTTTAGAATATAAGCAATTACCATTCACATTGGCAATTGAATGCACCACCTTAATTATCCCCCAGCACTTGGTTGGTACTCAGCAGGGGACAGTATCTCCATTCACAGGGACAGGAGGAAGAGCAGTCTGTTTGCGTGGAAAAAAAATAGTCAAACTGGTAATGCAAGCAGGGGATGAAACAGGAATACTTTTTATCTGCTTCAGGAGATGAAAGGACACAAGGGCAGCCATGCACTGAAGTGCTGATATTTCTAGAGGGATTAATGATCAACTTCAGGTGAATTGTTGTATAAGAGACACTGAAGAGTGCAGAACAAAAGTACCATAAGGAATGACTGTCTCAGTATGTAAAAGCAGGGGATGCCGTCCAGAGATCTGGCAGTTCCATTAACGTGACAGGAAGTCACATTGCTTATCACATGGCGTGTACCTGAATTCTGGTAGGTAGAGTTGGGTTTTCCACTCTGAAGTCGAGCCTTACTAATTTTCCATGCTAATCTCCTCTGGAATCAATTGAGGGCGTTGTAGCAGAAAACAGATCGTAATGTTCAGGTGCCAAGTTTAAACCCTCAGGTTCAAGTTGTCTTCCTGCGAGTACGACAAGCATGCAGACTTTCACAGTTGTCTTTTTTCTTTCAGAACAATAATCAACAACCAGAGTTAAGTCCGTCACATGCACATCACCAGAGTGTACATACCTGCTGTAAACCTCTGAAAAGCAGTTATCTTAACTTCTGCTACAAACGGAATGTTACATTTTATGTTCATATCAACCAGAATTCTCATATGTTGTGAAAATACTGCCTGCATGTGAAAGGTTTCTAGCAGTATCCACAAAAAGCATATTTTCCCATGAAACCGTGACAGCTATTGGCAAGTACTATAATTGGTAATTTGTAGATTCAGTGAATAAACTGTTCAGCTGTAATATATAAATGAAAATATGGAATGATGTATGCATTGGCGTATCCTTTGATTTGATGTAGTTTAGTTGGTCTGTCATATTAATGAGTGAAAATACAGGGATGGCAGCTGTCACTGCTTGTCTGTTGGCAAATGCAGTCCAAAGCCTCTGTGGGCTGCCCTGATGTTGTTGTTGTCGCTTCTCTTGGCCAAATGAAATTTGTTGTGGACAACCAAAATGTGTAACGATTGTTACTTGGGCAACCAGACAGTTTTTGTTATGTCAGGCTATTTGTGATTTCAGACTGTTATTGCAGAAAGCTGCTGCTGTTAATTTTTGCTATAAAGAATCTTTGAAGCATGCTTTGGTTTTGTTATTTTTTAAATAAACATCACTGCATGTGTTGTGTGGACAGGACATCAAACATTTTATATGAACTTGTTTATGAACTAATTGTTTATAATTATAATATAATCTCTAAAAGTTTATAATTAGTTCAAAGGCATAATTTTTTGGTATGAAAGATAAAAATATGAAATGAAGAATCTGTGCTCCTTCATGTTCTTGTGTACCTTCACTTCCCATATTTTCTAGGGAGTGATACACTTTTGTGTAATTTCGTTTTTGAGTTGGGGAGAGGGAGCTTGTGTCTTTTTGCTGCTTACCGAAGTCACCCCATGGTGCTCTTGCGCTAAAGTTGATGCAGATATGATTTTTGAGCCAAGGGTGGAAACACAGTTCTTTCTGCTTCTTGCTGAGGACTTTTGAAAGTGCCGCCCCGGCAGCTTTTTGCCTACGGAAAGTTGGTTTCCTTCTCATGTGAGAGATGCCAGTCAGAAGCCTCGCAGCCGGAGTTTCACATGTCGGTAAATATGTCATCATGACGGAAGTGACGGCGCGCTCTTTCTCCCTCCACCATTTCTGAGGTCAAACAGGAGGAACTCCCCCCCCCTTCTTCTTCCTTTCAGAGCGATAATGTCAAGAAGTGTGACTTTGGAGAGGAAAAATGACTTTTGGTCTCAAAAACACGCAAGAGTGACTCAAAATATCCTGGCAGTTTTCTGTGTCTTTATGCAAGGCTTGACATTTTACTTTTACTGCCCATGGAACAATAGACTTATCTGTGTCAAACGAGGAAGGTTTTCAGAGGATGGTGTGCACTCTCTGACAGTGCTGCAGGCTTCTCCTCTAGTAAGCGGGCTGCGGACTGAGCAGAATTAAGATGCTACCTTTTGATGTGACCATTGGCATTCAGTAGCATTGCTCTGTGTCAGGACTATTATCTTGTGCAGGTAGGTTGCATTGTGCCAAAGGCCATCCATAGGACCTCTGCTCGTGTAGATAATCGACAAAGAATGTGCTTGTTAGTTTGTTTCTCCTGTCAAAGCAGTTTCTTTATTTTCCTGCTATTAACTCCTCAAAATGATAAATTGAATGGTGTCATTGAGCTTCTTGCTTCTGTAGATTTATTGCTGTAATTGTTCTAGATATTAGCTCACGCTGGGGTCCAGCTATAGGGGTAAAAGGCATGTGTGTGTAATTAGAGAAAATGCACACATCTGCTTTTATTATCCATACTCACTCGCTTATATTGTGTACACTCTGGCAGCACTGAAATTAGCCAAAGAGCTCCACCTGGAAGGACTCCTATAGGCTGAGCTGCAGTGCTAGCCAGGGTTTAAGCGATTTGTTTTGGACAGAGGAGACTGATTTAATTGATTACCCAGGTAACCTCCTTGCAGGGATGGGTTGTGGGAACCCACAAGGCCTCAGCCCTGTCCCTGTGTGTACAGGTGCTGGCTCACAAGGCCACACTCGCCAGTAGCTCATCAGCAGCCGTGACAGATGAGACAGCAGCTAGAGGGTGGCAGGTCACTCTCGAGCTGTCGGATGGTGAGCTCATTGAACTCTTCAGCTATGTCAACTCTGTAAGCCGGTGTGGTTTTGAAAAAGTGAGATGCAGAGATCTGCACAAACCACACGTTCAAAGTGGGGATTTGGTTCCCACAAAGAAAGAAAAAAAATAGTTTGCAGAATGTTTTCAGGGGTAGCTGTTACCAATCAGGGACATTTGTTTTGTGAGAACCAGCTGCTGATGTGTCAGACTGAAAGGTAAGGTGTTTTTCATGACAATCTTTTACATAAGCAAGAGAGATTATCTGAAAAGGTCTCGCTTGCAGTGTTTTCGTGTAGTACATTATCATAGCCCTGTTTGGTCTTACAGGGTGTGAATGCAATTTCTTTGTTTGGTAAAACAGTTTAAAGGTGTTTTTTTTATTTTATTTTATTTTAGAACTGCTCTGTTATAGGTTGATGAGGGTTCAGTGCAACACACACTGATACCCATCAGCAAAACCACGACTTCATTGTCAGTTGCCACCTGTCACCATATAATGACCCAGGTCTTCATGCTGCAAATGACTGGGTCATCTACCTGTTTTCCCCAGGCTCTTTGCAGTTTGTGCGATAGCTGCATTGCATGTACAAAGGTCCAGGTGAAGCAAACAACGGCAGACACAGAGCAGCGAGAAAACACAGGAGTATTGCAGAGGCTTTGTGCTGTTCCCCTTGACGCTAGCTGCCTGTGGGAGTGAGGAGAGTGTGGGAAAAGGCCGTGGTGGGGAGGGGGTGGGGGGCAATCCCACAGGGGGAGAGATTCAGGGAATAAAGCCCCTCTGATGCTAGGATCTGTGAGCTCCAACCTGCAGAGTTACAGAGATCCGGGAGGGGGCTGTTCAGTGAATGCTGATATCCCACGTTTGCTGTGGTTGACTACCACTGCTGAAGCTAGTGCCAACATGCGCTTGCCTACGAGACAGGAAACGGTTAATTGTTTTGTGTGGGATCTCGTTCTTCTCGGCTTCATTTGCACATCTTTGATGATACTGAGTATTGTTTTGGTATCAGAGAGCACAGCGTCCTATGTTCCAGTTACATGAAGGAGTTAGGTCAGAGTTGGGAAAGTGCTGCATGATTCAGCTCTCAAAATGGCAGAGCACCTTTCTCTTAATTACTCTAAAGGCAGGAGGATGGAATTCAGAGCTGATGCAGGGTCAACGGGTGTCATCCAGACAGGAGGGGGAAAGAATAGGGAGCTGGGTGGCATGGATGTTTTACTGAAATTGCAGTTCCCTTCTCAGAATGATGAATAACCCAAAAGATGGATCTCTGCTTAAAATGTTGTGATCCTCTCATGAACAGGTTAAGATTGTTTCATTTTTGTAAGTCACTTGAAGTAGGTAGGGGTTTTTCCTAGACAGAATAAATCAGCAGATGTTCTGTAATAATGCTGAGCAAGTAAAGGCTCTGTTGGGAGAAGACAGTTATGTCCTTCGGGTAATTGTGCGTTGGGTTACATTTAAATACTCAGTGTGGTGCTGAGAGGGATAAATTGAAAGGTGATAGATATAGAGAGATGTTTGTGATGTTAAATGTTGAATTTCCCATCACAGACCATGTAAATGTGCTTTTCATCTCACAATAATTTTGTCACTTTTGTTTTGTTTTGTTTTTTGTTTTTTTCCTTCATTCTTCATGCTTTATTGGGTACTCAGCAGCCATACTTTTTATTGTTATTAAAGTTGGTTGTCATAATATTATGTATTTTTAATCTTAACTGAAAGTGTAGAAAGTCTGATAAAATACACATGAAGCCCTGTTAACTTTAGGCCTGTATGTTTTTTCAAAACATTGGGCCTACCTGCATGTGATCCATATAACTATGTTCATTGTATTAAATTCTCATTTCTGACCTTACAGTTTTGCTCTTTACTCCATTTCAAGTGCTGTATTTAGTACCATCCTTGCAATAATTTGTTGTCCTTATATTTGTATAAGTGTGGAAGCTTTTCTTCTCCATCACTCTTTTTACCTTGCTATAAAAATGCAGGGGCCTGTTCTGACAGTAATTAAACTTGATAACATTTTCAGTGAAAGAGGCCTTGTCATCAGTGGATTTCCCCCTCTCCATAAAACAATGATATCAAATACTCATACTGAATGCATCCACTGCTATCATGCGGAGGCAGCCCCTCTCCCAGGCAATAAAGCACTTCATTCCCTTTGATACCCCCGGTACAACGCTCAGATTCCTCTCCAGGCAGCCGTTCTAATATTATCTCTCTAGCATGAGAAGTAACCCTTAATCGTGGCTGGCCTGCCACCTCGGAAATCTGCGAATAAATAATGACTGTGTATATATTTATTTTCCTGGGGCAGCTATCAGCAGGGAGACGGCTGCATTGGCTCTCGAGCTGCTCTAATGAATGGCTTCCATTCCGTTTTCGTTCATTTTCCGGGGACACTTCCATTAAGTTTGACAGATGATATGTTCTTCCTTTGAAACGGTGATCTTAAGCACATTGTCATTGAAAATCTGATTCACACCCTCCCCTTCCCTTCCCTCCCTCCCTCCCTCCCTCTCTCTCGCTGCTCTCCCAGCGCCCAGGGACACACTGTTAATATTCCTGTTTGAATGGAGCTGCGAGGCTGCCTGGTTAACCCTCTCCTGCCATCGCAAGCTTCTCATCTCTGGTTCAGTAGAGAAGCCAGCTGTCCAGCAGTCATGCCTTCCACAAAAGCAATCATTTAACGGGATGTTGCGACTTGCTATTTCCTTTTCATCTGCCTGTTCGGCAGTCATTTTACAAAGGGAGGAACCACACAAACCACACACCTTTTAAGAAGGAGGCCTGTAAGCCAATTCAGTTTTTTTTACCCCACAGATGTGAGGCTCCTGAACATTACGTTGTGCAGCACAAGGTTTCTGGATTTTCTGAAGTGTTAAATGTGGTGGAGGTCACTGCAAAGGAGCCGTGGTTCTCGATGTGTTGCATGCTGTCCGGAAGGGAGGGCGAAATGGACCGTGTTGGGTGCCACCGTGCGTGTCCTCCCCCACTTCCACTGCACGGGCGCGGACGGCATATTAGCCTGCTGGCTGCACATTAGATCAGAGGGCACAGATCTCAGAGAATGGAGGGATAATGGCCCAGAACCGAGAGATAATGCCTTCCTGGCTGCAGCAAACACACACACGCTCACATCATCATCATTATTAACCGCTCTCGCCAGCCAAGCCCCTTTTGTAAGCTGCTGCCGCTGTAGCTTGTCGCTGCTGCGGCCCTGCCAGTAAAGGCCATTTCATTAAATGTCATTCATCTCAGCACCGGTCTGTGCAGGGGCTGGGGCTGGGGCTGGGGCTGGTCAAAGGGAGTTCTGTCTGGGCTAAAACTGCCCCAAAATACAAGTGTGGCTGACCTTCTGGGATATTCTGTCCGTGCACAAAGCAGGAAATGGAATGGCTTTGTGTCCCATGGGCTGGGTGCAGCTTATGCCAGGACCATTTCTGTTAGGGCAGCCATGTAATATCAAATGCCGATATAATATCAGTTTACATTAGCAGCCTCTTTTTACCACAATGCTGCTATAGTATCCCAGTGAACATATG
This sequence comes from Megalops atlanticus, assembly GCA_019176425.1. NCBI lineage: Eukaryota > Metazoa > Chordata > Actinopteri > Elopiformes > Megalopidae > Megalops > Megalops atlanticus. The sequence goes on along the minus strand of CM032875.1, from coordinate 43,944,708 downwards.
GCTGTCATTAATTCTCATTTATTCAAGTATGTAAGGATAAGGTTTCTGGATGCAGCTGTTTGCTGGAGCCATCATGTGTGGCAGTATCATATTAATTGTATCATTAAGTGCCAGTCTTGCCATTTTCAGGCAATTGCATTTGAAAATTCTGCAGTTACCTGCGCAGTACAAGTATTAACTTTTCTGTTCTTATTGATTCATGGCATTGGAAAAAACATATTGATAAATACTAGAGGGTATTACTCATCTGAATTGAAAAGCTAAATGGGGCAGAACTGAGACAGATGTGCTGCAGTAAATTAAACAAGCAATCTTCTCTGTTTGGTGACAGCGCAATGGTGATTGGAGCTCCACGCAAGCATTGCCATCATTATTTACGGCCACAGCGTTGGCTGCTTGCAGTCAAATAGACCCACAGTCCATTGACCGAGAGGGTTATCAGGCATAGGGCCACAGAGTAAAAATGGGTTTGTTTCCACCTGAAGATTCTCATTTTACCTAAATGAACATATAGACCATAAGTACGTTGTCTCAGGGCTAGTGCATGTGCTGTGCAGTGGCAGTCTTTTGTAATAACACCTTCAGGAATGCTGCTTGGTTCCATTTCCATCCATTTCCATATACTTTTACGGTATGTCCATCTCATACTACACTCTGGACATCTTGACTATGTCTCCGTATTACTGCCAATACCTTTTTTGTTTGTGCATTGACATATCAATCAGTGCAGTTTTAGTTAGTATTACGCTTTTCACTACAGATTTACTGCTGATTGGAGTGCTTTGAAAAGTGGAACGTAGAAGAGGGACTGCAAAAAGATTAACACTGAGTTTGCATTACAAACTAATGGAAACAACTAAAACAATGATTCTGTATGGACAGATGCAGAATGGTACAGTGGCAACATGGCAACGTGGCAAACAAAAAGCAAATCTACAGGATCACAAAACCGTGACATTTATAATGTATGGACTATGATGTTTTAAGTTTTGTCTTGATAAAACTGAGTTGTAAACAAAGAGGGAGAACAAAATACTAAGCAATAACTCTAACAAAGCAAGAAACTATAAAACTATAAAACCATATTAGAATGATAAATAAAGTCAAAAACAAAAAATCCAATTACAGCATGACATGGATTTGGTGGATTTGGATATCCTGGTTAATCAGTCCTGTTTGACCCAGTTTAGGGTAGGACTATGCACGTAAGGTCTTTTAGTCCTCATGCCTTGGCTATATGTTGGCTATATATGTTGTTCAGTTTTCATTTTCAGTTTACAGATTTTCATTATTACTAATTTTGGATGTCATGGTTTTAATTTTTTAAGTGTGTGTGTGTTTTTTTTTAATTTGGCAGTAGATTCATTGACAGAAATAAACTTCAGGAATAAATTGAGAAACATCACCCCTTTTTACTTAAATTAGTCAGTGCTTTCAGATTAAACAGGAAAGAAATGAACACACTTTAGCAACAGTATAAAATTATAACATAAATCAGTTTATGGAATTTGTAATTTTAAAAGTCATTTAAACAAATATTTTGATAATTTTATTTTATAATTGTATTGTTCATATTTAAATAATCTAGCACCAATATCTAAAAAACCATTTTGTGAAAGTTAATATGTCAAAGGTTCGAGCTGGTGTGAGATATTGGTCCTAGGTATGGTGTACTTGTTTATCGTAGTGAGTATAGTTAAAGCCAGTAGTGAGCTACCTATTTAGATAAAGGTAATAAAAATAATACTTAGTACTATTCATTTATGGATAGATTCTTGGGCTGGTTGTATTTAGTGTCTGTTTGATACTGAGATTTGATACTGAGATTAAAAAAAATATATATATTTATTAAAGCATTATTTACTAAAGCCATGTTAAACTGTGCACCTTTTAAAAACGATTCACCTACTTACATTTTCTTGGTATCCAAATATAACTGAATGACCTTAACTAAAATGCACGCAATGGCTATTTTGTTCAGTGATTGATCTGTCAGCACGGTGGTGCTTTTTTCTGTTGACTCCCTTGTTTTACCTTTCTGTCATCTTATAGCTGACATGCAAATATAAAGAAGAAATCACTGATCAGATGATACCATTCATTCAGTGGATGTAACTAAGACTGGAATGCTAGTGATTGAAAATGTGTGCTAAATCTAATATTACCTAGCTGTTTAGGTCATCCTAATAATATTATTTATTTGCCCATGTAAAATTAGAATCTTTATTAACCTGTCAAACCCCCACTGGGAACCTCTCTGGGCATAACTAAAAAAATCACATGCTGAATACTGTAGCTAGTCTTAGTAAGCTAATTAATAAGTTACCTAATTTATATCTAAAAGCATAAAGATACTTATATCCTGTGGCCTATTTGTCTAAACCCTTGTGACCAACAAGATTTCAGATCAGGCATTTCCACAGCTCCAGTTCCTCAGCAAGGTAATTTGACTGTTCCTGCTTGTACCAGTTACTGTTAAAATGCTGTGTGTAGTTGTACAACATGAAAAGACATTTGGTTTTGCAGGCTATGCAAATACCAATACAAGTGGTACAAAGGGAAAATATCTTTGCTATTTTAATTAATTCACTTTAAAAAAGTTCCCAAGCTGATTCTCAAAACCGCACTAACTTGGCAACTCTGGGATGTAGCTACCATTTTTAAAAGAAGCTTTGTGGCGAATGTGTGCAACAAAGAAGCGTCATTGAATGATCATTCAGACTTAAACAGTGACAAGTGGAGATTCTTTACTCATGTGTCAGCGGTTTGGATTTATTTTTCTGTGTTTCATTGAGATTTTTTGTGGATTGGTGTGGCCATTGCATTAATTCTGTCTGTTGGAAGTATAGATAAGGAAGAGCTGCTGAATTGGAGACTTGATCTTCAGAGTTGAAAAAAAATCTGGAACTGTCTCTATTTTCCTCAATTAGATTAGAATAATGAGATAATCTAAAAAAGATCATCCACTAGGCATGGAATAGAATTTGATTTTAGGAGCTGGGATCTCAGTGTCAAACATTCTTCTACCAGCACATGAATTAATCCTTACTTATTTTCTTTGGAATCCTGTCACCGGATAAAATCCACAGACTTCACAAAACTTGTCATAATGTACACTTTAAATCATGGCCCAATCGTCATGTGTATTCTACTCCCTTTATCCGTAGAAAGAGCAATAAGCTTTCCATCTTCATTACAAATAAACTATTTCTTGAAATGTCATTAGTACTTTATATCCTGTATATATATTTTTTTTTCTTTTTTTGCTTTCTTTCTTATATGAGGGTGGGTTACTCTTGGTTGCATTTAGGTCATTAAATGTCCCTAATCACATACAAATATATATGATTGTGAATATTTATTTAATTTGCTTGAGCTAATCAGTCTCTTATGCTTTATGAAGCCCTTTGCCAAACGTGTAGTCATCTTGGTGGTGGAACCTGTGAATGAATGAATGGTTGGAAAAAAAAATAGATTAATAATACGTAGTTTAGATAAATAATGCATAATAGTTTAGATAAATAATATGTTTGTAATATATTGTTTCAGTTGGAGGATGTGTCTGTCTTTGTTGAAACGATTCTTTTTTATTTTTTTTTAGGGATCTCATTTTGAAAAAAAAAAAAGAGATTTTTGATGTTGTGGTCATGCTTTCATGAAATGATTCCACCCTCGTGACCTGATATGAGCCTGACATGTGACCTTATACCACACCAAATGAGGAGCCCCAGTGACAAATATCTCCAAGACGACAAAGAGAGGGTGTGAGGCAGGGAGGGGACTCTGGGATGGGGCAGGGGAGGGAGTGGAAGAGATGACCTTTAGAGGGGAGTATTTGTGTTGGTGAGGCCTCAGCTTGACTGTCATTTTATGTTCAGCACTGCAGTCTTTCAAGGGTAATGCGGAACATGTCATTTTTCAAATATTCACCCATGAGGTCATTAATTGATTGCTTGGATCAGTATTTGATATCTTGGTTGAAATGGGAAAAAAAAAGTTTTATTTTTTTTTCATAAATATTCATGAAGGAGTCAAAGACCCAGACATAAAATGTCATATAATTCATGGTATACTAATTTTCCTGGCTGGATGTGTGAGTGAGTCAGTATTCACACAGAGAGAACTAGAGTTTCATATTGTGCATGGGGTTCAGTTATTCAAATATTGGAAAATAAGAGCCATAGAACATTACAGTATCAAGTTAACGGAAGAAGCTGATACAAATGCGTCTGTGGTTCATTGTCCCCGAGTGTTGTCAGTGTGCAGAGTATCCATGCCAATACTGAAGCAGTGCAGATACTTTCAAATAAGGCTGTGCGTCAGTCACAGGAACATCTTGGTTAATGTGCCCGCATAAAATTTTAGTGTTTGAATGAGGTTAGAGATGACTGAATGTAAAGACTGCTGTTGAAGCCTGAATTCAGGATCTTGGCAAAGTCAGCACGAGCTGTACAAAAGTTCTGTTCCCCTGAATAGTTTCCATCGCTTCACAGCAAAGAAAATAAACAATAAAAAAGCCCTGTAAAGACCAAGGCCCTAATCTTTTCAGAGACTACGCAGGAACACTCAGCAGTGTTGACATTTTCCTCTCTATTTTTAACTCCACTATCAATAAAGGGAGTTTATAAAAAGTCAAACAGGAGGACTCTAAAAGCCTTTCAAAAAAACAAAAATCAAAATCTGCAGCACCACTATCGGTTGACACATTCTGCTTCTCTTTTGGTGTTTCCATCCAGTGGTTGAGGACATTTCTGAGAGTCATAGAGTGGAGGGCTTTGTTGTTTTGAGCTGCTGTGTTGGAACACGTTGAGTAAGAAGCAGATTCTTTTAAGCGCAAACCTAATAGCCTCTTAAACGTCTGAGATATACCTAGTCATAAAAACACAGATAGACAAACATAAATCAGTGCTAAGCAATGCTGAGGATTCATTCCTAGGTGTCATTTACTACCTAAGCAGGGTCTAGGTGGTCAAGTCCAAACGCAGGCACAGCCTGGTGGAAACATTCAAAGTGTTCCACTTTCATGGAATTTTCTCCTATCCTTTGAAGAATGTGCAATTTTTGTGCTTGCCCAGCACATACCGTTCAAAAGTCCATTCATCAGAATGGCTTTGTAATGGTTCATTCCTCAACCGCCCATTTACAGCAAGTTTTGACAGATAAAGGCTAAGTTTCACCCAGAAACCATAGCAACTATAGACGACGTGGAGAAATCAATGCTAACAAATTGCTTCTGCGGCACCCCTTTCTCTTCACGCCTTGCATGGAGAGAAATGCACAACAGGCCCACATGCAAAGAGAAATGCTGAAGTAAGATGCATTTGTTGGGCCCTGTGAACGATGGCGCCGAAGGCCCTCTGGTCTTTGACATGCTGCAGTGGTGTTGCCGCTGAGGAATTCACACCCCTCGCGCAAGTTACAAAAAAAAAACCTGGGCACAATGTGCTGGCTGCGGCGGGTAAGTTTTGAGTTTTTTCAGCTCTCTGCCCCCAGCGCCTGCATCAGTTTATTACTGTATTCCCCTTTGTTCTTTCATCGTGCGCCCATAAGCCCCCAGTATTGAAGTTTACTGTGATGGTCTAAGCTTTGCCTCCTACGGCCGTTTCATGATGCTCAAACACACACACACACACACACACACACACACACACACACACCATCTCTTTAGCTGTTCTTGCTGGGCACAAGTGGCTCTTCCACAGGTGAAGTCCAACTGCAGCTAACATTCCTCTGGCTAAATTGCTTATCCTTATCAGATTCACCCCCAAATTAATTTTGATCTTCCAAGGCAATAGATTTTCTCTCATATGTAGCACTCCTGCGATACAAGTTACAGCATATATGGATTGACTTTGAGGTTGGCAGTTTTAATCATGTTGTCAGCTGTTATCTCCTATTTTTTGCTGCCTGTCCTATCCATTTATCGAGTGTATGGATGTATTTGTGAGGCTTCAAACCCCAACAATGCATGTTTTCTTAAGCCTTAAACTGTGCACACTTTATGAATAAGGTTATTATTATTATTATTAGAGTTTATTATTGTGATGAGCAGGTATTTAAACTTTTGCTGTAATCCAGACCACAGTCATTAAAAATTACACTGCTGCAATATTGTAATGCTCAAGTGCTAGATTCCTGTGTACAATGTTTTTCCATGGCGAGATTCCAGCACTTGTGTCCTTTGTAAACACCCAGCATCTGGTTAGTCTTAGTTAGTCTTCATTAGGCTTTTATGTCTGAGCAGAAATGTCTGACTTCTAAAAAGTAGGATTCCTGGGCGTTTGGTTGCAGCAGCTGTGATAAATGTTGAAAATATGCCAACCTGACAGCACACAGTGATGGACGCTTTTAGCTAATCACCTTTTGGCCTGCAGAGGTCAACCTGCTGCCCTCGCCTCCCCTCGTGCTGTCCTCCTCTATCTGCTGGTGTACATCCCGCTCCCAGTCCCGCTGAAAGAAGGGGGCTGGATTTGCGGAGATTATCTTTGCTTTTGAACAAATGTCCTCCTCCCGGAACAGCAGGCCCTGCTGAGATTTACATCTTCAGTTTTAATTTAATGTTCGGTGGCTGTTCCTGCCGTTTCCCCCCCTCCGAGTGTCGCTGTTCATCTATTCGCAAAGAATAATCTTCCTTATTTCTTTTTTTGCCAGTATCCCCCCCTTCATGTAAATTTGGTTTTGATTAAATATTTCTGGTCTCCCATTTTTTTTGTACGTTCTCCAAGCTTTTGCTTGACCTCTGCCCTCTTGCATTACTTCTGCTAGTTTTTGGGATCCCTCCAAGGAGATAAGTTTATGGGAAACCGCGCAAGGTTCCGAAAAATAATCTGCTCTGTGAGTTTGCAGGAGGGTGGGGAAAGGGGGAGAGAGAGAGAGAGGGGAGGAGAGCAGAGGAGTGGAACAGTTGGACTCTGTTTAGCATTTTTTTTTCTTCCCTCCCCTGTCTGCAGTGTAAAGAATGCGCTGTAGGTTGGCTGTGGTAAACCCAACAGGGGAGGGGAAAAGCCTCAAGAGTAAACAATAACGGCTTGTAGCTGTTCAAAACGGAGTGCTCTGTCCAAAGTAATCACTTGAAAAGAAAGGGTTTATGACGAATTGGAGTTGACAGAGTGAGAGAATGGTGAAAAAGGGGACGGAAGATAAGCAAAATAGAGATATTAAATGGCAGGGGGTGCATTGGGGCCGTCTGTTATGCCTAGTGTTGGGGAGGGTCCTCAGATCCTTCACCTCTCACTTCCTTGCTGACCATGCCCATGTCACTGTCATACCCCCTGTTCTCATGCAGACCCATCAGCTCTCCCCATCCCTCCTCCATCACTGCTTTTTTCTCTCCGCGCCAGTACAGTACTCATCTGAACCAGGGTGACCCTCATTGCATTCATGCTGCTCCTGTATGTTGCTGTGGTTGTGGTGGAGCAATTCAGAGTACCACGCTCATGTATATTTCCCAGGAATCAAAGCCATGTGCCCTAACTGCGGCTCTGCCGCTGCGCACTGCTACCTGTTTTGTTCATTACAGTCCACAGTTCGACACCCTGGACAAAGCAGCTGATGCTGCAGCACGGTAGTGTTAGCGCTGGCCCAGTGGAGTCAGCACACCTCACCCAAGTGGGACGGAGGGGACAGTGGCCTTTTCAGCGGGGCGATCGGCGGTGGCCCGAACGAGCTGAGAGAGTAGCAGAGGTCCCCCTTCCCCCCCAAGGGCTGTCAGGACCAGATGTGGCAAGTTCTCGGATCCTGTCCCGCTCCTCCTGAATCTGGCTGAGCCACTCCACTCAGCTAAGCTGCCTCGCTAAGTCCTACATTATATGAAAGAATACAGCTAAATCTGGGCTTGACAAATCTACTCTCCCCACGTCCTCACACGAGGTTTGGGGATTAGCTTCTAATTTTAGCGCCACTATCTTTACAACTGCTTTGAAGAATTAGTTCCAAATAACAAAAAGTGTGAAGAAAATCGGGGTTGGGGGGAGGGTAGTGGCTTCAGGGAGGGAAGGGGGTTTCTGAAAGTACAACCCTGTGAGCGGGAATTAACATAAAATACCCAAAAACCTCTTTGCAGTTGATAAAAGCAGGACTTTCTCAATCCCTGTAGACTCGGCGGCCCGGCAGCTCAAGCAGCGAGTTTCTCGCAGACACTCGTTGAGGAAAGTTTTTGAACATCAAAGATTATGAAATATTAATGGAGTATTTCTTCTCTCGTTGAGATTTTCTAGCATTTCGAGACCAAGATCCTGGATCATTCTTATCGGAAACGCCGGAGTGCACAATAAAAAGTTGCAGCTACCGGCTTGCACCTCCCACGGAACGCTAGTAAGCCACAGGTTCAGCAAGATGAAATGGAACGGCTTGAATGGTTTCAGGAGCTGCAGCAATGCCACTCCCCTGAAACCAAAGGCTTTCGCGTTGCAGAGCTGACGGAAACGTGGCATTGTTATCAATCTTGGCGCGGCGGAGACAATGTAGCTGTGGCATTTCATCTGCATTCAGCAGTTTTAAAGAGTCATCAGGCCTCTCATTCCTCATCTCCTTCAAGGCCAGCATCGATTCCTCTTAATTCCTGTTACCTTTGAGACCGCAGAGAGCGCAAGTGAAGAAATTGTTTTTGAAATGGACATTGTGTGTGAGAGATGCTTCCCTGCCCATTACCGTTGCCTTGACCGTCAGTCGGAGTGAACCTCCCCGACCACAGCGCCGAGGTATTCACCTCCTCTGCTGCTCAGCAAATTGCTCCATCTCCCGAGTGTTTGGGGCGACCGTGATGAAATTCAATTAGCTGTCAATGTGATTAATCGATATTGACCACAGCCAGAGGGTCGGCTAGGAGAGAGGAGGATTGGCGGGCCAAGGGGAGGGGTCAGAAGGGCTAGGCGGGGACCGTCGTCTGGCAACGCACCCGGAGGAGGAATGCGCGTTTGGGTAGCTGTTGGACAGGTGGCTGAGAGGAGCTAATTGATTAATGAGGCCTGTGATATATGACCCCAAAATAAAAAAAAAAAAAACCCACAGAGACTGTCACTGTCACCCTAAATCATTTCCAACCAGGCTAGTAAAACCAGAACAATTTTGCAGATTAGCATAACAATCAGCAAGCCCAGGGGCACATTAAAACATTAGGGGCATCCTTTTGTCACTGACTGTGCCTTTTTGAAATGTGGGGCTTTTTGGAGAAGGGACCCAGGTCTTTAGAATGTGAAGGTCCTGGGTGGACACTTCCATCCAATGCAGAGTGCTGAAGGTAAGCGACACTCCCATTCACCACTCAACCCCCTGTCATACTTCCTTCACTTATCAAACCACCGGCTCCAGGACTTGAATTGGAATGTGCAATTTCTTTACAATGAGTGAATTGTTTAAGCGAGGAGCATTCACCGCGTATTTTCAATGTAACCCTTGTGCCAGATTGCTGGTGCTGAAGACGCTTCCTTGGATCGAATGCGGACACCGGGGGGCGCCTCTCCGCGCGGCCCTGTTTACACGGGTGGAAGATGAGGAGAGAGCGCCGGATGAGTAATGCCCCATTACTCAGGCTGCTGCAGACAGCGTGAATAGCTCTGTGGATCATTTTGCTGGTGGGGCAGAATCGCAGCAGGCTCACCGAGGAGATGAAGTCTGGAGTCTGATTATAAATTCAGTCTCGGTGCAATAGACTGCCTTGTAAGTAATAATTCTGAGTCCATCCAGCCTACCTCATGGCACACAGGTGATGTCACACCTGTTTATTCCTTGTCGTTTGCCCTTTTGAAGCTTGGGCCTAGGGCACTGGATTTTACATTTACTGCAGTAGGCCACAGTATGCTCTTGCTCTGTGAATAAAGTGATCCCATGGTGGCCATGTTTATGTGCACATAATTATGACACTAAATGAACATGCAAGAATTCATAGTACGACCTGACAATAAAACAGCCTATTCTGGATAATGTGGTCATTAAAAGGCAGCATTCCAAAGATCATTTCAAATGAGAGAGGGGAGAGGGGTATTTCATTAAATTACTATTCATTGTAGATTAATTATATGTAAACATCATATTCAAAATTCTTAGTCCAGTCAGATTAACATACACTCATGTGTACATTGCAGATAACTGTGGGAACTGAATTAAATAGTTATTAATAGTGCAAGTAAGGATGATGGGTTGTTTTTACCAGTCAATCATTTTTCAAAAGATAGGTGCAATTATGAGGAAATGCTTCTGAAGGGAGACTGCATCATTGGATGTCTGGGTTGGGTGTGGCAATATGTGTTATGCTAGTCATAAAATCCCCATATTCAAGCTGTCTCTCTCTCTCCTGTTGTTCAGAATGTTGGACATGTTCAGCCTATTTTACAATTGTCTGATTGTCTGAGCAGAAAAATGAATGCACTACTCTCACACTATCTACTGTGAGCTGTCTGCCACTTCCTAAAGAGTGAGACAGTACATGCCAACAGTGTATTTAAAACTCACCACCTGTCTGGAAGCTGCAGCCATGCATTGTTAAAGGTTCCTTGCATGCAGTCAGTTTGTCTGTAACACACATTGAGAATTCACGTGTTCAGAATTCTCAGTATGGAGAATGTTGCTTGCGTGTTGACACGGTTGATGACAGCAGAAACAACACCGTGTGCTCCACCATGCACTGTACAAAAATGGTCTTCAAAGCTAGAACATTGTGTGAATGTGGGTGCTCTGTTTGTGGGTGCAGCCGTGGTGTGACCCAGACTTGCCCTGTTTGTGGCTGCCCTGCTCTTACCTCTCTTCCTCCCTCCTCCTCTTCCTCCCCCAGTTACATTCTCAGAGTGTTATTCTTTGCCCCCTCTTTTTTGTGGTGGAGAGATTCGGCACACAGGAAGTGCAGTCAGTTGGGGTTTGCCAGGGTGAGAGCGGGTGTTGCGAACACCTGTCATCACATTTTCCCTTTCATTTTTGGTGCGTCTACATGCAAGTTATTTTTACTTTATGTGTGTTTTTATAAATGCAGACCAAACAATAAGGGAAACGTTGAAAAACCTAATTCTGGAGCTAATTCTATGCCATTCTATTCTGTGTAGTTTCAGACTCGTTTTTGGCTTGTGTTTGTCTCATGCAGTGTTGTCAAAAAAAAAAAAACACACACACCCTGAAACTCATAACCCTGTTATATGATTGGGCATCACAAGGGCTCTTGCTCTGGCTGTACGGCTCATTTCCTCCAGCGCGTTGGTTGTTTGCATGCTTCCAAAGGACAGCGGGTGTCACAATCCTTGGAGATGCGTTGCCAGTGCTCAGTGTGAGGGGGGCCTGGGGCCCAGTATTTATAGAGCAGGCCAGTTAAAACAAGGCGTCATGTCTGTCCACCGCGAGCTCATGACTCTCACCACGGGGTCGCCATTTGTAGATGACCCCCATGCGGAGATGGCTTGTCATGCCGTGCTGCACCACCCCTTGTGCATTTATTCAGACTTTGATATTGTGTGGAGATGCTCCATGGTGAGCAACCGGGGAAAATGTCTCTGCTGGAAAGGCAGCATGTCTTACTCCATTACTTGCGGTTTTCCCACTGCACAGTGTGATCGTTGGTGGACGGGCTTGGAGTCACTGTAGTAGCATTGTAGTGACTACTGACTGTGGTTGGATTATTGTGACTAATAATTGTGGTAACATTATTGTGACTATTGACTTTGCTAGCATTATTGTGACTATTGATTGTGGTAGCATTGTTGTGACTACTGACTCTACAACCGTGCTACAACCGTGGCATTTGACTTGTAGGTCACAAGGCAACAGCCCCTTTCTGGCCCAGTTCCAGCGCACCTCTCTGTCCCATGTCTCTGTGTAGATGTGTGTCTGTGAAGTGCTTACCATGTGTGTGAGGCCATGGCCTCCATCAGCTGGAAGTACAGATGTGATTGCCCCTGCCATCTCTTGCCCTCCCTCTTCAGCTTTGGCTTGGAGCCTCCGTTCATTTCAGGGTGTAAGCCCAAATGCACACAGCACTCCAACGCAACAGCCATTACTCCTGTCTTTTCTGTGGCTTATGTGAATGTCAGAACCATATAAATTTTATTGAAAAGGTGGCTTTCCATCTGGATTCTGGATTGCTGTGATTGACAGGAAGTGCCTTATTGCATCATACTTTCTGGAGTGAGTCTACCTTCCTGTTTGTGGACATAGATTTAGAGCAGGCGCTATGCAGATCCACAGGTGTTTCTTATACAAATGCATTAATCAAATCCGCTATGTCCGTTGTCAGAGCATGCTTGAAGAATTGGCCTCATGACACAAAAACAAAAACCGTTTTGGCAGGATCAGCGAACAACTGCAGCAGGATTTCCACAGTAGTTTCCCGTGTCTACTACTGTACAAAGATGATAGGGCCAAAATCAGATGTAGCAAAAATGGTAGTTTGGCAAAATGAGTTCCTGAATAGAGGCAAGTGAGTATTCCCACCATGGTTTTAGACTCAGAGTTGAAGACGGTGTATAGGATATTCAGCCTGTAGTCAAAGTAAGCCGCAACAGGGCCCCGTGGAGGCAGAGGGCACACAGTGATGGAGGAGGCCTGACTGTGGTGACACTGACTCCGACGGCAAAGGTTACGGTGCTCTCAGGCACACCAGCCATGTTTCCCATCCCTCCCTCCCCTCCCTTCTGGCCACAGACAGGAAGAGAGCTCAGCAGTGAGACAGGAAGTGAGGTCAGGGGTCAGGCAGGGCCCCCCTCACGTGAGGCCAGCGGCCGTCAGATTGGAGACACAGGATGCCCTGGGGGGGCGGAGCGCGCTCCTGGCACTGAGTCAGGAGCCGGCAGGAAAGGCGCACGCTGCTCCCTGCCCTGCATGGGATCGCCGCACATCGTTTTAAAGCAGTTAGCTCTGCTGTTCACCACTCAGTGTGAGCCGAGCCCGATCAACAGGCCCCGCTCTTGCATTTCATCAAAGACATTCCCACTGGGAAGGGGAACTTCCTTAATAATTCACCAAGTATGTCTGTCAGAATAAGCTACCACAGGTTTTTCAATTATATCTGTGACTTCTCTACAGGAGCTGCTGAGGTTACCGCACTGCTGTTCTAAAAGCCTTTTTCAGGGCACAAAGCACTCTGCAAGGCCCGAGGATGGCTGCAGTGTAGTATGTTGAGGTTATTGCATCAGATTTTCCCTTTTCCAGATACTTCTTATCATCTGTACAATAGTCTGTATGCCTGTCTCTCTCTGTTTGTCTAGCTGTAGCTGTACATACAGCTGTAGCTGATGGCTGGATGGATGGATAGATATAGATATACTGTAAGTAGCTTTTGTGTTTGTATAAGTATAAGTAATAATAGTGAGGGTGGTGGGTCCCTGTTTTATTGTTCAAGTCAAAGTCCATGGGTACAGTACATTCACACAGCCATCTTAAGATAAGGATACAGGCTTGACGTTGGTCAAAAACCATCGGTGGTCGGCTGTTCCACACAGTCTGTAGTCGCCCATCGTTTATGGCCATCGGTCCCAATTTAACATAAAGAATAGAGCTTTTCTCCCTTTAGCCAATCAGAGTGTAAGGAGTGTTCTGCATGAGAGAATGAAAATGAGTAACAAGGGGTAGAGTAATAAGGGTAGTTACAGCAGCAGACACTGGCACCCACCTGATCTTGAGTTTGTTTTTCATATGCAGACTCAAAACATATTTGTAAATAAGCGGTCAGCTGTCTTGACACTGATGATGATCTTGTAACATTTGTTTGCATTTAAACATGAGCAACTTGTAGTTCTCCTCTTGGACCTGCAGCTAATCGAGTGATTACAGACAAAATCAAGGCACAACAGTGGTCTCTACAAATAACTAAGATATCAGACATAGTCTGAATTGTGTGTTCCGGTTGGTCTTTATCAAAGATTATTGGCTGACCCTGATCGACTATACCATTGGAGCACATTGACTGACTGTCTGGTGTGTGTGTCCCCAGCTTTACAGTAAAAGCAAACCTGACAGGCAGATATGCCGATGTGTTTAGTCCCTGAGAACCACACTGTCTTTTCAGAGGACCGGGGGGAATTTCCTCCTGCCACCTGACTCCCATTGGTGAAATTGATTTGCAGCCCTGAGCAGTGAGACTGAAAGGCCTCGGTTAATCGCACGCCACCAAAGCCCTTTTTTTCCCCTCAGTTCTCACATGATGCCTGAAATAAAGGGGAGCGGACCAATGGAAGCGGAGATTATCCGAGGCCTGACTGAAGCCGCTGCCGTTTCTGTGGAAGAAAGGCGTTGCCTGCGGCGGGGGGATAAGGACTAAAACCCGGGAGCTCTTGAGTTCATAATCAGTCGACTGTGAGCGTTTGGTGATGAGGGAGTGGATTGAAGTCTGTTGGTACAAATGTTTGAGGTGAGACCTGAAAGTGATTTGATGTCAGACTTTCCCACCGGCGAATGTCGTCTTTAGGTGTGCATGTGCGTGTGCGCCTTTGTCTGTTTATCAGCAGAGGCCTCTGCCTGGGCGGTCGCAGCACAGCACAAAGCCATGGTTTCCGTGACAGCGGTGCGTGTGAGCCAGTGGCAGCTGCCCGCATGAGTCAGAGCCCTGGTTTCCATGAGCCATCATTTCTACAACCCTCCCTTCCCCCATCTCTCTCTTTCTCACTGGAGGAAGGGGAAGCAGGCCTCCACTAGCCAGCCTACGTCTGTGTGTGTGTGTGTGTGTGTGTGTGTGTGTGTGTGTGTGTGTGTGTGTGTGTGTGTGTGTGTGTGTGTGTGTGTGTGTATGTATGTGCGTGCGTGTCTGAGTGTGGAGAAGTTCTCGCATCTCTTCGTCCTCAAATGAACCACACACGCAGACGTCTCTCACCTCGGGTCTCGCACTCTCTCAGGGTAAAACACACGTGCCAACATTAAAAACATTGGCCACTTTTTCCTGTTTAGCTCACTATCTGATCGTGCAGAAATAAATGAGAGAAGTAAAGAACAGCCGCCCTATGACAGAGGATCACTAAGCAAGCAGGCTCGGCAAATGTCACTCAGTTTTCGAAGTGCAGTTTCTTAAAAGCTTTTCAGAGGAGGCTCTAACATACACATACACTGGTATGCACACAGCGCCTTTGTGTGCAGTAAGAGTGAGCTGTACTGGTATTTGCTTTCATGTTCGTCTGCCATTTACGACAGCCCCTCCACCAGCCCGCAGTTTCAGCAGGCCCCTGTCTGTGATTTTCCTGATGTCAGAAGAAGAAGCACGGAGCCATTAATCATGAGCAGAAAGAGCCACTGGGGAGGCTCTGCATCGCAAACAAATGTTTAAATGGGTTTTGTTTCAAATGGCCCGCGGTACCTGGTGGGACGGAATTTATTTAAGCGGAGGGTGCCCGCCACTCCCCCCCACACCCCTCCACCTGATAGGCCGTCACGGGGAGGTGCTCCGGCCCTGGCGGGAGGATGCCAGCCTTGAGTCACGTGCTTCCAAAAAGTTTGCCTTCGCATCTACAGGGCACCATCGGTCCCTCGGAAAGATTCGCCAGCCGCCTACCTCCCAGCCCAGTGCTGTCTGTGTCAGCCATCCCACCAACCCCCCGTCCCCCGTCGCATAGCTGCAAGGTGGAATAAAAGCAAATTGGCGAGCTGTGGTAGAATTGAGCTCTGTCCTTTGACGCAGCTCCCCAAGTCAGCACGTAAGGCTGCTTCATTCCCGCTCTCCCCATCAGTGCATCAGTGGGACCCTACGTGATGTTTCACCAAATTCATTTTACAGAATCTCCTTTTTCCCGCCTTCACAAGAGTCCGACTGGAGTGGACGGCGCAACCGCTTGCATCTCCAGACCCTAATGCTTGGTGAAAAGGGCCGCAGAGCTGAGCCCCTCTGGCGGGGTCCAGAGCACCGGCAGTTTAACAACACGTTAAAACTGCTAATGCGGGGTGCCAGGCAGGGTGGGTACACAAGCAGCAGCGCCTCACAAAGCGTGGCCTTAACGGCTCTCCCTCCCCGTTGGGCCCGAGCGAGTGGTCACCCTCGCCGCGCTGCGAAGGCCGCCTCATTCCAGCTGCTGTCTGGCCGTGACGGTCAATTAGACTTGAGACGTGCTCTGCGTTTGTCGAGTTCTTCGGTTTATGTCCTTGATGAAGTGTGTTTTCACAGTCATGTGTGTGAATCTGTGTCGTGGCAGCCCGCCCTCAGGGAATGGCTGCTCACACGTGTCAAGGAGGGATGGTGGGTTGATAATTTGCCACAGGCCCCCACTGCTGGCTGTCTGTAGGCCCAGCAACACACCGTAACAGGAAGTGTTGTCTTGTTGCTGTATCCCCCCCCTCACTCCCCCATGCATGAAACTCCAGGAAGTGCTCCCCTGGAAATGAGCAGAGACGCATTTGAGGCACAAGTGTTGCTAAAGAAAATTGCAACAGGCAGGCCCATCAAAAAATCATCACAGATAATGATTGCTTCCTCTTATTGTCTCACTCCCCCCTCTTCTGCATCTCACTCCCTGGCTCCAAGTCTATATGTATCCTCCTCCATCTGTCTGCTCCCTCCTCTCTCTCCCTCTCCCTCTCCTTCTCACTCTGTCTGTCTGCTCCCTCCTCTCTCTCTCTCCCTCTCCCTCTCAGTCTGTCTGTCTGACCCCCTCCTCTCTCATGCCCTCCACCCTGGGTCTCTCTCAGTAAAGATGAATGGCCCTGTTTGACACTTGATACTGTTCCAGCCGCTTTAGGTCATTAGCTAGCTTGAGAGGCACTTTCCCTACTTTTACATTTAATTAACATTTTCAGGAAAGAGGCATTGAACGCTTCAGGCCCTCCCTGCCACACAGCTGATAAGGAGGACCCTCACAGTTAGCAGGGTCTTAGAGTCACACACACACACACACACACACACACACACACACACACACACACACACACAGTGTATTCTTGGCTTAGGGACCTGCCAGGGTTGTTGACTCAAACAGCTGTAAACGCTGTTCTAACTGTATTTACTTGCCTGAGGAAGTAGGTCGTATTCCTGAATGCTGTAACCATTGTTTAAGTGATGCCAACTGGCCTGAGCACTGAGTTTGAGAGGGAGCAAAAAATATCTTAGGCAGCCTTGACACAAAGTGCTACACAAGCGCAAGGGAGCACATCAGTTTAGGAGACACCAACTGCTGAAGGCAGATCACAAAGTGTGAATGTCCTGCATACAGATATTGACTCTGCTGTGGGGAAGTGACTGTGAGCTCTGGATGTGGCAGAGTGTGCCTCAGCCGTCTGTCACTGATTCATACACATGCATGGCCAAATAGGAATGTTCTGTTGCACATTAATCCGCTTCGCTGCTAGCTGGAGTCAGACTCAAACTCAGGCTGCTGGACGCACAGCTCTAAAAAGGCCTTGCGTGATGCAGGGACCCTCGGCCATTACCTTTGCGGATTTGTTTCAGTAAAGTCGGAGGAAAACCGCGAAGCAGCGAGCACAGGAAAGGGCCAGATGTGTGCGGTCGTCTCAGAAACTGCAGAGCATTGTGGGCCTTGATTAGGTCGGACAAACGCTTTCTTCTGTTTGCTCAGCAAATTATGCAGAAGGCCTAATCACTGCCTAATGGCTTTGGGTAGGCCATGTCAGTTGCCGGCGAGCGGTATGCGCAGGGCTTGTTCTGAGCCGCGCACGACCGTCACTCATCGAGGGGCAGGCTGCAGCAGAGCCGGGTGGTGGGATGGGAACTAGCTGTTCGCAAGCTGTACTGTACCAACAATGGCTACTGTATTCATTGCAAGCGGAGTGCAGCACCCCCTCCTTTCCGTCTCTCAGTACTTATGTCTCTGGCTTCAGGAGTGGGGTGGGGGTGGGGGGTTGGGGGGGGCATTCTGAGTCATAGGCCCTGCACTGAGGGGCAAATCAAAAAAGCGCACAGCCAAGAGGGCTTTTTTTTTTTTTTTTTTGCAGAAGCGAGCAGTCTGCAGTTCCTCTTCAGGGTTTTGGGTCGCCTCCTGACAGGATCTTGGCACTGGCAAATATAAACAAATTCTCCGTCGTTCCCGAGCGCAGAGACTCTCCCTGTTACCATACGCACACAGCACAGCCGGCGGCAGAATGGCGCTCTTAAAGGGCCGGCTCTTCTCCTCCTCCTGCCTCGGCCTCTGTGATCTGCTCCATGCCGGGGGCAGCCCGTCGGATCCCTGGGGCCCTCTCGGCCCCAGGTGTCACCCAGGGACATTAGAGTTCTTCTGAGGCCCTAGGAATGAGCATGCTCGGAGTGAAGAAACCGCCACGAGGAGGGGGCTGCTAAGCCAGAGAAGGACACAGAAATGGTAGTCTGGAGAGCTTGAGAGCAGGAAACCCTATGAAGTCCAGTATGCAAGCAGGGGTGTGGACAACTCCAACATAATATGAGCAAGAACCAGATCTTTCGGTGCAGCAAAGCATAGTGTTGTAAACATTGCCAAGGTCATATTCCAGGGCTAAGAAACCGAATAGGTAGGCCATAGAGCTGGGTAGAGTGAAACTAAAAGCCAGCAGCTTTAATATGGCGCAGTGGACTCCATGCCAGTGGGGACTTAATAGAGGCCACAGCATAGCAGGGAGAGGCCAGTTCTTTTGATCAGCTGGAGAGGTCTTGGAAGCCAGTGCGAGGCTGACTTGGCAACCCGACACGATTTGAGAACAACTGGTAAAAGCATTTGCCTTGCTTTTAATAGTCCTGCATCTCCACTCCACGGTCCCGTTGCACCGTTCTCATCCAGTTCCTAATGATGGAGGGGGAGACCTGACTAGGAGAAGAAAAAGCCCAAAGTACGCCTCGTATAAATTTGGGGAGTCGCTCTTATTTTCCTGCTCACTGGAGCAGAGCAGGAGCCAGCAACAATCTTGCCTCATTTGTTTCATTTGCTGGCTTGGTGAAAAGTCACAGTCCTGTTGTGGAAGGACCTTCTCCTCTGTATAAGTTTCAGTTATTTGCGAAGCGAGCAGGGTAGCTAACCCCACCCCAGCTGAGTTCTGCACGTTGACGGAGAACAGGACCTGATGGCGAGTGAGGATTTAGGGCTCAGTCTACAGTTTACTGTACTGTAAGAATTTATATCATTGATACAGTGGAGGCATGTCCAGCCTTTTTAGTGCTGTCCGTCTCGTCTTGCCTTCTTTTGGTCTATTTCCATCTTAACTGGTACAAAATTAATATGTTTAAGTTAATCATGCTTATATCTGTTTTATTCCCAAATTACATGTGCAGTGAATTTGCCATTTTGTTTGCAATTTGAATTACCAGTGAAAAACATGGGGCTTACGTGAGTCAGATCCATACTTCATACTCCAAAGCGTCAGGGGGGTCCTTGAAATAAAACAACCCAGATAAGACACAGTCCATTACTCTGGACACAACGCAGTCCTGCAGAGCTTGAAATGTTGCACCCATGTGAGCAGACATACAGCAGTTCAGAAAAGCAAGTGCAGATGTGCCTGCTGCAGCTGGTTTCCCATTCACTGGCTTCACCTGACCGTGTGGTGTGGACGCGGGGGCCGGGGGGGGATGGCAAATGCTGCCCTCTGCTATCTAAGGTGCAAAGCTCCTGCACTCTCAGAATCTGATATGCTACCTGAAATTTAGTAATGTTCATCAGCTAAAGCTGGATTTTTACTGAAATGACACCGTTGATTCAAGTCTGTAACCTCGGCATTGGACAAGCAGCTCTGTGGTGAGAGTAGCTGCTCATTTATCTCACCCTGGTGGGCACTTGGTCTTGGTGATGACTGCTGTGTGTTGCAAGGGCAGTCGCCTTGCTTTTGCAGGGGCTATCAGTCTGAGTCACTTTGCCTTCCATTCGGCTGTAAAGGCACGCCAGCCTCGCTCCCAAAAGATAGTGCAGAGAGTTTGTACAGCCCCTGCCAAAGAGATGAGCTCTGGATATTAAAGTCTTCCCTTCCCAAGGCAGCCTGAAACACAAAAAAGATAATATAAATGGATTCTCTGCAGAACATGCAAGCGCAGCTCTCGAAGTGTTTAAAAAGGGCAGAGATGTAGATCGGGTGGCTCAGTTCTGTGGAAGAGCTGGAACAGTGGTTCCAGGATATTTTCTCTTCCTGTTTCCTCCCCAGGGATTAACTTTGTGAGAGCAGTATGCACGTTAATCTACAGCTGGGCCAGGTGTCTGTTTTTTGTTGTGGTGTTCAGCTTCTCCTGTTGATAAAACGTGACAGGTATGAGCAACAAGCTCCTCACTCTTTGCACAGTTAACAAGCAGAACGAAAAGAAGCTGGAAAAACACGCAGGGTTGTGTTCACCCTGCAGAATGGTGATGTTCAGCGCAGTCTATCCGTCACTATCACAGCTTTCAACTCTGATCTGATTTGGTAGATCTAATTTTGGATTTGATTAAATCCCGCCTTTGTAGTTTAAGTAAAAAAGAATAAGGTTTGTGGGTTTACCTAAGGCGTTCTGCTTCTGAGTTTGGTGGACTGGTGACTGGTTCAGTGAAGTTCACCATTTGGAGATGGGTGTAAGATGTGAAAGAATATATGCCCACTGTTTCAAAGGCACTGTAATAAATCAATTGTGGAAATGTGTCATTAATAAAATTGACTTTGGAAGTGTTGGGACTCTTGGGAGTGAGGTTATCTTCCTTTTCAATTGTGTTAGTGCAGTAGGTCATGTGGAAGTAACTGAATGTGTGTGATATCAGTGCTGCATACTGTGTTCAGTAATAGTCCTGTCTCCCTGTATGGATATGCATGGACATTTTAATGGGAGGGAAAATCAGGGTCTTGCCTCAGTAAAGCTGAATATTGATAGTATACCTGGAAGTTTTGGAAGCAACATGGCACTCTTTTTTCGTCAATATTGTTCTCCGTGGATCTCATTTTTATGAAATGGCTACAATGGACTTTTTACATAAGTGCAGCCCTTGTACCCTTTTTCGTCCCTTCTGTTGAGTAGAGGGAGACCAGACGGTCCCATATCAATAATGGTTATGTTAGTGTTTATAATCAAAAATGGTATTTTCTGAAAAGATCGCTCTTTCAGGCTTGGAGTTCAAACACATTCCCATGGGCTGTCTGAAACTAATGTTGGTGCTCCCGGGGCGAAGACTATGCACTGAGACCAGGGACATGCCTGTGACAGGGGTAGAGTCTTTAAAAAGCAGAACGGTGCTCTCAGCTCCCATTACAGGTGAGACTTTTCAGCCCCGATACTATTTTCATCATTGTTGCCAGTGACCGACTTAAAAAAAAACGGAATAAGCAAATTCGTCTTCCCCGCTCTCCCCAAAGCAGTGCTCTGTTCTAAACCCGTCAGAGAGCTTTAGGATCAAGAGCACCGCCCGGCTGCACAGGGAGGGAGGGTAGAGTGAGTGGCTGAAGCACGGCCAGGAAGTACAGAGGGAGAGGGAGAGAGAGAGAGAGAGAGAAAGAGGGAGAGGGAACGGGAATGTCACAGGCCTCTGGTGGCCTTTTCTTCCGGTCGTTGCTGGCTTGTGGCCGCACCGTGGAGCCGGAGTAGGAAAAGCCCTGGCAGACGGGCCCCTGACAGTTTGGCAGACCGCAGTTGCACGCCAACTCGGCCGCGTACAACTCTTTAAAGGCCCCTGCATCGATCCCTCCCCTCCTTGTCCACACTCAAGTCTGATCGATCCCCTGCTCTGAAAGAGTCTCAGGAGGCTAGTTTATAACCTTCAGTGTGTTTATATATATGCATGTATGTGTGTGTGTCTGTGTGTGTCCGTGCTGGAGAGGATAGGACATATGTAGTTGTGTGTGTGTGTGTGTGTGTGTGTGTGTGTGTGTGTGTGTGTGTGTGTGTGTGTGGTGCGCGCGTGCGTGTGTGTGTGCCAGCACTGCCTGAGAGCGGGCGATATTAAATCACCTTGAAAGACGACAGATGGAACAGGCTGATAGTGGCGGACAGGAGAGTCGGGGATGAAATGGAAAAAGGCAGAGGGAGCTTCGCCCGTCACCACATGAAGAAGCGCTCGCCGGCTACACTCGATCCGCCTGCTTTTCCACTGCATTGCCTAATCGGTGTATTAGTTACAAGTCAGATTGTAGGGCCTATTGTTACCAAGCTGTTCTGGTCAGTACCTGCTCTTTTTTTTTTTAAGTTGATTTTCTATGTCCCCCTTTCCTTCTTTTCCTTTTGTCTCTGCTCTCTTTTTCTGTTCAGAGGACACCTGATTAATGATGCCAGATACAAAGCCTCCAGTGTATGTACAGAGCAGATATATGCTTGCAAGATAAATACAAACATATGTGCTAGGACAGGCACAGAGAGTTAAAACAGAATGCGCTGAGGAAGGGCTGCACTGATGTGTGCTGTGCTTTACGCTGGTTCCCTGCACAAAGAGCCCTCTCACACGGACTCCCAGGTGCCCTTATCAGCGTGAATAAGCAGCTCAGCCTTCACCAGGTTTGTCAAGAACTGTCCCTGCTGCCGAGGGCTCTGTGGAATGGCGCTCTGTGTCACGGCGAAGGTATTTCCGGAATAAAGCAGAGAGGCTCTCGGAGCTCACAATGGACTGTCCGGACGCTGTCTCCTCGTCCTCTTTTGCCGACATCAGTCAAAGGCTGATTACAGCAGGAAAAAAAGCACTTGGTTGCTACCTTTAATTCTTAGAAAGAGGGGAAAAAAGTTCTTCTCTCTTTAAAGAAAATACGGCAATAGTACTGGCGTGGACGCGGCTTGGGTTGCGCACGTCTAACTTCATGTCCGCGCTCATCTAACTTCATCAGCGGCCCGCCTGTCCGCCTGCCAGCCCGACACATTGAGATCACCCCGGCGAGTTCTCCGGGCAGAGTGGGCTCTTTCGGCCTGCAGTTGTCCGGGATATGCTGCGCTAATAACAAACATGTGCGGCAGCGCCTCCTTGGTGCCGTCAGGCAGCCCCGGGGCCTCCCAGAGGAGCGCTTCCCGGCAGCAGTGCCCTGCACAGCACCCCGGTGCAAATCCCGCTCTCACTTAACATGCTTTCTCTCTGACATTATTATTCTATATTAGGTGTATGTTCTTGTCACGGCTTTACACGCTTGAAACCCTACGCAACTACGTGCAAGCGGACAGCCATACTGTTATTGATTCAAAGGTAGTAAACAGGGGCAAATCAGTTCAAGAGCGGACTCAATATGTCGGCGGTATGGCAATATGTTGCAGATATGTGGAAGATTCCATGATGACAGCAGCTGCCTTCTTGAGGAGATCCTCTTGCCGTAGAAATCCACAGAGGATGCTGTGAGTTTTTTTCATCTGACTTTGCACCCGCTTATATTGAGTTCACTTCAGGTAGTGCCTCACTGCTTCTTACATTGCTGTTGTTCAACACATTGCTGACATCCCCACATTTGGCAGTTTGTGTTTATTATTGTCTCAAGGTATTTAGGTTGCTGTTTCTGTGTATCGCTTCATTTCTGGGATTTGCACTTTGTTTTCCATGTTCATGCAGAACAGTTTGAGGTGATCAGCCATCCCGTTTCTGTAGATGGTGAAAGCGACTGCACCAGACAGTTGTTTTTTTTTTTTGTTTTTTTTTTTTTAATCCGTGCTTCACAGAATTTGCAGAATAAACAGGAAAACATCACCGTGTGAAGCATGGTCATGCCCACACACATGACTCAACAGCTCCCTGATTAAAATGCTCACTTCAATAAGGATCTTTCCTGGCATCTGAGGGCTGTGTCGTGTGTCATGGTTGATGTTTTCTGGGCTTTGCTCAGAATTCCGCCACAGAGTTCTGATTCCCAGGTTTTCCAGTGTTGGTTAGATAAGGTGTGCCTTTGTTCAACAAGAAACTTTAAGGGGGGGGGGGGGCGGGTTGCCTTTTTGCAGAATCCAGATCAAAGAAAATCGAGCTGGGAAGAAGAGACGGCTTCTGACACGTAGAGTAACACGCTTGGATTATTGGCTTATTAATGAGAGCCCTTGATTCAGTTGTTTATTTACAGAAGATCCCTTTTCCAAAGTCTGCCATTGGGACCAGAAACATGCTCTGGAAGAGACAGGAGTCCCCCTGTCAGGAAATTTTACTGCTCTTTCTGGGGTCTAATACTTTATCTTCTGGCTGTCAGGTCAATTCAGCCAAAGTGTATTGAGTGAAAAGCCCATCCTGTTATGAGCTCAGGGATTGGAATGGAAGCTCACTTTGTGTTTAAGCAGGAGAAAGGTAAACCAATAAAAACTGAGCAATAAAAAAGTTCACTTGTCCATTTACATCTAAACTTTCACTAAGGTTTTTTTGTCCCCCTTACTTTGCAGCTCATCCAAAAATAAAGTTCTCCTGAACCGCAAGGATGACCGCACGCTCAGACACACTGCGACACTCAACCACGTTGATTTCTTTTCAAAAATGTCCCCAATTTCCTGACTGGCAGCGTTCAAATTGGTTGTTAAACTTTACGAACAAATTACAGAGACTTAAATAGCTTCTGTGGACATTTTACGATTCACAATAAGGAAACCGTGATTAATGATGATTTTTATTGGGTACCATGGCTGTACGTTTCAGTACTGCATGATCCCAGTAGGCCTGCAATTAAAACCAGTTTTTTTTTTTTTTTATTAAGTGTAATCCAATAGTCTCTCTTTCCTATTTCGTTCCATTCAAGCGCCTGGCATTTTTGGCCAGATCAGTCAGCCAGGCCGAGGACATGCAGCGGCAGACATGCGCCTCCTGCCACTGTGTTTCAGCGCTGACAGCTTACGAGGAGTGGGGAGCTCCTTTAAAACACACGCGCACTCTCACGCCTGGCTGGTGCTAGGTTCCCTGCCACAGGCATCAGCACCAGTTGCTGTTGACACCCACCAGGAAGGTATCGCAGATGTTGTACCTGTGTGTCCCTCCACCCAGTCTTTTGTTTCTTTGGTGGTGGTGGTGGGTTGGGGTTTTCTCTGATTTCTGCAGGCAAACCCCTACCCCTTCCCCATCACGCACGAGTCACAGTGAGTGATGCGTCTGCTGTGGCAGTGGCAGAGGCATGCCTGGTGACAGGACTCCAGAGCTTGATTCCCACCAGCTCCGCCCACCGAGGAACGCCGCATCCTGAGCGCGAACGCTTCCCCCGGGGGCGTTCCCGTTCCCAGGATCGGGAAGGTCGGATCTTGTTACACGCCACACGCCACAGCCTCGATCCTCCTCCATCTCTGCCTCTCGCGCGTTGCATTACCGCCCACCGCACTCACCGGTTGGCAGGGGCGCGCCTGGTCGCCGTTAGCCCGAGCGGCCTCTCTCCCCGCCTGTGATCTGCCTCTGTGTTCCCGGACCCCTCGCCAGCCCCGCTCCCCGGCACGCCTCGCCTGACTCGTCACACCTCCCTGTGACCGGGGGCGCGGTGCTCTATCGCCTCAGAGCTGTGGCGGGTCACGCAGAACAGAGACTTCAGAGGAGCGCACACAGTACACATTCAGTACAGACCTTTGTGCTCTTCGTCACCCCCTCCCGGGTGCTGCAGTTGCGAGGCTCTGTAGATAAGACAGGAATGCGTGGTGGACGGATCCTCCATCTCGTGCCGGGGCTGTGCAGTGTCACGGAGGGCCTGTTTGGATTGGCTCGGGTTACTGGTCGGAAAGATCTGCTGGAATGGACTGCTGTCCATTTGTCTTCCACTGGGTCATCAGTCCACAGCTCGGCCCCCACCTGGTTCATCCGCCTGGACCCATACCCCCACCTGGTTCACTGCCTGGAATATAACTGCCTACCCCCAAAACAGACAGCTTCAGATGCAGCCGACGAGGCAGGAAACCTTGTCTGCCTCCACACTGGGGGGAAAACACTGTTGCCCTTGACTCTTGTTTTTCCGCGCTTCAGACTCGCGGAGGACTGGAAACGCTGCCCATAGCACGTGGCTGTTCAAGATTCAGCACCGCATCTGCCGTGTATCTGCCTCATTCGAGGAGGTTATCAGTGACCGTCGAAAACCCAGCCAATTTCTGAGCTCTCTGATGGATGGCAGGTGATTCACCGACACAGGCCTGTCCTCGTTTTGCCCCGCCGCTTGACAGGCAGGAGATACCAAGGCAGGCAGCCATTGGAAATGCCATAGATAGCTCCTAAATTGGTCAGACGAACAACGTTGCCGGGCGCACCGCGTGGCCAGTCTCACTCCCCTCGCGATTATCAGGATCGTCCTCGAGGGGAAGGGGGGCAGTCGGAGGGACGCAAATGTCGGCGCGCACGGAGCCGGCCCCGCTCTCCTCTGGAACAAGCTGCCCCCCACTCTCCGCGCCGGGGCCTCGATAAATAAACAGGCGCCAGCCGGCCCTAATGATGGCACGCAGCTGCACCATATCGATTGATAGATTGAGCGCTCACTCAGGGGCAATTCCCAAGGAAACATCACTCCAGAGCTGTTTTTCGGCCCTTCATTTTTATCCACTTGTTTATTTATCCTGCCTTCCATGGCGACGGATGAAAAATGAACTGATTAATCAACGCCGGGGCCAACAGAAACAAATGGCAGTGCTAATGGAAATGAAAATAATAACAATAATAATTGAGGAATAAACTAATATACATAAGGTAGAGAGAAAAGGAGGTGAGGAGCAGGCCAGGCCCACAGATCCCCTCTGTTTGAACAGGGAGCAGTTCATCATTATTACTCTCAGCAGTGCTCCGCTATTGAGTTGAAAGTGCAGCCAACAGATAACCTCTCTACCCAGCTTGTAGGTATACAGAGATAAGCAGGTGATAAGCATATTAGAACTCTGAGCGAGCCCTTTTTTGTTTTTGTTTCCTTTGAACCGATTAGGGCCATTTCTTTTCCTTCATCACTGTCTCTTTTTGTCCATTAGCAGCAGCATCCAGAGCAGCAGCGGTACCGTGTGTCTGGTACTAAAATTATGCTAAAATTGTTTTTCTCTTTCAGTTCAGTTTTGTCTTCTGCCCAACCCAAAGCCCTCTCAGCTTGCAAACAGCAGTGTTTTCACATTAAAGGCAATGTGTAGGCAGGAGATGACTGACTAGCCCTGGGGTTTTTTGTTTTTTTTTTTTTTTTTGTCGCCCAGTACAATTACGCCAAGGTCCGTTTTCCCCCATCGCTTTAATGTAAGGTCTTATCTAAACTCAGTCCCTTTTTTTAAACTATAAATATGAGCTTGGCTCTGTGGCCCATTTTAAAGCTATACTTAGATGTACTTATCCAGCGTTGTGCGAGAGCAGGACTTCTGGTGACTTGAGCTGGGTGAAAGCTCAGGAGACATTATACCCTTTTGGAGGGTGACTGTTTTCACCCTAAATAGCTCTCACACATCATTGCTCTCATGTCTCCAGGTACATTAGCCATGAGGAGTTTTGTTTTTTTTGGCTGTTTTCAAAGGTAGCTTTTAACCCCTTGTCTGTATGGAAAAGGCTGCGGGGGGGTTGGGGTCCCTGTGCCTCGCGGTTGTTGCTGGCGCGGGGCGCCCTGTGACAGCATTGTGGTCCCCGTCCCCCCGACACCCCACCCCCTCCCGCCCGTGAATGGCTCGGGGGAGAGCGGGGATTCACGGCCCAAGAGGGGACCCTCTTTAATGCTCCTCTTTAGCCACGGCTAATGCACTGTTGCGGGGTGGGCGACCTCGGAGGCTGGCCGGCAACCTCGACCCCAGCGTCATTTGTTTGGATGAGGGCCGTCAGTGGCTGTCACGGCGCAGGTGATGAAGTGCAGCTCGATAATTGCCCTGCGAAATGTCCAGGTCGTCTGGTGGGTGGGGGGGTCTGTGGGGGACAGCAAGAAAAAAATGACCGTCTCATCCCTCCCCACCCCCAATGCCTCACATGTTCCTTTTGGTGACGTCCATTAATGGAAGTCTCAGCTGTATAGGCAGGGACATGGACGGTGGCAGTGTACGGGTCCCTCGGTCTGCACGTGTTCCCGGGAGCCAGGTCCTGCTGACCACAGAACGGCCCAACCTCTCTGTTTATCCAGTGCATTTGTGCCAGGGTTGTGATTCGAATGGGCTGGGAAATGCAGCCTGTGAGGTGGACTTGTTCAGTTCTGGCGGGTGTGTTGGGGGGCGGGTGAGGCCGTCAGGTCACGGATCCGTTTGCTGTGTCACGATCACTGCTGTATGACAGACCTCGTCGCTGTAAGTGTGACTCTGTGCGGTTGCGTACTAATCCTGAACAGATGCAGGTAGTAAATGTCACCGGAGGCCTGTTTCCCCCACTCTCCACTTTAGTGTGGGTGTACGGAGGTGTGGACAGGGGCGGCTCTCTGTATTTGGCCCTCAGGAAAAGTATGCGGAGCGTAAAGCGCTGGGTGCAAGGGGGAATAGTTATGGTGTTTTTGGACAAAGGAAGCAGACCTCTCCTCTCTCTGCGGTCCAGGCCCAGAGAGCCTGCCCAGGGACAGGGCCCTCTCAGTGGTAGCCATACACTCACTTGTCAGTCCTGCTTTTCGGATTTCACAAATATTGACTCAAAGAGCATTTCCTGTCGGAGCAGCACTGGGGAAAGAGAGCACTGCTTCATCCCAGTGACTGGCCCTTAGGCTGGTCTGTGTGTGTGTGTGTGTGTGTGTGTGTGTGTGTGTGTGTGTGTGTGTGTGTGTGTGTTTGAGAAACCTTGAAATAATGTGAAATTACGCACAGTCGCTAATGAGTGAACATGTGGTTGTAAGACAGTGTGTTTTGTCTGAGAGAGAGAGGTTGTAGAGAATACATATACTTTCAACCTCACAACGTTCCGTCTGTATTTGTATTTGTGTCTGAAGCTCAATTTGTTTGTGTGTGTTTGTGTGTGCATGCATGTGTGTTTGTGTGCGTGAAAGAAAAAGACACATCTGAATGTTTGTGTGGTTTGTTCTGCTTTACCTCTTTGTGAGGTGCTGCTTCAAGTGCAAAATCAGGGTGCCAGAAAAAGAGTGCGCTTCCTGCATTACAGGCATACACTCACTTCACCCATAATCCCTTCCTCTCCCCTCTGTTTGTGTTTTCATTGGCAGCAGAATTACTGTTTCACAGTTAAAATAATCTCTTCTCTGCTTGTGCAGAAAATGGCCTTCAAAGCCCAAAAACCGAAGCTTTCTCAAAACCATCCATTTTAAAAGACGTATTTATAGGCCCGCAGTTTGTAATTTGATTTAGCTCGTATCGATTGCAAGATGTCTCTCTGTAATGAAAAGCTCTTACAGGACGTGGCAGGCTATATATAGCCAGATCCATAATGTTTCCGTACAGTGCCTTAATGTGTGTTTCTCCAGCATGGGTGCATAAATTGTCAGGGAGAGCCAGCATTAACTCCCGGCTGCAGTATGTGGCCCTGTGCTGGCAGAGGAGAGGTGGGAGGAGGAGGAGGAGGAGGAGGAGAAGAGGCGAGCGGTTGCGGTGTGGCCGGAGCGTGCGGCAGCGTCCGGCCCGTCCGCGGTTCAGGGTGCGGGCGGTGCCCGTCCCGTCCCGTCCCACTCCCCTCCACAGGCGGCACCCTCGCCTGCCTCCGAGCTCCCACAGCGGCAGCCACACAAATTAGGATCTCAATTTAATGGCCTCTTGCCTCAGGCTCTCGCAAGCTCCCCACTGGGCCTGGAACATTAACAGCGAGCAGCGAGGGACGCAGGAGAGAAAGAGGAAAGAAAACAGAACACAAAGCATGCCAAAATGAATATGATGAATCTGTCTGGTGATTAGTCAGGGAGGCGGCTTGTTGTTTTTCACACACTGGGTGTGTGTCACCTGGGTTACTAGGCCAGGCAGGTGTAGGTAAAAGAGATGTACAGAAACGCACTTAGTCACACACATGCATGCACACACGCATGGGCATGTGTGTGTGCATAGAAACACGTATATGGTGCTTAAAGCACACACACACACACATATACACACGCGTATGGTGCTAAAAGCCCAGGTGTGCGAGTATGTACGGTTCAACCTTGAGGATCCGCAGGGCAGGAGGAGGGTCATTTATGGCCTCCCTGCGTTAACCCTCACTGGAGGCTGGGAGGTGTTACAGGATGTTTCTCTGGCCTTCCTGTAGGAGGAGGGTCTTGCATTCTTGCCTGAATTGAAGGAACTGGAATTTAAACTGTGCATTTCCAGTAACAGTAATGACCTACTGAAATGATTTCTCCCGATTTACACTGGGAGATTGATATGAGAGTCGTCCTAAATTACAGTAAGCCTTTGCTTATTTTGATTACTGATTTTTAAAAAAATTTCTTACACATGATTTTATTTCCTGTCAAGTCAAATATTGAGAATATTTCTTAATTCACTTTGCAGACTTAATTCACTGGCACACATGTCCTTAACACTAAAGTAGTTTCACAAGGAAGTATACCAAAGAGTCAGACGATAGCTGAGGCACAGCCTATCTACAGAAAATGTGCCGTCTTTAGTCCGTCTTTAAGGTCAGTTACAAATCTGAGCAGCCCATGAGTTGTCTAGCCTTCTGCTCTGTCAGGGCAGCCCTCTGTGCCAGACCTCTGCTCCCAACTGCCTTCCCAGCTAAGCGCTTCACATTCTCGCGTTCCTGGCTGCAAAGCCCAGCTGCAGTATTTCAGCGGTGCTGTGACCACAGTCCAGAGAGGGAGCTGCGCGGTCCAGGCGCAGGGAGAGGGAGTCCCATTCATCAACGCGGAGAGCCCGGGGGGAGCCGCCCGCCAGCCGCCCAGGCGGAAAAGTAATTAGAGAGACAGAGATCGCACGGGGACCGGAGGGCAGGTGACAAAGCGCAACGAGCCGGGCGCAGCGGCCGGCCTTTATTGATGGTGCGGCGGGGGGGAGAAGGCCACGTCACGTGGCAGCGTTGCCCGGTGACATCACAAGGCCCCCTTGCGGCACAGGTCCTCATGTGTACATGGGGACTGGCGGAAAACAATGGGACATTGCACAGAAAAAGGGCTGGTGGTTCTTTAAGGGCATGGAAGATCTAGGTGTCATAGAATATGACTATCTGTATGTTGTAAGCAGAACTGCAACAGTGGACTATGCACAGTACTATAATACACAGTACTATAATACAGTACCAGGATGCTGCATAGAGAATGTCCGTGCTGTAGAGTGATGCAGCCTTTGGCATTGTTATGAAACACAGTGAACTGAGCTCTCCTCAGTGCAGGGAGTTGCATGAGAGTCTGAGTCTGCAGACACCGGGCCGTGGACCGCGACTACAGAATGCAGCTCTCGCCCCGCCCCGGCGGCTCCTCCATCGCGTAAGGCGCGGTGTGCGGAAAGACAATTAACGCATCCCGCGCCCGTCTGATGCGAGAGCGTGACGAGCCCGGGGAGCGCACGTTCACTCGGCGCCGATCTCGTTTAACGGCGCAATTACACAGCGAAGGCTGTCGGCGGCGTAAAGCGAGGGGTTAATAAGGCAGAGCGAAAATCATTTCGGTTTTCAGAGGAGAGCACCATTATGAAGCAGCAACTCGGCGCGTAATATCAGAAGGTTCAAGGTTTGATCAGAACCGGAGAAATAAAAGCAGTTTTTTCATTTGTTGTTTTCGTCCTCTTCAGGTTGTGCGGATTCTCTCAGCGCGGAAAGGAGGGATAAAGAACCATGATGAAAATGTCCTTTTCTGGGAGTTTGGGTGTTGGAGGAGCTCACCAGTCCAATAAAAGAGCAAGAAAAGGCAAATTTCCTCTGGAAAGCAGCCCTGCAGAGAAGTTTTCTGAGTCAATGAAAACCACATGGCGCTTTATAAATTGATTGGCATTGGCATGCAAATGCAGAACTGGTCATCAAAAATTTAGTGCACTTCTGTAAAACTTAATTTAAATTTGACTAGAAATGGTTTCTGGAGCAAAGTCCAGCCCTTGAGCAGTGAGTCGAACAGAGTTCTTTTTCCAGTTTTTTTTTCCCTTCTTGCAGCGAATGCATTTAAAACAACAGAGTGAGGGTGTGACAATCTCTAAAGCTCGACCGTACGTCACTGGCAGTTTCATCGCCTTCCCAAAGCCGTAACACCAATTAGCTATTGCTTAGCTGGAGTAAAACAGCCCAACGATCCAAATAGTCTGAAACACGGTGTTTATTGAGTGACAACATTCAAGAGAGGGAGTGCGACGGAGCAGCTGAATATGTTTGGTGGGTTCCTCTGTGTTCTGATTTGAAGCTCTGCAAGTGCGTTTCTGGTGAAGGTGAGCGGCGTGCCTGGGAGGGCTGGGAGGCCAGGTGACCGGCGCCCAGGGCGTTTGCCCGGCCTCGCTCCCCCTCGCCCTGCAGCCACTTGGCCTTCACTTCAGAAGTCAGCTGAACATGTCAGCTGATAAAAATGTACACATCTCTGGGGTGGTGTACAGAGGCTATGCATGTCTGTCTGCATTCGTCTAGGGACTGATTGTTCTCTCATGGAAGAAATACAGCCTTGGGAGGTTGCTGGTGCCTTATGCAGCTCTGGTGTATCTCCATTGGGCATATATCTCAGCTTTCCTGCCTGCCTCTCTCTCTCTCTCTCTCTCTCTCTCTCTATCTCTCTCTCTTTTTCTCACTGTCTCTCTCTCTCTTTTTCCTGGCCTGCTCGCTTGCCTGCCCACCCGCAGCTCCCTCAAGTGTCCTCATTGTTCCACTGCCTCTCCAGCTGAAGAGAGTCTGGTCCTTGGCATTTGGAAATTTAATTGAGTTGGCGTCATTTGAATACTCTATAAAGCAGGGCTTAAAGAGAATTCTTCCATTGTTTCCCCACATGAGAGCCCATGCTTGTGCGATCCCAGGACTCCCTGCAATAGCGACTGCAAGAAGGCCATTTTTCATTTCTTCTATTATGAAGCTGAACTCGCATCAGGTTGATGTAAACTCAAGATATTTGAGACATGTAGCATACAGTTGAATAGACTTTTCTTTGTTGGCAGTGTCCAGGAGGAACAGTGGACGGGGTTGCATTTCTTGCATTACATCAATGCTGCAGAGGCTGTGCCATTCTCCCTACTTCAGTGCATACTGTGCTTAAGACTAGAGATGATTTTATAGTGTTCTGAAATATTCAAGCTCGCGCGGCGAAGAAATGGCTCTCATGGATAGTGTGAAAACTCCAACAGTACCCCCTGACTATAAAACTGGTTGTCCCTTCTAGCTTTTTGGCAAGGTAGACACCATTAATTCCAGCACCAAAGCATTGGTAAGTCTCATGCTGCACAGATCTATCATCGCTATGTGTAAAACTTAAGGGGGCTTGCTTTCCACTGTGCCAGAGTGAGGTAGCTGCTGCACCACACACCACATCTAAATCTTTCATGCTGTTTACATTGACAAAAACAGAAATAAAGACTATTTTCAGGGCAAAAAGAGAACAGTAGCAGCGTGCAGTCTGAGAGGCAGGCACAGCCAGCCGAGGGGGGCACAGAACAGAATGTGAAAGAGAACACAGACACACAGATTGCGATTGTTTTTCCCTTTTTGTTCCATCTTTGGCATCCCTTGGCCTGGGAATCATTGGGGATCTTATTGTCCCGCCTGGACAGGGACAGGGTGTTGGGTTTGGCCAAGGCTGTCTGGTGAGAGATGATGGCTGAGGCACAGCAGGGCCTCAGTGCCTCCACCCCCCAACTCCTCCTCACACACAGTAACACACACCCATCCCAGTCAGACACAATGGCCATTAGTGGCTCAGCTACACAGACAGGAGAGAGAGGGATGAAAAATGGAAGCAGGCCTTTTTTCTCTGTCTTTCCTTTCTCTCTTGCTCACTCTCTCCCATGGCTGTCACTGGCTCCAGTGCTGTGACTGTCTATGTGCTTCACTACTAGATATTTGGACACGGAGCCTGTCCTCTTACCCACATCACTGTCAAGCCTTAACACGGGCATGGTCACACCTGCTGTCTTGGGCCGTTATCTGAGGGCCATCCTCACTACCCTTAAGTATTACTTGAATATCAGATCCCCACAGGAAACAGATAAGGACAATGGTTTGTTTTTGTTTGTGGTTTTTGTTCTTTTTTTATATTATATAATTTTTCATGTTATTAAAAAAAATTCACAGGCAGTTTTAC
Source organism: Megalops atlanticus (assembly GCA_019176425.1). NCBI lineage: Eukaryota > Metazoa > Chordata > Actinopteri > Elopiformes > Megalopidae > Megalops > Megalops atlanticus. Next base: position 43,910,925 of record CM032875.1, on the reverse strand, counting down.
AAGACAACAATAAAAATTAGGTGTGGGGGCTTCTGAATGGCTGAGCTGGTGTCCCTTGGCTGGCTCTTGTGTCCCTTGTTTCCACAGTACCACCCTCTAACAGCTTATGAGGTACCTGCAAGTTGCTCAGAGAGCGAGAGGGGATGGCCCTATCTAAACTAGCCTTTGGCTGCCTGTGGGTGTATCAAGCATATTGTGTGATAGTAAATTTAATTCTGTTCATAATAACTGTACCTTCATCTTTCCTGACACTTTCTAATAATTCTGATTTTTTTTTTTTTTTTTTTTTTTTTATGAAATGCCATCGGTTGTTGTGTACCTTATTTCCAGAAGACATTTTGGCAATTTACTTTACTTTGTTTACATTGCAGAAGATGATTTTCCTGTTTACAAAATATTTAAGTAGAGATCAATTAATGATTCACTTGGTTTGCTGACTTTTAGCAGAGAACCTAATTTGTTGTGTATCTTGAATGAAACTGCATATATAAATTATTACCATGCATTATTATCTTGATATTATATTGATATTGATTGATAATGATAGCATTGACAATGATGCCATTTCGTCTAATGTTAGTTCAAGTTTGTTGCTCCATAGTCCGTAGTCTGGGTAGCTAGCATTTCATGTTATCTAATGCTCTTCAAGTGTAATTCACTGAGTAAATGTAGTTTGCTTATTATTAGCTTGGTATGAAGCTATTTGGCTTGCCATTCTCAACCGAAACTCATATCCCAGTAATTTATCCCAATAATGTATTTAGTTGTAAAATGATATGTCAGGGTTTGTGGTGATTAACATAGTAAGGGTAGTAACGTATCAGCTGTAAATGAAATGTCACAGGCAAATTTCTTTAGCTACTTATTTTACCTGTGATTAGTACAGAAGTGCTGTGTGATACCTCGGCCATTTAAAGTGAAATAAATGGAGTGTTAACCTCAATAACAGGTCCATTCTTTGTTATGGCATATTGAAAAACTCTTTGTGAATTCTTACGATTATTAAAGATACAAAAAATGTTGTTACGCCAACTCACTTACAGTCAATAGAGAACCTAACAGTTGCCACAAGTGTTGAAAAACAATACCCTGAATTTACCCTAGAAAGCAAATTGATTAAATGAAAGAAAAAAAATGAGAGGAGATGGAACATTTTGTGTTTTTGTGTGACTTGTTCAGTGTTCATTCAGTGTTTGGTCTTGGAAATTGAATATTGAGTTCCATACACTAATGCATATATAACTTGTGGTAGGATTTGGCGATGGCATTTTTTTTCCTTACACATGCCCAGTCTCTCGCTAACAATTGATGTTTGGGGCTCAATTTCCCCTCCTTTTCCATAAAAGTGTCATATTACAGTACACAGCAGTGCTTGGTTGTCAGAATCTTTATTTTTAAAGAGTTTGGGCACATGTATTAGAATGTCCGTCTGTTGTCTGCTCTTCTCAAAGACCATGTCTGAAGGTTGTGTTCCTTAATGGAATTCATCTCATTTTCCTCCTTGAGGAGGATGTGCTGGAAGGCCCTGCCACCCTGTATTTAGGGCAAATTCTGTATTTATTAAAGCAATAAGAGAGCTGTAATGCTTTCCGTGCCCCCCCGCGCCCCCACCACACCCCCTCAGGCCAGTGTCACCGCAGCAACAAGGCCCCAGCCGGGCCCCTGACTGATACAGCTAATAAACTTCATTTAAAGCTAATTCTCCTTCTTTTCCTGCAGCTGACGTGGGAGACAGACGATCGATGTGACCTGCCTTCTCCCCAGAAGCACAGTTGGCCAGGACACAGGCCTCTCCATCTGTCTGAAGAGCTCTATTAGAGCAGGAGAGGCTCCAGGTAGGCAAGGCTGTCTGCACTGTCCGTGCGTCTGTCTGTGAGCACACCCCCTGTCTGTCCCTTTTCAAACCCACCAGCTCAGAAAGGCACCACAGTTCTTCCAAAACTGCAATACACAGAACCATGTTAGAACATGACGTACTTGTTTGTGGTTCAAAACTTTGTGTGATCTGTTTTCTTCACAGTGCATCTTTACTGAGTCTTTTATTTCCAACTAATTATGTAAGCTTTTGTAATATTTATGTGTATGGCAGCGTGTGGGTATGTTTTTGTGTTTTTTGAGACACAGTGCCTGCAGTTTCAGTCTTGCCAAAGGCCCTTTGTTGCACATTCAGTAACCCCCCCCACCCTCGGAAAAAAAAATACAGACTTAAAAGCAAAACAGTCTTTGAGGTGTCCTAACAAGAGAAGAACAAGAGAAAAAAAATCCAGCCTTTCTGGGATAAAAATCCCTTCAACGTGGTTCATCAAAAGTCAGTTACGTTTTAACAGGCAGATAGCGGGAGAACAAAGAGCAGGGTGCTGCTGGCTGCTTCCCCACCAGTAGGCACACATTAAGCCATACATCTCCACAGGCAGAACCCCCATACACACACACACACACACACACACACACACACCCTCCCCGTTATCGGTGGGCTCTCCGCTAAAACATTTTCACAGAGCATGCCCCCCGCCTCTGGGCAGCCTGATAAGGGGGGGGGGGGGAGCACAGGAGAACACTGTGTCCTGATGAGACTGCCAAGCCGCCCATATACCCAACGCTGGGGCTCTCCAGGATCCGGGCCCTTATCTCCCCAGCTCACCCTGCTGCCGCGGCCCAAGATACACTGTGCTGTGTCCACACCGGGAAAAGATTCACCCGTCCTGACTCCCTCACCCCAAGAGCAAAGCACACAGCTGCTGGCAGCTTTATTCACATGCAGCACAGTGGGGGGGGTCAAATCCCACAATCCAACTCCAGGATTGTAACCTGAAAATGATATGGATTTCCTGTTCTTCTGGCTGTATAGATCCAAACTGGTGTGTGCATGTGGTCACTGAGTATTCTGCAGAATGAGTCCGCATTTGGTCAGAAGTGTGCAGGAAGCAGTCAGGTGTAGAGCCGCACCTCCTCCTCAGGTAGACCAGGAGACGTGTCCACCTTCTATGTATCAGTGTGTTCATGCTTTATGACCGCTGCTTCAGACCGCTGTGTGTGCGCTTGTGTGTGTGCACATTCCTCTGTATGTTGCAAAAGATTCAGAGGCGTGCCATTCCCAAAGCGTTTTAGACGTCAGAGATTGCAGTCAGAGTACAGCGGAAGATGCTCAGATACAGTCTCCAGTAAATTGTGATATTTTGTTGCGTAAGCAAGTTCTGTGGGTTTAACATTTAGAAACATTTGTTTCTTTGCACGGCTGATTGTGTGTGAGATGTAGAGTAGAGCGTGTCAATGTACAATAAAGATGTAGATGCTCTCACAGTTTACTGTGGGGAATGATAGAACGGGGACATTTGTTGGCAACTCTTTTGTAAGTGAGGTGTGCTGTTTCTATGCTGAAATATTCACACCCTGGAAAGTGATGATCTCGGTTTTTTTTCTTCGCCTCTACCGTCTTCTCTACTATTGCATTTGAAATCCCTTGACAAAATTGGTGTGCATGCCTCTGGGCAGACTCGCACACAGATACAGAGAGAGGTTGGTCATGGAGTGGAAGTGGAAAAAGTCTGATAAATAACCTCTCTCCATGATTCCTTCACTCCCTTTCTCTTTGTCTCACCTTCTTTCACTGTATCTGCCCATATTCATATCAACTAATCTGTCTGTCTCCCTATACACGCGCACACACACACACACACACACACACACACACACACACACACACACACACACAGAGTATACATACTTTCACTGTCAGGACTTTCAAAAATCTGGTGTTTATCACAGAAAATTAAACCTCCAGGCTAAGTTTAGACAGAGGGATGAAAAAGAACAATAATCTTGAGTGGAGTTAGCTCACAGTGCTGGACACAGGTCCCGTCCCCTCTAGCTGTCTCTTACTGGGGATGTGGAGTACGTACACACACACACACACACACACACATGCGTGTGTGCACACACAGGATGCTTGTTCTTCTGTTGTTCTTCTTTATTGAACACAGATAAAGCCACATAGTTATATCCCCTTAGGTGCAGGCACGGAGCTCGGTGGGATTTATGTGGCATCATGTGTTTTTATTCCCGAAGAGGAGGATGAGGAAGGCCAGCCCAGAGTGGTCCAGGGTTATGGCCCCCTGTTGTCAAAGCATGAGGGCTTCGTCTGATCCCCCTGCTGTTTGCCAGGATGGATTGTTCCGTGTTTAGCACAGAAACACTAATGTTATCATTCTGGCTTCCTCCATACTGTTCCTCTGGGATTTTCACTTCAGCTTTGATGTTGCAGAACCAACTCCATGCAAGAAATACAGTGTTCTCAGTTTCTCAGTGGGTGGGGGGAGAGAAAGAAAAGAAAAAACACCGGCATGAATTATATATGATCGTTTTCTTGTAGGACACAATTTAAGTGCAAATTTTTTGCACCGATCCATGTATCTGTGTGTTTGTTGGGCCAGAGCATGAGGCGCTCTTGACTCCACGCCTGTAGACTGAGCGCATGAATAGATGTGTCCGTCCGCGCCGAGCGTGGCTGGTGCACGGGAGCCCAGCAGTGTGGCTGTATTTTAATAAGGCGGCAATAACAATAAATCCTAAAAGGTAATCACCTTCCACTTTCCACTGAATCAAAGCAAAGCAACATTAGCCGGCACCATGTTCAATTACACTATTCATCATGCGTCTTATCAGGGGGTGTGTGTGCGTGATTGAGTTTGTGAGGAGGCGTCTGGGTCTCTTTTTTTGGGTGGGGGGGGGGGGGGGGCAGGGGGATGTAATGATAATGAAAAAAGGGGGAGGGTGGCTCCACACACCGGCTTTAAAGGAGCAGCAGTCGATTGAAACATATATAAGCGTATAAATCATACCAAATGATATCGCCCACTCTCAAATTTGCTCAATACGAGCCGCCAGATTTTTCTCCAGCGCCGACGGCTCCGAGGAAAGGCCCCCCGAAACAGATTTGTCTGGGGCCCGTCCAATCAGCGGCCGCAATCCCGCGCAGCGCGTTGCACGGCGACAAATTTTAATAACCACCTCGGAAGTGTAATTTAAGGGCCCGGGAGGAAGATTAGGTTGATTTATGGCGCTCTGGTGTAATGGTGCAGATATGGCTTATGCGTAAATTGGTGGTAATGAAAGTTTTGTGCAAATGGAGGGAGGAATGCGCCTCTCTCTCTCATTTGGCGCAGATGACAGGCGCGTGGGGGGGGGGTGTGTGTGTTGGGGGGTGGCGGTTCTGACCGGCGGAGTCAGGACGGGCTCATCTGTAACAGCGGCCTCTGAGGCCTCAGACACAGCGCGCTGACAGATGGGCTGACGGCTGTCTGCCTCTCGTCCTCGCAGCCCGAGCTGACGCTGAGCCAGGGACCTGGGCTCACGCACGCTCCTGTCTGCGAGCACCTCGCCCGGTCGTAATCGGTATGCGTCGTGTGCCTTGTACCCATTAGTCCCGAAATCAATTCGACGGGAACGGCAGTCTAAATTTGCTGCTCTTGAGAAATGACGTTTTCTTATTTCGTGGTTTCATCAACAACGACCCGACAAAAGAGTTGTTTGGTTTAGAAATGCCTGCTTGGGGGGCCAAAAGGGTTAAAGTGAAAATAACAGAGAAGTAACAAATGCATATATCATTAGATTTGTGCTTTCGGTGTCATTTTGTTGCTGTGTTTGTTGCCCGTTCGTCATTGCGTGGTTTCGGATGATTTTAACTCGTGCAGTCCTTTCAGCAGGGCAGCTGTTTTTGTGGGGTGTAAATCCAGCCCGAGCATATGAACGACTCTTTGCAAAGACGGATCAGGGCAGTGTTGGAGATGAGAGCGTCACAGAGACACAAGCATGTCGGGATGCATTTGTGCTACCCCCACCGTTGTGCCTGTTTTGAAACTCCCATTGAGAGGGGAGGTGGCAGAAAGCTGCAGCATCGTTAGTCATGGATGAGCTAGTGTCCATCCACTCACACTGGCTCTCTCCTTCCCCTGCACTCAGCACACCTCTGTCACCGGGGGGGCGTTGTAGACCTGCCCTGCTAATGGAGACCGGAGAGAAGCAGCCCCAGGGAAACGGATGGCACTGACTCGCAGGAGGAAGAATAACACGCGGGAGATGGATGAGCTTCCCGTCTGAAGGCCCCGGCCAGCGCTCTCACTTCCCGAGCATGTGGCACCAGCCTCTGCCGCTCCTCGCCATTAAAAGCCACATCCATCCCACCCCGCAGAGGGCACCTGTCCCAATTCGCGGTAATGAATTCCGGGGGGGTGGGGGTGGGGGGACTGCCCCATCCCCCATCTGTGTGGGCCATGGGCCACGGCCTTTCGTCCCCACTCTCCATCAGGGAGGGTCCACCCTCAGGCCTGGAGTGCTGTGGCAGTGGGCTGGGAGGAGGTGGGGGGTCATAGGTCCGATGCAGCAGCCATAGCCTAACTCTAATTAAAGCCTGGCAGGGTGAAATGGGCTCCTGAGTAAAGCTCAGGGGGTTGGCCCTGTAAGTAGCTGGGGATCTTCAGTAGTTGGGGATGTACCCCCTCAGTTAATGTCGAAATGCATTGTTTTCGCTGAAAAAAATAAACCCAAACTGCAGATAAAGACCATACGCCAGTCAGCCAAGTCCATAGAAACAACGGTTTTGTCATTGTTATGATTCTGCTGACTGACTGTATTGGATTGGACAAAATTGTGATTTTTGTTGAAATTACAGATGCTGTATCAGTGATAATCAAGGTGGTATTCTGTCTGTACTTACAGCGTATAACACTGACATCTCTGTTCCTGCCTTCATCACTGGAACTCCTCAAGCCACAATACTTTTAAACAGTAGTATTTAACTACACCATTACCAAATGAGGGTTAAAGCATGTGTGTGATGGATGAATGAATGAATATGCACAGCAGTCAACCAGTCCCAGAAGTCTCACCACGTGTCATTCCAGATGGAGAGACTAGGATTTCTTAGACCAGTTAAAGTGGTGGATGATAAGATGGCCAGTCTGAGAAAGCCACATTTGGGCAGGACATTGGGCAACACCCATCTTTGTAATAGTTGCCATGGGACAACACTGGGTTCTCAGTTAAACATCTCATCGAAAAGACAGCACGTCTCCATCATTGCGCTGAGTGGTTTGTTTTCTGCTTGGTCCAGAGAGAAGACTGCCCTCCTATAGCAAGCTGGTTTTATCTCCCATCCAAGTATTGACCAAACCAGCCACCACTTACATTTAGCCATTTAGAAGGAGAAAGGCAATAATGGAGAATGGCTGCTGGCAGGTAGCTATGCCTTAGGTGTCTTTTTACGACATTACATTGGATAGCGTGATTTAACACAAATCAAATAAAGCTTCCTCAGATTTGAGTAATTCTGTGCCCGTGGTGTGGAGTCTGACTGGTGTGTGTGTGTGTGTGTGTGTGTGTGTGTGTGTATATATATACACACATATATATATATATATATGTGTATATATATATATATATATATATATATATATATATATATATAATTGGCAAAACTTTTTTCAGAGGTTTTGAAGTGGTAGTAATGAATGAATGGGTCCACCCAGTGATGTGCTTTTACAAAGTTGCTCAGACATAGTCCTTTATCAGTGCATAGTTAAACTTCTCAAAGACACTGACTTTTATAGGATTAAACTGCTGCATCTAATAATGCAAAATGAATGAAAATGAATGAAAAATTAATGAATTCCTCATAAAAATGTCGTAATAGGCAGGCCAGATTTAGTGAAGAACGCCAGGTATAATTTAATAAAGACAACTGCACAAAAGGCAGGAGTTCATCACCCAGACAACCAATCAGCTGAGAGATGGCTGCGAAGGCCGTCCGGGCAGGCATGGTGTGGCTCTCGGGGACTCGGCGGACCCCCATCACGCCTGATCTGTGTGCTGTCAAGCGGAAGTGACAATTTGCCAAGGTGCGATATCGAGCGCTTGCCTCTCCAGGCGCGGGCCGGGGCTGTGAGTCGTTAGGGACGGGAAATTTGCACACATTGTACCTGTGGAGTCCCTGGTTGGCCCCGTTAGAGAGACGGCTGCTGGGAAAGGTCATCGCCTAAGGAGGACGGGGACGGGGAGCCGACTTTGCTGCCGTTTGAAGTTCCGTCAGGGCTGGACGACTGTTGCTGCCTCTGTTCTTGTGGAAAAAAAAAGAAGATTCACTCTGTTCTCCCTGCACATTTTCTGAGTGCCCTTAATAAATACTTTCTTACTTTCTTGCATGCAGGTTCCCTTTCTGTCCTGCCATAGTGAATTATGGAGATGACTGTGCTCCTCAGTACATAGAGAGAGACCTCCGTGTTTATTTTATTTTCAGGACACTGTGTATCAGAGTGCTTTTGAATATGTAGAGGTGTTTGGGGGGGCAGTGCAAGACGGGATGGAGCAGGGATGGCGGGGGTTGGTCCCGTGCACAGGATTCGCAAGGGCTACAGCAGATTGTCAAGAAGGATGTCGAGGGGGAAAACCCCACCCCGCCCCACTTGGCCCAGTCCACGTGGGTGGAGCCCAAACAGGAACGAAAAGAACGTCCATCCAGCCCCGAGAAATGTCCCCCTCTCATAAGCGGCATGTGAGGGGAAAAAAGCGAGAGCACAGGGAAAGCAGGGCCTCGCTCCTGAGAAGGTCATTTCTGAAACTGAGAAGTGTTGCTCAACTCCTGCCCTTCTGCAACATCCTAGAACACAGATAAAAAAAAAAACATTTCCCATCTTCCCAGCGTCTAGTCTAGCTGCTGCTGAGGCATTTTCGAGTGAACATGCAAATAGATGACAATAACAACACTAATAACGGCCGGCGCTGTTGGGCCCGGCCGATCCGTGATCAGCATGGCCCTGTAAATGAGCGATGACCGCCTGAGAAGTTTATCTTGGCAGACCCCCCTCTTGATCACTCGTCCAGGGTGGCTTGTTTTGGCTGTGTGTGCCTTGTTTGCACGTTGTCTGAACGTTGTTTAAATGTTTGCTTTTTAATTTGGTTCGGATCCGCCCAGAGAATTGTATCCGGGTGGCTGGTTGTGCATTCCGTTCCCTTTGAAGGCTGTTGAGGTGGGGGAGGCGGGGGTACTGGGGTGCTGATGGAAAAGAGACGAATCGCTGGCTGTTGTCAGGCCTGGTCACATGATGGGAGTTGACTGATTAACCTGTATACCTCCCCGAAAATGCCACAGGCGCAGTTCTGATTAAAGTTCAGACTGCCATCTATCATTTCCCCCCTGCGTCTCCCCGCGTCCTCACTGCAAAATGGATGTGAATCTCAAAATTTAATATCGTTTGCTTGGGGAACCATTTGCATTTTGCCATCATTGTCGCAGACACCCAGCGTAGAAAATCCTGTTGAAAGAAGTAATGGGTTTACCCCATTTTTCTCTCCTCGCCCTCCTCCCCCCATCCCCAATTCCTCCTTTTCTCACACCATGTCTCTTTTTTTTTTTTTTTTTTTTTACATTAAAAGTCCTTGGCAGTAGCAGTCGTGTGTCAACGGCTCTCTAGTGACACAAGCTACATTTCCCTAGTACGTGTGGCGTGCTTTTAGCGCCTCTTTGGTAATATGATTACGCATGTACAGGCAGTTTTCGTCACAGGGTTTCTGGGAAAAAAAAAAAATGAAGCACACGATGTTCTGGTTATTCATGCAAAAATGTGAGGCTTTTAAAAGCTATCAGGAATCGCCGCTGTATGTGAGGGTGCGTGTCTCTCTGGGAGGAGTCTAAGGTAGAGGGCACCCTGATCTCACCAGGGTGCTTTGTCACTACCACGACCACCCCCCCCCACACCCCGGTCTGGACGAGTGATCACATCTGAAGCCACCATTATCTCTTAGCCTCCCTTCACAGAGAAACCATACAACAAGCTTCGGGCTGTTGTTTCTTACCATTTCATAACGCACTCGGATGTTGCAACTGAGTGGGATCGGCTGTCCGCTGCAGAAATTAGGTCAGTGTCTGATTGCTGTTTGTGCCTTATGTAGGGAGTCCTTCCAAACAGTCTTATTGCAGAAACCCCCTTATTGGATTGGTTTCCGCATGCTATAAACCCATCCCAAAAGATAGAAGCACAAACGGACACAAACACACCTGTATCTGTATGTCAATATGCTTCAGTCCAATACGCGACCGTAACTATTAGAATTGATTTTTTTTCAAATTGATTAGATTGAAATCATCAAAAAAAATATATGAACCACCACACATTTTGTACATGTCCATTGCAGGACACAGAACGTTCTGCGACAGCGCGACCACACAGCGTTCGCTCTTCTCTCTTGAGGAAAAAACAAAACATGAAATTTGTTTGTTTGCTGTGGTGTAACTGGTCCCCCTTCCCTGCGGCGATCCCATCCCTGCGGCCACATGAAAGCGCGCGCTGTGAGAGGCGTGTGGTTTGGGTCAGCGGCCGTCCTGCTCTGGCGGGGTGTAAAGTGGGGGTGACGGCTGAAGGACTGAAGCAGAAGATGCACCCCCTGCTGAAGAGGAATGGGATTTACAACGGGAGTGGCTCATGTCGCGTCACTCGCCCTTTGATTGATTGATTTAATCAAAGTAATTGCACGAAAGGATGCGGAGGCATGAGTAAGCCCACAGTAGAGGCCCCCGCCGGCCGTGATCACGCCGGCATTGTCCAGCCTCCCCCATCCCCGGGTCCCCAGGGGGAGGGTGAAGGGTGGTGTGGGGAAGGGTTATCAAGGTCAGTGTGAGTCCTGACATGACCCTCCATGTCTCCCCCAGTGAGCTTTCGTTTCATTGCCTCAGTGTCTGGGCTCTGGGTCCACTGTCACCGGAGGATGGGGGCACGTAGTCCCCTCTCGGTACACTGTCCCCCTCTGATCCTGTAAAGCCGTCCACTGTCCCCGTTAAGCTGACAGTCTCTTTGTTTTTTGCCGCACGCTCTGAGCATGTGCGAGAATGCTGTGCTGCAATCCTCGGCGTGGTTAATGCTCAGGCGCGGCGTGATGCCGGTGATCCGTCGCACGCGATTGAGAAAATGAGACGCCCCCACGGTGGCTCAGTGAGCGGTCCTTTTAGTTGTACCCCAAAAAAGGAGGGGGGGGGGGGTGGGTGGTTACCCTCACTCTAGTTCTGCTGTCAGATCTGATTTGCATCTCAGGGAATGATATCCTCTCAATTTCTCTCTCTCTCTCTTTCTCTCTCTCTTTTCTATTCCCACAGTGTCCAGAGACACACGCACTGTGTGGGTGTGTGTGTGTGTTTGTGCACACGCGCCTGTGTGTGTGTCTGTGTGTGCATGCGTGCCAGTAAGAGGAGAAAAGAATGTGTGTTCTCTCTTCCTCCTTCTCCCTCCCTCTCCCTCTCTCTGCACAGTGGAGAGTGGAAACTGTTAACAAGACTCCCTGGTGTAGACCCTCTTCCTGTCTGGCAGGCCTCCTCTCCTTGTTTTCAGACTGAAATGAAAACAAAGCCAAAACTCATAGCGACAGGACTGGCCTAATCAGATTAACAGCCATTTTATCAGCATTTTTCCCCCTCCCTTGTCTTCTCTGGTTACACTGGTTGCAGTGTGTGTGTGTGTGTGTGTGTGTGTGTGTGTGAGTGTGAGTGTACCCTGTGACCCCTAATCCATACCATACCTGCTCCTACCAAAGTGGTGATATCCTAAAACCAGAACCCCTGAGTCTTACATCTTTCCAGCCCAACCCCTTGCTTTGCTTCTCACAGCTTACCCCTGAAACTCTGCACATGCATTTCTCTGTTCAGAAGGCAGAGAACATGAGAACAGACTGTAACAAAAAAAGTAAAAACCTATCTAGTCATTCTGATTCAGTGAGCAAAGATGGGGACGCAGTGTTGATAAGTCCGTCCATGTTGATGAGCAGTTTGATGATGCTGGCAAGGCTGTGTCCCTCCCTGCGATGGCTGGAGCAGGGGAGATTGGGGAGGGGGGCGGACCCTCTGCCACACCCCCGTCAGACTGGAGGCGGAAAATAAATCTTGAAGGAAAGACGGCGGAGTTAAACGACTCCTGCAGGGGATCACAGGTTACAGTTGTGCCGGGCCAAATGGGTTGCTTCACTCGTGTACAGGCATGTTTGGAGGGCGCGTGGGGGCTTGCGCTTTCTGCTGAGGGGCGGCAGGAGCCAGGCTGGAGGGAGGAGAGGGCTTTCAGCTGTTGGGGGTTTGTGTGTGTGTGTGTGTGTGTGTGTGTGTGTGTGAGAGTGTCTGGGTGTGTGTGTGCCTGTATTATAGAGTAATCGTGAGCATATTTGTATGCACGTTTGTATGCCCATAAACATGTGCATATGCATATCTATAAACATCCATGCATTGTTTTTCATTTGATTTCTCTCTCCTCCGTGTCTGAATCATTTACATTTACATTACATGTACATTTATTCATTTTGAATCATTTGAAATATGTGTTGACATCACACTGGGCGTTGCTGCTTGTCCATAAGTCTGTGTGCAGGTTCTTCTTTCCTGAATACAGTGATGTTGATTTTTTTTGTCTCTTAACCAGCACACAGATAGTGCAGTTAATCCCCCCCCACCACTATGCTCTAACTCTCCCTGTATATTGTGTCCTTCAGCAGTATGAAGCTGTTGAGGAGGAGGGCCATTGCACAGAGCCTTGCCTTCGAGGGTAATGATGTGTACTGCCTATTGACAGTGATTCACCCGCCAGCCCTCTCACACACTCTCTCTGCAGGAGCAGGGGGCGGGGAGCGTGGGTCTGCGACAGCCGGCACTGAGCATGCTCACGGGCGCCCCCGCGGAAATGGGCACGCGAAGAGTGATGATGTTGTTGACTCACTGTCTCGGAGACGCCAATCAATCAATTACGCGGTCGATACTCATCCGCTAAGCCCCCGAGGACAGAGAATAAGCTCATTGAAACACTCCAATCAATTACTTTTCACCTCTCCGCGGCGCAGGGAGCAGGGGCGCGGGCCTGCCTCGCCGTTCCCCTGAGCTAGGCGGTGACACCGCGCAGGAGCGGGACAAACGGCCGCGGTTTTCAGAGCTCCGGGCTCAGTGTCTGCGGGCCTCGGCTAATGGAACGGCGGTCAGGCATTCTTACAGCGGGCGTTCTTTACCCGTGCGTGCACTCAATCAAACTCCACCGCATCATCCGCGCGCGTAGCCGGCTGTTAACGTTTTTTAAATAGATATGTACATGCCCGCGCTGTTTTTTTCCAGTACTGATATGAGGGTTCGAGGATGTTGTTATTGCCCTTGTGTTCCTTCCTCTAATGTATTTTGCCCACGCTGAGCACCAGGCTCTGCAGCGCAGCAGGGCACGGCTAATTTGTCATTTTAACTTGCTTTAATATTAATGAAGGGGAAGGAGTTGTTATCTCAACTTTGCCGGGCTGCTTTTTCCTGCCCTTAAACGGGCAGAGCGGCGCTGACGCGGGGCTGGCGGGGAGCAGCTGGGAGGTGTTCGTCTGGAGGCCTCTCCGCTCCGACCCCCCTGGTGCCGACGTCCTTCTCCGTCCTCGCCTCACCCCATGCCGCCCCTGACGGCCAAGGTCGCCGCAGGAGTCCGTTTTAATATTAATCTTCCTTTGTGTGTGTGTGCGTGTGCGTGTGTGTGTGAGAGTAAGATGAGGTCACTCCAGTGGCCCCTGTACAGCATCAATCAAGTTTTCCTCCTGAGTGCTGGCACACTCTCTCCCGAGCCCGCCTCAACCCCGTTGGCCCCCTCCGGCATCCCTCATCCTCTCCCAACCCGCCGCTCAGGGGTGCAGGCAGGCCTGATGGGTCTTTGAGTCACTGCTGTCACCTTAGTGCCAGGTCAGTCACTGCTCGGGTAACGTGAGCCAGCACACGGGGGGGCACGCTGAAGGGGTGTAAGAACAGGGACCAGCTGCAGAGAGAGAGAGAGAGAGAGAGAGACAATGGAGATTGCTTTTGAAGGATGAAAACAAACGTGGCCCGAGATACACTGAAAACTCCCATACGTATCATAGCATAGAGTCCGTCTGTTTTCATGAAGAAAATATATTAAAAATATAGAAAATATATCTATATATCTGTCTCTCTATATCTGTCGAGTAAATATCAGATGAAACATTTGTCTGTGGGTTTGTTTGGTGAGCTAAAATGGTAGCTGAGTAAGCATCACTGTAGGCCAGTCTACCCCCCTGTATCTGTCTGACCCTGAACAACCCTTTACTCTCACTGACTTTATACATTGTTCCAGCTTCTAACTGCTTTTATTTAAAGAAACCTGAAAACCTGTGATCTAAGTAATTGTTTAGTATTTACTTGTTTGACTTGTAAGAACAAGCATTCCCCTCAGAGGCTCATCTCATTCTGATGTCTTTTCCTTTGCCAAGACAAAGCCTTCCTTTCAACACCACAATCAATTTTGAAGCCTTCCTCACAAAGACATCAGAGCACACTCTGTGCTGGTCTGTGACGTGTGGTGACATTTCTTCCTCTCCCTTCAGGATACCTGTTAGTCTAATTAGATACATTAGGACACATATTGTCATGCATTCTTATAATTCAATGTATGTATGTATTTTGACACAGTAATGCAGTTTAATGAGTCAATGTAATTTTGTTAGCATAATGTCTTAACCTTTCTGAAAGGGGCTTGTTGACATCATGGATGCAAACAGTATCATGCTGCTGGGTTTTGGGCATCAGATCCAGGTGGAAGAAACTGAGCACAGAACCGTTGTGACAGATTATGCTCCTGCTATGCTCTTTGTATTGATATGTCAAGACATCAATACTGTATCACTTCAGCATGGATAAAAATGTCAAATCAGCCTTTGGCATTTAGCTTGGCGGGATGGGAAGCCCTCGCTGCAGGCAGGCACGGGACACATATAGCAAAAAAAATTGAGGCGCCTGGGCAGGGGTGGGACAAACTGACGCAGGGGCAGGCAGGAGGAGGGCAAAATGGCACGGTGGCGGGTGGGAGAGGAATTCGTGCAGACGTGAACCAGGGGGTTCACAATGAGACACGCTTTCTTTCCCAGGGTGCCTTTGACATCAAAATTATTCACATACATCAGTGTGACTGGTTCTGAAGTCACCTCCATATGAGACGTTTCCTCGTTTACTGACTGTGACTCTCTTGGCTTGCCACCTTAAAACAGTCAAAGCAAGAGAGAACTGGACTCAACCATGTAAAAATGTCAGCATGACAGCCCATATGGACAAGTCATCATAAGGGGTAAGGGATTTATTCTTGTCCAAAATGTTTTTGTTGGCTTTAAAGTTAGAATTAAAAGTGATTTTTTAAAGTATTTAATTTGAAAACGAGAGGGGAAACAAGCTGTGTTTTGGTGTGGACTGTGACCCTGTTCTGTTGGAGGCGACAGTCCGCGGACGTCAGAGGAAATGAAAGGAAGTTGTAACGGAGGTCATTAGCCGCGATGAGGTGCATTGACCGCGTCACGTGATCAGATGCATTATGGCTGGAAACGGTCCAAGGACACATCAGGGACGTGACGGCAGCGGCCCGGATCAGGGGGGCCCAGGAGCGTGTTGCGCTTCCTCTCACTCAGTCCTGCAAAAGCACCGCCTTTTTCAAGGAGGGGCATGTCAGGGTTTGGAGCACGGACTCTTGTTTATTAGGAGGTGGAGCAGGCTGTTGTTAATGTTATAGGGCTGCACTGATCCACTGCTGTGGTCCTGCCCGGCTAGTCTCGTTTACTGGGATTTTGCCTGGTGGGGGTTTGCGATCAGGCGGCTGGGAGCTGGTAATGAACTCGAAGTGATAAGAAGCAAAACAATCATGAGGCGGGCGCTCTCAGATGCAGCATCTTCATTTTTCCCATCTGCATCTGGGCAGTAATTGGTCCGAGCTATTCTGAGCCCTTTCCCTTTGGCTCGCATAGCTAGCGGCAGGGGCATCGAAACAGAAAACACCTTGTGTAACCTCAGCCGCCCTCCGAGGACTCCATACGGCTGCCCCCCCCTCCACACACCACGTCCTGTAATTGAATTCATTTTAATTGCTCCAGCCCTGAATCGGCTCCAAGCTCCGAGCGCTGTTGTAAACAAGCGCTGAAATAGGTCTTCTGTAATACATGGGACGTTTGGGTTGGCAGGCCAGCGGCGTTTCGCAAAGAGGGAGAAAAAACAAGCGAGCAGACACCACTTGTGCCAGTGTCCCCATACCCCCCCCCCACACGCCTTGACAGTTCCTGCACCCCCAACATCTCCATGAGACACAAAGCAGAATTTGAACACGCCGTGTCTGTGTGTCCCTTGAGACATGCCTCACTTTCTCTCCCTCTCTCTGGGTAAAAGTGCTTAAGGAATCAGGAAGAAGATGTTTTCCCGACAGCATCCCGAAAACCTTTGCCACCAGTGTTCCGGCTCAGTCTCCCGCCTCTCTTTGCTGCTGAGGGCTCTGCCCAGCTAATGTTTCATTCTTTCTATTATTGCTACAACATTATGGCAACGTTGTGCAATCATCGCGTGCTGGCTCGCTGGCGATCGAGTTCTGCTTTGTGCTTTGTTTGTGCAAAGCTTGTATGCGTGCCATCAGCCGTGACCAAGCGACATTTCGAATAGGAAAATCAAACTTAGTAAGCGCAGAATCAAACAGTATCTTTGTTCAGGCTCTAAGGTGGGGCTGGAGGCAGGGGATGGAACATTTGTGTGAACCAAAACCTTTGTCAGCATTATTGTCTTTCAAGGATAAAAGTAAAAGCATGCAGCCAACATTTTGACGGTTGACCACTCATGCATTTATGCAACATATTCATTAGAGGCCCCTCTATTTCTTTAGCCATATCTGCAGGGCTAGGTTTGGAAAGAGGTAGAGTTAATGGTCCTCAACATTTACTAAGGGTAGTAATAGCAGTAAAGTAACTAATATTACTTGCTCACTGTTATTCATTTTTAATACTACTGTTGTAACTGTTACTAAGACTGCATAGTTAATATTAATTACTAGTGTTTACTATTTCTAATCTAACATACTGTTACTTTTTAATTAGGATTACTGTTACTATTATTATGTGCTTACTGTTACTTACTAATGCTTGCTATTACTAATATTACCAGTACTAGCGCACACACACACACACACACACACACACACACACACACACACACACACACACCTGCTCATACATACAGACGCAGAAAGCCTGGGTGCTCCCTCTCCCCAGACATGGTGAGGGCCGGCCCGCTTCAGGTGGAGTGCAGCATTTCAGATGTGGCGTGATTTTCAGGGGACGTGCTCTCAGCCCCTGCGCCTCCCTGGTGAGACAAGAGTGCTGCACAGGCGTGAGACGAGAGAGAGGCTGCCCCCCCCATTGCCTCAGTGGTACAGTCTGGAAAGATTCTCCCCTATTACACGCCCTTCTGCCGCTGACATTTAGCGCCATTAGCGGGTGTGCTCCAGGATCACACAGTGTGCTGCTGTATGCCATATATTGTTCTAAGGTTAAAAGCTGTCTTGAGAATACCACCCTAGAAAGAAGTGTGAGCTAAAATCATGCCACCATGATTTTATCTTACTGCATCATATCTGGTTTTCTCTGAGTTGGGTCCCAAGTTGTTAACCAGAAGAGTGACGGCATGTCAAGTGATCCTTCTCTGTGGGAAATGTGAAAAACAGGAGATAAAGAGAAGGCCAGATGCTACTTGTAAAAATATTTATAGTCAGATGTTTTGTTTTGACTTACCTGATATCAGTCTTATGTTGCTTTTGGCATTATGAAGCTGTTTCTTCTGTTTGCTTTCACCTATATTCTGACCTTGCGTAGGTTTTATTGTGAATAGTTTTCTGTTCTTTCAAACTGTTACCAGGACACTGTTCAGCTTCAGGTCCGTGTTCCTGTCTGTAGCTTATAACATACACAGATGTAAAGCCAAAGAGATAAAACTGGGGAAGCGGTACACGATGCAAAGCACCTTAGCTATAATGCTCTTTGGATGCGTGAAGCACACTTGCATATAAAAATACACATGCTTAACCTTCTTTGACCTTTTTTTGTAGTTGGAGTGTTCTTTCAACAGAGACAAAAACAAGATTTGCTTTGACATTTCATGTGGAGCCAAGCAGGGCTACCGTTAGCACACGCACGTCGCCGCTGAACTCAGTGTCTTGCCTTTAATGTGCGGATAGAGCAAACGACTTGGGTGTCCTACCACAAGGCTGGTGAGAAGAACTGCAGCCTTGCCCAAATGAGTGAGTAGGAACTCTTTAAGTGCAGAGAGATTCATATTTGTGAAATACTTCCTGGAATCAGGGAGAAAAATGGACAAGAGGACCAGTGTGAGAGAAGTTGTTGATGTCTAGCTGTGGCTGGCATAGTAGAAAGGCCTCTTGCACAGTGTTATGTTATCACCAGTAATCAGGTTGCCATGCGAAACAAGCTAATCAAAGTGAACTGTGTCAACAAGTGTTTGCTGTTCACTTCAAGGTGCAAGCATTCATGCATGCATGTGTGCATGCATACACGCGTGTGTGTGTATGTTTTGTTTGTGTGTGTTTGGAGAGAGATGCGTTCACCACTAAAAGGTCTGAAAAAGTAGCCTCTAAACTGCTTTAACTGCATGTGTGAATGAGACATTAGTGAAAGTCCAGCATTGTTATCAAATAGGACCATTGTTGTAATTGTTCACGGTGTAGGTGACCTCATCCTTTACTGGTGAAGTTGTTGTCCTGTGTGTCTCACTCTTGAAAGCTGACTGCAGATTGCGACATCTTCGACTGTGGTCATCTGTCAGTTCAATCTCAGACAGTTGTCTTAAAGGCTATGAGGGGAGTGTCATTTTTAACAGCTTGAGCTGTTTATGGAAGGGTGAAGTTGTGTGTGTGTGTGTGTGTGTGTGTGCGCGCGCACATGTGCGTGTGTCTGTGTCTGTGTCTGTGTATGTACGTATACACACCCCAAGGGGGGGTTGTGTTGAGTCTATCTAAGGTACGAGGTCATGCAGAAACAGGGAATTCATTGAGATGGGGGTTCTCTGGCAAGGTGACCATGAATAGGCTGGACTCCCTCTGCCGCACGGTGTTGTTGTCCTCTTCCTTGCAGTGATGCATGGCGGGTGTTAGGTGGGTGGAGGGTGTCGGGTGTCTGTGGGTTTGGGTCGTGGTGGGTCTGACCAGGGCAGGGGAGGTGAAATCCCATTGCCCCCTAGGCTGAAAACACTCTTTATCGCTTCCAGTCAGATCCAGATGGGAGCGTCCATGTAAAGGATAACCAGATCCCTTGTGTTTACTTCTTCCATGAAGCCAGCTCTCCAAAATCTCATGCCGTGTAGTAGATCAATCTTTCCAGGCATATGGTGATTTTGTTTCTTGTAGACTGTTGAGCAAGGGGGGATGGGAGTTGCCCTCTTGGTAAAGATAAAATGTAGTATCTGTCAGGTCATGGCAATAAAGCATGAATTGAGCTGAATTGGACAGGGAGAGAATGATTGTTAATCTCTTTCTCTGAGCGAGTGAGGGGAAGGGGAGGGTCTGAGGGAAGAGGTAATCGGTTGTGTCGTCATGGGAAGGAGCACAAATCCCTCAGTGCTTCCCTCTCTCGGGCTGCGTCACTCACCTCCTTGCCTGTCTCTCCCTTTTATCTCCTCAGAGTAGTGCATTCTTACTCTGCCCCCACCCCCCACCCCCACCACTTCATATTTAATATTGAGCAATCTTTTCCATTAGCCCAGCTGTGTAAACAGTAGGACCAGTCCGACATGTTTTCACAGAGAAAGAAATGCTGGAAAATCCTGGACAGAAGGAGCTGTGTACATTGCACTGATAATATACTGCACTTTCATTCTCATACTTTAATCTGTGTGTGTGTGTGTGTGTGTGTGTGTGTGTGTGTGTGCGCACGCGCGCATTGTAACCATAGCCCCCCAAAATATTGACCCTCCTAAATGACTTCAATGTGTTGCTTAATGTAAACTAAGACATCAAGGGTTGGGCCAAATAGGGCTGTGTCATTATGTGATTGTTATTCCTCTGGCATGAAAGACACACTTAGTCAGGCTTCACTGCCATTTTAGGACCTGAGAACTGAAATTATCCTTCCAACAACAGATTCACAAGAGCAGTTCAAATAAAAAAGCAGAATAAATATTTAAAGGCAAAGGACCATAATGTCAAAATGACTAAGCCTTCACTCATTCAAACCCCCTCCCAACAGCTCCACTGCTCCACAAGCAGTGTACTGGTGTACACACAAGCTCCACACCAGCACTGTTGAAGGGTCACGTGATGCGGATGCAACTATGGATCATGCTCAGTAATTTGGTTTCCGACAGACAGCCCCGTACCAATAATGGGGGCTGGTACGAAGTTCCCTCACCACAAAGATCATCTCTGGGCCTATTTTTGCAGGTGCATGCTCACTGGCATTTGAGATAATTAAAGCATGACCTTTGTGATGGCAGCAGAAATGTCACAGCCCTGTGCTGCTGACAAGTGGAAACACCCAGAGGGGGCCTCAGCAAAACGTCTGGGGTCCTTGCTGTCCCCTGTTTCTGCATCTCCCATCCGAGTCCTGCCCCCCAGTCCTCAGCTGCAGCCGTCTTCTACCTGCTGACTGCTGGAAGGTCCTTCCCAATCCCCACCTGTCTCTTCCCTCTCCGCCCCGCCCAGCTCCCACAATGCATTGTGTCCCCCTGGGTTCATGGCTGACGCATGGGCTATAGCACAAACATGAGTTTACACACATACTGTATACACACACACACACACACACACACACACATGTGACACACATGCACTGTCAGGCATACTCCCATACATCCCTGTTCATGAATGTTTCAGTGCACAGTGTTGGAGTGCCTGGGTTTATGTGCATGTTCTTATACAGTGCACACTGTGGGTTTCAAGCTGCCTGCAGAACAGCTCATGTGAGGGACTCAGCAGCACACTCTCCCCTCGTTTGATCTTTTATGGACTCACCACACTGGAGGGCCAGGAACGGGCAGCAATCCCCAAAGCAGGGCAGCGTGGGTGTCCCCACTAAAAATAAAAGGCTACATGCGACCAAATTCTGTGTCCTTCCCTTAAAAGTACCACGTTAGTCACGTCTCATCTCGTGTTTATGAGCTCAAACGCTTGAACGTACGAATATATTTCAGGCAGTTTTCTGGGGACGGTACTATGCAGTACCCAGCATGAGCTGCATAGGACCATCGAATGAGTGTATTGATAGCATGAAGAGTGTTAATAGGCTGGGGCTTTTCTGTTTTTCTGTCTTGTGAATGTTCCACAAGAGGATCGTTCCTATTGACCTTGAAGGCAAGCTAATGATCTGCCAAACGTAATGTGTAATGCATCCCACTGATTCCAGCAGCATGCTTCATGAAATGCTCTGAAGATCCGTTTACGATGCTGTTGAAGGAGCGAGACCTCTTCAGCTGTGGGCGCGCTCGGCTGCAGTGTGGCGTGTACCTCCCTGCTTTCCGTAGCTGCCAGTGACCTCTTTATTTGCACTCGTGTGCCATTCCCTGGAGACATTCTTTGAAAGCACACGCTGCCCCTCCTGGCCTGTGGTTGGTGGCTTTTGATTATTTATTTAGCATTGGCTGTCTGTTCACATTAAGTTGTGACTCCTCTTTCACCATCCGCTTGTGTCCCCCTGCCCGACAACGGCATGTTTGTGGAACAAAGGTATAAAATTGGGGGGGGTTCCTGAGACACCAAGCACAGATATTGAGGTACATCACGTGCCATCAGGTAATTATGTGATTGACCTCAGAAGGTTCGGAGCATGAGACATAGCAAGGGAGGGAAAAAAAACTATAGAAATGGCAGGCAGGCCAAATTGCACATCTGTTCCCCTTTGAACAAGCCTGCCAGCCTGCCTGTTTTATCCCTTAACACACTCTGCAGAGATGGAAGCCAGTGTGTGTAATTCTGTGCGTCAGCCTCCTCCGCTGGAAGTATATAAATAAAGAAGCATTATGAGAGGTACAGCGGCCTACCGCTCTCTGTCCCTAAACATTAGCAGTCTGAAGGGGGCCTTGAAAGCGGGCCCCTGGCCTCTCGTCCGGGGGTCCTGTGTCTCCATTTGTCTTTATTCCGGGACTGCCCGTTCGATCGCTTGCTGCCCTGACATAACAAGGACGTACGCGCGCACTCTTCCTCTCCCTCTCCCTCCCGGGCGCTCGACTCGATGGCTCATCCGTACCCTCCGGAGCAGCGCCGGGCGCGTGTCTGGAGCGTGGCTCTGCTCGCCCCGCACGTATCGTTAGCACGCGAGATTATGTGTGCGCTCAGCCGTGCTTTGTGTTCCCATGAGCCACGCGTGTCCTTTACGTGCGTATGTGCATGGGAAGGCGCTGCGTGTCAGAAATATGCAGCTGTGTGTGGGGCTACGTGTGTGCTGAGCTTGTTCTTGTTACGATGCGTGCGTATGTTGTGATTTCCTGTACATGTGATGAGTCTCCTAAGGTATGTTTGGTGTATATGTTATATGTGATTATATGTTTGGAAAGGTGTGTTATACCTAAATGCATCTACGCTGTATATGTTTGAGTAGATGTATTTGTCAAAACTGGTTTCACTGCACCCATCTCATTGTATCCTTGTGTGATTATTTGTGTGTTGCTGTACATCGCTGGTCACCCATGAAAGCAGCTGTGTGTGTGTGCGTGCAGGTACACATGTGTGTGTGTGCGTGTGTGTGCGTGTGTGCGCGTGTGTGTGTGTGTGTGTGTGTGCTCTCTTTAACAAGCAGCGCTCTGGGAGCAGAGCTGGTGTTGAGTGTTTTCCCCATCCTTTCTGCTCCACCGGAGACCAGACTCATCAGAATGGGACAGGAACATTTGTATCACGGCCCTCCTCTTTTAGACCTCATAAATATTTCCCAGGCCTTGCATTAGCAGAGGGTCCTGTTCCCGCTTCATCATCTCATTGATATTTTCCCCTCCCTGTCTCTACCATCTCTGTGTCACACTCCCCAGCCCACCACTGCATTGCAACTCACTACGCCCCAAAAGCAGCAAGCCAGTCTCCCAAACGCATGGAGACTCACCAGGAGAGTCTCACAGTAACAATCTGTGAAAAGGATCACTTTCAAACTTTAAAGGTCACGTGAAGAATTCTGCAACAGAAATCACATTTCAAAGAAGGGCGAATGAGCTGGATCCCAATGCCTGGATGTTGCCAAATGGTCTATGAATAAAGGCATTGTTTTTGACCCAAATATTTATCTGGCAGTAACATATGTCCTATATACTGTCTCCCTGATGCACGATGGTTCAAACTCAAGAAGACGAGTGAAATGCAATGGATGTATCATGTTACAGATTTACCAGTATGTTTAAATAAATATCCAGAAAGTAGTATTTTAGTTCTGGACCCCCTCTGCTGCCTGTATTGAAATATGCACATCAGGTGTGGGCAATCAACCACAACATTCTCTCTGTCTCTCTGTCACACATGAGTGCGCACACACACACACACACACACACACACACACACACACAAAAATGTGTATATATAAATGCGAGCATATAAATTAATTACTAACTGCATGGCTATGGAGAGTGGACCTGTGGGGGTTAACCTATTTAGTATCACTCTTAATAATTCATTACTATGATTCATACCAGCGAGCACAACAATGAATTATCTGAGCTGGCTTCTGTTCGGCTTTGATCCCTCCTGTCGCTCCCCTCTTTGTTGGCTGAATGTAAGAGAGTCCGTCTCGTATGAAAGGCACCCAGCGCTTCAGTAGCATCTTACCGGGTCCCTGTCACAGATGAGATGAGGCGCTCGGGTTTCCCTGCTCTCCCAGGGCCGCTGAGTGAAGCGCTTTGTCCTCTGTCCTTCATCCACGTACAGTGGAGGGTTTTAATGTGCACTTCACTGCCCTCGGTGCTCTTCCCTGTTGGCTTCGACCCCCAGCCGCCAACGCATCCCCCCTCCATATCTCTCACTCGTCATTTACAGTACAGGTACAAAACAAGGCAAATAACTGAGATAGAGCAACTGCAGGCAATCCAGACTTTTCAATTCCCCAGGTTATTTCAGTTGCACCATAAACCCTCAGAACTTAAAACTTCCTGCGGGCCTGGCCCTTTTTATTTGTTGTTGTTTTTACAGTGGAATACAAAGTCTGTGTTTATGTGGCCGCCTCCAACCCAGGGCAATCTCAAAGCACTTTGCCCATGATCAATAAAAATAAGCCAGTTAATAGATCTTTGACCCCATAAAGCTGGCTCTCGACCTGATGAAGAGCCCCATACAGCCCCGTCTGAGAAGGGGAGCCTTAAACAAACATCTCCTCTATTGGCACTCCAGAGAGCCATGCTATATAGACTCAGTAAAGATTTAATTAAAGACAGTGCCGGCAATAGTGCTCTGAGGCCCTGTGAGACTGTTTCAGTGATCCTGTGGCCTTCCACCAGCCCCCCCCGCCGCACTCAGCACCAGAGACAAAAAGTGCTTCCAAAATGAGGGAAATAACAGTGTCTTCAAGGTGTGCCATGTAGTAGTACTACTGTCATGACATTAGTGCTGAGTTGGCATCAGTTCTCCCTTTAGCATTGGTTCTCCTTTTTGACTTGGATGTAACAACCAAGAATGCAGTCTGAATTTCAGTCTACTATCACATCCTTTGTGAATTTATGTAAACACTTGAGCAATGCTTTTACAGAAGCAGAAGTATTTGAGTCATGGTGAAGAGTTATGAAATTCTCATGAAACCACTGCTGACAGATTTTATTTTCTTGGAACCTGAAGTGTCAAAAGGCAACAACCAAACACGTAAATGTAGTTCTGAATGATTCATGTGAAAAAACACAAAGTAAGCTCGTCTACATGTTTGCATTTTAGAATATTTTGTTTTTGAAGGTGCTGTTGACCAATGCACACAGGTGCATGTAATAAGCTAATTAGCATCTAAATGAACAGCTTACCCCAGAATCCCACTGTTGGGGTTCCACATGGCATCATACTTGGCACCAAATGCATTTCTGTCATTGAATGCATCATCAGCAGCTGATGAAAGATGTAGTGCTCTGCCTGTTTAGACAGGTTACCAGAGACAGGGAGAGACCAACAGCACCTGCTGCGACTCTCCTTTCGCACCATGGCTGCCAGGGGAAGCCTGCGCTCAGCTGCCTCACAGCCACCCTGCTGTGAGAGACCGGTTTATCAACATGGCACTGTAACACAGGCTGGCTATTGATCTGGAAGTCCTTGGGCAAGGGGGAGCAACAGATTCATAAAAGATTCAAATCTCCTGTGAATAATTAAGGAGGCCATTATGCAGGAGATGTGCAGCCATTTTCATCTGGCGAGGCAGCAGAGTTCTGTGAGATGAATTTCCCACCAAGACCTCGGGCCCTGCAGGTTCTAGAGGTAATCAGCGAGCAATCGATTATAAAGTTAAATAATCCTTTCACGTCCAGTCAATGACCCCATTAAGTAATCAAGCCCTTAGGTAGAGCGAAAAAACTTAACATTCATTGAAGATCTACTACTGAGATACTGCATACCTGAGGGCTGTGATGACAAAGTGATTTTTGTCCCTATCAAAGTACACCTCTTTTGTGATATAAGCACAGTTTCCCCTGCTGTAGCCCGAAAACTGAAGACAGGCCTTAACTTCATGAGCGCGACACACAGCGGTCCACAGTCTCCCTGTAGAGTGTTCTTTCCTGCTACCTTGTGGTACTTGAATAAGGGTTGCCTGGTTGTGGAAGCAACGCTAGTGTGACTGAATAGCACGCACACTCAAGGCCAAGGCCATATTGAGAGGATCAGTACAGGGTAGTGTTGTTCAGGATAGGCCCTGGTTGCCCGTGCTCCCCAGCCACTCATACATCTAGTGGCCTCTGCGCCTCTCTCCAGCCCTCACCACAGAGCAGCTCTGTGAGGGCGGCAGACAGGCCCAAAACCACAAGGCCGGGACAGCAAACCACCAGCGTGTCTCCTGAGGCCCACGCGCCCAGGCCCTCTGTGGGTTGTGGGGGTTGATGGCCTGCACACTGCCTGAATGAAAATTCCACCATCCACTTAATGAGAGAGTGTGTGTACTTGGCCCAAAAATATGTGTGTGTGTGTGTGTGTGTGTGTGTGTGTGTGTGTGTGTG
Organism: Megalops atlanticus; assembly: GCA_019176425.1. Taxonomy (NCBI): domain Eukaryota; kingdom Metazoa; phylum Chordata; class Actinopteri; order Elopiformes; family Megalopidae; genus Megalops; species Megalops atlanticus. The sequence goes on along the minus strand of CM032875.1, from coordinate 43,884,962 downwards.
TGTGTGTGTGTGTGGGGCTTTATTTTCTCTCTGTTTGAAAATACACACCCCTACATAATTCACAGTCTTAATTGTGTGTTCTATTGAGCTTTAGGAAAGGCCTCTGGGGGTTTTAGTGCTGTAATTAATTAAGAACCTTTTCTCTCATTTCTTGTTCTCTTTTTTTGTCTCGGGCACTTTTTCCCACAGTTTTTTTTTCCTCTTTCAACAGTGATAATGAATGTGTGCGTTACTGCAAAACTGGCGAGCACTATCAGAACTCTTGGCTCTCCTAAATTATACTTTATTAAATAGGACAAACTTAACAAGCCCAGTCATTTCAGCTCATGAGTTGTTCTGAAAGCTTTTTGCAGTAATGATGTTGAAATTGGATTTTTGTAATGTTAATTAGTTCATGGAGAAGTTATAAATGTTGCTTTCCCACACATTTTTGTACTGTACAGGAAACAGTCAATGGAGTGGTTTGTGGAGTTTTTCAGTTCTCTTTCTATCTGTCTCTCTTTCAAGGTGAAGGTTTGGAAAGGGCTAAAGAGTGAGACTGGACCTCAGCTGGTGAGGAGGGGACCATTCGTGAGCACCATGTGACCTCCAGACACACCCCATCCCTGTAACTACGACACAGTCACGACCAAGAGGAACTCAGGACTCACCGCCCACTCCCCTCCCCCCCAAGAGGCTCTCCACCTCACACTCAGGCAGAGCAGGCACTCAGGCCAAGTCATCTGACACAACTCATCTACTCTCCATTGATGGGGTTTTTCTCTCCCCAGTTCAACCGGTGCAAAGCTGCTGGCAAACAAACTCTTTCACCTCCCCTGTAGAAGCATAAGAAAAAGAGCTATCCCTTGGCCAACCATTGTCTTTCGCGTGGAGCACATCCGTACCAGACGCGGGCTCTCCCCCTCGCTGACAGATCCCCGCAGTTACGATCCAGTGCCCTCGCCTTGTCGTCTGCCTCTCCACCCCGGGCTGGGTTACCGCGAGCCGTCCGGATGGGGACTAATTAAGGCGGGGGGCTGACAGACTCCGCAGAGCCACGCCGCCGTGCGCCGCCCCAACGGCGCCCCTCTCAGCGCAGACATGTCCGGCAAAGGCAACTCGGGCCCGCACCTCAACGGCTTCCCCATGCCGCCCTACTCCTACTTCTTCCCCCACGTTCTGGGGGGGTTGTCTCCCCCCGCGCTGCCGGGCCTGCCCGTCAGCGGCTACAGCACACCCTCGCCCGCAAGTAAGTACCCGCGCTGGCCCGCTAACGCTGGGCCGTCGCCCGGCATTAGCCGGTGGTCTCCTTCTGCTGGGGGGGCCGGGGTTGGGGGTGTAGAGATTATGGCTCGGTTCTGTCCAGTTTGTCCAGTCCAGTCTGTCCTGTCTGTCCAGTTCGACAGGCACGTCTGTGGAGGGTGGCTTGTGGATCCTGTGTGTACGGCTGGGATTTTTCTTTAGCCGAGGCTCTCGGTAGAGGCACCTGGGATTGTGATGGCAGTGATCCATGAGGGATTCAGACTGACAGCCCTCTGACCAAGGGTGCGGTGACCTAAAACACTGCAGTGTGCTGACACAGCTGCAGCGAGGTCAGAGGTCATCATGTAAAGCACTCAAATACATGGCTATTTTAAACCTCTCAGCTTCCACAATGTACAGGCCAAATCCACCATGTTTTTTATCTTACAGGTCAAACAAAAATGCACCGTGTTGATTACTGTCGGTCCACATTGACTATTGTTCTGCAGAGAAGCGGAGTATTGTCATTTAGAAAGGAAAGGAAAGGAACTTGTCAAATAGTGTTGTTATTGACGGGGTGAAGCTGGAGGCCACAGTTGATTTGGAAAATGCAAGCAAAGGTACCCAGGATCGAGTATATTTGTCCTTTGATGTAGAACCCTTCACAGGACTTCTAAGCCCATGTCATCTTGTGCTGTTCCCTCCTGCACCTACAACACTTTGCAAAAAATTTCTCATCGTGTCTTTTGAAATGTGAACGGTCTGTATCAAAGCAGTACAGTATTGATATAGTATCATGGCATATTAAAACAAAGATTCCAATAGGAATTACAACACCCCACCATAATCTGTCACACTGGTACTCAGCTTTGACATTTTGATCCAATGCCCATATAGAAAAGCAGCATCTTTTACATTTTCACGAGACGTGGAATCAATCCAGAATTTTATTGAGCGTCTCACTTAACTCACGGAAGAAGCAGCATTACCAGACGTCATTTCACTGATGTTTCCGTTATTGATTTAATTATGCGAGTAAATTTGTCTGCGTCACACACCGTTTTATCCTGCGCATGCAAGAAGGGTGCTCTGATGTCTTCGTGAGGGAGGCTTCACAACTGATTGTGGTGTTGAAAGGAGGGCTTTGTCTTGGCAAAGGAAAAGACATCAGAATGAGATGAGCCTCTGAGGGGAATGCTTGTTCTTACAAGTCAAACAAGTAAATACTAAACAATTACTTAGATCACAGGTTTTCAGGTTTCTTTAAATAAAAAGCAGTTAGAAGTTGGCACCAAATATGATTCCAGAGACCCTGCAGAGATGTTGCATGTGCCTGTTGGTTTTGCAGACAACCACAGGGGGGTTGATTTGTTCATACCAGCACCTATCTAGTTACTATTATAGCTTGGAAACAAGCTGGCAAATGAATATTTCATCTGATATTTTGATAGCTTGTTGCTGTATGAATTACTTGAAAAAATCAGAATTATGCTATGCCTGCAAGTCAGCTTTTGGTGCATCTGGCTGTAGCTGGTGTCCATATTGCATAATTTTGTTGGTAGATATATAACCACAGAGCATTTACAACATAGATTTTGATTTAAAAATAATATATGTACATTTAATTTAAAAATTACTAGTGCCAGGAAGAAAGAAAAGAAGAAGAAAGAACAAGCCCTGTGCCAGTTTGTCAGGTCTGGCGGCGCCGGAGAAGCGCTGGGATACACAGACGCGCAGCTGTGTCTGAGCAGCCCTCCGATTCTGTGCAAAGCTCTCCTAACCAATGGAATGTTCCCGGGCCCAGTGGAATGCCATCCTATCCGTGATGCCCTAGGAGGCGCGTGACTTGTCCTCCCGTGAACCAGGTTGGTCGGTGTGTCTGATGCGCAGCGAGAGTCTGGCCCCACTGCTCCACGCCATCGGTATCAGGTTCTCTGCAGAAACTACCAGCTGCCCCGAGACACAGTTTATTTTCTCTAGCTGTGCAGGTTGGGACACCAGGGGCCTGAAAAAACTACCACTGTAGTTTGTACAGGGGCCTGTTTCTGAGTGTAGGGGGCGCATGTGGGGGTTGGGGGGGGTGTTCAAGTCAGGATTGACATGCCTCCCTACATGAGGCCCTACATTGCTTGTTTTTACCAGTGTACGTGGAGGGTGGGGGAGTTTTTTTGGGGGGCTCACCCCTTGGAATTGCTGTGTCATTTCATGCTCAGTGGAAAGCAAACGCTTGGAGCAGGGCAGAGATTAGAGGGCAGCAAGCGGAGCAGGGTCGAGACCATTCCCATGCGGAATGTACTGCGCTGAGCTTGGGGGGCCGCAGGGTGCTTGGTAAGGGTCGATGGGGGGGTTGCTGCTCTTCCCAAATCTGAGGGGCATGGGCTGAGAAACACATTCAACACCACCTTCAGAATCACCCCTTGTCACACCAGTGTGTGTGAGTTTACCCAGTAGAGTTTGCTGTGTTGGACAGTGCTCACCCTCTCCTCTTAGTCTCCTTCTTTTCTACCACTCACACTCCAACGTGCTTTAGTGTGTACCTCTGTCTACAGTACACCGACAGTGTGAAATACCATGCCCTCTCCTCTCCTGGGAGTTCAGTGAAATTCAGAAAGTCACCATCAGTGTACATGGCCAGTGGTTTCTGTGTCTCCTCCTGAGTGATTAACTTACAGAAAACCAAAGCCAGCTCTACATTCCAGCGGCCATGAGCTGGCCCTGGTTTTCACTACATCAGCCTCCTTTTCAAGTGGCGAAAGACTAATTCACTTTGCCATGTTATCTGATAAACAGCGTTCTTTACTTAAGGGGGCTAATTATTACACTTGCGTCAGGGTGGACTTTGTGAGCTGTCATATGAGCCAGTCCCTCGTGCAGCGATTCTTCTGTCTAAAATTCACAACATGTTGTTTTAGTTTGTTTGAGGAAGCCCCACTGTGTAAAGGGAAATGTCAGGCACAGAGAAGTTTGCATCTAAACAAACTACTGCCTGAAGAAATGCTGCTGCTTTTGGAAACATCTCATGTGGATGCCTAAGGTGTATTTGTGCGTGTGTGTGTGTGTGTGTGTGTCTGCGCGTATGCCCGAGTGCATGTATATGTGTGTGTCAGTCCGTGTGTGTATGTGTGTGTGTGTGTGTTTGTGTATTTTGTGTGTTTGTGTGTACATGTGTATGTCAGTTCTTTTTGTGTGTGTGTGTGTGTGTGTGTGCGTGTGCGTGTGTATGTGTGTGTGTGTATGTGTTTGTGTGTGTATGTGTGTGTGTGTGTAGATCGCTCCTGTATGTGTGTGTGTATGTGTTTATGTGTGTATGTGTGTGTGTGTGTGTAGATCGCTCCTGTATGTAAGGTGTGTTGGTACAGGGCTTGGTGCAGTGCCTCTGCACTGTCCCCTGTACTGAGGCCCTCATTAATGCCAGTGCACGGCACACCAGTAACACTCAATCAGCAGCATTTACAGAGACCCTTTCTCAACACCCACTCCCTGCCCCACACTCAAAGAGATAAGAACCGCTCTGCAGATTCACCGGCATTGCTCCACTGCTACTTCTGCACCATGTCTCTGCTGTCATGTCTTACCATTATTACGCCGTTTAACATGTGGCCACAACCACTGTGATATATCACGCTATGGCCATGTACAGTAATACAAAGAGATTAGCAGACTGATATAACAGACATTAGTCTAATAGTAAAACAGTACATGCACTGCCATGAAATGCATGATGTAATCATAAATGAAAAAAGCCCAGTCATGACATAAACCCCCAACGCTCAGTGCTCTGCGTGATAGACTCCCACAGAGTCCTTGGCTCTTTTTGGCCGGGACTCTTAATGAATGGGCACCTTAACCCTGTTGCTAAAGCTGAGTTTGCTAATTAATAAAAGCCTAAAACCTGAATGAGTGGCAACCCAGCTGCAGCGAGTACTGTCGAACTGGGAAACTACTGTTAGACCGCATGAGAGACCGTGTTCTCCTTGTTAAAGGCAGCTGACAGGCAATTAGAGCTCCATCTCCCCATCGCTGCTCTTACAGTGAGTGACAACTAGAAAGCTGTGTTTACTTAACAACTCCAGTTTACTTAGCAGCGTTTTTCGTTTGTTTACGGTTTCATTAGGTTAACTGATTCAGAAAGCAGATGCTGGATCTGCGCTGCTGTGAAGTGAAGAGACGGCAGCGCTGCCCAGTTCCAGGAATCCGCCCCGCAGGCCGCAGGCCGCGGGCCTCCTCCGCCTTGGCAGCGCGATCCCCTCGCTGTGTCACTGCGGTGTGCGACAGGACACAGGCGCGTTCTGCCCCCGAGCGCAGGGCCTGGATCCCGTTCAGCTTTTTTTTTTTTTTTTCCACATAATGGCTGTGGTTAGGATGCGGGTTGGGCTGACTGATCCCAGATCAGCTGTTGGGGGCAGAAGTAAACGGCCCGTGGAGCAGTGCGGTAGGGGGGCCCCGTCCTCGCATTTGTGGCAAGCGCTAAAAGGGGATTTCTGGAGCTTTGCGAGCCCTCCCGGACTGGGCAGGTGCGATTCCAGCGGACACTTAACCCCCTTGGATGATGTCACTGTCCCCGAAGCCCTCTCCGCCCGCTTTCTCCGCACCATAACGCGCAGGAAGACATCGGCGTGCCTATAAAAAGAGCCATCTTCCCAGAATTGATGGTAGCTTCCACAGCCAAAGGTCTGAAAGCCATTGTCAGTGAAGATGGATGGTTCCTGGTGAAAGCGGCCCGGCTCCCGCTGGCGCACAGCCGGCACGGATGGGACTGGCACGGTGCCGGGGGGGAGGAGCCCGTGTCACCCACAGGGCCCCGGCAGCTCCTCTCTCCCGTCCGCCTGCACCGGAGACCTGCTCGTGGGGACCGTTTACGGTCGTGGGTCCGTGGGGACACGGTGAGAGCGCAGTGAGGCTCCCTCGTACGAGTAGGGCTGCGGCTGCCTTTAATCTGCCACCTCTGCCTCAGTGACCTGGCGTCCTTGTCACGGGCAACAAACACAGGAAAAGGCAGAGGAGATACGCTATTTTATGAGTTCCTCAGCTGTCTCGTTGCTCCCTGAAAGCGCTTAAAGCGCAGGTCTGCTTGCACAGTCGTTTTAACAGCCTACATTGTCACGTGATCATACCTTCAGTGGACCGGCCAGCAGATGCATCTGAGTTTTTAAGCCAGACAAGGTCTAGACTTAGACAAGGTATTCAGCAAATAGCATTCCTCTGAATCTCTCCTTCTGTCAATATTATAAGAGAGAGCAGGAATGGGTCTTGCAGTTTACCTCACCAATTAACAATATTCAGTGAGGTAAACTCTGATGCATATTAACAATGAGGTTTGCTCATACATGCGCTGCAGTGGAATGTGGGTTAAAGCAGCAGCCACTTTTGTCCCACAAGTGGAGCTCTGTTATCACCGGAGTGCCAAGTTTCAGTGTTCTGTTTCCTCTAGATTAGCTCCAGCGTGGCCAAATTTGTGAGGGATGCCCTAGAAACATCTGATATCCCCAGCGCTGCATATATCCCCATAGTGCCGTTCCCGCCCATTCGTCATGACCAGGCATTTCCGAGATACGGCAACACCACCCACCTATGTGGTAACAGGAATCAATAAACAGGCTAATCTGGCATGTGCTATCTCCGGGGTTTCTCCAGACGCTGAGATGGTGAGACTCTGTGAGGGTTAAGGTGTTAAGTACTGACTGACTCGAGCGGCTCCACACAAACCCGCTTTTGGCGTCTGATTCGTTTCCACCCTGATCTTGGCGTGCGGCTGAAATCCTCTAATTCCCCCCCGCCCCGCACAAGCAGCCCTTGTGGATACAGTGGAGCGGAGCTTTGATGACAGGTTAGGTGCTGAAGAGCCCTTTGGTTCTCCAGTCTCTTTCATGTGTAATCTCGCGGCACAGCGCACCGGGAGGAGATTTCCCATCACTGCCTTTGAGTCATTCTCACCAAGCCCATCTCTGCTGCCAGGCCCAATGTGTTTGAACACACTGAGACGTGGTCTCAGGCTTAGATTTTGCCAGGCACCCCCATGACAGCTTTGTTTGTGTATGACGGTGTGTTCGTTTGTGTGTGTGTGCGTGCGTGCGTGTGTGTGTATGTGTGTGCGTGCGTGCGTGTGTGTCTGTGTGGGTGTCCGTATGCATGTATGTATGTGTATGTGTGTGCGTATGTGCTTGCGTGTGTGCTTGCATGTGTGCGTGCGTGTGTGTGTGTGCGCGCATGTGTCCGTATCCGTGTGTGTGAGTGTGTGCTGGCAGGGGTGTGTGTGCCTGTCAGGCCTCTCTCCCGGTGTTTACCATGAGGGGCGGTCAGGTTCCTTCCCTTTCGCAGAGCAAACATTTCCTCTCTGTAAACACTAGAGAGCCAGGACACAACCGCTTCCTGAGCTGCAGAGTCCACATTGCTCACACACACAGTGAGCTAAAGCTTCTCCATTCATTCCATGCCTTTTCGTCAATTTATCACGTTTTCCGCTGATCACTCCACGGCCCCCCCGGAGCCTCTCGGCCCCCTGCACGCAAGGCCTTCCCACCCCACACGCGAGCCTGCAGAGCGGCTGCAGTGTCTCTCCCTTTGCTCTCCTTTGGTGACTTCAGTGCTGTGCATGTTTATCCACTTGAATTCCTTGCTTTATTTCCTGTGCAAAGGTGTGGTGTGCACACAAAAGGCTGGGTGGTTACACATACAGTAGAGGGGAATAAACCGTGAGCATTGAGTGCAGGTTAACAGGATCAGACAGGATAGACTGGAGGTCTGGAGAGGGAGGGACCACCGCTGCCGTCCAATCACAGGTCATAATAGCTCTAACAACCTTCCAATTACTCATATGGACAGGTGAGCAGGTGAGTCAATCGTAATAGCAGAGCAGTGGAACAGCGACCACCTGGCTTCTCAGGTGCCTACTCATGTATGTAGCTAAGATACATGGCGGAATGGGATATTTCATACTTCACAGTAGATCATCAGGTGAAACGCTCTGTAGAGCTCAGTGACAGTAAGGATGTCTAAAAGTGCATTTTCAGATAGAAGGTTAGTGAAATTAATTTGTGCACACACACACACACACACACAGACTCCTGCTCACTCACTCGTGCACACATTTTCATGCGCGCACACACAGACGTTCAGAGCCACTTTCACGCGCTGCGTGTCTGCGTCAGACCACGCTTCCCTCTGGCCGAGTCACTTCCAGCAGCCAGAGCGGGAGTGCTAATCCATGCTCGCGGAAGGCTCTTACAGAGGTGTGCCGCACGCCTCCCATTCCCACATCATAAAATCATTCCTTCCCACATCATAAAACCTTTCAAAGGCAGCAGACCTTGTAACTAATCCACCAAAGCCTTGTTCATTTGTCTGCAGTTTTAATTTGTCTATTCATGGAAGCACACTTTCCCACACTCAGCGCGGATCCACCTGCTGCCGTGCTTCCAGGCTGTCCATTTCGTGCTCCGTTTTGAGGCCTGTCTGATCTGTGTCAGTGCTGTGCGTTGCGGTGCACGGGGGCAGACCGAACCATCTGGATGTTAAGGGGAAAAATGGCTCCCCAAAAGGTATGGCCATTGAGGTTTTATCGCAAGCCATGCCCTCGAACGCCAAGAACATTAGGTGCACTGTTCAGTAACTGTGTGCCCGTTCCTTCAGTAAGCAGCATTTATAGGAGTAATGAGCTGGAATAGGCTCGTCCTGTTTAAATATGTATATGCAAATGTGTGTGTGTGCGTGCGTGTGTGGTCAGCGTGTGGCAGGTTGATGGGGGTCACTCATCACAGGTGGTCTCCAGCAGGACGTCCCAAGGCACCCGGGGCGCCACGTGGGTGGCAGGTGGGCCGCAGCCCAAGAGGAAAGTCTGTGGGGGTTTTTTTTTTCTCCCTGCCCGGCTTTAGGCAGCTACCTGAATTTATAAATAAACATCTGCTGAGCAGCCGCCAGTATACCAGCCCCCCTGCTCACGCCGGGTGTAGAGCCCTGGGACGCCAGTCAGCAACCCCTCACAGTTCAGTAGCCTGTGAGGCGGGACGTGGAGAATAATAGGCTCACATTTGGGACACAGACATCACTGCGCGTTTGTGGGGGTTAGGTTGTCCCACATCAAGGGGTGACAGCTTTGCCATGCATCCTTTATCTGTTTTCCAGCTGAAAATGCACATTTTCCCCACTTGCCCTTCCCTTCTTTTCAATACTTTTCCAAACCCATTTCCAACCAACATTCTTTGACTAGATTTGACCCTGGCTACCCACCAATGGCAAAACTGCCACCATGTCAGTCGTTCTCAAGTGGAAGTATTGCGAACGGGGAACGGCCGTGCCAGTTGCTTGTCGGTTGCGATGCAGCTGATTCCAGATCAGTGCAAACTCATTGCACCGCTCTTAGCAGTGCTGCCTCAGCCTGAATGACACGTGGCATTAGCAGGGGCGACTGGGATGACCCCAGAGGACGGCCGACGATGAGGCAGGGAGCCAGGCCTGGTGCAGATGCTGTGAAAGCAGCCCTGGGCGTGAGAGCCTTGGCAGGGTCGGCGCTGTTGCCGCCTGCTGCTAGGCGCCGGCAGCCCTGGCCACCAAGCTCCCAGAAGAAGCCCCACCGCCACCCTCCCCATCCGGCCCCTGCCACCACACTCCCCGACAGCCTTGTGTGCTGTCATTACCCCCATTATCGCACTTATTTACTTATCTCCCGTTACTCCGCTCTGCTCTGAAAAGGGAGACCGAAAAATCCCAGTCCGGAATGCTTAATCGAGCGGGAGCATTCTCCAGATTGGCTTGGCAAGCAGCACAGCTCTTTTCTATACGTTTGCTGTTTATGCAAATCGGGCCCCCTTTTCAAAGGAGCTGTCTTCTGATAATCCTAGATGGCTCCATTTCCTGAGCCCCAATGCCCCCCCCACCAAAACCCTTTAGCAGAATCGCTGTTAAATATAGACCGGCCCTTAAAGCCACAGCAAGGCCGCGTCGACTTCAAAAAACACCCTCCTGCCGCACACAGTAATGCGGCAGAACAGTGACGGAGGCTATGCTGGCTGTCACGTGGCAGGAGAGTGTTTTCTCTCAGGGTTCGGGATGGGTGAAGGCGAGGACGTTCACCCAAAATGTGGCAGCTCTGCAGATTTTAAATTTGCCCTTTTTTTGCGAGTGTGTGCAATTGAGCACACCGGGGGTCATTATTGCGTCGCTGTAGTTCGCAGAGGAAGGCAGGAGGGTTAAATGAATGATCAGGCAGATGTTTCTGTTCTCTTTTTTCAGAGTGGGGGCGCAGAAAATCAGAGAAGATTTTGCTGCCAATGAAAACACAAACAGAGGAGAGGAAGGGATTATGGGTGAATGCAGGAAGTGCACTCCAGTTTCTCACGTGCTGCGCTGAGTGAGAGCATTTAGTATTACGATAAAAGCATTTGGATGCAGTAACCAACCACGTGTAAGTCACCGTGTACAATAAGACATCTTCTGTCAGGTTCAAGTAGAAATATTTTTACCTTTTTTCCTGAAGCTCCAATAAATACCTCAAATGATAATTGTAAGGGAAATTGCTCTTTTTTCAGAGAACAGCCATACTGTGCTGTAGCTCATAAGAGGAGCCACGATGGCGTGCTGAGAGAAACACCACACTGACAACTCCTAGCACATAGCCATGTACACGGGCAAGTGGGATTTACCCATAGGCCTACTCTTTTTAATGTAAAGATTAATACGCAAACCACCATCCATTCATTATTCCAAAGCTGCTTATCCCGACGAGATTGCATATTATCAAGAAACAAAGGGGGCATTAGAAGTCCCGTTATAATTCCAACAGCCCCCCAGACACCTCTGAAATGTCTTTTTTACTGCTGTTGAATTGTTCATCTACTGCCTCGTGATTCAGTACGGTTTAACTAGGTCCATTGTATGGGAGCTCTGTCAGCCTGAAAGCAGGGTAAAGGTTCATTGGGAGAAAGAGAGATATTGAGAGAGAGAAAGAGAGAGAGAGCTAATTTGCGCCGCTGTGGCTCAATAAAGCGGGGAGTGTGCCTCCTCTTGCTGTATGGACGAGCGAGCTGTAATCAGCGGGCTGCGGCAGGCGTGCTGCTCCGATCCCTGACCCAAGCATGCTGGTGTGTCCTGACCCCCTGATATGGGCTTGCCACAGAGACTTTCGCACTGTACCAAAATACAGCCATTCTCCCTCCTTTCTGCTCTAAATGGGGTCAGGTAAGCTCACAGTATGGTTTGGGAGTGGAAACGACAGCTGCGGTCATTGATGCCACTACAGCCAGGTATCAGAAACAGTCATTAGTCCCACTTAGCATGCCAGTGAGCATTCACTTGTGTGTGTGACCAGGAAGCACGGTTGACTGCTGGTAGCAGTTCCGCAGTAGGACTAGAGCTGGCTTGCAGGCTGGCTTACAACCAAAGGTTTCATTTTATTTGGGGGTGAAAAAAAAACCCAACTTCCTTTCAAATGGAGGTTTCAGACAGAACGTAGTCTGTCAATCTTTGAATTTTATCTCAACCCTTAGAGTCAGATAGAAAGGGGTATAGGAAATGCTTAGGAATGAAGACTTTGATCAACTCATGAAGCCGCACAGAAAACATTGTAATTATATTCATTGCAGGGAAAAACAAGCTGGCGCAGCTCGTGCATTAGCGCAGCCATGGCCTCGTGTTAGCGCAAGCAGCACACGGCAGCCGTCGCAGGCCCAGAATAACTGTGTGCGAACGAGCCGTCTGTTTGTTTCCCTAATCCCAGATGTGAGACGTCCTGCACTCTGTTGCTGTTTGACCCAATCGGAGGTCTTTCACCGGGCTAGCAAAACAGACAGCGTCTGCTTATTGATTCTGGCACGGCCTCACAGAGAGCCTCATTGGCTGGGGCCTGCTTCACTCCGTCTCCCTCTCAACTCACCCCGACTGGTCCCTGTCCGTGCATCTTCCCCAGCTGGTGTGTGTGTGTGTGTGTGTGTGTGTGTGTGTGTGTGTGGGGGCCTCATCGCCTTTAAACGGAGGGCGCTGATCCCGCTGTGCACTATCAGGGGATCTTATCTCAACAGAGGCGAGTAATTGATTCCTGAAAGAGAGGCACATACCTGGACCTGCAGAAAAACACTGGGTGGAAAAAAAAAACACCTTCTTCCCCAGGAGCCTCCCCATCAATCACCCTCCCGGAGCTCCAGCGGGGCGGGGGTAGTGGCGGCCGCAGGGCTCCCAGGCATCTTAAATCAGCGCGGGCCAGGCATGCACTTCACCGAAGAATCACAACTTTGCTGTCGGCCTTGTAATTTTGTCTTTCCTTGTATTCAGTCTGTTGTTGGCTTGCAGGCTTTTGTTGTGTGGCTTTGCCGGGATTGTCTCCAGGCCTGATCAGGACCTGGGAGGCCAATGTGTGAGGAGCAGCACGAGTGAGTGAGAACCCCCAGAATGCACTGTGGAGCTGATGCTCCACTGCCTGTACGCACATTTAGCGATCAGATAAAACTGATGTAAATTCAGATTCTTCACAGCACAAAGAGTCTCTAGCATGGCTAGCTGCATGTTTGTATTTATGTGTATTACTGAACAAGAATGTTTCTTTAAAGCTTGAGGAACAGTGTTATTAGTTAAATGTTATTTGCAGAGAGAAACGGTGGGGGGGGAGCAAGAGATTCTGGGCCTGAAATGAGAATTATAAGGCTTTGCAAACAAGGACAGCTTGTGCTCTGCGTTTTTTAACCAATGAATATGTTTTCAATATGGGCCCCTACTACAGCATCTGGCACTGCTTTTGATGAAGTTCCCTTTAAAAATATGTTTTTGCTATCAAAGTGTTATTGGCTGAAGTATTTGTTGGCTCAAAAACAAACAGGGAAGGAAGTTTACACAAGTTTGGGCTGGCTTTCACACTCAGTTTACTGAAAGCAAGCCGCCATATACTTATCACATACTTATCCCACTGCTGGCACGGTGGGCTGCTGGGACCCTGCCTCTGACTCTGCTCACCTGGTGGGGGAGGGGTATGGGGAAGAAGAAGTCCCCCAACCCCCCCGAGGCCAGCCCCCTAACCCAGCTACCAAACCACACGGCGAACAGTCTGACACATCCACAACACAGACACAGCTGTGGTGATGGCTTCAGTTCTCCATTTTTCAATCCATGGGTGTTTCGCCCCTGCGTTTGAATCACAGGGGTGATTAATATAAAGATTAATACCCCCCGCCGACACACACGCACACGCACACACAGTCTGATGCCCAGCAGGAAAAGCCCAGCTCCATGACAGAGCTGCTGTGGGTGGGGGTGCTCTGTCTGTGGGGGATGCTAAGGGAGAGCTTCGGTCATCTCTCTAACCGCGTGTTGTTTCAAACTGATTCGATAATTGAGGCGTTTATACAGCGTGAGGACAAGGCGAGGCCAGCTGGTTTTATTTACTGTGATACTGCTTTAATTAGGACACGGACGGTGGCAGCATGTGTGAGCCTGGATCCCATCAGCGCAAACAGAGCGCTGTCGCTCCGCTGCCCGTCCCTGTGGGGGGGAGTGCTGTTTGGCTCAGGGGAAAGACCCGGCTCCTCTGCCACTGCCGCAGAGGAAGACCGTACCGAGGGTCTGCTTTTGTTACAACTGGACCTTTGACTAATTCCACCAACTTTAAAAGCCAGGATATTTTCAAAGGATCTGGAAGGAGACAGAGAAGTCGGGAACTACAAGGAGGCCTACAATTTACATCCAATTTCAAAGCCAGTGCTGAAGCGGTCTGAAAACATAGGGAAGATGTTGTCGAGGTCAGCTGTTTCATTTTGCCTGTGTGCATCTTTAAAGAATGATGTTATTTCAAGTAGAGATTTTAAAGCTCAGCCCATGCGCTGATGCTCTGAAGAGCCGAACTGCGAAAGGCCCTAATTGATCAAATGGACGCACCCTGCCTCTGTTTACTGCAGAGGATGAGTGGGGTCGGCGTTACATCCTGCTCACATGTGGGCGCAAAGTGCACGTCTGGGGAGAGGAATGGACGTCCGCCGTATTCGCTTGCAGCTGGCCTCGAGTACCCAATCCCGCTCGCTCCTCTCCGCATAAATGCACTTGCTCCGCCAGGAGAGGCACGGCTAACAACACACTGTTGCTCTCGCCCCCTCCCATCCCCCTCCCACTCTCACGCTCGCTCGCCCCTTTCTCCCGCTTTCCGCCTCTCTTGCTCTAATTAAGAGCAGCTCTCTGCCGGTGAGCGCTGAAGTGGAGGGCAGACATTTGCTAATTTTCTTTCATCCGCTTGCGTCTTTCCCTGGCCCTTCAATCCGCGGTCTGTTTGACCGCCCCCTCATTCTTCAGTCCATCTTCAATACTCAGCCTCCCTCTATTTTCCTGCCCTTGCTCTCTTGTGCTCCATTGATGGCCCAGCAAGAGTAGCTCCGTGCTCATCCGGCCCTTCACCACAGCTCTTAGGCAGCATATTCGGAGGGATGCAGCCGAGAGGGGGGAGCGTGAGGCGCAGGCTGCTACTTGCTCAAGGCAGTTTTGGGGGGTTGGGGAGGGGGTGCTGGGTCTCCGGCATGAACCAAGAGGGTTCCAGATTCCCACCCTTGCACCAGCAAACCCCATAAATCACTAACTCGCTGGGTGCAGGGCCTGTTAACTCCTTAATAGTTTTTAAGACCATGTTCTGCATTATTTATTGAGTGATTGATTTATTAATGCTTTTTTTGCACCGTGCCTTAAAAGTATCTAAAGGATTTATGCATGGTGTCTGGTTTGTTTGTTAAAATATTAACGGTAGTAAGAATGATACTGATGTGGACGTTCCCAGATTCTAGTGCATTCTGTGCATGTGGTTAATTGCAAGCTTAGCTATTACTGAGCTGTCCTCATCATTGACACTGGTCCCATGTGCTTGGGGTGTCCCGTTGCGTGGTGGAACCTTTTTGTGAGGCTGTGGGGATATTTCTGCGGTTGTGCTGCTCTTAACCCGTCACACTCACGTCTGCAGCTGATTGTGCTCCTGTGCTATTTTGAGACTGGGAACCAAACAAACGTACAGTCCTGCAGTGGCATTGCTGCTCCTTATACATACACACATACACATATACAAAGGCAGACACATACAATCACACATACACATATACACAGGCAGACACATACAATCACACATACACTTAATCCAGAGATACACACACAACAAAAACACACAGAGGCACTCACACCTGGTCATACAGACCAGAGGTGCACGCACACACTCCTGGGATGCATAACAACACATCAAAATCACGCGCACACAAGCCTTTAAAAGCCCTTTTCCGTATTCTCGGCAGACTCCCTTGTGCTGCCAAATGTGATTTGAGTCATCCAACATAGCATTTCCCACGACGCCAATCAAAAGTTACACAAATGTTTTCGGAGGGGCACTCCCCGAGTCTCTGCGTCATCAGCTCAGGGCGGTGAGGTCTTAAGCGGCTGAGAAGCGGCAGGCTGTTAACGGCCGGTGTTTATGCAGGGAGAAGGCATTAAATGTGCTTCCTCGCTCGCCGTCAGCGGATCCGTCGCGATCGGAGCGCGGGGCTCCTTCGTAGCGAGCTCCAGATGTCGTTGACCCAGAGAGGGGCGCGGCACGCAGGCCGAGGATTGCACACAGTGTCTGCGCTGCTGTGCCAGGGAAGGCCCGGCAGGCCCAGAATCCAGGACACAGTTGCATTAATAAAAGAATAAAAGCCCCTCCCCTCCCCAAACACACACGCACACATACACACACACACACCAAAGCCTCCAGGAGCCTGCCAGGCAATTCCTCTCCCTGTCTTCCCCAAGCCGACATCAAAGCTCTCAGCTCCTTCAGTAACTTCAAACGCAGAGGGAACCATTAAAACACAGAATTTATTTTCTGTAAGGTAATGATTTATTTGATTGAAAAATGAAACCACAAACCAAACTGACATGATTTTCTTTTCTGGCCTGATTTACCATAAGACAGAAATTGCTACCAGGTGTGCTTCTCCCTGTGCAGCTCTCCCTCCCCCTCTCGATCTCTCTCTCTCTCTCACCTTCTCTCTCTCGCCCTCATCTCTCTTCTGCTCTTCTTGTGGGGAGGGAACGTGCTCTAAGCCAGTAAATCCCAACAATGAGGCCCGTATGAGAAGCAGGCTGGGGACTGTGTTATTGTGTGTGTGTGTGTGTGTGAGAGAGAGAGAGAGAGAGAGAGAGACGCAGTGTATGTGTGTGAGAGATACAGTGATGTGTGAAACGGTAGGTGTTGGTATGTGACCCCCTCCCACTCCCCTGACTCTGTAAAGTGGTGTATCTTGCCCCCATTCATTTATTTACACCAAAAGGCCAAGAGAGAGATGGATGAAAGTAGCGTGATGGTGCCCCTCTAATAAGACTCAGTCAGGGGGCTACCCGCAACAGTAGCATCAGCCCTATCCCTGAGTCCTGGAAGAGAGAGGGAGCACGAGAAAAGATTGACACCGCTGAAACATCTGTGTTTTTTTAGCGGGACGGGGCGCTGATTGGAATATTATGTGGAAGAGATGGGTTCCATTAAAGATATCATCCAGCGCGGAGGGCATCTGTAGGGAGGATGTAAGCCTGCAGAAGCGCTTTGTGGGTGAGCCACCCAAGATGGCTTAGCTTTCGACAGCTGTCTTTACAGCACCTTGGGCTTCGGTCCTCGCTCTGATTAAAGTAATGAGGTAGTAGGCTTGTCACTGTGGAGCGTGGAGTGTGGCATTGGCATTATTGTGGGACTGTGGTGAGGGGCTGTTGACAGTGCAGTCTTCCTTCCTCCTGGGGTGTGATCTCACTTCTCTGGGGCCCCCAGACAAAGATGCAGGGCAGTGAGAAAATGAACTCTTTTATTGGGACGGCTGTCAGGCCTGGCTTTAATTTATGGCCAACAGACAATGTTTATCACTCAGCAGAGGGTAATGTGAGTGGGGAGGGAGGGAGAGAGAGATGGAAACAAGAGCAGGAGCGAGATGAAAAGGAGAGAGCTGTCAGAGCTGGGGAGAAGAGCAGAAAGAACTGGAGGGTTTTCTTTTTGTTGTTTTTTTTTTTTGTGGAGTTAGTTGAAGAATATCTTCCTGAGCTCCTAGCCACCACACAACTTGAGGTGTGTCCATTAGAAATGGCTGTAAATGAAAGCAAGTTATGTCTGAACCGTTCCCTCTTTCAGGTCATTTTCCTTTCTCCCCCATCTAACCCAGAGCAGGGCAGGCAGTTGCATGTCACGAGGTAGAGCATACAGGTGGCGTGAGTTTCTGCGCGGTCGCCGACTTAGCTTCTGTGGCCTCTCGCTTAACGCTGGGGCTCTGTGGCTGTCACCTGCTCTCTTGCACCTGGCTCTCACACTCAGGGCCTGGGTGAAAAACACACCCCGCCCAGGATTTTAAGCAGCCAAGGGCTCTGCATAAGGCTGGGGGTGTAGGTGGGAAGGGAGGCGGGATGAGGCAGGGTGGGGTGGCAGTGTGCGTGTTTTTCCATACACCCAAAAAAGACCCAGCTGGCATGTGTCTAGCTGAACCCCGAATGCAGGTGGTCCAGTCTCTCGGATCAGCACCAGAAAATAGGTTCCCAGGGTGTGCTGCAACAGCAGAGCCATCACCCCTGGAATCAGGTGGTGGTCCAGCCTCTAAGTCTGCCAAACCTGCGTGCACACGTGTGTGTTAACAGTTAAGAGAGATGTTCACCAGAAGGAATGGCCTGTTCTGCTCTGCCTGGAGAGGACATTAACTGTCAGCCCGATTTAGGTGATCTCGAAAACAAATCTCCTCTGTTCTCCATCAAAGACAGACTCGTGCGCAGAGTCACTGAACTTATTTAGGTCAGACAGACCCCACGTTTCCGTGCGCAGAACAAACATTTTGTGGCCTGTTACAGCGGGACGTAGCTCTGACTCAATGCCTGGCCTGTCACAGACGCATTTCCAGTTGTGTGTGTGGGGGGGATTTTTAACACAGTGCTAAGATTACCTCCTGCTGATCTCATTGCCTGTTTCTGAAAATGAACATACACACATTGACATTACTCTAATTATAGTAATTATTATGGTAATTAGTTGTTAATGTGCATTATTATATGAATGCTTTCCTTGCAATGGCTGCTTCAGCTTTCCCTGCCCACTCACAAGGTTAATCGCCATCTACAATACACTGTACTGACGGAGGTTTTTTCTGTGCATGCAGCTCATGATTAAGGAAAATAATCCAATAAAGATGTTGATGTCCTTTTAGAGCTGAGCTTTACAGACAAGCAGCCAAGGTTTAGGCAGTCTGCTCTTACATTCATGTTTAGCATGTGCGTCTAGGGGATCTGTAAACTCTGTCCCTCAAAGTGGAGGGGAATCGGTAATCTGTAAACAAGTGATGCCATCCCGTTCGACAATGATCACTTATTTGAAGGAAAGGGTTGAATCTTGCTGACCGCCCGTGATGGGATTTCTGAAAGTAGCCAGGTTGGGTCCATCAAAAAATGACAAAATGGCATTCGGGGAAAAAAAATCAATTGGATGTATCCATAAATTAGCTATATTTATGAACCAGCTTTGTAACGGCAGCTGACTTGCTTTGTGCTTCACAGCCCTATGAAACACTTTCCCTGGGCTTCATTTATAAAGACACGATGAACAATTTACAGGAACTACGAAGTAGATGTATGGCACCAATTAGACACAGATAGTAAAAGACAATGGTGCGCTGCTGATCATTGTTTACAGCACACAATGGGTGCGCTTTCATTAATAAGGTGCCTTTACGACATGCTGGTTGTATCTCCTCTGCATAAATTATGCTGTAGGCCAAGCAGAGCCCACCCAGCAGCAGGTGATTAAACATCCCTGACATTTGATTTACACATCACCCATTGGCTATGATCAGATGAGAACTATTGTGTGTTGCAGGGGGGTAGTGACAATAACTCAAGGGGTAAGAGAAGCTGGATCCGGGCCTTTCAGAGCAGCCTCTCACCTGGTCCAGAGAGAGGGAGAGGGGACGGTTTTCTCCCCGAAGGAGACGGTTAAGCTCCTGCACGCCGACATCCCTGCGATCCCCCACCTGTCCAAGCGGGACAGCCGTGTGTCAAGCAGACGGTTTCCTCTGCGCCCCGCGTCCTCAACTCTCTTCTGATCATCTCAGACATCAGCGCGCCCTCACCTCATTGGCACCGTGGCGATGGAGCAGGTGTGTGTGTGTGTGTGTGTGTGTGTGTGTGTGTGTGTGTGTGTGTGGGGAGGGGGAGCGTGGTGCCCGTCACCCATCACCCTGCCTGGCCCAGAAGGGGCCACGCGGAAGCGACACAGGGGAACAGCGTTGTCATTTGGAACGCACTTAGGCTGCGCTGGCGGAAATTATTTATACAGCGAGAACCCCGGGGGCGCCGCAGCTCGCCAACTCCCATCCTCACTCTGCTGAAATGTTGAATTAAGGATGACAGAGCTGGAGCGCGCTCTTTCGGAGGGAGAAGCGGGAGAAGTGGGGGGGTAAGTGATTAACACGTGATGCTTTAACCGGTCTGACTTAACAGGCAGGGTTTCCCTGGTATCTCTGCATATCCTCACGTGAATTAGGGCTGGGCGTAGCAATTTCCCCCTCCTGCTCTCGCCCATTACGATTTAATGCCCCAAACAAGCTCTCTGTGTTGCCCCGCAGAGCCTAAAGCTTCACTTAACACTCCCAAAGCTGCTCAGTCTTTTGGTTACTGTGTGAGCCACAGAGGCACTATATTGGATTGGGGGGGGCATTGAGTTCAGGAAGAGTAGGTTCCCCATCAGTTAGCCCCCCACCCTCCCCCGGACCCCTGACCACTCTGACTTCCTGTTGCACTCTTCAGAGCAGAGTTTGGAGCTCCCTGGCTTCCTGCCCCTCTTCTCTCCTGAAAAGCCCTTAATCAGTCCCCCCTCTGCCTGCTCCCAATCCACTAACCTTGTACATAATTAATGCCGGCAGGCAGAGTTGATTAAAATAACACATCAGTCCGACTTCATTTAGTAAAGGCATGTCTCAGTGATGAGGAGCAGCAGTGTCCCTTTAATGATAGATAGACTGCCTGGGTGGGAAGGAGAGAGAGAAGCTGCTACTGAGGCTGATGCTCTCACACAAACACACACACACACACAGTCTCGAACACACGTATGCACGCATGCAAACATACACACACAAACATACAAAAACACACGTACTCTCTCTCTTTAATCAACACAGACATTCATGCACTCTCTCCAACTCACAGACACCCACACGCTCTCTCGCACTTGCACACACATGCACATGATTCCTTTCTCACACACACGGTCTCTTGCATGTGCGCACACACCCTCACAGACACGCGCGAGCATGCACAGAGACCAGCGCGCATACGTGCAACGATGTGCAAACGTACTCATCCATACAAATACATGGACGCACAGATACGCAAGCGCACTCAGACGCGCGCGAGCCCGTATCAGCAGGACGTGGGAAAAGAGATGCTGAGGCGCCGCAGAGCAGCAGCGGGCCCCGTGCTACCCTGCGGGGGACTCTGCGCGACGTGCATGACGTGCACGGGTAATCTTCAGAAATCTGCGAGGAGCGGCCCCCGGGACGCGCGCCCGGGGCCACCGGCTCGTGTCACACCGCCCGGGCGTGAGTGCCGGGGTGCGATAGGCACACTGTCTCTCCCCTTGGCCACTTCCCGCCAAAGCCTGCTCTCTGCTGGACCTGATAAGCTCAGGCTCAGCCTTAAAAGGAGGTTAATCGCCTCCCGTCTCTCCGCAGGCCAGCACCACACTGAGGAGGAAAAAATGCCAGCCTTGCCTTTCAGTTTCTTTTCTTTCTCATTTTCTGGGACGGAAGATGAAAATCACGTGACGCAAGTTCACATTTTCTAATTACGTCTTAACGGTGCTATTAGCTCATCGGCTTTGATTCCCCTCTCGACTTTGCTGCTAGCAGCTGGCGGTATCTGTGAAGAATGTACTACCCCCAAACTCACAGGCTGATTGTATACATGCTGCCTTTTTCAGAGTAGAGGATTATAAAGCATTCCATATGCAGCTCACAGTAATGTCTATTTGCAGGAAAAAGAATTGCCTGCATGGTTTGATTGTTCCTTGTGTGTGCGTGCATGTTCAAGTGTGTGGTTGCGTGCATGCGTGCGTGCGTGTGTGAATTTCCAATGCTTTCCACCCCTTATTAAGTTGAAATGCCTCAAAAAGATAGTAGCAGGTATCCCGTGCCGATCTGGGAGCAAACGTGTCCTCGTGGCTGTCAGCGTTCAGCTAATGACAGCCTGTTCCAAAGACAAGGGGGCTCCACAGCAGTGTTAAAAAAAAACAGCCCTGACACTGATCTGGAGTCAGCACTCAGGAGCAGCAGCAAGAGAGTGCAGGCAGGATGAAGGAGACTCGAGGGGGTTGGGTTCTGTTAAAAAAAGGCTGAGAGGACCGTCCGTTGCAGCGTGCTATGGTTTCTTCTCACTGGGCGCATGAATCCCTGCCGCCAACAGGCGAGGGGAATCGCTGGAGCGTGAGCCAGGGCTGCCGAGTCCTAATTGGGTTTTCCCACATCTGACGCCCTCTGTGTGCCGCATCCGGGTATCCCCCACTAGGGGGCACCCTTCCCCATTCCCCTGGGCTGCTACCCGCCCCTCCCCACTCAGAGCTCCAATGCGGCCGTTCCCTGAAAAAATCATTTACGGTCTCTTACCATTATTGTGTATCTAACTGGAGCTGGAAGTGAATCTGAAGTTCATGTGGACAAATTGGTTGCTATGTAGGTGAGAATTGTGCCCAGGCAAAAAAAAAATGTTTTAGTTGTATTTACCAAGGAAATGTAAAGAATCCTCTCATAAGGCTGGCTAAGAAGTGTTTTGCACATTTCAGTTAGACTTCTTTTTCCATTTCACTCATTCATTCATTTCTGGTTCATTTTTTTAGAGAACAGTGCAAGGTGACCTTGAAAATGAATGTTCTGCTATTGTAGGCGCTGCTATAATCCTGCACATAGAATGGCTCTCATGCCCCTATTTCAGCTGCAAGGAAACATCTCCCCCTTTATCTGTTTTTGAGCCCATTTTTTTTAATTGTGCAGCATGAACAGGTCATTAGGTGACAGATTGATTAATGAAATCGTGTTGAAACAGATCACCTTTAGCACCCCCTTTGGAAAACAGCCCCCTCCCCCTGATCCGTAGACGTGTCGCCATCATCTCACACATCTCTCACGGTCACAGAGGAGCTGATGGAGATCAATTCGGTAATTGAGTGTTTCTTCCGCTCAGAGATGCAGTCATACAGATAGTAAGACCCCCGCTGTGTGGCCCGGGTACAGTGGTGTAGAAGTCTTGGTGCAGCAGCCGTGTAGAATTTACAGGGGAAAGCAAGTTGAAAGAGTGCAGTCAGAGCTGCAGGAAGCACGGGCTTCAGGACGTGAGGGTTAGACACAGAATGCTAATGACGGCCTTTGTTTTGCAGAGAGTAGAAACTCCTAATGGTGTGTTCTTAATATCGTCTGCGAGTGGGCGTTTGACGTCGCGTTTGATCTTCGGCGCCCGGCAGTCGGCTTCCCCAGTGCCGTGGCAGCGGAGGACGCAACAAAGGCGCGAGCTTGAGACGGCGCACGTGAGTGAGAAACAGGGAGCGTTATGATTCGCCATTATGAGCTTGTAAAGGGGGGGAAGGGGTGGTGCTTCGGGGCGGTCTGAAGTGGGATAGCACGCATCCGGGAGGAGCAGGGGCGGGTGTGACGAGGAAGAGGGGGTTTGAAGTTGGGGGAATGAGCTGGCGCTGTACCTGCCGACGCTTGGAGGGAGGCCCATTGGGGGCAGAGGAGCAAACACGGCAGTCACATAGAACTTACTGGATGCAGCAGGTCCAGCTGGAATGAACACAGACCTGATCTCAGGTCAGTGTCAGAGCAGAGCTGGATGCAGCAGGTTCCAACTGTCTAGAGCGTGTCAGCATCACATCAGCCATTTTACAGTGCTCACCTGAAGCCCCGCTCCATCGCATTCCCCTTATGGTAGTGCTTTCTGGACAGTGCCAGGTCACCATAACTCACTGGCCGCTCTCTTACTGGGTTTCCACGTCAAACGGACACTCCAGACCCACCAGGCTTCAAAACACACGTGCCCTGCCACCCCCCATGTTGTGATCAGGTCCCTTGCGTGTCGTGGAAGGACTGGATCCTGCGGCTGGGTCTGTGCCTCCCTCACAAACCCCCCCCACCCCCACCAACCCAGGGGCCACAGTGTTGTTTTTACGACGGGCTGCTCAGGATGTGCAGTCCCCCGGCTCTCACAGAGACACAATAAGGCCTGGCCGATTTTACGAGGGCCAGGCTGCAGTAAAATCCATGGGTGGAGGCGGGTGGAGCCGGGCGGAGGGCACGTAAATTATACAAATAAAACTGGGCAAGCTGGCATTCAGAGCTCTGAGAAAGGGCCCCGGCCTCCAGATACAGGGACCCTTTCATGCGCCCGCCGTGCAAGTCGGGGCAAGTCGTCTCGCATCTGGGACCTATTCTTAGTGTCCGTATTTCACCGCTGACAGGCCAGACTGGCACCCCAGCTCAGGTTACAGACTTTTCCCTTTCCCCTGCCTCCTGTGTTTTTATTTTTTTCTTCCCTCTGTTTGGACGCGGCTCCCAGCCCCGTCCGGGGCTCAGACGGACCCCTCTCGCCCTCAGCTCTCTCCCGGGCGCGCGAGCCGAGCTCCGAGCCGCAGCCGGCGGACGCGACGTGCGTTCCTAAAGAGCGGAACGCAGGAGCCGAGCGCTTCCCCTTCCTGCCGCCGCAGCCGGAGGGCTGTGCAGGCGCAGCCCCCTTTACGCCCGCTCTCTAATCCGGGCCATGGGGGTGAGCGGCAGCTGCTGAGGATGCATTTAGCCGGGGACCTTAATGTTAACACGTAAACTCGGCCAGGGAGCGGGAGCAGCAGCAGACGGCAAAGCGCTTAAGTTAATTATAGAAAGTCTATTTATCAGAGGCGAGCGGGATCACGGGCGTCTTCCTGCAGGAGCCCCGAGTCAAGCCGTCCCCTGCTGCCCACATTCCTCGCGCCGCGACCCGGGGAAGGGGGGACAGGACGGGACGGGGGGGAGGGGATGGGAACGCGGACGCGGTGCTCCTCGAGGGCCTCCCGCGGAGCAAGCCGCGGGGGGAGGGTGGCGTGAGCGTTCAGAGGCCGGAAGACTTCACTGTGTGCCCACCTCCCAGCTAACGGAAGTCCTCCGGCATTAATCATGCTAACGTGGGGACTTTCAGCAGTCCCTGTTCACTCTCTCTCTGAGGCTCACATCAGACGGCAAGGGGGAAATGAAAGGCAGTTTGGCATTCAGCTATTTTGCAGAGCCTTTGTTTTGGCGGGGCATTATTGTCACTTTGCGAGAATGATCTGGGTGCCGGTGGTGGGTGTGTATGAGTGTGTGTTTGTGCGTGCGTGTGTGTGTGTGTGTTTGTGTGTGTGCGTGCCTGCGTGCGTGCACGTGTGTGGACATGTGTGCGTGTTTGTGCGTGTGCGTGTGCGTGTGCGTGTGCGTGTGCGTGTGTGTGTGTGAGAGTGTGCGGACAGACATCCTTCACTTGCATCTGCTCACTCATGCCTGCTGAACCTGCCGTTCCAATGTGGGGCCAGGGTGTGGTCTCGCAGCGCCCAGATAGCCACAGCCCGATTAGTGGCGAGGGCCCGGATTCCTGCGCTGCTGCTAATTCCCAGCACTTGACCCCTGATCCCCAAGGTGTCTGCCCGCGCCGGAGGGAGGCAGGGAGAGACGCCAGGCCCAGACTGCCTGACGCGTGCCCTCTCGCCCAACCTGCTCCGAGGAGAACGGGCTGGGATCGCTCGCATGTATCACCACCACATACACACAGCACCGGGCCACGGGGGAGCTCTGATCAGAAGGCAGGGGGCATACATGAGTCTGTGTGTGTGTGTGTGTGTGTGTGTGTGTGTGTGTGTGTGTGTGTGTGTGTGCGCGCGCGCACGTGTGCACTGTATTTTTTTCTTACTGAATTTGGAATAACTGTAAATGGGACAACTGGACGGCAGCAAATCCAGCAACCTCTGTCGAAATTCCTGAACACATAGAGTCCTACCCTGAAAGTACAGTAGACGGTAGGAGGGAGGAGAAAGGGAGAGGGAGGGAGTAGGATAGAGAGACAGAGCGAGAGAGAGGGAGGCTATTGGCATCAGATAACCTGGCCCTGTTTACTCTCCCTCTCTCATGTCAGCGAGAGAAGCGCCATGAATTATTTACAGGCTATTTCACAGCCCGCGCCTCTCTGAGCGCCTGTGCGACTGATGGAGCCGGGCTGCGCTCACGCGCCCGCAGCGACACGGGCGCACGCGAGAGGTGCCCGCAATCTCCCGCAGAGACGCGCACCGGTCCACCCCTGCCCCCACGCCAGGTACCGTCGGCCCCAACACGCACGTCCGCACACCCCTATGTCTGCATGCTTGGCCCCTCCCTGCTGTTTTCCAGGCCAGGTTGGCACAGCAAGAGCTGCAGTGGGGGATACAGCCCCCCACCCGCCTGCCCGCTCTCCCCCCTCCTCCCTGTGACTCAGGCGCACTCAGTGAACCTGCCGTGTCTCACCACTCCCACTCTGGGTGGATCTGCTCAAGCATGAGACAGCAGCTCTTTAACGAGGAAGTTGAGGGAAGTTCTGCCCTGATGTAGCAATACAGCTACTTCCACTACGGCTACTGGTAATAATTATGACGATGGTTCTTAATTTTGTTTGTAGCTGTAACAGTAATTTATTTTCATTGATGCTGATTGATTGATTTATTATGTCCAGTAAATGTGTTTTTTAATTATTATTATTATTATTGTTATTGTTATTATTATTATTTATTGAGACTTCTCTTTTTGCTGGCCATGGAGAGATCGTTGGAGAGTGGAGGGGAGGGGAGGTGTGTGCAGAAAAGGGACACTCCTGTGCCGAGGCAGCCTAACAGCTTATGGGGTGCAAAATCGTAAACCGAACTTTGTTACAGTCCCTCGTTCCACAGAGTTTTGTGTTTTGGTGCCTGTGAAACTGTATACACGAAGGTATATCCCTCATCTGCACTACTGGAGCCTGGTTGCTGAACGTAAACACACTCAAATCACACACAAGTCAAACACTAGTCATAGTTTAGTCAAAGTAGTCAAATGCTACTTTCAGCCAAAAAATATTTTTTGCTGTGAAGGTCACTACTTATATTAGCTCACAAAAAAATATTGAAATACAGCAATCATTGGCTCAGGATTTTGACAAAAGGGGATTGATTCAGAGAAAATGTGGCCTTTATGTCACCTTCCAGTGTTCATCAGGTTTTACCTTGTGTTACACGTAACTGAAATTGTTTTCATTACAAAACAGTCACTTTCATTTATTATTTCCAAATGTATTACAGTATCGGTGAATTCTACTTTTTACAAGTACACTGATAAAACTCCCATTATCATTCTATTCTATAACAAGAATAGGTAAATTAGTGTGTGGCACTGAACACATACTGTTGAATTGACATGTGTAGAGAACAGTGGGTAACTGTAATGGCTACCCATTTTTTGACTGAGCAACAACTTGAAAGCTGAGGTTTAACAGGGACTTTGAATTCCTGAGGGCAGGTTGTTCAGCATTTATAGTAAGCTTGGATTAAATAATTGAGCTTTCCGCTCTCTGTCTCTCTGCGTCTTGAAAATGAGTCGCTCATTCATGTGAAGAGTCTGGTGTAGTTATCCAGTTTCAGGTGTAGGCCATTTATCCTGTGCGTGACTACTCCGCTTGTACACCACGTCAGATAGTGTCCCAGCTCCCCCCCACTTTCATCTACCTGCATTCAGTCACATGTAAGCTGTGTCCATATTTTCTCAGGTAATAGTTTTGGATACAGCTGGATTTCAGCTTCTCGGAAGCTGAAGTAACGTCACAGCTGCTTGGCTGCCCAGTACTTTCCCTGCAGAGCCCAACCAAGACACGTCAAGCGCAAATGAGATAACAAGCTGCCATTCAACTGGCAGGGAAACTGCCACGTTCCCAAAGAGCAGAACCCGACATGCTTTCTCGCCACCGATGGGCACGACCGCTCTGCTCACATCCCATCAGGTTCGAGATGCTTTTCCCCCTCCAGCTGCCCCCTCACACCTCTCCTCTCACCAGTGGCTGACCCTGCACCCCCACCCACACACACACACACACACACACACACACACACACACCTCGCGCGGGCCCTTCACACCCTCTGAGAAATGGACGGCAAGATGGGAAGAGAGGGAGATAAAGAAAGAGAGGAGGCAGAGAGAGGAGAGGGGCCTTCCATCATGCTGTCAGCGAGGTGCGGGGTTTTCTGCGCCAGAGAGAGGGAGGAGCGTCCCGAGAAGGCGACTTCGA
The DNA here is from genome assembly GCA_019176425.1 of Megalops atlanticus. Classification (NCBI taxonomy): domain Eukaryota; kingdom Metazoa; phylum Chordata; class Actinopteri; order Elopiformes; family Megalopidae; genus Megalops; species Megalops atlanticus. The sequence goes on along the minus strand of CM032875.1, from coordinate 43,857,467 downwards.
GCTGTGAGCGCAGGATGAGGTGGATAAATGATCTCTTTTTCATTCAAAGAGCCGGGGAGCCCACACGGGGGCGTTGAGTATGTTGAGCTGTTGAGTATTTGGGAAAATATGTGTGCATGTGTACGCACATACACGTCTCTGACAACCCGTGTTTATTTGGAGCTTTGGCTGGCCATAACATATGATATCATTCTCGGCTGTGATGGGAGGTGAAAAAGGGGGAGTGGAGGGTGCTGTTGGGAAGGGGCACGAAGGACTGAACAAAAGCCAAAATATCAAATCAGGAGAGAATGGGGGAGTGCAGAGAATTACAATGGACAGGGCCAGGAGTGAAAAAGGAGGCTGAGCTCCAGATTGATGACATATCGCCTCTGGTTAAATATTATTAGGCTTTTTCTAATGCGGAGAGAATGGCTGGGCTGGGTAGGGTAATGATCTGTCCTTCAGTGCCATTCACTTTGTAATGCACGACAGCGATTGAAACCGCTCTCTTTCTTTCCCAGATAGATGGCCGGGAGCCTGATGGAAATTACGTTTGCACCCGTCAGCAAAACTAAAAACATATTGTCTGTTAAAAATAGACCCGCTCCCTTGAGGATGATCAGACTGCAGGTCAATTACAATTACAGCTGTAGCCACAACAACAACGTAGACCCATCCTGCCTCCAGGCTTCAGTGTCACTGGAGATCCCAGACCTCCGATCACTATTAAGTTCAGTTCCTAATTTGCCACAGTGCACTGCGCTCTTGTCCGTTTGTTTTGTTTAATCTTTGGTCTACTAGACTTACCTGGAATATGAGGTTTAGACGATGGCGATCTCGCCACCATCGCTCTATTTATAGTAATTAATACGGTTGTTGTAATTACAGACTTTGAAAGTAACCATTCATTCTCGCCTTGCAATAAGAGGCAGTCATGCTGTTTTAATGGTATGTTGATTAGTGTATTGTGAAGTAGCTGGAGACTGGTTGCATTTCAACGGCTAACTCTTCCCACCACCCCCTGCTGCATGCATATCATTTGCTGATGTGTGTGTGTGTGTGTGTGTGTGTGTGTGTGTGTGTGGGGGGCTTCTCTGTCTTATTCAAGATAACAGCATTGAGAATCAATACATTGGTATCAATTACATTTCAGTGCAAAATGCGACAGGATCGCTGTTCGATTTTGCAAGATTGACTTCAATGCCGAAGATCCCGTGCGTTGTTTAGGACTTAGCACTACACAGCAAAGTCTGATCATTGACACTGATCATTGTCATTTAACTGCATCACAGGGAATCTGAATTACTAAAATTTTGTCATCATAAATTCAAGCAGCAGCGAGCCCTGCCGATCCCCCATCAGCAGGGCTGACCTGCTCAGACTTTCTCCTCACCCTGGATGGGTCTGGGCCTGCACACTCTCAGCATTCTAGAGCATCTGAGCTGCTGGTGGAATAACCTCTCTTTGCGTCCGCAGTAACTAAGTCATCCTGGCTCCTTTGCCTTTGCAGATGAAGGTGGACTCGACCCGAGCTGGGGGGCCATGGGGCAGAAGGGAGGGATGGACACGGTATCTGCTCCCCCTGGCCCCATTCTTTTGAAATGCTGATGACCCCCAACCCCCTTCCCCCTCACATCACTGCTCTCTTTTCTTCTGGCTTGGCCAAGTTATCCATTCCATTGCACCCCCAACCCCCCCACCCTTTCCAAGCAGAATGGGGCAAACCCTAAGCCCCACCACCACCAGACCCCCAACAGCCCCCCATGGTCCCAACAGCATTTGTCATGTTCAGGCGCTGCAATCTGCTGCTCTATGGGGCTTTTGTTCCCCAACCTGCTGGCTAAGCAGGGGATTTTAGATGTTCCATTAACATTTGAACTGGCTCGGCACATTTTTACATTTCACATCACTCTGCAGGATCACCCCCAGGTTACAACAGCAAAAAAAAAAAAAAAAAAAAAACACAGGCATCCACCAGTCCAGCAAAGCCGTGCAGGCGAGGAACGTGTGCACCAATCTGCGCTCGTTCTGCAGCTTTACTCTCCTGCAGGATGAATCTCAGGTGCAGGTCGCTGGCATGGGTGCCGCCATGCCATGGTGGAAACCCACTTCAAAAAGGCACCCACTGTATCTCTCCCTTCCACTGAGCGGACGCCCTCCCTGTCTGAAGTCTTCGGCTCCCCTCCACCCAGAACAAACAGATGTTGCTCCAGCTAATGTGGAGTCTGAAGGGAGAAATTTAAAGGTTCTCTTTTCACTGTTCTGTATTTTGTGTGTGTTTTGATGAGGGTACCGTTTCGGTCTGCTCTCATCCTTGTGAGCTCAGCCCAGCCAGCCCCCGTGTTTGATTCTGATTCGATGTGGAGGCCAGTCCGGAATGTACAGAGGGGTAATTGCTTCACTGATCAGAGATCCTAATGAGGCCACAAAGTCCTGCAAACTGGAGTGGCACAATGTCTCTCTCTCCCTCTCTCTTGCGAACAAGCTGCATGCACTTTTGCATGTCATGATTTAATCAGCGTTTCATTGGTGTGGGTGTGGGCATGGACGGGCTCGGCCTCAGCATTCTGGGACCGGCTCGGCAGCGCAGGGGGTGCACCATCCTGAGGCGATCGTGTAGCTGGGATTGTCTGGTCATTTCTCGTGTTTTCTGTAAAACCAGAAAGCAGGAGGTTGTGCTGCCCTTGTGTCTGTGACAGCTTCCCTTCAGAGCACAGCAAGCCGGTCTCCCCAGCACACAGCACCTGGGCACATACCAACCCAGAGAGAAGCATTGGCGGAGACGCTGAGTGGCATTTTTGCCTGGTGGATGTACATGTTGCTACGGCAAACACCAGTTTCAGCCAGTCACATGTCCCCTGCTGTGTTATTGTGAAGGCTTCAGCGTAAGGGAAAGTAGGTTACGTTAAACAGGCATCACAGGACAAGCTGCACTATAAAAGCCTTCATGAAAGATAGGCCTACACCATACGCCAGAGTCTGTTGTTGGACTATGTTAAAAGGATAATGACGTGGGCTGTCACTAAGATCCCCCTAGCCTATTAGAGCCCTTTAGTAAATCCCCTTTGACATATCTGGGAGGCCCCTTTTCAACATTTAATCCATGGCACACACTGACTCGAGCTGCGTCCGTCGATCCTGTCGCACGTCCTTGCACAGCCTGCCGTGTTCCGTCGAACGCCCGCAATCGAGTACGTCCGACGGGGCAGGAGGGGTTGTGGGGGATGGGGGCCTGGCTGCTGTTTTTGGCTGGCTTCGTGAGCCGACTGAGGAAAAACAGCTGTGTAAACACACACCCCTGGCAGCAAGGAGCGCACCGGCATCACAAATGTCAGACGGGCGATTGGGTAACAGGTAAAAAAAAAAAAAAGTGGGTCAATGTGAGCGCTCCTCTTTGAAAAGGCCAGCGTCACAGGACCAGGGGAGTGGAACGAGGAGGGCGAAGGTGCCAGACTTTGGTGGGGGGGCTGGGGGCGGGGCTTTAGCGCAGAGCTGCACAGCCAGGGATTATGGAAGTGAGACGCAGACAGGAAAACTCACTGTGGCATCAGGGAGAGGCACAGGCAAGCCCAGGGAGCCGGGCTGAGTCACTTAAGGGGGCCAAAATAAGACGCACAAACACTCGACCCGAGGTGTTTACCCTCCCGTCAGATGTGGAATGTCTCAAGCAGTGATAAGAGGCAACCCCCCCGTCCTCCTACTGGCTGCCTTCTACTCAAGCTCCTTGCTGCTGTGCAGGAATCTTGTTAGACTTTACGACAGATACACCTAAGACCAAACAGCTTTGCTGGAGCTCCCTCTGCTTCTGATCTCCTCTAAGTCTGCACTGTGGGACCAACCATCTGTTTGCATGCGAGAGAAGGAGTGGCAACCTTTACGAGCCTTTACATCAAGGAACCTGACAATGACGACAGTGGAACGAGAATTTCACGTATTCTTTCTTTTTAAAGATCTTGGTCAGGGGTGGGTCCGATATTTTGGAGAGGATTTGACAGTAAAAGAGGAAGTGAATGCAGAAAAATTGTTCACAATTCTTCTGTCTTTATGACAAATATGTCGCGGGATTGCACAAGACGGAAAAGCATTGACGGTGGACAGAGGAAAGTCTTGGGTTAGTGATTGTGAAAGCAGGATGGAAAAAGTCCCGTGGAGGACGCCCTCTGTGAGAAACGTGGGGCTGGCCTCCTCTTACCCGCATTGCTCAACTATTCATCCATTTGATTGGCTTAGTAACGACAGGGTAATGTTACTGGTGCCCTGATGCCCGTTTGCACATCCACACGGAGAATAACAATTGCTGGTGAGGAATTAACGTAACTCTAATGACTCCCCTCTCTGCAGTCTCTTTTCTTCCCCAACAAATGGATGGTGCACTTCTTCTCCCTCACAGGAGTTGTTCTCTCAGGCTGCTGGCAATTGCTTGGGTAATGATCATGAGGTATGTCATAGAAAGAGAGTGGATATTTCCCTTCTAGTCTTTAAGGGCCCCTTTTAAGATGAAGGACGGACAGCTGCTATTGTGCGGTGGCAGAGGGGTCCTCACACTTAGAGCCACCGTGGATGCGCCTTTTACAGCCTGGGACTCGCCTCGTCCAGCACCAGGAACAGGAGAGCACTGAAAGCCTGTCGTGGCCTGCTTGTCTAGTGGGGGGTGGGGTGGGCTAGGGAGCTGTGTGTCAGATCTTTACTGCTTCCTAACACCCTTGATTGGAGGGGTAATAGGGTAATAAAAATAGTTTCACACTTTTAAGATCCAGGCAGGTTTTTCCACTAATTCCTCCCCTACCCTTTCATAAAACTTCTTTGAAATCCCACCAACCCCTATCCATCTCCGCTAGTCCCCCCCCACAACCACCACACTCACGCAGAACGATGCCCCCGGTCAAACCCCTTGCTCTAATTTCCCTCATCAAGGACATTGTGTTTTTACCCTCGTTATCACCTCCCCATTATTCCAAGCTATTTTTTTTGCACGAGCTGAGCGGTCGTAAGGGTCCCTAATCATGCCCCTCCGTCTCTGGGAGCCGGCCAGTAAATGGCAGCGCCGTGTGTGGGCGGACAGTGCGCCTGGCAAACACTAGGTTGTGCTACCTGGGCAGGCAGCTGCCGCTCATTTCTATCCTTCACAGCACCACTGTGCTGGACAAGGACCACAGCTAGGCACCTCAGATCCCGCGTTCCGGAGCAGCAGGCGGTTCACCCTCCAGAGCAGTGCGGGCACTGCCAGTGCCCCTCAGCCAATTTCCCGCTCCCCAGGAAACGGGGAGTCAGTCTGATCCGCCACCCTATCAACAGGCCCCCAGCCAGCCCCCCACATTCCCCCAACACTGACGTAATGCCCCTCGTTCTGGAGTCCATACAGTACAGGACAAAGAACGGGCCACTCTTTGCGCCTGAAAAACTGCTCTCACTAAATGCCCTGGCGCCTGAACACATTCAAAATGAGTAGTCATGTTCTGATGAACCTCAAGTCATCCTGAACGGTGAATACATATGGCACGGTTCTTACAGGCAGATCCTGCAGGGCAAAAGTAAGACAGAGATGTTGCTCAAGGATGTTAGGCAGAGGAGGAAGTTTTTTTTTTTCCTTCCTTGGGAAGAAACATCACTGTGTCCTCCTTTAGCCTGCAGTGAAAGCTAATCACAGTTTGCTTGTTTTCCTCCTGATCGTTGACCACCTCAGCCTTCAGTTTTGACAGGTGTCCAATGAAAAAAGTGAAGTCAGTATCAACCTCAAAAAAAAGAAAACAACCAGATCCTGTTGCTCCACATTGCAAAGGTGGCGTGGCTGCACTTTGAAGGGTCTCATTCTTGTTGCCAAAAGCGTTACTCACCAGCTGGGTCTGCTCAGGAATGTCAGGCCTGGTATCTGCCCTGCACTGGCCCTTTTTAAAGTTGTTATCAGTAAGAGTAAACAGTCAGGGGCCTGTGTTAAATTACTGTCACGCTCTGTGTAGGGCACAGGCAAGCCCCCACAGAGGAGTTTGCCGGGTCTTGGAGTTCTGCTTTTGGCCTGAGGCTTGGAGCAGTCTTGGCTTCCCTGCGAGTGCATTCACATACAGTACGCAAATACTCATCCTGCACACTCAGTGCCTTTGTAAAGCTCCACAAAGACTTTATCATGTTCCTAAAAATAATATTCGCTACTGCTTGGTATTTTTGCAACAGCAGTGCATTATTGATATTGCTAAATGCGGGGTTTTTTTTATTTATTTATTTTGTTTTGTTTTTCCTGTGTCTGTTTCTTACAAAACAAATCAATTCATATTCCTGTGTACATCACCAGCAATAAAAAGCTACAGGTAAAAAAAGTAATTAAGCCATAAGATTTAATTGTCCATTTCCATTTCCACTGATTTGCAGTTATTTTAAACTTGTTTATATTCAATGCAATAACATTAAATTATAAGAAGCGCAGGGTTATAGAATTTCATACCTAAATCTTATATTTACTGCCTTTGTCAGTGTTTTTGTACAGAATATTTAGTGCATCGAGTAGATGTGTTCACAATGTACCATAAGTAATATATGTTTTTGTGTGTTTGACAAGATTCTTTGTTGTTTATACTGACGATAATTCATGGGCTTCTCTTGTGGATGTTGAATGTCCCTTTCCTGTCACAGCCACAATACTGTAAAAATCAATACCCATTACCCATACTCACATACCAAGGGCAAAAGTGAATCCTGAATCCTGAAAAAAAAGTTAAGGGCCACTCCATTGTCCATATCACAGATGAAGCTATTTAGAAGTCTATTGTACCATTTACTAATGGAGGTTTCTTCATTTCTTGGCTGACCATAAAGCAATGCCATCCATTCATTACCTACAATCTACTACTCTTGCTTCTGCCAGTGTCTGTTCAACCTGAGCAATGGGAACCTCAGCAGTGAGTGATTCTGTGTGGCTGGTGGACAAGGTGGAAAACCTTGGGTGATGTCAGATGAGAAACGCAGAGGAGCGAATCAGAGTCAGCGTGTGGGTCATTTGGAGGTGAGGCTGCCTGCTTTCTTGGGTTCAGGAAAAGTTCAGCTGCATAGCATTAGGCAAATTAGCGAGACAGAGACTGGGGGAGAGAAAAAAGAGTTGTGAACGATGAGTGCACGGCTTGGGAAAGGGGGCGAAGGAGCTAGAAGGGGGAGTCCGGATGGGGGCTGACGACAGACAAGAGATGGGGGGGAATATAGCTTTGTGCAAGTTGAACAGCTGACTTGTATTCTCGCAAACTTTCTGAAGAAGCAATTCGGGAATACGCGTTTTGCAGGAGGTCACAGTTTAGACTCCACTCTCCCTTTTGCACAAAGGCATCACCGTTATGTAGTGAAACCGACCGGCCGTGCTTGTGGTTTCAGAATAGTCCTTCCTACAGCTCTGTGTTTGGGTGACGTAGTGAAAGGGTTAAACATGGGAGGAGTTCAGAAAGAAAAAAAGGGAGCGAGAGGGAGGGGGCGGTAGGTGGGGCTTACGCACAGCTGCTGACCCTCGTCACAATCTGCGGAGCATGATCGCGACATAGTTTGTATGGGAACACGGAACGATATCCACGTAACATAAACATCGGGAATGGGTCCTCAAGTAATCTGAACTGGGGATTTTAAAACAACGGCGTAAAAATCACCGCCATCGATAGATTGATCCGTCGCAGAATTCCATGCATGTTTTAGAATGAAACAAGAAGTAGGCTAGCCTGCCGTACGCTCTATAAAAGTGGATTGCACTACAGGAAAGACGCTGCAAGGCACACCGGACTGTCTGTATCATTCCCGAGAACCGAGTTGGAACCGTGTTTACAGGATTGAGCACTCTTTGGAAAACATTTGGTAAATGTGAAAGGATGACCTGTTACTGAAATTGACGGAGAAACTGATTTCGAGTATTTTTGTGTTTTGGTTCATATTGAATTTGAACGGTCTCTGTTTTGCTTTTTATACAAGGCCAGCAGACTCACTGAACACCGTGGGGAATTTATCTCTCTTATTTTGATCTTGCAAAAGTTCGTGCTGTGGAAATATTCAAGAATATTAACCGGTGCATGACACGGGGAGGAAGATGTCGAAGAATGCAGTTGTAACACACGTTTTATTCTAACGTGGTGTTAATGATTTTTTTAGAATTTACAGGCAGTTTCGGACAGCGTGTGGGGATCTACTCAGCGATCTGATTCACAAACTCATCTCAAACCACTGCATTTGTCCACTGGCGAGATCCACGGCTTTACTTCTTTTTTGCGTTGCTTATTTTTTGTCGTCATCCCTCAACCTGCTGAGTTCTGTGGAAATCATCGTGTCATACCTCCACGTAAAAATGGTAGCTACTTAACTGGGAACATCAAGGGTACTTCTTGTATTTGAGCATATTTATTTTGTCACGTCCCAAACACTTTAAACGTTTTTTCATCTCTCGTTGAGGAATATTTTTTTCGATTTCATTTTTTTGTACGACGCATAATGTATGAAAGTGTGGATGTGGTGGGACTGAATCCCAGTCCTAATCCATTTTTAATGATGGATTACTATAACCAGAACAGAGGATGTTTGATCCAGGAGAAGGGACTCGTGTCCGGAGCGCCCCATCCCTACAGCTCCTCCATCAGAAACCAGCACTGGAATGGCTCAAATCACTGTAGGTGGCACGTTCACTGGCTTGTTAACTTTGTTTCGCCTTTTTAACCGCCTGGTATTCTCGTCTTTTTAAGTTTACCGCTGTATTTCTCAATGTAAATTCTGCTATAAAATTTTGAAGGGCCACTGAATGTGAACGCGCCTTTATCGCGTGTGATTTGTAAACTAAGCGAACGCATGTTAATTCAGCAGATTTTACAAATGAATTAATCAGTCTTCAGCTTATAACCATATTAATCTTAACATAAATCGCTGTAATTATATTGTCTTATGTAGTTTTTTTTTTTTTTTTTTTACATTTTTCACAATAATTTCAGCACTGTCCCGCCGTTTACCAGGGAAGGGAAGTGTAGTTAGACTTAGTGTGTACTGTAACTAGGCTTGTATGAGTGACATTTTTGCACTCAGTGCTTTCAGTGTTCTGTGTTTGGGAAAGATGAGCCAGTCTGGATTATTACTCTGCATTAACTGTAATTTAGTATAGATTTAGCCAGCTCAGTAGGTAGTTCTGCAGTTTAGAATATTCTCTCAACTGAAACATTTAGCCCATTGACCATTCCAAGCTTTCTTGCAAACATCAGCTGTTGTATTAATCCCCTTTTACATCGTACATAGTTGTTGCCTAAAGGAATTTGTAAGAGATGACTGTGCATACAAATGGCCTATATATTTTTGGGAATATCGTTCTTTACTCATTTAATTTATACTCTTACACAAAGTAACGAGTGAACAGATGCTGTTTGAATTATTCGTTTTATGCAGTTCTAATACCCAGACATATTTAACTCTGTTGATTTATTTTACGCATGAAAATAACAGACGAAACTACACAGATATTGCCAAGAGGCAACCCAGTTACATACCGTTACATCCATGTCGCTACCTAAGCAATTGTATAGTCAAGATTGTATGTTCACATTAACGTTTCACTATCACTGTCTTCTCGCCATCCTCTAACAAGCGTGTCAGTTTCTGCTAAAAAGTAGACAAAACTGGTTAAGAAAAAATCATTCTCCATTTCTTCGGTAGCTATAAAACAGGAATGGGATTAATGAAAATTTAGTGATTGCTCTGTGTTTTAACAATACTTAGTGAAGTTTATTATGTATGCGATTGTTTTCTATCCCAGGTAAGTAGTATAAAGTAATTAGTATAAAGAACAATGTGGTAGTCGCAGGCCGTTGTTATCAGTGCCATAAACATCACGGCATCCGGAGACGGCTGTAGTTGCCAAAGCTAGGTTTCGGTCCACCATGCATTATCAACGCTGCAGTCAAAACGCCACATGTGCAACCTAAAGTACATATATAAATTAAACCATGCACGCTACCCTGTTGGGGGAATGGCAGCACCGCGGACATTTTTCATTCAAAACGCAATAAAACCGTAAGCGGGCGATCGGGCTGAGTTCAACGGTATAGGACATGTAAAACTAAGTTTTTTATTTTCTTTTTTGTTTACATTTATTATTCTGTTCGGGCTTGGTGTCCTTGAGGTAATTTCGGTACCTCCAACTGAGAACTGATGACAGCTCAACATGCTTTTGTTCATAGCAGCTATCGTGTGAAGTAATTCCTGTTACTGGTATCCCGGTGGAAGAAAGATATCTTGACGCTTCATGTGCCACTTAAGGTGGACAAATTATTTTTCTTGGTCTTCTTCCTTCGTCACTTACAACGATTTCGTTTCGTTTCACGGCTGAAATGTTAATATTTCTGTTTAGGTGCTCCATTATACAGAAATAATAATGTAGTGTAAACGTAGAGAATGGACAGTATGAAGACTAGGCTTTCAAGGTTTTAAAATATGCTTTTAAATACCATTCCATTGCTTGAAATGAAATTTTACACGGAAAATTGAATTTACGGTGGTACAGCTCATGGTGACCGCCCAGGTACTGAAGTCCTGCAGAACAGTCAGTAGCTGCACGACATAAACAAAATAAAATCAGTGGGGAAAAATCGAGTGATTTGATTTTAATAAGTACCAAACGCTAGGATTACAGCGAGAAACATCACCCCTGGATACAAGCTGAAAGATGATCCATGCAGGGCTCTACACTCTACCTTAGTGACAACCATATCCATCGTTACCTTTGAATACACTGAAACATTGTACAAAATGCAATGTTTAAACTTACGCATGGTGTGCAAGTGCCTGTTTATTTTCGCTTCGTGAAGGTGAACGCGTTTAAATCTGACTAATTTTTTGGGTCCTCTTACAGGAAATCAGTTGGCTGATATTGTGTTACCTCTCTTCCTTACTATGTTGTTTGTGCACGGATTATGAACCGTTACTGTATACGACAGGATTTTTTGCAACGTTGTGTGCAAATGTGAAAAAAAAATCAGATACTGACAGACATTTCTTCTTAGTGAACATTAAAACAATACAAGTGATGTTATTTCCACAGTAGCAGTACACACTTGGACATCATCCTGAAATCTGGTTCTCAGAAATAAAATTTCAAAGCATGCTATTTAAAAACGCATGATGAAGTTGTCCCCCCCCCCCCTTGTGAAATGAGAAATTATCAAATTTGGCAATTCTGTTCATTTAAAAAATGATACTAAAAACACAAGTCTCTTTTAGTCAGCGTGGAAAATAATTTGAAGTTTGGCCTGTGGGCTGTGATTGTCAGCATGAACTGGTGCTAATTCCATTCATAATAGTTGTTTTTAACAAACCAAGAACATACTGGGTAAAATCGGTAAGGGTGGTAGTCAACTGATGAGCGACTTCATTGGACATGACCTAGCCTTCAGTTTCATGAGTTTGTGGCGTGCATGGAAGCAGTGTCTCCTGAGAATGTTTGGACATGCCAACATTTTCAAGCCTGTGTAAGCTTGTTTGACAAATGATTTGTTCTCCAGCTCAAAACGGCTTTCTTATGAGAGATCCGTCATCTCAAACAAATGGCTGCACCATTTATGTCCCACCCAGAGGGTGAACAGAACAGTAAACACAGCATTTAGCTGAATGCATCTGTAGCAAAAGCCAGCAAGCTGAGGCTAAATTAAGGAGAACAAAAGGGAAATATGTTTTTGTCAAAGTCCTGTTGGTTATGTGTTGCCTTTAGAAAGTAACCCATGCTGACATTGCGGATGGAATCTGGGCTTTTGTCATTTTGTTTAAATCGGCTCTTGGATGTTGAATGTGACTGCCTCTCACTTGCAGCGTTTGTTGCATATACTGTACAACTTCATTACAGGAGCATGATGACAGGAAGCAGAATTTATTCAAGAGGTAGATAAGCCAGAGAGCATCTTGTCTCTGTCCTTTTTAATTTACCGGGTTCAAATGTTTTATTTGAATCTGAGAACAGGTCCTGTTTTTTCTTCTGTCTTTCTTTCTTTCTTTCTTTTTTTAAAGATGCCCTGCTACTCCCCCATTGTGTCTCAGAACAATAAATGGCAAACAGCAGGCTAGCACCGCTTGCCAAGTTCTATTCATCAAAGCAGGAATCACAAACAAAGTTTGCCCCGGTCTGAGGATTTGAGAGTAAAATGCTCTCCTCATTGCATTTGCAGAATGGCCCATCATCCATTTCCTGACTAAATAACCTGTGGCAGTCAGAATACACAAAGAGCAAATGCATGGCCATTCAGTGTGGCTATAAAGTATAATTGAAGTGCCATTGGCTTCATTCTTCCACTGAGCAATCTGCAGCGCACTCCAGTCAGATAGCACACCTGTTTGTGCTGGAGCCTGTTTGCTTTTCTCATAAGTAGATGGAGTGGAACTGACAAGGATCTCTCCCACTAAATGTAAGCATTCTCTTCACCAGTGCTCCCTCTGACTGAAAAAATGCACATACAAATTAAGACCTATTCTGTAAGATGGCACAATGTTAAAGAAACTTCCTGAGGAAAACATCACATCAAAGAATTTGAGAAATTTGTAAAAGCAAAACCCTATTTTCAAAACCTTACTGCTTGCAGGGAGTTCACGCGCTGTTCATAAGCATGCATATTTCTTTAATTCTGAGCGTCCCTGGGCCTTGAGAATGAGGTTAAATTAGGTAATTCCATAGTAAAGTGTGGAGAGGACTGCCCTCAATTTCACAGACAGACAGACAGAATCCAAGAAGTGATCGAAAGTCACGCATGTCATAGGAAGTCATGGTTGTTTGCTGCGGAGGTTTTGGGGTGAATAACATTGGGTTTGAAGTGGTGTGACATCCATGGCAGAGTTGATGTGTACCTGCCTTTGGGCATTGAAAATGGGGGAGCACCCCTTGAAATGATTGTATATGGAGAAGAACATCAGCCTCTCCACTGTGAGTCATTGACACCCCAGCAGGACTGTAAGTTCAAGGGGCAGGCGGAGCAGACACTGAGCCAGTTCCAGCCCAGGATGCTGCAGTGAGGCAGTCAGGTGCGCTTCGAGTTCATTGTTATCAACTGGATTACTCCAGTATCCACTTAAAAGCGGCCTAGCATGTCGAGGTAGGGAATCATTTTCTCAATTTTTTGCCTTCTGAAGCCTTAAATGACAGCATGCCAGGCGTTCCTTGGCAGCCTGTGCTCCTGGGACTTTACCTACAGCTCTCTGCAGTGTCCCCAGGGAACAGACAAAGCGTGTTCCGAGCGCTGGGACGTGCAGACGCTCTCGGTCCCGCGGGACCGTCTCTCATCGGCATGCTCAGATGGACACGTCCCCCAGGTGGCGAGAGTTGTCCATTCCTGCCGTTTGGCTTAAGTGCTTCTGTGACTTTTTAGAACAAAATGCCACTGCACACGGGGTCTTGCGCGGGATTTGTCAAGCAGCGTTGGGAAAGTCTCTGTCAGGTCGACTGAACATCCGACGTGTTCGGTCTAGACCGCCACGTGGACCGAAAACGCACCTTTGATCTGTCACCCACCAAGAGCCGTTGAAGACAGAAACAGAAAAAAGGGCCACAGTGGATGCACAGCCTTCGTATGCAAAGTCACTGAGATGTTTGCATGCACTTGTATCCTATCAGCTGTTTTTTGGAGTTTGGGTTTGCGTAGTAAGACCCTCGTAAAGGTCACGCTGAAAACGACGACTACAGCGACCCAAGCGCGTCCAGTGGTCAGCATAGAATCCAAACAGAAAGGCCTCCAGACGGAATACGCTTGTTATTGATCCACCCCCCCCCAAAAAAAGTGTTGCGCTCGTTTCCTACGGCAATTGGGGACTGATGCGTGAAGGAATGCGCATGGCCTTTTTTCACATGACTGTCACACACATTGCAGTGTGACGCATCGCCGCATCCAGTGTGCAGCGGCCTGGAGTCGTAGCTTGCTTTGTGTTTTTCTTTTCTTTTTTTTTTTTTTTTTTTTGCACCAACTTGTAGGACTTGCTCAGACTCTACCACTTAGACCGTGTCTGTCTCCCAGAAGCACTGCCAAGTGGCCTAGTGCCTCTAATCGTCCAATATTGGAGGGTTTGTTACTGGGAGCCTAATCTGACTCATGTGGTATTTAAGTGCGGAAGTCCTTTCTGAAAAACAGATGGTATTTTATTGTTTCCCATGCAATGAGCAATTCTTGTGGAAGTGATTGTAGAGAGGGGGGGTGGGGGGTTTGTGGAGGTGGGAGGGGGAGAAAGAGCAAAGAAAGTTCCAGTTAAGTGTAAACTTGTGTGGTTTTCTGGGTGGAAGTCTGAACCTCAGACAGCGCGGCGAGACCATTGGTAACGGCATGCGCTGTTTTACACTACATGGAAACTGCGGCTGCACTGTTTGGATTGGGCAAACGGTGAACGCGGGCAGCGCCAGCTCTGTGAATCAACAACGGATATTGCTTGCACTCTTAAATTTAGAATGTGCCTGGCAGCCCGCACAGGAACTCCAAAAACGCACAGATGCAGTGGAAGGCAGCAGCACACTTTTAGCTAAAATAACACTAGCCTGGCGAGGGGTCCAACGTGGTGGCGCCCCACACAGGGGTGCAAAGGGTGTTTCGACACAGACAGCCAGCAGAGGACAAAGACTTGGGTCTGGTGGGAAGTGTGGGACACTTGGAATGTTGGACTGGAATCCAGTGCTCTTGTGGTCTCGTCCCTCTCCCTGGCCAAAGCGAGAAGTTGACTTGAAATCATTAGTCATGTAAATTGCGATACTTACGCCTCAATGTGCTGTAACTAGAACAACAAAAACACTTCAGAATCGCTGGAACGGTCTCTTCCACCCTGTTAGATGCATCATAAACAGCTGTGTTGAAAGTGCCTCTATTCCTAAGAGGGAGGTTTGCTGAACTTGCTGAACCACCGCGAACAATTCGTCATCTGTGCCTCACTCCCATCTGATTTTTATTTATTTATTTTTTCCCCCTCGCCTCTCATGGTCCGGGAAGAATCTGGGTCCGGGTCTCGCTCCACCCACTGAAGGTGCTGAGAACCGCGCGTAGCAGGCAGATAACAGAAAGCGTGGGGAAGGTATTTTGAGGCGGACGCGCATTTCGAGGCACCTTGGCGGCTGGAATCTGTGAGCGCCTCGGCGTCCGCAGAACTCGCCCGGCTTTCACCTTCAGGGGAATATGAATAACCACTTTGTCATCAAGGTATGTTTATAATGGCCGGGGTGAGGAGAGTTCACCGCCCGTACCTGGGAAAGACCGGAGGGCAGCATTTCGCAACCCCTCTGCGGCTCTCCTGAAAAGGCAGCCCGTTGCGTCAAGCCTCATGTGCCGCGTAATAAAAAAAAAAAAACAAGAAAACTTTATTTAGACTCCACGGAACAGGCTGATCCCAAGCCAGGGGTTACGTGAGTTCACCCTGCCGTGTTCCCTTCTGCGTTTCCAAAAACAAACAAAAGCACCATGGTGGATCGTCACCAGGAGTCTCGATAAACATCGCTGTTCTCGCTGTCTCTTTTTTGTCCTTAAGCTTGTTTTTTTGGCTTCGAATGTTCCTTTGTTGAACGTTGCAAAATCCTTTAAGGTCACAACCGTGAAGGCGAGCCAGGTCGTGTGATTGACGGGTCCAGCAGGGGAAGGGGGGGCGGCCATTTTAAATCCCGTCAACCAACAGGCCAGGGCTGTTTGTTTTCTTTATTTATCCCACCCAAGCACCGCCCTGTGGGTCACAGCTTGTTTGTTTGAGAATTAGTGGAGGGCATTGGACGGAATACAGTACCAGAATTCGGTTTGACTCATAAATCCCTAAACAAGAGTCAATTTACTTTGCAAAGCCCTCTTTGATGAACAAAGCAGAGCTGAGAGAAAGGACTCGACCGGTGTCATTGATTCATTGTTCGCTAAAGAGGACTGGGGAATCGCAGACAGCCTGACAATGGGGTTTAATCTCAGTATCAATAATTACA
This sequence comes from Megalops atlanticus, assembly GCA_019176425.1. Lineage (NCBI taxonomy): Eukaryota > Metazoa > Chordata > Actinopteri > Elopiformes > Megalopidae > Megalops > Megalops atlanticus. Next base: position 43,841,575 of record CM032875.1, on the reverse strand, counting down.
TACTCACGCTCGCACCGAAGGTGGGAATTGAAACTGCAGAGGTGAGGGGGCTCCCGCTCTAAAATATTCATAGTTTCTTCATTTAAATCAATCCTGGTATTGGAGCCAGCCAAGCGGCAACTGTCAGAAATGGAGTGTAATCACTTCTTTGCTCATCTGTGCAGATGATTTTTTTTTTCTCAGTGTTTCTTGATTCGCTAAGAAGAGCGTTATTGGGAGTCTCGTGTTCTCAGAATCTCTTACCCCCGCATCCTGGTTCCTGTCTGAATCGTTTGGGGATTATGCATGTGTTTATCAAGGCAAACTGAGCACAGGACCTTAATGACTCCCTGCTTCCATCCTGCTGGCGTGCCCTCCCTGCACGGTTAGTCTCCTTCCTGGTCTGGTTTTGTAGGTTTTGTGGGATCTGATTTGAATGAATGGTTTTGTTCTCCTCATATTTGCTTTATCTTTCCCTTGCGTGTTCTTCTGCCTGCCTGGGGTCTCATCAGTACCGGCTGTTGGAGTGAGGAGTTCTGTCTGTTCAGTGCTGAGGGGTATCCGAAGGACAGTATGTCCGTGCACGCTTAAAGGTGTGTCAGACCTGAAATTAAAGCAACCCGAGGGAACACGTTTTCGGTCCAGTATTGAATATGATCAACACAATGGCCAAATCATCCTGATGTGTCCCGTTCATTTCCATGCCTCATTTCATGGCAGTCTGTTGTGAGCGCTTATTGCCTTGGAGCCACTTGTACCTGTCACAGGAGCTGGGGGTGCATTTTCCCAGCATGATCAAGGTGAAATATTAAGTTCTAATCAAAAGCAACAAGAGCAGACATCTTGCCCAGACAAATACCATTTTCTGCTCTAGTCTAGACTGGACAGGTTCTCACTGCCAGATCTGCCAAATCCAAAATTAATTCATGAACACTTTTTGCCTGTGAAAGTTATTTCAGTCCTTTTTTGCGCCTTTCAATTATGTCTCGACCAAAATTAAAGTGCAATACAACCTATGCACACTGCACTACTTCAAGAATGTTTCCTCCAGATGTTCCAAGAAATTTCTGCTGACATAGTAGAATTGTAAGTCATGTGATTGGCCATGTGGACTGACCAACCTAAGGCCACTGAGAACAAGTAGGTATGTTTATTTCTATTCCATATTTCAGTTTTTGAAGTGCACGAGATCCCGACGGTTTTGGCATGCTCCTCCTTGGAGGCTTTGCCTACCCCGGTGAGCAAGTTGGAACAGCCTCTAGAGCTCTGTACTACCCCCTCGTGACTCGCACGCATTCACACACATGCTCACACGCCTCTGCTCGATAGTTTTTTGCGTGAGCATACTCCCCTCGTGTGTTAAATAAAGATGCAAGCCAGCCTGCATCTCCTGTCATTCCCAACCTCGGAATCCGCGATCAAAACTCTGAAAGCGACGGGATGCATCGCCGCCTCTTCCCCGTCTGCAGCGTCGCTCTCCCGCTCGACAGAGAGCGCCTGTCACTCAGCCCTCATCCACCAGGTGCCCAAAATGCACGGGTGCTGTCCTGTATTTAAGAAGCAGAGCTGCTTGTTTGTGAAGCGGCGCGGCAGAACCAGTCAGTAAGACGTAGTCAGTAAGAGACGTCTGATGTCACCTGTGGTACTCTCTGGTGTCCCTCAGTGTCCCTCAGCTCCGACTGGCTGTCACACAGGTGAGAGAAGGCCACGAGATGCGTGGCTACATCAGAAAGAGGCGGGGTGTTAATGGCCAGGCATTCACGGAGGAGCAGCATAAAAGTCTGGGAGGAGAGCGACACTCAACCACCCCCTCCCCCTTTTAACGGCACATGGGGTGTGTGTCATAAAATGGCAAAGAAAAAAGGGCTTAAAAAGAAAAGGAGAAAGGTAATAAAAGCGGCAGTAAACCGCGGAGGGGGGTGGGTGTCTATGGAGGAGGCGCCCAGCGTGGCGGTAACGTTCTGCAGACATCACAGAGTGGGAGGGGAACGGAGGTCCTCTCCCTCCCATGGGGAAAGTCAGGATGAGCCCAGGACAGACCAGAGAGCCCAGACCTGTAACGCTCAGTCAGTGCTCACTGCTCCTCCGCTCTTCTCCGCCAGTTACTTTATATCTAAGCCCAGTAAAATTCTGCTGATTAAGGTGTCAGCCAAATCAAGAAATAAAGGGTAATAAGAGTGGGACCGCAGCCAAGGGGAGCCGGTGACGTAGTTTGGCACCGTAAAATGTTCTCATACAAGCACATGTAATGCACTTATTATATTAGTTTCAAAGCAAAGGGATTCTGGTTGGCGTGATGCCCGTTTACACCGCCTTTGTTGGGCCGAGGGAGGATGTTGTTCGTGCATGCTTGTAACCAGGGGCGCAGATTACCGCTCATCACCTGACTTTGGCACTGCCGAGGCTGTGCAGGTTAATATGAGTGAAAGGCCTGGCAGTCCTGGGCTGAAGCAGGGCCTGCAGGAGGAGGGGAAGGGAAGTGTGGGACTGGCAGGGTGACGAGTCGGCGACATGGTGCTCATGCACGCCGGCACGCAGACGCACGCCCACAACAAATGGCAGCGGACCGCTCTCCGCTCAGCCTCCGTCTGGCTGCTTGCGCTGCACTGTGTCTGTGTGTGTGTGTGTGTGTGCGGCGGCTTATGTGAAAGCATGTTTTGTGCGTCCAGGGCAGACTGCCCAGGAATTTGCGGCAGGAGCCCCTGCAGTTAGTGGGTGAGCCCAGATCACTATCTTCAGGAAGCAATGCGATCTGCAGCTCTGCCTCAGAGGAGGGGGCTCCACTTGCCCCCACTCCCATGCACCGCAGAGAGATCAGCCCTGGCCCAAACAATACACAGAGATCAGCTCCTGTCTTCACCTCCTCTGCCTCCCAGGAAATCACACTTCCGTACTTCCACCAGAGGGGAGGAGAGCGAACCGTAGATTACAAGCAGTGATTAGTCACACTTTCCTCTGCTCCTTTATTGTGAAGTCCTTCCTTTGAAGGTGCACTTGTGTCTGATGTGTCGATTATGAAAATTGCCATTAAGCATAATTTTGTGCAAAGTGGTCCTGGCGTGCCGATTAAACAGAGTGCTGTTGTAGTGGAGTATGCTCTCGGGAGAGAGGTTGAGATGTCAACTTTCTAAAGCAGAAATTTCAGGGGGGGTTGCGGACACGACAGGTTTCATTACCCGGGATTGTATGTTTCTAAAGAGATTTTCCACCACCGCTTCACACTCCTTTTTAAGCACATGCGAATTAGGGCAGAGGTTAAAGCGCACTAAAAATATTGTAAACAAATCCAGCCTCGGCGACTCCTCTTTCTGTGTCCTCGGTGTGTGCGTTAACCCCTGTCCCACTTAACCCACCCCCATTCCCTTTTAAGACCATCAAACGAGTGCTGTGTTTATCCTCTGCTTTGCTTTTGTCCCTGATTCCAGTCACAACTCCTCGAGCAGAGCTGGGGGGGGGGGTGAGAAGGTGGGGTGCTGTAGACTCTAGAGTATGGGTTAGGGTTAGATTTTGGGTTAAGGTTAGGGTTTGGGTTAGGGTTAGGGTTGGCAAGTCCTGTCGCATATCGAGCAGTTTCATAATGATGCGGACCTTATCAGAATGTCACCTCTCACCTTTGCATGGTGAAATGGCCCAGAATGCACCCTGGTGAAGGCTGTATTCACGCTTAATGCCTGCATTGTCTCAAAGACGAGCAGGCATGCACACAGCCCCAAAACTCGCAGGTATGAGGGAGACAAAAGGCTGATGTCGCTTTAATAGGAGCTGATGGAAAAACTTTTCTGCTCGCCCTCCCCTACTGAATCTTCTGAAAGAACCAGCTCATGCTTTGTCCAGCAGCTGGAGCTGAATCTAGGTCAGTCTCTGTCAGCGTAAGAGCGGGGGACCCCTCAGCCATGACTGTACTGTTTCCTCATTACTGAAGCCTCAGGGTATAGTACCTTTGTCATTCAGTGCTTTTTATGCACCCCCCTATTCCTTTATGAAGGGCTGATGTGGTGCCTTCGGTCGACGTAATTAAATTGTCCTCGGTTTGGCTCGAGCGGTCCCAGGGACCATTGCGGGTTTCGCAGTATGCTTTTGTCTCAGGAGTAGGTTTGCAAGATCATTAGTATTTGGTCTGGGGAGAGCAGAAAGGATCGAGTCTGCACATACTGTTCCATGTTTATTTTTTCATCATCTTAATTTTCCTTCAACTTTTTTTTTTACTCCCTGCCCAATAACCAATAAATTTATTTTAATTGGAAATGTGGTCTTACTCGGTTTGGCAGCGCATGGCTACTGGCAGGAGCGGCTGTATTCTCCAGCTGTGTTTGGCTGAGGGATGAAAATATACCCATCTTGGCCACTGTTCGAGGGCCTGCTTCTAATAATGCAGCCGGCCAACTTGTGCCTGAATAAAATCCATGATGCAGTGAGGCAGGGAATCTGTGCAGCGTTTCAGAGAGATCTTCGCTTTTGCTCGGTAATATTGTCCTAAAATTTACCGCATGAAAAATTGATGATCTCACAAGAAAGCATAAAAAACAGACCCCTAAACTGTACCTTTATATCAGGTTGTAAAGTGTTGCAATGTGGGAACATGGCATCATGTAACACATTACATCACCCTAATGGAAAAGAGAACATTTAAATGTACCTCAGAACGATCTCATGGCTGGAGAGGATCGACAAGCCCCTGTTTGTTTCCAGCAGCAATATGGGGGTGTAACCCTCCCCCCAGGCTGTAGTCTCATAGTGTGTCGAGCCCGTCCCGTCTCAGATTTATCTCATTTCTCATATCCCCTTCGACATGAAATTGAAGAATACGGTATGTGGGGTAATACTATCCCAGCTGTCTCACTCCTCGCTATATCGGCGCCCTCCCCCCCCATGTCTGGATGCAGTCTTCAGGAGCAGATCTCAGCCTGCCCGCCTCTGTCTCCTGCTCTGTTCCCTGGGACTCTGTTCCCTGGCCCGCGTCGCTGTCAGGCATTACAGTCGCACCTCGCTCCCAGGGTCCATTAGCCTGCATTCGGAGATGTGCAGGCGAGAATAAAGAAGCCCATTGTTGCCCGCAGAGGGGGAGAGTGTCTCTCTGCACTTATGAGGAACATGACAGCATGTGAGGGCAGGGGTGTTGAGTTACGGAGCGGTTGCTCCCTGGCTTTGGGCATTGTGGGGATGTTTGACTTCTGAAGTGAGAAATGCCCCCTAGCGCGGCAGCGTCGGACGAGGGGAGGTCGAAGGTGCTGACAGAGGTGAGGGGAGGTGGAGCTGATTTTTTCCCTTGTTTCCCAGCTGAACAGGACTACAGCAAACATAGGCCTCAAGGGCCTGAGCTGTTCTGGCTTTTAATTCGGTTCTTGTTCGTTGTCTAGGTTTTTTTCACTACCCGTAGCCAAATGTAATTACTCAGTTTGATGTCTATATCTGGATAAGAAGCACCTGTGAGAATCAGATTATTTTCCCCATTCAAAGGGTTCTGTAGAACTAGAGCCACTCCCATCCTTATGGGCAATTCAAGCATGAACAACTGCAGTCACTATTGTACTGTGATGCTAGCAATTATGTAGCTCATCGCCGCTACAGGGAAGTGTTTCACAGAAGGTGGAAAAAAAGGCATTTGTCTATTTCACTTACTATGGCATCACTATTAGTGATTTATCACCACTCACAGATGTTGCTGAACAGTATTTAATAAATTGCAATAGTGTGGTGATGAAGTGCATGTGTGCCAGCTGCAAAGAGACTAAAATGAGTTTGTATGTGTGAGTCAGACAGTAGAACGAAAGCACAGCCACGGTCTAACCCTCCCCCCAATCACACAAACCCCTCAGCTGCACTCTGTCCTGCAGGCTGATGAGGATCAGGCCCGGAGAAGGCAGCGCCCCCCCTCCCCAAACCCACCACCACCACCTCACCCGGGTGGCAGTGAAAAGGCCCAGAGTTGTCTTTCACAAGTGGTGCAAAAGGGAGATTAAGACCTTAAGGAGAGAGTGGAGTGCCCTGAAAGCCCATTGAGGCCATTGTTACAAGTGCTCCGCGGGGAGAGGAACAGTTAAGATGTCGCCGCGTCTGAGCGGCTGCAGCAACGGGAGAGCTGGAGGATTTCCTCCTGCAGGGCCCCTCGAGTCAAAGCCCTCGCCAGACCCACTCCTCCCGCCACCAGGCTAAGGACTGTCACTGCCACAGACATGCTGTGAAGTGCACCAAGGCTGTCTCTCTAGGAAATGCTCACGGGCTCATCCTGTTCTAATTTAGGGTTTCTGCCGAGGCTTGACATTATTTTTGAAGTTTCTCCAGAACAATTTAGTAATCACTAAATGAGCCCCAGGGAAAGTGGCTGATGGCCTTTACGGCGCTGAGAGGACTGTCCAACCAAACAACTCCCCTTTTTTTAAACAGAAGGGTATTTTGTTCCCTTCAAGTGTTTGTGCAGTTCTATGTCATTTTCAAGAGAAAAAGTAGAACACTGGTCTGCTGCCATTTTAAAAGAAAAGGGTTGAATATTGGGGAGGAATGGGTCTACGCTGAAGAATCAGAGTGTCTGTTACTGAGTTGTAAAAGCTCTTTGATGTCCGGTGACAGTTGTTTTTAATCAGTGAGATATGCATTTTGAGATTCCCTGGCCTGTAGGGGGTAGTTGCTACAGTATGAAGGAATATTTTTTGATGTAACCTGATGAAAGTGAATTAAATTTTATGGCAGCCTGAAGAGAGTCAGAGGAGGATGCGTTTTACAGTCCAGCGTGGTTGAGCGGTCACGGTATTTCAGACTCAATAAATACCCTTTCATTGCTGCGTTTTGGATTTGGGCTCTATGCAGACTGGCTGGCCAACATAGTCTTTGTTAAGGGGTTTCCCTTGTCTAAGTGCAAACCAGGCCTAAGGGTGCTAGGTTTTTGAGATCACATGTAAAGCTGGGGCCATAAGCACATATCTGAATATTTCATATAAATGTAGAGAGAACCTTAAACCATGAGCAAAGATCCAGTAAGAGAATATTAGGCTTAATTAGCCGTGCTGTGTATTAACCATGGCTTCAAAGGTATTGCAAACGTCTCAGCCACACCTTCACCTGTCTCCGTCATACTTCACTCATGCCTTTGCTGTGTCCCTTGTTGCACAGGAGGTCATATCAACATCATCTGCTCTGGTATTTGCTGACAAATGGAAAATAATGAAGCACGGTTCTAACCTGCTAGAACCCTTGTCACTGTATTGAGTTTTTCCAAAATAGCAACGTGCCTATTTTAATTGTTCCACGGCGATAGTGGATGGGTGCCAGCATATAAGGAATGTCCTTTGAAGAGAGGGCAGCAGTGTGTAGGTGGCATTGGAATGGGTGGGGGCGTGTCCTCGACTGGGGGGGATGGGGGCTCCTCCTGGGTTCTCTACCCAAAGGTGCAATTTGCATAATGACAGCCACATTAAAAGGTGAAACCTGTTTGAACTCGGTCGACCTGCGGTGCACCTCTGTGCGTCTCATGCCCGCGGCCGTGCCGTGTCCCAGGCGTGACTCATGCGACAGCACCCGCTGGAATTGGCGTAACGTTGCGCGGCGCTCGCGGCGACGCTGTCACCATCCCAGCGGCACCTCTGCCGGAGACAGAGCCCTGACAGAGGTGACATTTCAGAGCGCTCCCGTCCCCAGAGAGATTAAAGTTTTTAATACTATTCTTGGCCTGCGCCTTTTGCCTTTTTTATTCTTCTTTTTAACAAATCACAGGAGAGAGCTGGGGCTTAGTTGGATGAGTCATACCGTGAGCGCTCCGCTTGACTGAGGAAGACTTGGCCCAGTTCCAGCACAGCGAACGGGCTGGTTGGCAAATTAAGAGTCTGGTACGGAATGACCTATATCCTCGTCCTATTTAGCATGTTCATGTGTTTGTCCTCATCCGTTTCTCCCACAGTCGCTCCTCCCAGCATATGAAGGCGAGGCCCCGCCTGGATAGCCTAACGATCATCATCACTGTTTGTTTTCCACCTCTGCCCTTGAGCCCTATGGTTCTTAATCTCCTCCCTGTTCTGCTAAGCCACTGAATCCTCCCCCTGGAGGGTGGCAGCATCTGCAGGTTTTTATTCCAACAAAGCACTTAAACACCTGATCCAACTAACTAATGATCTTGATTGAACACGTTGCACCTCCCTCTCCGGCTCTGAGGGTGCGAGCGGTTTAGAGGGAACCTGCCGGATCCCCTGTGCTCCAGTGGTGGAGTTGATGTGCACCGCGGTTAGAGAAGCCGTCCAGGTGGCAGCCCGAAAAGTCCATATCTGGCCGCTCATGTAGTGTATCTTCTGTGTGGCTGCCAGGACTTTGGTCTGCACTGAGCACTCCTTCTCCCACATTAATTATGAATCAGCTGTCAGTCCCAGCGCGGTGCTTCACCTCGAGCAGCAGCTGAGTTCACAGTGCATGCCGGTCGTCGCAGACATGCGCCTTTGCGCCGGAAGGCGACAGGTCATGCAGTCCTAGCTGGTGCAGCTGACATCATCAGTGACTCATTGAGGGGACGCCGTGGGAGGCTGAAGGCTGCGTTCATCTCTCCCAGTGTCGGTGGGCCAAGCAGTGGAGCATAACACGGGAACGGGCGCGTCCAGAGAGACTGAATTCACAATGAGAAGGTGCATGGGAATATTGGTCAGCTGACATATCGCAGCGTTGCTGGTATCTCCTTTAATGCCCGCTGGGACCCGTTCGGCTTGATCCCCCCTCTCCTGAAACAAGACTAATAGGCTGTTTCCTTGACCTGGCCTAGTTGACGCTGTTTGATCTCATTGTCAGGGTCTTGAGAGGCACGGCTTCTTCATTAAGCATGGCGGAGGCAGAGCGTGCTTCTGAGGCAGAGAGGCTTAATAACGGTATTAGGATCTGTTTTCCCTAAAGACCGCCGCCTACACTTGAGGGTACGGCGCTTCTTTTCTTTAATGCTCTGCCCTATTTCTCTGTCTTCTCCCTCCCCCTCCTTCCCCACTTCCTCTTCTTCGCCTCCCTCCAACTCGATCTCCCGTCTCCTGTACAGAGCTGGGCCGCTCGCGTTTATTAATTCATGCTGCCACAGAGCCATCTCTGTGCTTTCCACGCTCCCGGAGTCATCTGCCCCTGCGTTTTGTTTGCGTTTCCCCACGTCACAGTGAAGGGGGTCTCTGGACTGCTGGCTCTCCCTGTACCGTCCACGATGGGTCTGGCTCCTCTGAATAATGCAGGACAACAGACTGAATTATAGATGCGCCACTTAGCTTAATGGAGCAAGTTAACACAGAGGGGCAGGTTTTACCCTGCCCCACCCAGCACACCACCCAAGCAGGGGTCAAGTGCTTAGGGCTGGGTCAGGACAGGTTGGCCAACAGGTTAAGAGGGATCAAGAGGTCTGGGATATCCGAGCCTCTTACCTGAAGCCTCCTCCTGCACACAGACAGGTCAGGTGTCTACAGGCAAGGGCTTCCCTTTAGAGAGTTCTAAAATCCTGTGGATAGTTGGTCCAAATTGATTTCAGAGGAAGTCCCAAATGGAACGGACTTAATTTAAGTCCAGAGAGAGATCTCTCAAGTGTGTGTGTGCGTGTGTATGTGCGTGTGTGTGACTGTGTGCATGTGCGTGTGTGTGACTGTGTGCATGTGAGTGTGTGTATGTGCTTGTCTGTGAGTGTGTGTGATTGTGTGTGGGGTGGAGGGATGGGTGGGGATCGGGGGAAGGGTCATGTGATTCCCTCAGGGCTGCACGGTAAGCAGAGGGATCCGTGCAGGAAATGAGTGTCTGCCGAGGGAGGAGCGGTTGTCTGCTCCAGATTTAGAGCATGCCATATTAAAGATGATACACACAACACGGCCAGGCATTGAAGATGTCCTCTGTTAACAGGGAATTCTGGGAACATCCATTGGTGATCCTCTGGCAGTGTTTCCCACCCCCATATCCCTTTGAACCTTTCAATGAAGATGGAATGTTTTGGCTGGAAATTGGGGGGGGGGGGTCCATTTTTTCCACATTAGAACCCAGCACAAGAAGCCAAGCCAAAGACAAATGAGCATGGCAGATGCACTGACCTCCCCTCATTGTGCTGCTAAGGAGCCCCCTGATAAAACCCCGCAGACGGCAAACGCAAACGTGCGCCATCCATCATCATTACAAAAAAAACTGAAAATGATGGGCCCTAAGCAGGTGCCGGCGCTGGCCTGCACTTTCAGATGGGGCTAAATTGAATACATCTGCCTTCCGCTGTCACACTCCCCAGTCCGCGCCTCATAATTAGAACATGCACGGCTAGTCGAGGTGCCCGCGGTTCTGATCGCGCGGTGGTGCGGCGGAAGGCCCGGTGGGTCTGCGCGTTCCCTCCCCCGGGCTCGCCTGTCAGGCCGTGCCGGGCAGAGACGGGGCCGGAGACGGGCCCGGGCCGGTTCTCGCGCCCCCGCGCTGAGGGTGGGGTGGGAGCGGATTGCGGGGGATGCGGCGCTCAGTGCAGCGCTCCAGCAGATCCGGGTCAAATGGCCCGCCGGGGGAGAGCGACTGGCAGATCAGACAACAGGGGCAGGGGAGAGCTGTGAGAGGGAGCCAGGCCATAGAACACCAACCGCTCTGTCTGCAGAACCAAGCTCGGGCTTCATTCCTGGGATATCCTCAGTGCAGAGCAAACACACACAGCTATGCCTGTGTGACTTTCTCATTTAAATCAGAGTGGGTACAGGAAGTGTTTCACCACCCTGGTTGTTGTTTCCTTTTGGAATTTAAGAACCCCCCAGAGCTCGACTTTGAGGGCGTGCAAACCCAGGAGCTGTTTGTGCAGTTTGCTTTTTATAGTTGTGACTTCCCCCCAGATGGATTTAAAACCAAGACTTGTGGTGAAAAGACGGATAGTGCTACTCAAGTCCCTGTGAATTATTGAGGACCACCCCTAGTTTCCACAATACGCTGAGTTGACAACATTTGGCAGAAGGCTGAATTAAGAAGCCATCCTCGATTTGCAGGAATCCATATTTCCAAACAATAACTGCAAGTTTTTGAAAAAAAAAAAAAAAAGTTGGCATCGTTTTGAAATGCAGTGTCAATACAGCAGAGTTTGTGTTTGCACAATGCCACGTGTGTCTGCCAGTGAAAGTGGGGTCTGGCTCCCCCTTGCAGCCCGTATCCTTGCATACTCCACAGTCTGGCTATTCCAAATATGTCAGCTGTCTTTCGGAGGGAGCAAGGGGTCGCATTAACCCCGTGCTGCCCGCGCTTCCGGCCGAGCCTCTGCCCGAAGGCCCAGTCGGGTTTGTCTCTCCTGCGGCTTCACCCTCTTTAACACCTGTTTCGTGTGTGAGAATGCCCCCGTTGCTCACTTAAAAGGGCAGCCCAGAGCAACCAGACAAAAGAGCTGAGCCGGAACCCGCCATTCAGATCAGCCATTAGATATGAGCCTTCCCATGCCGGCTGGCTCGTGTGTCTGCTGCACGGTGACTAATACCCAGGGCAGAGCACATCCGCGCAACTGCCTTTCAGCGGGTGCCAGCAGCCCGTAAAAGCAGTTCCCAGCAAGAAAATGCCTGAGCCCGGGTGCAACCTCTGCACATAGTCATGACAAACTGAAAAGGAAAACTTCGATTGGGTGCCGAGTTTGCTGTGCTGTATGGTTTTGCATGATTAGCAGTAAAGGATTAATTCCTGGCTGGCTGCAGTCTCCTCAATAGGCACTCTGTCTGCTCTGTTGGGGGAGAAAAGGGAATCTGCTGGAATGTAACCTTGTCTTCAGCACACACAGAGGCGCACGCACACTCGCACGCCTCCCTCTTATCCCCGGTGTCGGAATCAAACTTGAAAGTTGAAGAGATCAAATTGCACTAATCCTCCCCCTGTCTCTGCCTCTCATCTCCAATTGACTATTGTTGCCCAGCGAAAGAGAGGCGGGGAATTTAGCATGACAAAGCCTGCCTTTGTGACACGCTGCTCTGCTTCTGCCTGTGCGTCTCTCCCTTTCCCTTTTCTCTCTCTCTCTCTTCTCTTGTTCCCAGCTGCCCCCTGCCTCTCTCAATGAGGCGCTCTTTAACATCAGAACCCCCATGCTGCAGGAGTGCAGTACCGGTTCTCTCATGCAAGCACCCACCCACCCCTCTCCTGAATATTTAAGGCCCACTATCACTGTAGCCGAATATGTGGAAAAAAAACAGGCTTGAATATTGTGAATTACAATGGCTTTGGTTGTTTCACCTCCTGGTCTGTCATGAACAAGAGGAAAAGGAACCCACTGCACATCCAGGCTTCTTTCATCTGCTTTTTTGTTCTTCCTTTTTTCTTTTGTAAGCAAAGGGAGACACCAGCCACTTGGAGTTATAAACAAGATTTAATGCTCTGCTTCACTTTGACATGTAGGTTAATGCATACATCTTGTCAAGGCTTTCGGGAATTCAGTCCTTTGACGTGCTGTGACTGTTCCTTTGCCGTAGTGACAAGGACATTCCACTCTGCCTCAGCACTTTCAGGATTCACCCAAGCTGTGACCGTCTGAATGCCCTCTCCCGTGAATGGAGGCAGGTGGTGGATGTGTCAGTGGAGGCTCAACACAGAGGTGTCAGATAGACTTCGCTTTCCTCTTTGCGAAAGTGACCTTTTATCTCTTCCATTGCAAAATTACACTTTCATTCCCTTCTGGATATATAGGTCAAGCCATCTTGTCTTTGTGTAAAGAACGGTCATGTGGCGCAATGTGATGCCAGTGCAGTCATGCACAAACTTGATTTTTATTTTTTTTTGCAGTCACTGAGGAAATCTGGGTCCTTGTAAGCTATAATGTTGTGTGGAAGCCACAGAGCAGTGGAGACCGGCCTTTAAACAACGGGCACAAGCGTAGGGGCAGTTCGTGTCAGCGCCACACCTATCTATTGCACTGTCACAGAGTAGAGGGCAAGAAAATCACCCCCTGTTTGTTTTAATTCCTTGACTGTAGAGCAGCCAAGAAGTGCTGCATTGTGGGTTGCGCACAGGCTGAAACCAGCAACCGGGCACTCCCGCCCTGTTTGGACCTGTTTGAAGCCTTCTTTCACTGTTGCCATGTTGCACTGTCGTAGCCCATGCTTATGTGTGCACAATGTTCGGGTCAGTGTTGGTCTAAAGTCTGCTCTGTGCACAAAGCATGATCATTTGTCTCTGAAAGGGTTGTTCTGTGTGGTAGAGGTGAAAACCCCATTTTCTTGTTCTATAACTTTTCAGTTCTGACAAAAGAAGGATTGCACTTGGGTTCTCTGGGAGTTTGCCAGGAGTTGAGAAATGTGTTTGTTTCCTACAAAGGCAACTTGGAATGGTATAGTTTATTTTGGAACCTTGTTCTGGACCCCGACTGGATCATGTTAGCATGGTCCTCCTGACCTTCAGGGGTCAGACTGCAAAAATTCCAGTCTAGGTAGCTGGATCAGCCACAGTGGCAATTGTGTATACAGGGCATTGTGCTGGTTAGGCGCCTAGATGGAGCCTGTTGACCTCGCAGGACATCCCATAATGACCCTCACGTCTCGTGCTGCTCTCATACCTCAGCCGGCATTTCATGCCAATACCCTGCGGTCACCACCCAGTGGTGATCACAGGGCAGAGATCAGCAATGTTTTAATAGGAACCAGGGAGGGACAGAATACGATCTGTGTTGGCACTCTTCTGGAAAGGAGTTCAAAGGCCTGTTTGTTTCCCATTAGCGCAAATCACATCAGTGAGAAATCACGCGCTATACCAGGACAGACACGCAAACCACCAAATTGGAGCACTTCAAGGAATTGTCAGTCAAGGTAAGGTCCACTGTTAGAAGGGGTAGTAAGATCCATTATAGTCTGTTAAAAAATGAGTTGTAGTCTGGTCATGTGTTGCAGGGCAGTAAACGGCTTATCTTTGGACCTTCTTGCGACTTCTAAAAATACTCTCACAACTTCTTTCCACCCTTTCGCAAGTTGAAAGTGGCTGCTGTTTTGATTGGTTGTTGAATGTAACTATTCAGTCAAGCTTTGCTGTAAGATAAGGCCCCTCAGGGTCCATTGCATCCTGTCCCACTATGTTTTGTCCTGCATGCTCACCCTAGTTTGGTCTATCTCATGATCCTCATGCCCAGCCCACACGTCACTGGCTAACTCTGGTCTCTATGGAGTTTGCTTTACTTGTTTGTTCTTCCGGTTGTCCTGTGTAGTGGTCTGCTCTCTGGGTAGAGCAGGTAGAGCCTGGTGTCTGGTGAAGCTCCCTGCAGCAGTTAACAGCAGTTTGTCTCCAGCCTCCACAAGGGAGCCTTGGTAGCGGAAAGGGGCCCATGCTGATTCGTACCAGGTTTAGAAGATAAGAAAACAGGGGGCCCCCTATTTGCAACCACGTTTAGAGACAACATAAATTATTCTTTTAATATCCAGTCTGGCACTTTCACTCTGGTTCTGGCTTACACAAACATTCCCATTTCCTGAGCGAGAATAAAACCCTCCCGGGCTCAGCAGTGGGGCTTGTTTCAGAAGAAAGGGGGAGGGGCAGGATCCTGCCTTCAGACTCCGGGCCTCCCTGTCATCACCCTTAGCCATCGCTGCCTTTGACGTGTTTTCCTCCCGCCAGGAGCGAACGCTGTCCGAGAGCACTGAAGGTCGACGTGTGTCCAATGTCACAGCCTCGTTTAGCGGGCGGCAGTGTGCGTTTGGATTGGTGGGAGAGCACTTGCGTCTCTGCCCCGCAGTGGAAGAGAGGCGAATGAGTCGTGGCTGTGTAATTCTGATGCAAGTCTGTTCACATTAACCTCGTGAGCCGCTGAGTCTCATCTTGGGTGACAAGCCCCTGAACCTGCCTCTGCTGTCCGATTTCACCGGTCCGATTTCACCTGTGTCACCCGTGAGAGACATACGGGGAGCTTGACTTAGAAGAAGAAACATTTTAGCGCTGTAGGAGTGTTCCAGGGAGGCGGCCCATGTGTGCAGCAAGGGTGAAGCTGAGGGTTCAGAGTGGAACATGGAGCATGAGTTAGCAGACCGAGGCACAGATTCCCACGAGCATGGGCAGATAGACTGGGAGCAGCGTGGGGGCTGGGGATGTGGCCAGCAGAAGGCCTGGATTTCATTAGAAGGGAAACGAGGAGTCTGGGGGCTTTGTGTCAGGTCACAGAGGCTGTGGCAAAACCTTCTCAACCCACTTCCCTGTTCTCTGCCCTTTCTCAGTAAAGGCCAGTCACCCTCCCAGCAACCAACCGTGTTCCCCTCTACCAGTTTCCATCTATGCTTTCCCCTCAAAGACAGACCAAATAGGAAACTTGTGATAGAGAACCTCACACTTTCTCTCTAGTCAAATGCTTATCCTGGGGATAGAGGGTGTTCTCATGATGGAACTGGGTTTTCATTTAGAAAGGTAGCCAAGGGCAGCTGTTCAAGGGTAGCTTTTTTTTTTTTTTTTGCCCTGACAGGAAATTGAGGCTCAGGCTGAAGCCTAGACTACTTGCAGGAATACCCTGTCCCCTGTAGCAGGGCCCTCAAGTGTGAGAGCTGACGTCCCTGTTCCCTGTGTTTGTGTATAAACGTCTCTCTTTCCTGTCGGCACCGTTCACTGTAAAAGAAACACAAAGCTTGGAAAGACAATGTTTTTACACCAAACACCTTTGCCGACCTTGCAGCTCCTCAAGAGGAAGGAAAGTAAAAACACTTTTCCCCCACCAATGTAAATGCCTTAGAATGACTCAAAGCTAAGCTGAGGCCCATGCAGCAGGCAACTCTGAAACCTAAATTACTGTGTCCTGAGCTTGAAGCCTGCTGTGGTCACCTGCCAGTTGTTTGTTAGTAGACTTGCTTTTGTACCAGTCTCTTGAGCCCTGTACGTGACTAAGTTGTAGGATAAACGTATATTCAAAGATTTAAAGAGTGCGTAATTTTCATCCAAATCCTCCTCAAGGCTAATGGCGGGGTGCTCTGGGAAGGTAAATGTCTTGTAGAGCAGTGAAAGAGAGACAAATGGCCTGAGTTTTGAAGGGGCCGCATGGTGCTCTGGGGGTCTAATCTAATAGACGTATTGAGGAACACAAAGGCTTGTGATGCACACGCATTGGAAACGAGTGTTCTTCTGGCCCCTTGAACTCCCCAACTGTTCTTCTGTGCCTGGTAATGTATTTAACATTCTCTTAATGACTGTGAAATCTCATTAATATGCTTCACAGCTGGGCCCAATAATTGATGTGTATGAGGTCTAATGTAATCTTGGCCTGCTAACCCAGACCTGAACCTCTGAGAAAAGCAGGGGGAGAAAGAGAGGAGACCAAGAGAAGAGCCTCTGATTAAGCAGATCTGCAGTGTACTTTATGGGACACACCCAGGAGTGCCTCTCATAGAATGTCTGTGATTGCTGCATTGTGCCTGCTTGTTTCAGATCTGTGAAATGTTGTATGTTTTCAATTAATCATAAATGTGTGTTGTAAAATATCTATTAAAACAGCTGATCACAGAAAGGTAATAAGCCTTTCAGCTCCGTGAAGGCCTTTTCACAGTGCAAGAAGACCAAGTACTAAATCCACTCACCTGTGTATTGCCTGATGAGACACTGATGAGGAAATTAAACCAGGCGAAATATTTGGATGTAGTAAGCATTTACTGAGTAGTGGGAAAGGTTTGGCTGATTTTCACTCTTTTGGCTCATGTTGGTAAATGTGAGGATGCGTGAGGTACAGAGTGGATGTACACTGTCGATTTCCAAAGTCCATCTTAACCAAGTCACTGTAAAAAAGTGCCAGAGGGCTTCCTCTTTAAGTAAAAAGTCTCCTGTCACTTTGTAACACTGGCCTGTTGATAAGGTACTTTGATTTCTCTGTTGGGGATCATATGACCCTGATCTCCAATGTTGAAAAGGTCATGATAAAGCTACTGTGTCAGAAATCAAGCACAAGGTACCCCGGCTGGCCTTGGGGGGTGAACAGAACAGGCACAGTGGTGTGAAATGATGCAAGAGGCTGCTGTTGTCAAGGGTAAAAGTGTAAGTAATGTAACAAGCCACGGATGAGGACACCTGCAAAGCAAATAAATAACATTGCACAAAGATGTGGGCAGTTAATGGTGTACACCCTACCGTTATTTACCCCAGTGTGGGCCTTCGTGCCTTTGTGAAAGTGAGCCTGCTCCAGGGCGGCATTGTGGGCGGGAGACGGACAGAGGGCTTCCCAGCTTTCCCTGGGAAAGCTGCTTTTGCCCGGCGCTCGTCTCCCGAGCCGGCCGCTCCACAAGCCCGTCATTGTTCCCCTGAATGCCTCTGCCCCCATAACTGAGCGATTGTGTTTAATTACAGTAGCCGTCCCTCTCACGGGCTCCATGCTTGCGCCCCAGATTTCATGTGTGCTCTCATTAGGCCACGTGTGGGGGACAGGGCTCCCTGCTTTGTCACCGTAGGGCCTATATCTGTGTGTCCCGTGTGTCGGTGTGTGTGTCTTGTCTATTGAAGGCAGCTTTAATGGGGATGAATAGGTCTGTGAGCCCTTTAATAATCTTGGTTGTAATGGTTTCAGATCAGATGGTTCAGTAAAGAGGGAGGAAAGGAGGAAAACGGCGGTGGGGTTGTACTAATGAGAGAGAATGTGATTTGTTACATAAGTGTTTTCTATTTAAGTTTAATTTGTTTGACATGAAAGTAATGACTGCCAGCTCAATGGAATGGCAGAGACGACAACAGCAAACAGCCACGGCAACTAAATTGGGGGGAGGGTCTCAACTCCCATCCACCCTCTCTTTGGAGAAAATTAGGAGTTTGAGAGCTGAGTCTCCATGCACCTCTCTTACTGACCGCACAGCTCAGTACAGTCTGACATGGTTGGCATTATAATTAGAGGTTGTGTTTATTAGTGTTGAGTGGTTTTGAAATGGCAGTTTTGTTTACGAGCCTGTGACCCATTCCCTGATCCAAGCTCTGTGGAAACGTTGCAATCTGAGAAAGAGAAGCCAGCGTTTCAGCAGAAATCTGAGCGCATTCCTTTTCATGTTCCGTTGTGCTCATAGTATCAAAACAAAGGCAAGACACCAGGGAAATGAAACACTACCCCGGCAGACTTTGGAGGCAGTGTGTATTCCTCATATTTTTGCCTTTATTCACTTGTCTTGTGCTTCTTGAATTATGGCTAAGAAAAGCAAAAGGGTACCAAACTGTTGCCATGCTTTTAAAACTGAGAAGAACAGTACGCCTTTTTTTTTGTTTTGGCATTAACCCTGAAAATTATGCTTGGTGGTAAAAGTAATAGAGTGGTTCATTTTGGGTCCCCCCCTTTCTGTTCTCCCCCCTCCCTCCATCCCTGTCTCTTTCCCAGCTGCTGCCTCATGAGTTCAGTCTCCCTGCGTCCAGTGACTGTGCCGCCGTAGGCAGGTTACTAAGGATTAGAGCTTGCCTGTTGGCCAATAAGAGCACTCTGCCGCACTCCTTGGCCCATAATTACATTGCTAACATTAATGCTCTTACGGGAAGAGTCGTAAGATCACCTTTAATGTCCTTCATAAAGGGGGACTTTTAAAGACCTGTCAGAGCCTTTGAAGTCCTTCCAGGGGTTGTTCTGTGTTTATCTCTGGACCCTGCCGAAAATAAAGATATATCCGTACATGGCTACACTTTAAAAGCTTCTTCCTCTCTGGTGGTGCACTTGGTGTTCAAAAGACAGACGTGGGGTGTTTGAGTGCCAGGAGCTGGGTATGGTGGTGGGTTACAGGCATGGGGGTGATGGGAGACGGGAGTTTTGGGAAAGAGCCGAGTCTGCTGTAGTAATAATGCTTAGTGGGCATGTCTTCTTTGTCATGGAGATAATTTGTCTCCAGACTCTGAACATGAAAGAACGCTGGCATCCAGGCCTGTGTGCCTGCATCCTGCACTGTCTGATAGTGGCACGACACTTAATGTGCGCGCACACACACACACACACACACACACACACACACACACACACACACACGCACACGTACACACGTGCACATGTGCACATGTGCACACAGCATCATTTTTCATGCACACATTCTCAGTGAGATTGTACTTTTGCAAATGCAAAGCATCTCCAGCTATGCCGGGACGTGTGGCTAACTAATTTTGCAACGCAAGGGAATAAGTCTTTGTCATGTTAAAGAGTCAGGTTTTTAAAAAAAAACTCTGCTCCCTCCAATATTATCCTAGCTTTAAGTGAGGGATTAGTTGACAGACATAATATCATGTGCCCTACTTTCCGAACTTGGAGTGTGCTTGTATGTGTGCCATGTGAAGTTCTTTGTGTGTTATGCTTTTGGGTTGAATTTTAGTCGTGCTTTGGAATCTGTGAATGTGTGATCTGAAATGCAAGCGTGTTCCTTGGCTGTCTGTTGCCATCTGTGACGACGTTCTGGAGCTTGTCTCTGTCTCTGTGTTTCGCCGTGGTTCTATTTTGATCTTGGCATTCCACCTCTGTACCTCTGACATCACTTCAGACTCAGAAACAGACGAGCAGGAAGATGAATATGGACACACCTACACACACGGAAGAGAGTGTGGAGAGTGTGTGGGGTGTGTGTGTGTGAGAAAGGGAACATGCAGATCCACCTCCCTGTCTCCATCTGAAGCGGCTGTCTGCGCCGTCACGTGGAGTCCATTCCCAGCTGCACTCCAGGCCCGCTGAACTCACAAGCCCTGTGTTAAATATAGACTGCTTATTTACACACGAGTGCCGTCTGGGCCTCGGGGCAGCTCGGAGACGTCACAGTGCCTGCTCTCTGAGCCGACATGAGACACACGGAAACACACACACACACACACACACACACACCACACATTTTCATACTCATCCTGACACATATAATTCTCTAAACAGAACTTGCATTCCAGTCAGTGCATTGTTATGTACTGTTTAGCCCTTCTTTTGTTAGTTAACTACTTTGTCATTTGCAAGTAACTCCAGCCCTTCTATGGTTACCTGTAAATAACCAGGTATGGTGACTATGCCTTTGTAAAGGGTTTTCCGCTGAGTGTCGAGGGCAGCAGTGGACAGAGGGACAGGCTTTGGGTTGTGCGAGTGAACACGTACAGGGCTGTAATGATGTCCCTGCGGCAGGGAGGCTTGCAAGAGCCTGCGGGGGCGTTAGGGAAGGTGCCCTTTTGTAACTGGCATCGTCAGCACCAGGGCAGGTGGTTTCCCACGCTCACCCAGGACACCTGTCTCCCCAGCGCGTGCCCACGGCTCAGAGTGATGGCCTCCTTCGCTGGCCGCACAATCCGCCGTTTGTTTCCGCACGTCCGTCAGCAAAGGAAGCAGGGGAGAGTTCAGAGGGGACGGCCGCTATCCCGGCGGCCGGCCTCGCTTTAGGCTTCACTGCCGTTCCTGGCACGCTTGAATCAGACGCAGATCCCTTCTGTTGGACAGGCACGCACTAGTCATCATTGACACACCCCCTTTCGGGTTGTAGAGCAGTCCAGATTATCACGTTACACCCCAAATCCCATTTGGTGAAACTACCAGCCGGCTGGCAAGTTTTTAGCTCCTTCTGGCTGCACCACGCATGGCGGAGAGTGAATTTGTAGCACAGCTGTCAGGCGAATGATATATGTCTGTGGATCTTAACTTTGTGTCTGCATGGTCTGTTGGGAAAGATGAAGAGAAACGTTGCACAATGGATGATGTGATGTGTCTAAATGCTCCAGTGAGTTTCATCCAGAGTTTTTTTTTTTTGAGATGTTCACAATGCACAGTTTAATTACTCATTCTTATGTGATGGATTACAGCAAATCACCCACAATGGGTCAAAGCACTATAAAAGACAAAAAATTTTCCAGCCAGGATACTGAGTTGAAAAGAAATAGGAGTAAGTGCATGCATTAGTAGTTGTATGTAGTTATTGCTCATTCCCTTACCTTAAATGTGTTGGACAGTGGTTTAGTTTGGCTTTCTTTTATATATTGTTTGGTTAAAATAGTAAATAGTTGGTTAAAATGGTAAAACTGAAGTAAAATAGAAATCGTTGTACCATGAATTATTTACTCATTTTTGTTATCAAATTAATAATAACAAAATAAATAATATTGGCTAAATTCTTCCTTAGTGTATTTCCTCTAAAGCATTGAAGATGCATAAAAGTAGACTAATTGGTAACATGTCCCAACACTGCACAGTTGAATAATTTGCCGGGGGGTACTGTATTGTTTGAAATGTAAATGCTGAAATGTCATTACCAGCAATATTAGCCTTTTCATGTTGGTAAAAATGCTGTTTTTTTAATATCTATTATTATTATTATTAACAAGAAGAGGAAGAAGAAGAAGGACAAGATTACTAACATGGAAGTATAATGTAGAGTGTTTTAATATAAATATGTAAACATACAGGATGTAAATTTATTTTGTTGAATGTTTGACCTCTGTGATGAAATATAAGAAGTTTCTGTCTGATGAGCAGAATGAGAAAATGTTGAAAGCCATCTCTCTGATTTAGTGCTGTCACAGGCCAGCATGTGACTGAGAGCGCTCATACAGAGCCAACACACATACACAGTGAACGGGAGGGAAAGTGATGAGCGCTCCCCTGGACCGAGTTGTCCTTTTTTCCCCTCTGTGCATTCCTTCAGTCCTCTGCCTTTCCTCCTCTTTCGGCTGTGGCCTTCCTGTCACGGCATGGCTGCCCTCTGGACCCGAGGGTTCTTTCTCATTACCTCTACTGCTTAACAAAAGGACCGTGCCGCTCTCTGCCCCAACCCTCTCCACAAAAGTGTCCTAAACCGTGCCCTCATTGCCTGGGAGAATGTGGCCTGGTGGCGAGACGTTCCTGTGTGCACCCTCTCGCCAGCCTGCAGAAGATTTGGTTATCTACTGCAGCCACTTCCCTGATAGCCGAGCAGTTCCTCTACACAGCCATTCAGGACATCCTTGCCTAGATTAATGTAGGAAACTCTCGAGATGGCTGGGGAGCAGAGATTGATCTGTCGGCTCCTCGTCCGCATAGATTAGTTCTGTACGTTGATAGATGTTGTGACCAAACTGTTGAAATTGAAAGGTGCCTTTTTTTCCCCCACCTCCACCTGCGCAGCTAAGTTCTCCTCAAACATGTAGCAGGATGCACCGAGAAACCGCAGAGTGGTTCCTGTTCAGTGGGCGTTGCCGCGGTACAAAAATAAGGGCGGGATGTTTGGTACAATCCTGATACAAATAAAGTGTATTTCTGTGCTGTTGCTATGGGTATCCAACCTGACCGTGCCTACCTCTGTCTCCCTCCCCTCTCCCTTCCCCTTCTCCTGCAGCCATAGAAACGCAGAGCACCAGTTCGGAGGAGATCGTGCCCAGCCCGCCCTCGCCACCCCCTCCCCCTCGGGTCTACAAGCCCTGCTTCGTGTGCCAGGACAAGTCCTCGGGGTACCACTATGGTGTCAGCGCCTGCGAAGGGTGCAAGGTGAGCCCTGCGTCTGCGACTGCACCTGATCACGGTCGCAGGACCCCCCTGCACCGAGTCTCTGTTCTGCTCTCTTCAGGCCTCCACCAGCTCTTAGCAGTGCCAGCTGCTGTGGTACCATATTGACCCGGTGAATTTCTCAGTCACTCAGGGCATGCCTGCACAGTCACTCCTGAGCTTAATGAAGATGACCCTAGTCTGGTTTTGCTAAGCAGTCACGGTAGTCACTGTTTTGTATTTGTCCACAAAATGACGCAACCGTTTCAGGCAGACTTTAATGTTCAAATGGACACTTTTATTTGATTTGATTTTTTTTCTTATATTGCTCAGGCATTTATAGGAACATACCTTTTTGTTAGCAGTCCAGTAGCCAATATTGCAAAGTATTAAGAGGCTTTCAGGCCCCTGTGGAGAAAGTGAGGCTCCAACCTGTGCAGTACTGCTGTTAGCCCTGTGCAGGTGGTAGACAGTCTCGCACTTGAACCGTAAGCCCACAGAGTAAGAGGGGGATGGGTATGCCCTCCAGTAGGGAGCTGTTGAGGTCTGACCTATAGGGACTGGGATTGTGACAGTCTGTTAGTTGACAGTTGGCCATTAGCCCTGGCCACACCTGACTGAGCAGATGTAGAGGGACACCTGGGCTGCTGAGAGCTAAGATCCAGTGCAGGGCCCAGGTGCCACAGAGGTCTCTGACCTCACTGACACTAGAGGGAATAAATGAGTGCTGCATTCTTAGAGAGGCAGCTGCGTGGTCAGGCGTTCGCCGACAACCTGTGTCCATTTACACATAAGGGAAGTGTGTTTCTCAGATTCATGGCTGCTTTTTTTTTCCCCGACACCAACAGCATCCATTAACGATATGGTTATTGCCCCCCACTGGTCCTCCATGGGACTGCAGATGTTTGAAAAATTCAGTAGTGGTTCAAGACCAGAAAATGACATACTGTAAAGGATCTTCAATAATTGAAGACTACAGACGTTTGAATGTATATGCACTTTCCACTGAGACAGGGGTAAAGTTGGGGTTAGCATACCCTTAACTAGCACAACTACAAAGTCATTCCCCAAGGGGCCTCTGGACCTAGTTGTGTGGGGGTGGTGCGTGTCTTGTTTGTTGTGGAAGCCAAGCTGAGTCTTTCTCTCTCCCAGATATAAACACTTTTGCATTAAATTTGCATGTTCTTTCTTTTGGAGTTGAGGGAGAATATTTATGCGTTCTTTCCTGGAGGCATCATCCTTGCATATGTAGGCTCCCTTGCCTCGCCCCATGCGTATACAATGAGAGAACTCTTCCATTTGAAAGTCTCCCATTCTCCCTGAGGTGCAGTAACTTTAGCAGCTGGCCTAATTAAGAAGTCACGTCAGTTCTATCCTGGTCGCGGTAGATGGAGAAGTGGAGCCGTAAACACACAATATGTGCAAACAAACAGAGCAGGAGATCTCTGCTGTGTTGGAGATGAATGTATTACCTCCTCTGTCGTAGGTCGACTCTCCTTTACCCTTGAAAGTGGAGCCCGTGTGAAAGAGGGCATAGACTCAGACAGTGATACTCTTGTGTCATGTAGAGAGAGAAATGATGGCCCTTGGCCTTTGTGAGGCTCCAGCCTGTGATTTGCTCCTCTAGAGGATTGGCAGGATATCAGGAGAGACGTGATTTGGCAATCATGTACACACACATAATCACGCTCACACACACATACAATCTTAACACTTGAACTTTCAGGTAAGTGCTGGCAGCACAGATCCTGTCGCCATGGCTACGGGCGGGATTGTCGCGTGTCATTCCCGTGCAGTCCTCTCCCTGCTCAGAGCCCTGCTGGGCTGCTGATAAGCCTGCTGTGGGCTCTTGTCACAGGCCGGATTAGAGCCGATAAAAAAAGAGGCTTACAACCACAGGAACCAATGACTCCTAATGGGGTAAGGGGTGGAGACAATGGCTGGGCCTACAGCAGTTGCGGAACCAGGTGCTGTGCAGCGTGGCCACTTGAGCTGGGATTTTCCTCCAGGGTCCCTGCAGACAGGGACTGGGTCACTCCTTGGGTGTCTGTTCACACACTGGCCACGAAGAGTTCACACGCGAGCCTCACAGATCAGAGCCTTAAGCCCCTGCTCTGCCTGATCATGTTTTCTTGCATCTGTTTTCCCATACAGATTCTCACTAGTCTGGCTTTCTCAATCGGCCCGGAGAATGGCAACAACCATTTTACTTCAGAAGTGCCCAGTTTTCGTGTTACCAACTCCTACACAGAAAACGTGTGACATTGTCACTACGTTGCAATAACATTGCATGTGCACTGTAATGCTTTTTGTCATTTCACGGTGCACTGCAGCACCTAGATGCAAGCTCACCGGCGCCCCCCTGCCCCCCCACCCCACCCCCATCAGTGCAGCATCCCAGCGATGGCATCCGCCTCCGAAAGCAACTGCGCACTCTCCCAGGCAGCTGAGCGCCAGTCTGCTGCCAGCGCATTTTTTACACCTCGTGAAAACCCAATTGATTTCATTCCAGGGGATCTCGCGGCATAAACAGCTGCATTTATTTAAACGGGAGCGGCGAGGGAAAGGAGGGAGAGAAAGAGGGCTCGTTCTCCTCGTGACTGGCGCTGCGTTTCTCTCCCCGAGCAGCTGCTGGGAGATACTCTTATGCGAGTGTCAGCGGCGCCCGCTGTGCTGCCATGTCACCGTGGGCGTGTGTGACGTTTGGGGCAGGATTAACAGTGTCTCTCGCTCTTTCCGCACGGCTCTTGGGAGGTTGGGAGTTATTATTGGCGAGCAGTCAAGTCGGAGCCATTCAGAGGGCTGTCACTTGTTTTTCTGTGGCTCTCTCCTATTACAGAAGTCATTAGTGGAGGAGACACGGCTTGCGAAATAGCAGGGGTTCCCCTACACCTGTTAATTCTCCCTGGGTTTCTCTCTTGTCTCTATCTCATATTGAGTTTGGGATAGCCTATTGTCTCTCTCTCCCCTTTTTCTCACAGTCATGTTTACACTTTTTCTCACAATAAACTCAATTATACCCCAGTTACTGCTGTATATACAATACATAGAATTACAAGATACAAAAGTGTTGGGTTACAAATGGTATTCCTGTTGCCAAGAATGCCATTCCTCTGTGGAACGAGCTGTAGGGTCGATCAGAGTCTTGTCATAAGTCCCCCCAAAGTGAATGTAAACCCCAGGGGACTTCACTCATTATCCAGCATGGGAGGAGGCGCTGGGTGTCGCACTCCCTCCCGCTGCTTATTTTACCTGCTTGTCCAGGTAAATCGCTTCTCCGCGCCACAGTTCCTCTCCTTTCCAGTCTCTTTCCCAGAGTACCTCCCCTCACTAGGCCTTTTAACAAGACGCACACCTTTGACCAGGCCATGTTTGCAGCTTAATGAAAACGGTTTGGTTTGATGAAAACATCATGGGCTGTGCTCCATTTGGCGGAGCTGTATGGTCAAATCCAGCTTGGGGATCGCAGGAGTTTTGTTGGTTTTTGCTACCAGTTGTGGATATTTTTTTAAAATTTTGGCTCTGGTGTATGTGCAGCTGGGATTTTTGAGGGTTTGTCAAGCAGTGCTGGTGTTTGGATCCACATGCTTTTACTTTATCTGTGCATAAAGAGCCAGTTGCCCCCTGGAATTGGCGGCCATTGTATGCAAGTGCTTTCATGCATGCGCACGCCTCTTTTTGTGTGTGTGTGTGTGTGTGTGTGTGTGTGTGTGTGTGTGTGGGTGTGTTTTAGTAGTACTGTTTCTTCATTCCTTTTGTCAGCTAACCTGCTTTTGATTCCCCCTTCCCATCTCTGTCACTGGCTTCACCAGCAAGCCACTTGTCTGCGGGACCCAAAGTGGCAGACCTGCGGTCCCAGCCATTTGACCCACTCGGCACAATCGTAGTTTAATCCCAGCATCTGGCAGTGCTCTCCCCATCTACATTCATCTCCACTCACTGTTGCTGCTGCACCTCCTCACCTCTGCTCGGTAATGTGTATCAATCACGATTCCCGGCTTACGCCAGGGAAGACTCCAAGGGCAAACCTGTCAGTCCTCCAGAAATGGGACATGATTTTGATTCGTTTCGAAATCAATTTGGACATGCAGCGGTGAACCGGTGCTTCCCTGTCGCCAGGAAAGTTCAGTGAGTTCAATGAGTTATTTGCATAGCAGATGAATTTGATGCTTTTTCTCAAAACAATAGAACTCTGCTGATGACCTCTGGACTTGCACTGGCGGCATCTCCGTCTAGATATCAGTGTGATAAAACTTCCTCTATGTATTTATGTTCTCAACAGTCTATGTGCTTTTTGCCAATTCATATCATCTGTATGATGTATGTGTATGTATGTCTTATTTTTACTGTCCCTATGTTATATTTCCTATGATCCAAGAATGCCTGTGAATTGATTGGCGAGGGATGGGAGGAGATACTCATGGTGGGTCAAGGTGTGACTCCCTAATACCCATGAGCCATCTGGCAGGAAGGGAGTTTGTCCCTCACCTCTTCTGATCTCTAGACATTTTGTTCTCCCACCCAAACATGACCCATCTTACATGTGTAAATAGTCACTGATCTCATTACTCGCGGTATTACCCATGAAAACCCTGTATGACAGCCTCTCCTCCACATTAATCACATCCATCTACATCTACAGCGGTGTACCACATTGCCGTCATCTGGCCGGGTAGCTGTGAGCACCAGTGCTTGAGCCTTCGTGCTGACACCATTAAGCCCTGATGATCAAAGATCCCCTCTTTATCTAATATTTCCCCTTTTAAAATCCTTTCCTGGATCCCAGTTTGCAATCATTGCAACAGAGGAGATAAGCAGATTTCCACTTTCTTCTTACATCACAGTTCCAGTTTTTTAAACACTGATTCATTCAGATAGAAAAAAGAGATATAAGAAGTGCAGGGGTCTTGCCGTGATGGGTGTGCAGAACCAAGGACACGTCTGTGACGATGCCGAGCAGTCCAGAACAGACGTAGGGCCTTGGTTAGCGCTTCATTGTGCACAGATGGCAGAAGTGGGGCATGGGAGATCCTGGATGTGGTTTCCTTTGTGGCTTTTGAGGGTTGTCACCAAGATTGGTGGGTACGCTCATGTGATGGTAACCGAAGGTAATATTTCCTCCTCAAGCTTAGGCATGTTAAGCCCTTTAGAGGATTAACGAGATGCAGCTCATGGCCTGGAATTGATGAACATATGCCCATACAGTGTTTGTGTTGTCCATACGTCACTCTCTAGTTGATCAGTACTTCCCCCTCTCCCTTTTTCACCCCCAACCCCCAGGGCTTCTTCCGGAGGAGCATCCAGAAGAACATGGTGTATACCTGCCACCGAGAGAAGAACTGCATTATCAACAAGGTCACTCGCAACCGCTGCCAGTACTGCCGGCTGCAGAAGTGCCTGGAAGTAGGAATGTCCAAGGAGTGTAAGTTACCCCCCTGACCACACCCACCAGCAGACTGGGCCGCTGTACCCAGAGCTGCTCTCCTGGGCCCCCCTTCTTTCACTCTTTCACACACATGGGCTTGCTCACCCCGGAATCCCCATGCACCCACATGCAAGCTGCCTTTTCCACACCGACCACAGGAAATTCACAAGCCAATGAAATCTTGAAAATTCTCAGTGAGTATGAAAGCTACAGCAGAGAGCTAAAAAAGGTTGAGAAACATTTCTTTTTTTCTCTTTCTGAGGAGGCTGTTTGTGTACTCTTTTAGTGTGTGCTTGACTGCATAGCCAAGACTGATATGATTTCTTGTAAATTTTGGGTCTGCCTTGAGGAACATACATTGAATTTTTGAAGTTCAAAAAATGTTGGCACCAAACAGCAACAGATTGTCTACCACCACTGCGAGAAGAAGCGTTTTTACTTCAGACTCAATGGGAGCATTTCATGAAATGAATGGATATGTTTTGTACATCATGTACTGAGTGTTCCAGCTTTTTTTTGAAAGCCTGGCAGAGTGTTTGATCCTAACCAGGCCAAACATCTTGACCTTGCATCACCAAACGTGTTTGTCTTTAAACTCAGGAGGTGACAGTCTGGCCACAATAGCAATTTTTTTCCACCGTACAGAAAGGGTGATGACAAATGTATGTTGCCAGGTTGTTAGATTTTATTGAACATGGCGTCTCGGGAGAGCAGAAAGCCAAAAGTAAACACAATTTTACACAATGGCAAATGGTTGTCTGTTCTAGAACCTACATTATGAGGGTCATAGACAATTTAAAATGGCTTTGTGCTAAGGTGATTAGAATTGCATTAAGCGTAGATATCTCTGTGACTGATTGTGTGTGTGTTTTCCTCGACATGTTGCTGAGTGTCCTGATGGTGGAAATTCCTGTGCTAACACTGAAGCACTGCTCACGTGTACATGTATTTATGCACACATGTAGTGGGATGCATGCTCCCTTTGTCTTAACAGCTCTCCCAAATCCCTTAGAGACTGTCAAAGTCCTGCACAGCCCCCCTGTTCATGGATCCGTGTGAGAAACATAAGGGAGGTCCACTGTAATATGGGTGCGGGAAGCGTACCGTGCCACAAGCTTCTGTTGGCAGCAGCCAGACGTCACTGTCACTGGAGACCAGGGTGTTTGTGTGTGCGTGTGTGTGTGTGCATGTGTGTGTGTTGCGGCATGGTACCCATCAAACCATAGCAGTAAGCGTGTTAGCACCTGCAGTAATTGAAAGAGCACGCGTCCGTTTCCATCAGCGCGTCCCTCAGGCAGTGTGAGGACACCCCTACCCCCTGCGCTTTTCCCCCCATGCTGTCAGAGCAGATGAGTGCATGCGGAGAGGTGAGAGGACGGCGTTGGGGAAAGAGGGTCCTCACCTCCACGCCTGTCCCAACACTTTGTACCACGGGTCAGGCACCTTTCTGCCCAGCACACCCCCCGCGCAAATCTTGGAATCCCCCGAAAACGGAGAGCGCCGAGGCCGCAGCTGTAATGAAAGCACCCGCAGCCTCGTTTTGGATCCCAGAGGTGCCCCTACTCCCCAACCCCCTCCCCATTCTCTGTGACTTTCTCTTTATCATTTGCCCAAGTTAATGCAGTAAGTGTGCTGACAATTCACAACACTCAATTCTTGGGCCTCCTGTAAGTAAGTTATCCTCAATACTCCCCGCTGGTGAATATAACCATTAATCTTGGTTAGGATTGAAGGAGACTGTACAAGTCTGGGAACTGAAGTGCTACTGCCACCTAGTGGATGGAAAAATACATTGTGGTGCAGCACAGGAGGCAAACAAGTACATTGGAAACACCGCCTGTATTTTTCCAAATTTTCTTAGCAAATTATTGCTCCTCATGAAAATCATTAATGTTTGGTTTAAATAAAAATGAGTTGTATTGCTGCAAACAGGGAATAGTAGACTACAGCTAGGGACTGAAATATATTTATACCAAAGGCATTATAATTCTAACCTGTTTAAAAATGGAAGCGATGTTTCATTGCCAGCTGCTGTTCACTCAGAATAGAGATGTGATTGCAGCCATGTGGGCAGAATGTCAGCAACAGTGTGTGGTGTGAGCGTGTGTGTGTGTGTGTGTGTGGGTGTGGGTGTGGGTGTGGGTGTGGTGTGTGTGTGTGTGTGTGTCTTTGTGTGTGTTTGCATGACTGTGAGTTCTTGGATGAGCTGGAGTTTGTTTTCAGCGTGCTGACCTTGGGTGTTGAACTTGAGGCTCCTGGGCAGTGGCAGGAGTCAGCCATCTGGGGCTGGCAGGGCACCGCAGAGCCGCATGCCATCAGAGGGGATGTCACGGTGACCCTCGCGTGCGAGGGCATCGCTGACCACATCCCGGTGCCCCCCTGTCTTCCTCTGCACCGCCCCTCTCCAAGAGCAGCGGAGCCTGTAGGCCACAACACAGAGCACTGCCAGGTGGAGCTGAGGGGGAGACGCCCTGTGTGTGTGTGTGTGTGTGTGTGTGAGAGAGAGAGAGAGAGAGAGAGAGAGAGAGGTGAGCTCTCCGATCATTATCTGAGGCAGGTGACCTACCCCTATCACACGGCTTACCAGTAGAAAGATGATGGGTCTGCTCTGGCACTGCATGCCTTCTCCCCAGTGTTGATCATGACAGGAGTCAGACAGTGCAGAGGATAGGCCTAGCAGAGATGCAGAGAGGAATGCAGTCAAAGGCCTGTTGCTGTGCCCTGTGCTTTGAGTGGGTAGCCCTATGACTGTGACTGCCAACCCCAGCAGTGAAACTGGTGCCCCTCCCATTTGGCTCAACTTACTTCAGGGAGAATGGGTTTGGGAGGGGGTGCTGAATCAGAGAGTCCCCTGGGTAAGCAGCAGAGCTGCTTCTCTCCCCCACCACCAACATACTCTCCACTCACTGTTCTCATCTGTGAGAGTGAGCACAGCGGGGCGGGGGAGCTGGGAGAGAAAACCCTTTCATCACTGTCTGTGCACAAAACAACACCGCGCGAGAGGAGCAGGCAACATTGACATTTTTATCCTTCCATTGAATTTAATCTCTGTGATGGACGACCTGCCAGGGCTTTAATTTTCTTCTCCCAAATTATCCCTGTCCCCCCCCCCGCCACATTCACGCATGCACACAACAAATGCACACACACACATACGCACACAACAAACACACACACAAACACAACA
Organism: Megalops atlanticus; assembly: GCA_019176425.1. Lineage (NCBI taxonomy): Eukaryota > Metazoa > Chordata > Actinopteri > Elopiformes > Megalopidae > Megalops > Megalops atlanticus. The sequence goes on along the minus strand of CM032875.1, from coordinate 43,810,678 downwards.
AACACAAACCTCAGCCTCCATCAGTTGTTTTTATTAGTTACTGAATCAGCCAAAAGTGTGAGTGGTTGCCTTTATCCTGGTCCCCAGTGTATGCTGACTCACTCAGACACCGTCCCTCTGGTTCTCACAAACAGGCATACAGGGCACACCAATGTGCAAACAGCCACATGTCTATTAAAAGCCACTCACATATGCATACTGTACGGAAAAACATAAAGCCAGAACGTGCAAAAAATCCAGACTGCATCTACATATGCGGGCGCACACACACGCACGCGCACACACACACACACACACACACACACACACACACACACACACACACACACACACACACACACATACATTTGTAGCCAGATATGCAAGCGCACACACACAAATGCATACAGATGCACAAATGCAGGAGCCCACATAGAGAGAGGCCCACTTTCCCTCCCTCTGAAGCTCACCCAGTTATTACATGTAGCAATCCGCCATGACTGATCACAGGCCCTGGCTAATAGTTCTTTAATGACTTCATTAAATTGTGTTGTGCGGCTTATGATTGCGCTGCCAATTTGTCAGCTGGGGTAATGTCTGTGCTGTACAGATGCAGAGACCCACTTTTATTTCAGAATTTATCTCGCATCTCCAGAGGCCTGTAATGAAGCCATGAGGCCCCAGGGGGTTTGGCACTATAGAGAGAGAGGGGGGAGAGAGAGAGAGAGAGAGAGAGAGAGAGAGAGAGAGAGAGAGAGAGAGAGAGAGAGAGAGAGAGAGAGAGAGAGAGAGAGAGAGAGAGAGAGAGAGAGAGAGAGAGAGAGAGAGAGAGAGAGAGAGAGAGAGAGAGAGAGAGAGAGAGAGAGAGAGAGAGAGAGAGAGAGAGAGAGGGCAGGGGCTTGCCATAGGCAAGTCAGTGCATTTAGGGGAGTATTGTTTACAGATAATCTTTTGTGACCAATTCACTAAAGGTACATGGAAAATATCGCCAGAAACAACATAATAACTGTCGGGTGTGTGTATATGTTGTGCGTGTCTGCATGTGCATATCCAGGTGGTTGTGTGCACACATGTATATTCGTGCATATTATTTGTCCTTGTGTGCATTTGCTTGCTTGTGTTTGGGTGTGTGTGTCTTTCCACTGCGCGCTGTACCTTGTGATTCCCTGTTCCTCCTGCGGGTGGTCAGTCATTGTGTTCTCAGGGCCAGGGTTCCCTCCCAGAGAGACAGCCCTCACCGCTGATTAAGGAAGCCGGCCACCACATGGTAGTGCCTCCCTCCCTACCCCCTTAGAATAACTCTCTGGCCCTTTGCCACCCTTCTGTCAGAGCCTGGGGCGAGTCAGTGGGGCCGTTCTCTGCTCCTCACTCTCAGTGCAGCTAAGAGGGGAGGACGGGCCCTGAGAGTGAGAGAGAGAAGGGGGAAAAAGCATGAGAGAAAGGAGATTAGAGGGAGGGGGACTGGAGTGTAGGTTCAGCCAAGCCTTTTAAACCATTACCGCTTGGATATTTGTCATATTATGTTATTAGATTAGCTTGGGGTCTAATGAAAGCAGCGGTGATTTGTCAGCGTTATTAACGACTTCGTCCCCTACCGCTATTTGTCACCTGCCTCCCACCGCCACCGCCAGCCTCACGCAGAGAGGGGGGCTTTTTCTTTCCTAATCTGGAGGGGGGGTTGGGTTGACAAGGGAGGAGGAAAGTAACATGAATGTGCATGCGTGCGTGCGTGCGGTCATGCATGCCTTTGTGTGAACCCCGATGGCCACGCTGATGATGACAGTGGAGGTGCTAGAGTAATTATGAAAGGGGGGTGCGTAGTCCTAGTCCGTCACCACAGGGAATGACATCTCTCCAGTTTTTTTCTCTCGCTTTATTTCCTTTTTCTTTTCCCCAAGCTCAGCACCACACAACCCACCCCCCCAGAGCAGTTTTCTGCTGTCAGATCAAAGCCGTTCCACATTTTTCTCAGTTCAAGCTCCAGAGCCTCCAGCCTCCTCTCTCCCCTCTCCCAGCAGCCGCCCAGCCTCCTCTGCTCCATGCTGTCTCAGTCTGTTTGGCCCCCTCCCTCTGGGAGCACCTGGCTCCTCATCCCGTAGGGCTTCCTCTCCCCAAACCGTGGTGATGCAGTATGCCCGTCCATCCTCTGTCCAGGAGGGGGTGATTCCCACCACTGGCTCTCCTTACTAAGCTTAAGTCTCAGTGAAGTTGTTAACTGGATGTTTTTCCAGATATGCTTAGGGTGGGGGATTTGAGAGCTTTAAACCTGTGGTTCTCTAGCCCTCGAGAACCTGCCTTCCACACTACTTTATACTGTCTGAGCACCTGTGTGGAAATGAGTACTGCGGGAATCTTTGGATGCCCTGACAGAGCTGTCTACCCATCAGGCCTTTGGGCCCTCAGGAGTTGGCACCTTGATAACCCTTCCCCCTTTCTCTCTCTCTGTCCCTCTCCTGCAGCAGTGCGAAATGACCGCAACAAGAAGAAGAAGGACGAGAAGAAGCAGGAGTGTACAGAGAGCTACGTGCTTAACCCTGCCACGGAGCAGATGATTGAAAGGGTCCGCAAGGCCCACCAGGACACCTTCCCCTCTCTCTGTCAACTGGGCAAATACACTACAGTGAGTCCTCCCCTCCACCGTGTGGCGCTGTGCATATCGGGAAGGGGTAGAGTGCACTGAATGGTTCAGCTCTCTTCCATGTTATTGAACAGCTCTGGACCTTAGACTCCAGGCAGATAGAAATACTTTAAGATTGGTGAAGAAAACACACACACTATTGCATAAAAAGGACATGTTTCCCTCCTAATCCCTGTTGACAGGATTGTGAAGTAGGCAACTGTGTTTGGATCTTCTGTAACTAGAGTTGATTGCAACAGAAATGTTACCAAATGGTTTGAAGCATAAATATAGTTAGCTAGCTCAATTATCTTGGTTGGCACAGTCCAAACATATGACAAATCTCTGCAGCCTGCAAGCTTCCAAACAACCAAATGTCAGATGCTCTCGCACATCAAAAATAATTTAAAAAATGGGCAGCTAACCAACTTAATGAGCCAGATGTGATTTTTCTGAATTTAACTGTCAGGTCAGATTACTGTCTTCAACCAAGCGTGTTGCTACTTAGATTTGTTATCATTGTTTATTTTTTGAGTGCACATCTAGTAATATCCTGTAAATCCATACCCCCTCCACTCCCGTGGCTCTGTCCTGTTTGTCCATTCCTCAAGGCTAGGCTTGTAGAGCTGCCGGTGGGCAAAGACGTTCTGACCCACGGGTCCTGACCCGTTCTCTCCCCCTCTCCAGAACAACAGCTCAGACCAGCGCGTGTCCCTGGACGTAGACCTCTGGGACAAGTTCAGCGAGCTCTCTACCAAGTGTATCATCAAGACAGTGGAGTTCGCCAAGCAGCTCCCCGGCTTCACCACGCTCACCATCGCCGACCAGATCACCCTGCTCAAGGCTGCCTGCCTGGACATCCTGGTGAGGATGGATAGTTGGCTTCGCTACGTCTAATTAGGTTAAATCGGGTGTGTCCGGATGACCATTTTGCTCAGTGCGCTCAGTGAAGGTTTTTAGAAAACCCTGTAGGGCATGGTGGTGCTTTTAGTTCAGTGCTCCTGCCAGCAGTTCCCGTTACAGTAACAGCTATTAACAGCTATCATAGTAAAGCAGTCCCTGATCCGGGACAAAAGTGGTTCTCCCAATGCAGAGCAGTTAGGGCCTTTCTAGGTCTTAGCAGGAGCAGCTTGGTGTTTTGAGTGGAAGAGGTCTTTTGGTAGGTGCTCTTGCCTGCTTTTAATAGGCCCAGAATGGCTATGTATTTGGAGGAATAGCTCCAGCCCTGCCTAACTGTGTTAGAGGTCACATACACATGTAGGTTCGTGTGCATGTTCTAAACCCTGCCCTCTCCTCCCCCTCAGATTCTGCGAATCTGCACACGCTACACGCCCGAGCAGGACACCATGACCTTCTCAGATGGCCTGACGCTCAACCGCACCCAGATGCACAACGCGGGCTTCGGGCCACTCACCGACTTGGTCTTTGCCTTCGCCAACCAGCTGTTGCCCCTGGAGATGGACGATGCAGAGACTGGGCTGCTTAGCGCCATCTGTCTGCTGTGTGGAGGTACTGCAGTGTTTCCACCTCCCCCAAATGCACGTACACACACACACACACACACACACACACACACACACACATAAATGTTTTTTTGTCAGAAGTAATAGCATTGTTTCTCAGTCGATGAAATTGTGAAATGTATTTCTCACCTACACAATATTACAATTGCTTGTTTCCGTTTGTCTGCAGAGTCTTTGTTCACTTTGCTCTTTTTTGACTGATGTTCTGTTTATGTACAGTAGTACTGTGCTATTATTCCATCCTGGATTGTGTCTGACTCACAAGCATGAAAGCCAATTTGCTTTGTTATGATGCTTAGCCACACCATTGTTCCACACATTGAAAAGTGCTGAAAATGCAAGGTTAGCGTTTTGTCTGTGTCTTTATGCATTCAAACGAAGCCTCAGATTGATCATTAGTGTGCATGCAGTTGGATGTGTTATGGCCAAGACCACCTGCCATAAGGAAATATCTGCTGGCTAAGGCATCTCGAACAATCCATGCCCATCATGTTAGGACAGTGATAGCGCTGAGCTTCATTTCACTAGACAGTAGCTTTTTAATCCACTGTAATCCTCCCTATTTTGTGGATACGCTTACACCTCAAATGCGTTTGAAAAGAAAACATTCCTGTTAGGTTGTTTTTTTTTAATGTTTGTGTGAGAACAGTGCCACCTACTGGCAAATGTGAAAAGCTCTTGGTTTAGGCAGCATAATGCTACAGAAACTTGCAGGGCGCTCAGTTAATGTCTCTGGTCTGTCCCTTTCATGGAAGTGCACTGAGGGAACGATGTGTTGCCCGATGTGGGGTGGAACCTGTGGGATGCTGACCTGTCCTGTGTATGTTTGTGTGCGTGCGTGTATGTGTGTGTGTGTGTTTATTCTCAGACCGGCAGGACCTGGAACAGTCAGACAAGGTGGACATACTGCAGGAGCCCCTGCTGGAGGCGCTGAAGATCTATGTGCGGAAACGGCGGCCGCACAAACCGCACATGTTCCCTAAGATGCTGATGAAGATCACAGACCTGAGGAGCATTAGCGCCAAGGGTGAGGTTCAGATGCACAGTGTGTGGCATGTGCTTTTGGTTCTCAGTCTCAAAAGCTGCCTCTGCTATATAATCAAGTAGCTAATGGAGTCCAAGCGTTTAGTAAATATGTGAGGTGAAATATGGGCATGTTTTAATCGCCATCACTCCATTTTCATTTGGATGAAAAGCAATCGCTCAACACGTATGAGTGTTCAAAAAGTTCAGCTGAACAGTGGCGGATCCATTTTAAGCGCACAGCACGTTGGTCGCGGTGAGCCGAGCGCCTGATCTCCCTCTCTCCCGTGCACAGGAGCGGAGCGCGTCATCACCCTGAAGATGGAGATCCCGGGCTCCATGCCGCCGCTCATCCAAGAGATGCTGGAGAACTCGGAAGGCATGGAGAGCCAGGCGGGGGCAGGGGCGCGGGGAGCACCCCCTGGGAGCTGCAGCCCCAGCCTGTCGCCCAGCTCCGCCCAAAGCAGTCCGGCCACGCAGTCGCCGTAGCAGCGCGGCCCCCTTAACCCCCGCCCAGCCACCTCCCCCCTCCCCCGACCCTGCCCGCCCCGGACAGCGCCGTCCCCAGGAAGCGCCACTACGCTCCTGACACAGACACCACGGTCTCCACAAAGCTCTCACGGGCAAGGCCAAGAATGAAGAGGTCTGCTCGGGAGCGTCTCCTCTCAAAAACAGTGCAGTAACACTGGTGACTTTCTGCTCCCTCTCACCCCTCTCCCCACAACCACCCTCGAGACTTTGCTAAGCGACTGGAGTTGTCCCAGGCCGAGACGTGGAGACTGTTTACACGGCAGGGGCTGGCAGAAAGGGGACGGATGGACAGACAGCTCAACAGACAGGCAGGCGGACAGATACAGGACACTGGTCGTCTTCTGAGGCCACCTCTGGCCAGGACTGAACAAAGACCATAAACATTTGGTCTTTCATTGTTTTTTTTTTTTTTTCAAGTTTAAGAGACAGATTTTTTCTTACAAAAAGATATATAAATATATATATTAAAAATAAGGAATGATTGAGATTGAATTGTCCAAAATGGAATGACAGGTTAAAAGTTTTTTTTGAAAGGTTTTCTCACTGTTTCCGAGATTAGATGCAATTGTTTTTCCTTTACTGTTTTAATCTTTTCATACCCATGACATTCAGACAAATGCCCAGCTGTTTTATCCAAAGCTGGCACTGTTTTATTGGAGCTAAGAAATAGCTATGGTTAAAAAAAAGTACAAATTCCATTTCCACATATGCACAGGGAAAAATGGTCTAAAAATGATTACACAAACAATTCCAGGTCCGGTTGAGTTTTTCTTTTGAGGAAGAAACCATGAAAAAATATTTTCTATGACTGGTTGTAAGTAAAGGTCACAGGTCCTTGGGGGGGAAAAAAACAATGAAGAGTATCTTTAAGGTGTATTTTAAGTAGCCTCTGAGATCATGTATATATGCTGTATTCATTTCTTTAAACTATGAAGAGTTTAGCCTTCACTTGATTTTTTAATACCTTTTTGTGTTTTGTTTTTAGTTTTGTCTAAGAAAAAAGTCATTTTACTGCACATTTTACTGAAGGAATCGCATTGATGTACTGTGTAGGCCATTTAGATAAGGGACAGACCTATAGAAATCACATAGGGGACACCAAGACTGTTTACAGAATGTTTACTGTTTACAGTGATAACAAATGATTTTCACTTCACCCTGAAATTTAAAAAAATGATGACAACGAAATGATAAACAGTGCTGTCACCCAGATGGGAACGTGGATACCTAATCTGTCTTGTCATGTGACTCAGGAGGGAGGCAAGGCTTGGGTGGGCAAAGGCAGGTGGAAAACCATTGGATGGTTCCAGAAATGGTGGAAAATAAAAGATGTACTTTTGATGGTCTTACCCTGTACAAATGTGATCCTGGAGAGATTGTTCATACATTCTGTGAAATGGTTCTTTCATTTGCATGACAGTGAAAGGCAGCCAGTTCATTGAGGGGGAAGACTGTGGAAGACTCTGGTTTGCCTCTTTTCCCAGCTCTTTATTGTGGCCCCCTGGCGCCCCTGGTACAGCAGCAGAAATTAAAGCAAGTATGTGAGAGTTTTGCCTCCAGGAGTTTCATTACCCATGGCACATGGGCGTCAGCCACACCTCCATCAGCCAGGGGACATCAGCAGAGATAGGGAGCCCTCACCTCCCCCCAATTCTTTTAGGCCACTCTCAGTGGAGACCTTTATTACTCAGACCTTATTCCGCATATACAGCATACAACTCCCAGCACTCACTCACACACATACACAACTGCCTCAGGAAAGAACGGTTTTGTCCACTGTCCTGGCTCCTAGCAGGCATCCTGGGCCTAGAGATGTGAATTAGGGCCTGGCCACGTGGCTCCCCCTTCTGGTCAATGTGCACCACTGCCCTTTTGGGATTTTTGTTGGAGTGTACAGGCGGGAAGTGAGTGCTGTGACCAGGTAGCTGTCATCAGATGTGGTGGCAGGGAGAGCTCTTGCCAGCCCAGTAATCGACTCCTCTGTGTAAATCATGTGGGTTTGTTTTTCCTTTCTTTTTTATTTGGGGGAGATAAGATTGTTCAGCTGCTTTCAGAGGTCAGGACTTTGCTGCCTCCAGTACAGCGCACAAATATTCTCTCATTGCTCTCACCTGGAATTGACACACACAAATCCAGTTTGAAAAATGACATTGTTTCGATTTTGTCAGATTATCGAGCGATTTGAAAAAGAAAATAAACCAACATTTAATAATTCTGGCTGTTGTTTTTTTTTCTGTTTAGAGAACACATTTTGTTCCCGACTCTGACAGTTGCAGTTGTGAAACTAGATATTTGTTTTAAAAAGGTTTCCTATGGAATTGGCTTATTAGGAGATGCCTTTCACATTATTGTCATTTAGCAGACACTTTTATCCAGAGTAACACAGTGCATCCAAATAAAGTGGTATGAAAGATTTCACAAACAGGACACCACTAGCATCAGTGCCAGTGCTGAGATCGCAAATGTGTGTCTGCATTGACATGTAAGTGCACAACACGCACAGAACAATACCCAAGAATCAAGTTTAATTTGGCACAGAAGAAGCTATAGTTGAATTACTTCCCCATGGTTGTATAACACTGAACAGCTTTTAGAATGGTATGACAAAGGCTGTTGTCTGATGTCATGTCTGACTACTAAATGCATGCATATTGAAAAATGTCAACTGCTCTATAAATAGATTTGCATGCTTTTGTTGGCACAAAGATGTTTGCTGGTTGGATGTGGAGGTGAATTCAGCAGACAGGACATTTGAAAGAGGGGATAAAGTAGCAAGGTTTCCTAAATTAATCACTCATTTCTGACTATGGTGTGAGTGTTCCAGGCTGCAGTTATAGTGTACTTTCATTTTAGACCCAATTTACAGTAAATTTCATTCATACTTTTATTTCTGAAATCTATATTTGGGTGGCATGGTCATTGTAAAATTGTTTTTACTCTCAACATTTCTAATTTCCATGTCTGTCTGAAGACATGAAAGCGCCATTATGTTGTTGGGTTGTGGTCCCCTTACTGAAATGGTTTCTGTTCTCAAATGTAGCCAATTATGTGTGACATTCGGTTAAATTGGACATAAAATCTAATGTAATTCTGTCCATTTTAAGGTCACATGGTCAAATAGGCACCAGATATGTTTTCTCTTCCAAACTCTAAGTTGACTGGTTGACTTTGTTGAAACTGAACACAAATGATTTTGTTCCCCAACATGTCATTGACTTCCAGATCGGTTTTTAAGCCCAAGGTAAAAAAAAAAAAATCCTGATAGATTTCTTCTATTTTCAAACTCAGCCGCTTATATATTTCAATGAAGCTTCACACAGGTGGACTCACAACAGACATAGTTCCTGTAAACTACCAGAAATTTTACACTATTCAGTTCAGAGGAACGCAGTACGAGATGTAAATATTGCTATTTCTCCCAACTGAATTTCCCAGAATGGGAATTCCATTTTTAAATAACATCTCTGACAGCCCATCATGTAGTACATAAGCTGTCCACTTCAATGCTACACAAGAACAAGAGAACCTCTGAGAACGAATGCAGTGCATGCAGAGAAAATGCAGTGCCCTACTTACAGGTCAATTTCTCTGATTCTGTGTTAATATTTGTTAGATATTCACACAATGTTTTCTTAAAATCAGTGTTTACAGTAGTTACCAAGGCGTCCTGTTTATTGAATATTTCCAGCCTAGGGCAGCATTGTGATTAATTTTGCATCTTATTTTTAATGATTTTTAAAAAGTAAGAATGGTTACATAAAAGGTCTGACAAGTGTTCTTTTATCTTCAAAGTTGAATGTATTGCCTGCAGCAACATATGCTTACTGAAATCTTAAGATCATAATACCATAGAACAATTGTCCGTGGTGTTGACTTGTGTACTGTTTTGTGCTCAGTGTACGATTCCTGTAGTGTTCATTGTTAGAAACTGCGTGGGGATGAAAGTCCTCAGCACACACAGGCACACAGTCCTACATGCTCCATCAGAAAAGCAGCCACCCGAAAGGAATTCCGTAACCCTGACATCACAATGCATCACAGTAATTAGTAAGCCATGGTTTCTCTTCCCTCTTAGGTTCAAGTGTTCACAAACATAAGGTGTGGTTTAAGAAACTAAACATTTCTCAGAAAAAGCACCCACTAGAAAATGGTGAAAGCAAACAAAAAGCTGCTCCCAATGTGAGATGGTATGATGACAGATGATAAGCTAATTTTATCAGTTTGTAATCAAAAGTAGAGGACATTCAAAAGTATTTAAGAATATTTGTGGAACATTACATTCATACCAATATTGCAAACAACATTATCTTTAAAAGTTATGGAAGCATGGCTTCATCCCCTTATGTTTAAAAAAGAGAGATGACACCTAGAATCTCAGCTTTTGGGAACAACAGCAACATGACCACAATGGACCTGTGGCGGGGTTATTGTTAAATGACAAAAAAAACTGTGCAGGTGTTTACATCCTTAAATTAGCACTGGACTATGGAAAGGGCTAAATTAATGGATTTCATAGCAGAATTTGTGGTAACCTTTTTGTTCTACATAGGGTGGAAGAGATCAAGCAAATGCAAGTGGTGGTTGCTCTGACTCTGTTCTGCAGCAGTCCAACAAGCTATTTAGTTATTCAAATCCCAACCTAGGCTCAATAGGATCCTTGAAATACTACCTACCCTATATGGGATGCAAAAAGGGTGTGTATGGTGAATACTTATGTGAATAATTATGTGAATGAGATATTTATCATTTTTTATCTTTGATAATAAATCAATTTTTGAGTTTTAATAAAGTTGCAAAAATTTTCTAAAAAATGTATGTGCTTTGTGATTACGGGTTACTGTGTTTAGATTGACGGCCAAAGGAATATATTTAATCTACTTTAGATTAAGTCTATAACACAACAAGGTGTGCAAAAAGGGTCTGAATACTTTCCATAGCCACTGTATGTGTATAGCAGCAGGTGACAAGGAATGGGATAGTTGATGCTGTTGCTAAAGCTGCTTGAACTAAAGACAATCTTGATCTTTATGTTCCAGTGAGCAGGGTGGAAATAATTATCATTGGAGGGAGTGAGAGGACGAAAGGGAGACATTAAAACAGTAGTACCTTTGTTTTACTTCAATCCTAGCGATAGCTACACTGCTTACCATTTTTACAGAGAGAGAGAGAGAAGGGGGGTTCAGTCGATTGGAATCCACTGTGTCCTAGAACCCTCCTACACTGTAGGTGGCAGTAAAAGGCCAGGGAGGGTTACAGCCACTTTTCGATACAGTTACGTCATCGTTGTACCAACCGTTGCCTCTGGTTGGCGGAATTTTTGAATTCGGAAAAGGAAACGGGAGTGGTGTTGTTTACTAGCAAGTAAGAGGCGCAAGAGGTAAGGTGATTTTTAAAACGAATCTTGGCAGTTCTGTTGTTATTTTGATGTAAAAATAAATAAATGGTAACAAACAGAAAATGAAGTAATCTACAACTAACTCTATTAATAGAAAAATACATCATTTGAAGTACCTTGCTTGCTAGCGGGCATGCTAACTAATGTGAGGCCCACTTCTTAACGTTTGTATTTTTGTGAAGGTTGTTGTTACCACTATTACTTGCTGGCTCGCTAAAGAACGTGCATAACGTATATAACGTGCAGTGACAACAGAAGCTGTCTGGATTTTGTATTCATTATTTGTTATCCAAGTGATGTTGATGACTGATTAAAAATCTGCCTGCAAGATGGCTAACTGAGTCAACAGATCGGTTACAGTATGTCAAACGAACTTTATAGCTAAACTAGCAAGCTACTCTAATAAAAATCACACGCTATCTTGTAAGTTAGCGTACAGATGTTGATAGCCTTGCTAGCTAGCTAGCTAACTAACATTAGATGCCAGTGAATGCTACAATAACGTAACGTTACAATAAGTTGTGTTTTTGATAGGACGAAGATGAGCCGAGCATCCAGCAGTAGACAGTCCGTATTGCCACTTAGGGTGGCTGACAGCAGAATGAGTATGGTCAATGCCACTCCACAAAGGTGACTATCATTCAGTATTTTTATTGTCTTCATTTACAGAAACAAGGAAACAGATTTGTTAGATAGCTGTATTAACATGTATCTGTATTTTCTTAATGAAGCAAAGAGTCTGCTTTAGGAAAGCTGAACATCACAAAACCGCAGTCAGGCACATCAGAGAGAAGAACAAGCTTTTTTGGAAAGAGGTGAGTCAAAGAAAAAAATCAGTTAGCCTGCTACAAAAATACAGAGGAGCAGCAAATGAACAGCTTCTCTATATGTCGAATCGTAAGTGACTAGATTTGGTGACTGTTCCCCAGCGTTCATTTGGAAATCAACCAGGAAATAATCAGATGATTTAAGTAGTTAGAGATAACACAAGGACACTTGCAGGTAACGCTTTTTAAAACTGAAAGCAAGTCTGATAAAAAAAGGATTGTTCCACTTCGTTGTGCTCAGTTGTTAGAGTATTGATCTTTGTCATTTGACAAGGATTGAATGTAAAGTCAGGTCCCACCCCAAACTGTCAGTGTCTGATGTGGCAAAAGCAAACAATTCTGTTCAGTGCTGAAATGCATTGCCTTCAATTTGTGAAGAAATGATATACTATTAGAATGAATATGAGACTGGCACGTGTTTGCTCACAGACTGTCAAGGTTCTGGCAGCTGTATGCCAGATGCAGTATGTTATTGGGGCCATATCGAAACCCAAAAGGGTGTCATATGATCTGTGAAGGCAGAAGTAGGTTAAAACACTGTCTGTTACTAGTGTGCTGTCAAAAGAGATTCCCACCTCCCAATCTTTCTGTCTAGGGCCAGCGGGGCTGGCATGCCTCGTAACAGCACATTTGGGACGTTTGGAGGTCCAGAGAAGATCAAGGATCCTCGACCCCTACATGACAAGCCCTTCGTCCAGCAATGCATCAAACAGTTGTGTGAGGTAATTCACAGTAACCACTCAGTGTCACCAGGTCTTTGCTCTCAGTGCAGTCACTTCACGAAGAGATTGTAGGCGATGCTTGATGAAGTTGCTAGTTTTTAACGTCTTCTCCCATTTTTAGGTGTACGGGGTGCTGCTTTTCATGACAGATTTGATATGGTTGATTGGGCAAGAAAATTACACCTCTGATAGCTTATTTCCTGTTTCCTGCAGTTTCTGTCAGAGAGGGGCTTCCCTGGGACAATGTCGGTGAAGTGCCTCCAGTCCCCCTCCACCAAGGAGTTCCTGAAGATCTTTGAGTTTATCTATAGCCTCCTGGATCCCACCTTCCAGCTGCCAACTTCCAAAATTGAGGAGGAGATTCCCAGAATGCTCAGAGATTTGGGGTAACCCAGTCCAAGAGATACAAAAATGTTTTGGAATTGTGGTTTATCTTGCAATGTATTCTTTTTAGCATTAGGACGTGAACCTCCTGATCTCATCTCTGCTTTTCTATGACTGTTTCACTGCAGGTATCCCTTTGCCCTCTCTAAGAGCTCCATGTACTCTGTAGGAGCCCCTCATACCTGGCCGCAAGTCCTTGGGGCACTGATTTGGCTCATTGATACTGTAAAGGTCAGTCCTCTCCCAGGAATGCAATAAGTGTAACATCAAGAACAAAATGAATTAAATCATTCTAATTACTTACATTTGTTTACAGCTCTTTAGTTCCATGAAAGAACAAGACCTACTCTTTTCTGATTTTTCTGACGGTAACTTTGAGATTGAGGATGGAGTTGAATTCAATAAGGTAAAGCACCATCTTGTTTCTGCAGTTTGCTAGCACTGGAAAGGGTTTTTTTTAACTAAATTTCTTTTATTCTCAGCTGTTTCTTGACTATACCTCTGAGACCTACAACCGCTTCATGCAAGGTGCCGACACATTTGAAGAGGAGGATCAGGAATACTTAACTAAACTGAGTGAGTAGCCATGCCATGTTGTGTGTCTTTAAACTTTTGAACATGTGTCCCAAAAACTCACATTATCTGACTTGGTTTTCTTTAGAGAGACTTTACAATGTTGATGAAACCCTTTTGGAGTCTCTGGCTGAGAAGCATAGAGTGCTGAACGACGAGGTTGAGAGACTGGAGAAGGAGAGTCAGGCGGTTTGTATGACTGTTATTTACTAGAGGGTTGTAAACAGTGCCTGTAAAATTTGATGTTAAATTGCTGTTGCACTGATCATACATTAATGGCTTGCTTTGGCTGACTTCACTGTTGCATGTGCACTCTCCAATAAAGAAATACGTAGTGCCTGTTATAGAATTTGAATCTCCTGTAAACAAGCTAAATACAATGTAAAGAATTTTTTTGACATCACATCACATCTAAAATGTACTAATATCTAAACATCCATATGAACAGCACTGCTGACACATATACAATATGTGAGATATACAGGTGAATTAGAGAGTTTGGTTTTGTGTAGCTTTTGTATTTTATTAGTTAAATGCCGATTTGGAGGACATAAAATAGCCATGAGTTTATAATGTAATTCTGTAATGTTCTAGTCATTGTACACACTGCTGTTAGGTATGTGATATGAGCACTCAGTCACTATATCCTGTTGCATTTCGCAGGATCGATTAATGGCCAAAAGAACGGAGAAGCTGAAACTGCAGACGGATCAGCAGAAGCTGCAGGACTATCGCAATAACTTGGAGTCCTTCAAAACGAACCTTGTGAACAAAGCCTCAGGAATATCCGAGGAGCTAGAGGCCACAGGTGAGCAAGCTCTTAGTGTGGCTAAATGTCCTGTTTCTAGGGCATCCTAGCCATCTAATGACCTGAGAGTTGCATGTATTCTGCTCTTCATGTGAGTATCCAGCCAGTCGTGGATGTTATTCACTCAGCAATGACATCAGGCTCCTGGCCTGTGGGATTCAGCGAACATTGTCAGACATGCAGCCTTAGCTGTAGAGCTTTCACCTCAAATCTGTAGTGTTTCCCTACAGGAATGGCAGTGCCCTGTCTAAAGCCAGTAATTCAACAGGGTCATGAAAATCATTCTCTCTCACTCTCTGGCAGTCCTGCAGGTGGAGACTCTGAAGCAGGAACAGTCCAGGCTCCAGCACATACTGGTGAACCAGAAGTTCTCGCCGGCAGACATCGAAAGGATCAATCGTGAGAGAAATGAGCTCCAGCAGACCATCAACAGCCAGAGCAGGAGCCTGGAGGAGGCCGAGCAGCACATGTGGAATGAGGAGATTGCACTGGCCAAGGTCAAGGAGAGGGTGAGTGCAGCAGCAGGACGAAGGCCAGGATGCTGGTCAGGGGTGTGTCAGCGTGTGCTGCAATACGCTGCTCTGTGTTTCACACCTGGGAGTGAATGATTTTTCAAAGGCAGACCAAACAGGCATGGTTTCGTGTGCGGGTGGACAGATTGTTCAGTTGAGTGACTTTACAGCTTGCATGGTACTCATGTAACGGTACTCATTTGAAGCATGGAGTCGTCTGGTTGGGAGAAGAGGAAGAAGGTGATGGGGAAAGGAGCTTTCCCAGAATTGATTCAGCTGAATGTTTTATGTATGTGACCCACCAGCAGTCCAATGAACAGATCTCATGACTAAACAAATGTAGAACTTAGCCCGTTCTTTTGTTCTCCTATACAGGTGGAAGCGAAGCTGGCTGAGTACCACAAGCTTGCTCGTAAACTGAAGCTCATCCCCGCATCCGCTGAAAACGCCTGTGGGCGGGATTTCGAAATAAAAGTTTCTGCAGAGTATGGGCCATCCACAATAGCGCAGTACAAAGTTCAGATTCAAGTACGTCTGTCCCCGCTCTACTAAATCACTGCCCTGGCACTTTTCCCCACAAGCTAATATTTTTAAACAAGCTTTTCTTTGTATTCTTGTCTAGAATCCTCTCAGGAATATGATTTCTGAAGTTGATGAGGAGTTAAGTAAATTAGCCAACAAAAAGCTAAGCCTGGAGGAGGTCCTGGAACAGGTATTGCGGCATTTTGATATTTTTCATTAAAAGGTGGAAACCTGGTGATTCTTTCTGACTGTAAGGGGCTGGTCCATTGTAAGCTGTGGGTTTTAAATGTGATTGTTTGATCTGCTTTGTTCATTTTCCATCAAGGTTAATTCCAATGTAGCCGACAAAACAAATGATATGAAGCAACTGAAAGAACAAATCCGAAGACTGGATGAGCAGCTTGAGTATGGCATGCAGGCAAGTTGTTTTCCCCATGGAATGTACAATGCATGGTATATAATCAGTATCAACAATTGCACCTTGCGGTACACCTGTTCATCTATACCAGGGGTGTCAAACTCATTTTCACTAAGGGCCACATCACTAAATTTCTAGGTCATCAAGGGCCAAATAATCATTGAACATCCATTCAAAAAGGGCAACCATGAAATCTGCATGGCAGTACGATTTGTTTTTTCAAGACCGTTTGAACACCGTTTCATTGGGAATCAGTAAAACAACTACTAGGCTAATTTCCCATTCATTTTATTTGATTCCATTTCAATACATTTCCAACTTTTTTGTTTCATATCTTTTAACATAGAAATATTAATGAAAACGAGTGCATTCAACAATTTCAATATGTCAACAGGCTGTAAACTTGCCATATTGAACTTGCCTGTCCTCACCACTCCAAAAACTGTGTGGCAGTAAAAACTTAACAATTTGGTTTCAAAAGTAACATCTTTCAAATTCAACTTCCATACATTTCCCATGCATGCATTCATTCATTTGATGTTTTCAACACATAGGCCTAACCTGTAGTATAATTATTAACATTAATGAAAAAGAGCAGTCAACAATTTACATTCACTATGTCCTTTGTGGCAGTAAAAAGTGTATTTGTGTGTGTGTGTGTGTGTGTGTGTGTGTGTGTGTGTGTGTGTGTGTGTGAGAGAGAGAGATTTAGTTGCTTTTCCCTGACATCTGGCATCTCTTGGTCTTGACCAGCAAATCAAAATCAGGATTTAGTTTCTGCACTGTCGAAACCTTCATGATATGGTGGCTATGTGTAATTCGAGATCTCTGTGCAATTTTGTTTATATTCATTACAGAAAATGCTTGTTCACAAAGATATGTAGTCCCAAACATAGAGAGAAGCCTGGCTGCAAAAGCAGTTACTTTGGGATAACGGGACCCGAGACCCTGATAGAATGCTTCAAGGCTCACTGTATCAAAACGTTGCTTCAATAAGGTGTCGCATTGTAGCTCAATCAGCTCCAACTGCAGATCTGCAAACGGCACGTCAGTAGCGCTGATGGTGAACGGAGCAATAAATACTGAGATTTGCTTCTCAAGTTTGCGGAATTCATTCTTCAATGCAGCTATCTTCTCTGTGTAGCGGCGGCCCAAATGAGCAGTAGTAGTGGATTGCAAGGCCAAGGAGGGAAAATGCGCTAGGTTACTTTAGGAAAGTTGTGTTTCCCAAAGGCCTAGCTTACACTCGAACGCACGAATACTTGCGTACAGGTCGGTGACCAGTTTGTTCCGACCTTGCATGGTCGTGTTCAAGTCATTCAAGTGCCCTGTAATGTCAACCATAAACGCGAGATCGCAAACCCAGTCCGGATCTCTTAGCTCTGCAACAGGTCTCCCTTTAAAAGTCATGAATTCGGCTATTTGTTCTCGTAGATCAAAAAAATCGTTTTAATACAGTCCCACGGCTTAGCCAACGCACTTTGGTGTGGTAAGGTAGAATGTGGTGAACATTGTGGTCGGCTAGGAGATTATCAAATTGGCGGTGATTGAGCCCTTTGGCTCGAATGAAGTTGACAGTTCTGATGACAACAGCCATAACATTGTCCATTTTCAGTGTTTTACAACAGAGTGCCTCTCTGTGGAGTATACAATGAAAATTCCAAAACTCACCCCCTCCACACTGCTGCACTTTCTCTTGAAATCTGGCCACAACTCCAGCTTTCACACCGATCATTGATGGTGCTCCATCAGTCGCAAGACTTACGGCACGGGCCCAGTCCACTCCCAATTTATCCAAGGATACAGCGAGATTACTGAAGATGTTGCTAGCCATAGTAGTGTCAGTCATGGGTACCAGTTCTATGAATTCCTCTGTGATGTTACAAGCAGAGTCAACACCTCCACTAAAATAAATAAATAAATAAAAAGGTTGTTGCCACCTAGTGGATGGATGATGAATTACGTTTTGTGGTAATGGTAAAGAGTTGACGCAAATAGTAGGGCCTGTATTACATCCTCTGGTTGACGCGCGGGCCGTTTTGAATCTTTGTGTGGGCCGGATGTGGCCCACGGGCCGTTTGACACCCCTGATCTATATGATATTATGCAGAAATGATGTAGAGGAAGCATTTGTTGGGTTGGTAAGGGGGGTCGAGGTGTGACAAGATGTCTATACTTTAAGAAGTAGCCATGTGCGTGTATGGCCTTCTGTGTAATGAATGGGTAGGCTCCTGCATTTGTTGGCATACTTCATCAGAAGTTCTTCTGTGAATGAGAAGAAGATTGACTGGTCATATTCATTGGTCCAGAATGTGGGCATGTGAGGTAGCTCCATACCTCTCTGTGGTGTACAGACTGCCTGTCATTTTATGCATATCTGCCTGCATGCTACCTGCAGGAGTGCGCCCGGGAGGAAGAGAAATGGGCCTCTGACGTGGAGTCAATGGAGAACCACAGGAAGCTCCTGGAGAAGAGGATTACTGATGGCTACGACAATGCCGTGGAGCAGCTGAAAGCAGCGCAGCAGCAGTAAGTCCAGCAACTCTACTGTAGTGCTTCATGTGACTTGCAGTGTGAAAAACAGCCATAGGGTGTGTATGAGTACATTGGAGGATTGCACTCCTCTCACTTTAGCACTCTGGCACAAGTACAGAAGTCGATGCTTTGAGACAAGCGTAATAATTCCAAAATAGTGCTGCATAAAAGGGAAAAAAGTAAATGTTACACGACAAAAAGAACATTCTTTTGAAGTTTGTCGACAACGAACTTTAATGGTGACCGCCATTTTTTTCAAAACGAGAACTCCAACTCCCCATACGCTCCTTCACAATAGGAGCCCCCTTTTGCCCTACAGTACAGGGTGATAAGTGCGATCATATACAGTACATATAGCCTTTGTCCACCTGAATATAACACAACCAGTACAGAGGTATACATATGTAATAATGTACTTTTAACATCAGAAAATTAACAGTAAAAACTGAAGGTATTAATTACTAATTAATATTTTAATATTATTACCCACTGCCTTTCCTCTTCATAATTGGATTGTCTTGTCACTCAGGTATCACCTGGTTCTCCAAGAGACCAATGAAGAGCGCAGGACCGTGGCCAACAATCTCCACAGTGTGTTCACCACAGCTACCAGCCATCTGACCAATGTGGAGGCAAGTCCCTTACTTGCTCCCTCCTGCTATGTATTTATGTGACCATAGACCACTGCAGAAATGCTATTTCTGTTCTAGTTTTCATCATTATTTGGTAGATATTTTGCCTGAGCATGGTCAATTTTTGGCTCATGTAAAATAAAATTTTGTCGGTTTTGTCAATATAATTATAAATATCTCTTGGTTCTTTATATTGAGTGTTCAGAAATGACAAGCTTTCTCCTCCTTTCAGAAATTCTTGGAGGATCAGCAGAAAAGGGTGGACCGGGTGTACAAGGAGAGTCTCCAGGAGGATGAGGCTGAGTTGAAAGAACTCAGAGACATGGTGGAAAGCTACATAGCAAAAGCGGATGCTTTGTAGTCCTGTCCATGTGATTTTTTTTTTTTGTGTATATAAATACCCACTAATAGAGGTGGAAGGGGACTGACGTATATCTGACACATTGTGGAGTGGCTTCCCCTTGCAGCCTGACTAAAATGAGAAATTCGATCAGCACCTGCAGGCAGCCTGTATAAGCCTACAGACAGACTTTACCCACATGCTAAATAGCACGCATAGACATCCACAAGATAATGCAGAGGCAGTGTTCAGCCAGTAAGCAGCACTTCCTCAAGAGCCGGAGCATGATGTGGTCTCCTGCTCACCACTCAGAAAGAGGGGAGAACCATACCAGCTGATAACTTGCTGAGGTGGTTTACCCATGGGTTCCCACAGAGTTTACTTTATGGGGGGAAGGTGCATTCAGTGCCAAACCCAGTAGCTGGAAACTCATGAATTTGAGCTGGCGCTAGAAGCACAGGGGTTCTTCCTGTCCTTCCTGGCTGACAGTGTAATGAAGCTGGTGGAGAGACGATTGCCGGTTGCCATGATGAAGTGGAGTAATGAAAGTCCTTGTCCAAAAAGACAGCCTACCAGAGCATGTCAACCTGTCTGCTCTCCCATGCTCCCCACAGCAAGCATCTCCCAAACAGCAAAGAGTTCCCATTCACATAAGATTGAAGAATATCTCCACACCAATAACATGAAGAGGAGGAAAGTAGTGAGAAAATGGCCTTGAAAAACAATTGTTTTACTGTTTATGTTACCTAGGTTTTTATTTGTGTGTATTTAATAAAGTAAATTCCATTCTCATAAGTACATTCCCTTGTCGTTTTTGGGTTTTTTTGTTTCGGAGGCAATTTCTTAAAATGACCTGTTGTCATTAAGTTGGCATCTTTATAATGTGGTTAAACCATTCAATGGGACACTGAAGTGTAAATGCTAAAGTGAAATGGTCATGGCCAAAAGTACCAATGTGCCATGTGGCACATTTAACCTTGGAGATTTCTGAAACTACTCAATGTTTACAGAATATGATGAAAGAGAATACAATTGTGTGTCTGTGATGAAATTACACATAGGTGGGGCTATGATTATTTTGGTAAATTCGAACAATATTTTAATGCTACGGTGAGGTTGTTATAATACCAGTTGACCACTCCATGCATTTTGTCAGTTTCCTACAGTGAGATTTATTGTAAAAATATTCTGATGACACCCCTATCTTAAAAAGGTGTAAGCTGCATTTTACAGGATATTAACTACAGGCATTTTCATCTAGTATCCACATATATTTTGCCTAAAATATTAAATGTGGCTGTGATAGTATCTGCAAACCTAGAATAGCCTGATGTTCTATGTGGCTCAGTTCAGTATTCTGTTAGTCACACTGGTCTGCTTTACTGAGCAGCGAGTTGGGCTGTCTATAGTATTGCATTCAGCACCCTGCTCTTGGAGCTCTTCTCAGTTTCCCTCCTGTCTTGGATCATTCAGGGTACAGAATTTTTTTTATTTCTGTAATTTTTTAAAAAAAAATTTTTATTTTTCAAATTTGAAATGACCTCTGCTGTACTCACATTGTGTTACAGTAAATATTGTTAGAGATTTATAAAATAGGACTTCTAAACTATAAATTAGTTTGCAATTTGGCACATTTGTTTTCTATTGTTCACCATACCAAACAGGTTAGAATTGAATATAGGCATTTATGTTTATAACAGTGCTTGGATTAAAAGGCACCTGGATAAGGCAAAAAAAGTCAATTACAGATTTACATAATGTATAGTTATTATGAGAGAATTTTTGCTCACATTTAACTACACAGTTCTGCCCTATAGTTTTGAACAGTTAATTTTAAACAGCAGCATTATTGTGAATTATATAATGGTGATAACTGGCCACCCCATTAAACACCACTGTGTCTCTTAAGGCACTAAGCAGCTGTCACTTGAGGAATGTCTTGGCAGACAGCTGTTTTCTCCATCACCCCACCATAAGCTGACTGCTATCTCAAACGTCAGTCTGCAGTGAGAAACACCCTGTCCCTCAGGGTTAGGGGAGGGAAGGGATTGGCTGGAGAAACCTCCAGAAAGTGCTTTGTTTTTCCCTGGTGTTCCACTGGAGGGCTATAAAGGGGAGTTAAAAGGGTGAGCGGGGGTTGACTTTAGGCAGCTGATACAAGCCATCCTAAAAATAACCGTGAGCTTGCAGACCACAGGCAGATACAGTTGTCGAGAGCACACATTTCCCCAGTAGCTCTGGGAACCACACTGGAAGACCAGTTTGATTCATAAATGGTTGTATAGTTTACTTAGTATACTTCGTGTTTAGTCCCCATCCATCAAGTATCAAGATGCCCAAGATTACAAGGCCTGATGATTGGTAAGTGTGATCAAACACTTTAGTCTCAAAGGCAATAGATCCTGTTGTAGCATAGAGCCGGCTTGACTGAAATCCCATGTGCGCATTTTTCAAGTCAGATCGTAAAAGGATTCAAAGAGGAAGCAATTGAATGAAATAAGGAAGTTGCAAAGTAAAAAATCAGTAATAAATTATTGTAGTTAATCATAGAAATGTGTGAGTAATTGATGCAGTGAGCAAAGCTTACTTGATTGTCATTTGTCTGTTTCGGTCTTTTCTCTCCAAAAGCCAACCAGCCAAAGCATTGTGGTTTGACCGTAAAAAGTATGTCACAATTAATTTCATGGTGCAGAACAGTAAGGATCTCCAGGTGGACATACAGGATGACAAAATGGTTTTGAGGTGAGTGGAGGCTCTCTAGCCTGTTACAGAGAAACATGCGTCATTTTGTCAGGTTTTTCATAACTAATAAATGATCCTAACAAGTGAAACTGTTTAAAAGAACAGTGAAGTCCAGAAGGAAGTTTCCATGGTAGATTTGTGTGTGGTGTGTGTGTGTGTGTGTGCGCGCGTGCGCGCGCACATGAAAAATAAGAGCCTTCTGGGATTGTACAATGTGTATCGTATTCCTCTGCAGCTGAATTATATTATGGTAGTATATTCATCATGCTATGGAAATGTGTCTTTAAGCAATATAACAGTAGGTATCTAAGGTCATATTGTGTTATTCCACATCCATAACATCTGTTGCATTCTTTGCAGCTGCAAAACATGTGATGACACCAACATCTACAATGAAATTTATTTCTACGACAAGGTCCAGAAATTTGTGAGTACTTCCAGGAACATACCTTTCCAAAATCTAAACTGAAAAATTTGAGTTCTAAAAAATTTGATCAAGTAACATATTACACAGGAATTAAATTTAAACAGCAAGTGTGTAACTAAACATGTATTCTGAGGCTGAATATTGAATGTCAGTCATTAGCCTTCCTCAAATTACCCATCTTGCATCCAAACTCACACCCCTTTGGTCATGAATCTATGAGATCACCACCTTCAGACGAGCTGAAAATCTGTATTGTGTGCTGTCCTACTAGGACTCCAGAGAGAGGCGTTATGACCGTACCATCAACGTCATACTGAGGAAAGTGAAAGAGAATGTTGCCTGGCCTCGCTTAACCAAAGACCCAGCTAAGGTAAGAACCCATCACAATGACAATAAGATATGATAAAGACAAAAGCATGGCAAAAAGGCAATGCATGAACAGCATGAAAGAAGTGACTTTGTTTTTCATCTGAAGTTATTTTTATTTAATTGTGTGGTTTAAGTATCTTTTTTCCATGCAAGGACTTTCACCAAGGTCATAACTGACCCAATTCTTCATCTTCATTGTCATTATTAAGGGGTTTGTAAAGGCATGGTTTAAATTGCCCATCTACTGTTGCACACAAAACTGTGAGCGTTTTGTTTGTGCACACACTTATGCGCGTTCTGGATCTGAAGCCCAGAACACATAAATAAGCCTCACTACCATGACAGCTGGCCGTTCCCCTTGTCACTGTTCCCCTGCAGCCCAGCTGGCTGTCGGTGGATTTTGATAACTGGAGAGACTGGGAGCAGGAGGAGGACGAGGGTGCGGCAGAGTATGAGCACTACATGGATGTGAGTACGAAAAATGTTACGCCTCCCAGACACAGCACAGATTAGCCTTGGACTTTAACTTTCTACATTTCAGGGGACTGTCCACTGTATCTAATCTAAACAGTCAAAGCCATCTTGATTTCACTTATCACTTTGTGTATTCAGGAAAAACCTGTGTATAAGTTAGTGATGCATCGCATAGTGATGCACTTATTTAGAAGTCGCTCAGGGTAAGAGCATCTGCTAAATGATGCAATGTATAAGATTTTAAGAATGCTCTCAGTTGTAGCTTCACAGAGCTTGTCAGGTTTAAATATTGTGTTAAAATAGAGGTGATATTATGAAAGGCTCAGCCAACCATCTGAGAGCATCTCTTGATTGCACAATGATATCTGTCCTTTGCCTTCAGATGCTGAGCGATATGTCAAAGAAAGGAGAAGCTCCTGCCATGGATGACCTTGACGATCTTGATGTTAGTATCTGCCATACGCTTACACAAAGTTACTCAGGACAAGAGGCTGTTCATACAAATGATCTCTACATATAATTAATGATGACCTACCCTTTTCTTAACACTATTAATTAAAAGATTTATGCATTTGACTGCAATGAGAATAAGTCCAGAGCATTTTAAAAAAGGATGAGCCCTACTTATAATGCAAATGTATGAGAACTGCCTTGTCTTTCTCCACAGGATGACTGAGATTCCAAACTTGAAGGAGGTAACAATAATATTGTTTTACTTTTCTTCACATTTCACATTTTTTGTGTTAAATTTTGTTCAAGGTATAAAGTACTGTTAATTTTTCTGGGAGCTAGCTGCTATTTCATTGCACTGTATCACCCCCATCAATTTCAGCCTGTTGCAACTTTGAGCTAGGGAGCCGATGTTACGGCACTGCTTGAAGAATTTTTCATGTATGAATGGATTGTTTTGTAATTATATGCCCACCTAGTGTGGACACAAGTTTGTCACTCAGAGGGAGATTATGTGTGTAATGCTGTCTAATTTTTCCCCCTTCAGGTTTATTCCCTGGCTGTTGTTTCTTGAAAATGGATTCTACAAGGACAGGACAGAAAAGTCTGTGTTAATACTGTATGTCTCAGACCTCTCCGTGTTATGTGGAAAGTTGCAAAAATGTTTGTATTGTTTGTAATGATTCTTGTTGCCTCTTGAATGACTTGGATTGTTTTGTATTTTGTTATTTATTAAATCTAATGGGAAAACACAGAAATTTTGTCTTCTTTGTTTTGGCATACTGACTATACAGTACATGATTGCAGGCAGGATCATGAATTTTAAAGTTTCTCCCTTGATGTGCATTTTCACAAAAGGCAGATATATGAAATGCTTAGGAATCATTGCGGTGATGATACAGTCAAAAACTGCTCATGACCTGTGGCATTAGGTTTGAGAGTAAACCTGTTGCTTTACTAAACCAGTGCTTACAAATCATCCAACCAGTTACATCCATGGACTGTATATCCAGCTGCATGGGTACTGGGTAATGTACCAAAAACAGAGAAACTGGGCTGAAAGGAAAGCTGCAGAGTATTGAAATAATAGCCTGAAAAATGTCTGCATTTTAAACCGCAATACAATTGCACTGACAGGATGAAAAGGAAGCTGTATCAGTAAAAGTACTATGATACTGATTCAGTATCATATGTGATAAGCAGCTGAATTCAACATACACAACACACTGCCATAGGTATGTGGAGGACCAAGCCTGCCAAATTTTAAAATAAATAAATATCACAATAAATACAAGAATCAATAATTGAATAAATACAGTAAATCGTAAATTACTTTTATTCATCTTTGCATTCATTTTTCTCTGCATGAAATCATTTTTGCTTAATATTTTGTATTGATACTTTTATTTTTGTTTTCATAGTTATGATTTCTCTACATGCTGATTAACTCCTGTCAATCAAGCACGCAGTGTGGGTGGTCTCAGAGCTATCTGGTTTGCTAACAGAAGCAGTGCCTTGAATCTGCCTCAATGTAGAAAAACGGGGGTGTGATAGCAAGCCACTTGAATGCAGTTTAATACTTTGCAAAATATTTATGCATGTATCAATGTCATCGTCGTCACAGTAGCGAAAATAAATTTATGATGGCAGATTCTGTTTAAAATCAGAGTGAGGAATAAATGGATCGTTTCCGTCATGCGCATGCGTCAGTAAGCGACAATGGCGACGTTCTGAAAGGAATAACGCGCTACGGGTGTAGTTTGTCCCATTTAACGATCCGTATATTCATAGTGATTCTGCTGAAATAGAAAGTCGTTGCCGTACTTTCGTTCTTGTAGCAGTACGATTACACGTTTTTGTGTAACTCCCTATAACTGGCTTCTCACGTACACATTTTGTGAAATATGGCATTTCAGTGTCAGAGGGACTGTTACATGCAAGAGGTAGGGCGAATTTAATTTTCAGTCCATGTAGGTAGAGCTAGACTAACGTTAGTTATTAGTGAAATTCGAGAAATATTAAATTTGACTCACGAACGTCTAGCTTTGTCACTGTGCAGTCTTAACTAATTACTGTTAGTATTTTAAGGTCTACCCAATTCACCTCACTAACTCACTAATGTTAGCTAACCTTATCCGTGCTTCCCAGCTGTTCTAAGAAGTCGAATGTTAGTGCTTGGATCTTACCGTGTACGGTCGACAACATTAGCAACTATCTCTCGTAAAGCTGGAGTGATTTGGCACTGGCAAAGGTCTTCCATTAATTACCCCCATATTCCCAGCAGTAGTGTGCCCATGTGTTAGGGGGAAAACAGATAGTCGCACTGGAATTATAATCTTACTGTATGGTGGTTTACACCTGTTTTATAAACTTTATTTATGCTCATTCGGCAAAACCTGGGTACTGCTTTCCCTTTACGAGGTTGAAGTTAGTTTCGTATTCATAGCGTGTATTCATTTGCTTTCTTTTTAGCATCTTCTTTTTCGGACGCTTAGTTGAACCCCAGTCAGATGCCGTCTTCTCCTCAAGGGCGTCATATGCAGTAGTTAACTTGCTAAATGAAGCCAATCTGAAAAGAAATCTGTCTCTGTGTGAAGTGCACGTTTTATCGTGGGTGTGTTCACGCATGTCGGGTCTCCGCAGTTGCTTAATGCTTAAAGGCTAAATTGTTTTACATTATAAAATGAAGTGCCAACAATTTTGTAGTCACCAATCCATTTTCATCGTTGTGTTTAAGATTGATTCAGTTAAGGCCATTAATTTGTCACCTCCTCCCTGAAAAGGCGTATGTTCTCTAGAAGAGAGTTGTTTTATTACTCTCTACAAATGAATTATCTCTCAAAAAGAGATGCCAGCTTGGCTTATGCATTTTGTAGTCACAGGGGCAATTTCAATGTGTCTTGAGGCGTTAGTCCATATCACACCAGTTTGTCAACTCCCACTTGAAGAAAATAGCATTCTCTCCCAGCAGAAGTTGTTTTTTCCTGGCTCAAAGTGATTTCATCTTGTGAAGTGAAATACCAACTTGTCGTTGTGTTTATGGGGCGTGTTCATGTAGCGCCATTCATTTATCAACTCCCACTTGAAGAGGCTCATATTATCTACCAGAGGAAGTTTATTTTTTGCGTGGTCCGAAATGATTTTACTTGTTAAAAGGGACAGAGGATGCAGTCACATTAGCATGCATTTCAATTATTTACACATACTATTTAATTCCAGTTAGGGTGTCTGTTGTGAATTAAATTTGAATTGGTGTCCCAATCGAAATGTTTTTCTATGCGGCAGGCAGTTTCAGTTTGTTTACTTTTGTCTTTGTGTTTCTGTGATATACAAACATGATGTTGCACTGTTGAATTGCATAGTAGGACAATGTGAGGAGTAGCAAGCATAAGAATGCTTTCTCCTCCTTTTCCCTGAATAAGAAGCAGGGAACAAGAAGCTGACTTCAGTTCAACTGAACATCAAAACAAGAGGCTTCAAAAAAGAAACCAATTGAATAAGCGGCTGTGAATAAAAAAAAAAAACTGTTCACTTGTGCTTTTGGTCTCAGTTTGTCACCTCGGTGGTGTCCTGCTGTCCTGGCGAGCTGAAGCTGGAGACTAACGGGAAGAAGGAGAAGGTGAAAGGCTTCAACGTCACCCTCAAAGACACGATTCTCTTCCCTGAGGGAGGAGGTCAGGTGAGCATCCACGGACTCTGACTTTCTGCAACAGAATCAGTTTAAGTATTAGTGAGGACTCACATGAATTTTAAACTCAGTGAGTTTAAATGAGGACTCATGAACTATCTGCAGAACCACTGAGACGCCATATCTCGCTGGCTGACTTTGTCTGTGCTTCTGCATCATTGTATTCAATTCTGTTTAATTCAGGAGTTAATTGGATGGGATGTGGGTTTCTTGCACAATGCTATCTGATAACAATTTGAGTACGTTTCTCCACTCCTGTGTGAAGTTTTTGGGAGAAGTTGATGCACAGCTGTCATGTGAGTTGAAACCTCCAGGGTCATTTGCAAGGTGGAGTGAAAACTGAGGCATGTACTGTGTGTGTGTGTGTGTGTGTGTGTGTGTGTGTGTGTGTGTGTGTGTGTGTGTGTGCGCGCGTGTGTGTGCGTGTGTTTGTGCACGCACACATTGGCAAGAAAGAGAACGAGACACCTGTTATCCGTGTGTTTGGGCTTTACAGCCAGATGACCGCGGGACCATTGAGGACGTGGCCGTCCTGCGTGTGACGAGGCAGGGGCCGGAGGCGGTGCACTTTGTGGGGTCGGCGCTGGAGGTGGGGGCAGAAGTGCAGCTCAAGGTGGACTGGGAGCGCAGGTTCGACCACATGCAGCAGCACTCAGGTGAAACACTCTCCTCAGTCATTACATCACATGTATTTACTGGTGTAGAAAGGGTCCTTACCAGTGTGCTCATCCCAGTAATTTTGTGATTCTCTTGTGCAGTTACTGAGAATTGTCTTTATTAGGGGGACAGTCAGCAGCCATATTGCCCTGCAGCCTACCCTCTCCAAATCTGTATGTTTGATTGGAGCAGGATTTGTTTAGTACATTGATGGGAGAACTCCAGCATACTGCTTGGAGTAGTGCTGATTGGCCAGCAGGTACGGCCTTCACACACAGTTGAGATATTGACCCCCTTCGCTGCAAGTTCCCTTGGATTCTTGAAACATGCTTCATAAATGATGATGGTATAATTATGATATACAGATAGACAAAATATTAATTGTATTATGTTTGTCTCATACCTTAGGGCAACACTTAGTTACAGCCTTGGCAGACACTATGTTTGGATACAAGACCACGTCCTGGTAAGTACACAGAGATCAGTCTTTCTTGTATTCTTTGCTGTTTAGTCGGTTGTCTTGTCTTTGTTAGAAGGGATCCTATGTTCTCCCTCAACATTTTCAGTGCTTGTTGGTCACAAGAAGCTGCAGGCCTAAGGCCAGCCTCAGGCTTGAGTTTGCCGCAGAGCTTGTGAGAGCGTGTGTCAGTGTGTCTCCCTGTGTGCCGTGCGCAGGGAACTGGGGCGCCAGCGCAGCATCATCGAGCTGGACACAGCCACGGTGAAGCCCGGCGAGATGGAGGCCCTGGAGAGGGCGGTGAACGAGAAGATCCGCGACCACGTCCCTGTCACCGTGCAGCTGCTCTCGCTGGACGACCCCGCCGTGGAGAAGGTGCAGACCGCACGGGGCAGACAGAATGCTCCCAGTTGCTGCCGCAGTGACTCCGGGTGGCTCAGGCAGTCGAGGCACTTCTTCTACACACATGCTGAGCCTTACAGAATGGGTTAGAAACCCCCCGTGTCATTTTCTAGGAATGACTGGGAGCTCACAGCTATGGAACAAATTGCACTCGTTCCTCGGGGGGTAAGGGTGGGTAGGTCACTCAGGGTTGCCTCAACAGTACCCTGTGACTCCTTTGGGCACCAGTGAGCTACTCAGATGATTTCAAGGACTTGATGTGTGTGAATTGCATCAGCTTCCCGGTGCACTATGAGTAGTATTAGCATTGATGTGTGGATGTATCATGGGATTGCATTCACCCTACTCTGTGCACACATGAAAGTGTAGAGGTTGTTGCTTTTGGGACGAGACTAATGTACAATGGGCGATCTCAAAAGATGGATAGAAAAGGGGAAAACACAACAGTTTAACTTATTTCAGCTTCAGTGCTACCTCCCTGGTATTCCAACCCTTTTCATCAATCCTCAACCCCACCCCCATCTTCCCCTTTCAGGTGAGGAGCCGCGGCTTGCCGGATGACCATGCGGGTCCCATCCGGATCATCGAAATTGAGGGTGTGGATACCAACATGTGCTGCGGGACCCATGTGTCCAACCTAAGCCACCTACAGGTAACTTTCTCTGAGTTGCGTCAGTCTCTCTGAATAGCCGCTCATGATGCGTTTGCAGATTATTTGCAACTCTCAGCTGTTTTTTTACTTCCCTTAAGTGCCAGTCCTTGGGGGCCAAGCTGGTTTTAGAGATATATAGTATACAGACCTTAAAGCGGGGGTGATTTCACTTTCCATTGAAGCAGTTATTTAGTGCTGTGGCTGGATATAAAACAAACATTGTGGCCCTCATGGACCATCAAGGTCTATCAATATAAGGTCTCATTTTAAGGTCATGGTTCTGGTCCTATTTTCTTTCTTTTAATTCCTCTTCTTGTTTTTCATCCACGTGTAACTGACAACATTAACCACTTCCACTCAAATTTGGCCCTCATATTGATCATGGACTTAAGATGTCCCTAGAATAGTTTTTGCTGCCCAAGGCCACAATCATTATGTTCAGAAACCTGTTTTTATGTATCTAATTTTTGACTGCACTCACTTTTGGTGTACTGCACACTCATCAGATGTGGTCTCTAGTTCATTGCAGTCACAGCTTGTGGCCACACCCCGCTGTGTCAGATGCTGCTGCTGTGTCTAGATCTGCATAATTGTTGGCCGCTTTTCTTAAAAATGATCTTGTTGCCCTAGACACCAGAGCTCAAAGTCACCAGCCTGTAGTGTGAAAGCCCATTAGTTTCATTAAACTTTCCCATTGGAACCAAAGTGCTTTGTTAATTTCAGGTGATAAAGATTCTTGGGACTGAAAAAGGAAAGAAGAACAAAACCAACTTGATTTTCCTTGCGGGCAACCGGGTTCTCAAGTATGCCGAGAAGAGCTACAGCATAGAAAGATCATTGACTGCCTTACTGAAGTAAGACCTAGACCAAGAATATTGACATAGGCGTCTTAATTTTGTGTTCTTTTGGACCTCTTCATACAACCCCCTTGTATTCCAAGTGGGCCTGCACTTGTAAAACCTGAAATAGTTTTATCACAATGCATTTAATGTCCATCCTGGAAGGTCAACTGGGTAAAGTGTATCACATAATCAGTGAGATTTGTCTTACTGCGACTGAGAACCCAGATTTTCAGTCACTGCTTTTGTTAATGCACCCGTTCAGCACATTGCCAGCTTTTTCGCTCCTGTGTCTGACAGGACAGGAGCAGATGACCACGTTGAAGCTGTGGACAAGCTGCAGAAGTCTGTCAAAGTCCTGCAGAAGGTGACTCAGTCTTAAGTGATTTCAGTGGTTGACTATTACTATGCAAGGGCTTTGTTCCTAAAACCATGTTAAACTCCCATAGGCTGATTTTCATGAGGTAAAAACACAAACAGTATGGCCTGATGCACTGAACATCAGTACACCACCTCAGGTTCATTTATGTAGTATGTACTTGGTACATCCAAATCAGCTTTGCCTTTTTGTCTTTTGAAATACTTTTCTATCAATCATTTTCGAACTCCAGTTACGTGGGTTAAATGATAACAGTAAAGTAAATAAGTAATTTCTCAGAGAAGTGCTGAATGTACATTTGAACCATAGCTATAGTTAAATGTGTCTTAATGTATGAAAATATCTTGTTTTCTGTGTCGAAGAACAATCTCAACCTCTTGCGAGACATGGCCGTCCTCATCGCACAGAATTTCAAGAGCAATCCCAACAGGGGCAACCTATTCTGCTTACACAGGTGACAGTCTGCTGCCTTCACAATGTCCATAAATGAAGGGTGGCATGGGAAAAATGCAATAACACATATGAATGAGTTTGAGTTCTCCTTAAAGGCTATGAAGAGTGAACATCCTTTGAAGAGTGGAGGTTATGTCCTCTTTGTTTTGTGAAGTGTATTCTTATCCAGACTAATTTACATACCCTTTGTTTTACCCATTAATATGGTTTGATATTGTTGAATATAGTTATAATTGAATATAATTTAATGAGCTGAATAACAATGCATGAGAAGTACCTTGCTCATGGCTACTATAGCAGTGCCCCATTTTCTGGTTCCGTCCCTTAAGCTACACCATGCTGTTGGTACAGACCAGATGTCAATGTTGGCATCAAATTACCTGCTAACAAACTAGAGCCTTTTTATTTCATGTTCATATTATGA
This sequence comes from Megalops atlanticus, assembly GCA_019176425.1. NCBI lineage: Eukaryota > Metazoa > Chordata > Actinopteri > Elopiformes > Megalopidae > Megalops > Megalops atlanticus. The sequence continues at coordinate 43,778,924 of CM032875.1, read as the reverse complement.
CAAAAAGCAGGACTACCACTAGGTGGAGCACATGTTAACAATTCAATCTAAAAGATGAGGAGGTTACTCTCGTTCATAATTGTATTTCATTCTTGATAATCAGATAAATTCACAAGCCAAGGTACAAAGTTTTGCACAGATGATTTCTCCGTTATGTGTACAAATGTGATTATTCACAAATATTCTTAATATTCTTTATTTAAAGGAAGGATGGGGATAATGAGTTCATGAACATCATAGCCAATGAAATATGCACTGAGGTAAAGATATAATCTTTTTTTTACACATTTTAATCATTTATTTATTGTATTTTAACCAGAAAGTAAAATATTTTCAAACATGCTGTGGATTTGTGTTCTAGTCTGATTCAGTACTAGAAACTGAAATTCAAACTGATTCAGCTTGTTGGTTGATGATGATGTGCTTTCCTTCAGGCTGCTGCCATACACATTGTTTATAATATCATGAATATTTGTTCTTATTTACTGTTCCCTGCAAGTTGATCACAGAATGCAACATTCTTAGAGCTATGAACCTCCTCAGTAGTCTAAGGATTAAAATGGTAATGTTGTAGGAAGGTGTATCCTAGACCACAGACAGAAGCCAATGGCTGCGTCCTCTCCAGGGACAGAGAAAGGGACAGGGTGTGGCAAAGGAAGGACATAATATCCCTCGCTGATATGTCTCTTGGTCCTGGTTTGTCCCGTAGGACACAGTGGTGTTCTTGACAGTGGGAGAGGAGAAGGGCGCAGGCCTGTTCCTGCTGGCAGGTCCCGTGGGGATTGTAGACAAGCTGGGGCCCAGGTGCGTATGACTCGAGCGACATGCAGCAGCATGAAGGGCAGCTGTAGGCTGTCACATATGGATATAGTACATGCGTGTAATATGCTTGTGATGCTTGGGAGTTTAATGTTCTGTTGCTTTTGCTTAAGGTGCTTGCTGTGTTCTCTGTGTTTATAATGGCACCCGCTTGTTTCCCATGTGTCACGATGCAGGGTGGTTGAACTGCTGGAAGGGAAAGGAGCGGGGAAGAACGGACGTTTCCAGGGGAAGGCAAACCGCATGGGGCGGCGGGCAGAGGTGGAGGCCCTTCTGCAGGAGCACAGCCGCCTCCGCAGCTCAGAGGAGGAGTGATCAGGCGGAGCAGAGCGCAGCTCTGACTGCCTGCCTGCCACCCAGGAGTGCAGTCAGACAGGGGACAGATGTGAAGACATGCAGACAGAAATGGGAAGACAGCTCCGCAAACATGCAGACACGCAACACCTACAACTCACAGATCGGCAGCTGCAAACGCACAATGCAGGGCTAAGACTCCAGCAGCTGTATAACTGTCAATGTAACAGTGTATTTATAGCACAGGATATCGCTAACAAAAAATGGACCTACTTAGATTATTTATGGATTGTTGTTTACCAGATGCTTTGTTTCTGAAGTGCGCCATGCACCCAAATAGCTTGCTGTCAGACGATCAGATGAGATTTAGATGAATGTTACATATTAGTGAGTTCCTCTAAAAACATGAAACACAATTACAGTTTGGGAATTACTGTAAAATGCATCACTGTCATGCTAACAATGTCACACTACCCATATCAGATTAAAAAATTCTATAAATATCTAGCTGTCCATTGTAAAGGATATTCACTGTTTCTAACAGAATCATTTCATTGTCACAATTTTAATTACAGCACCCCTGTTCTAAAGAATATTTGCAAGTGTACAAATTAACAATACAGACATGCATATTCCAAAGTTTTTGGCCTCTACTTTTAGGTAGTTTGTCAAAAGATAAAAATATTCGTTTCTCCAGAAATTTCAAAAAGTTTCGCTTGAAATATGTTAGAGGGGCTTTTATCTCAACAAAATCCTGCAGTCATTTCAAAAGAACTGACAGAAACATTTGTTCAATTACAATGTCAAACTTATGTTGTGGTCTTAAAAATGCTTTTTTTCATTGAAGTAGCCATGTTGTTAAGTGCAATGTCTATGTACATTAAAAGAATCAATGTAATATATTTGCATTGATAGTTCATGTTTTTGTCCCAGCACTAATGCATGGAGAAACAAACATACAGGAAGATACACTGGAAGGAACAGGTGGACATAAACATGTTGAAACATGTTTGCATGTTCATGAAGCCAGTCAGACATGAAATCAAAAGATGCATGTGTACACACTTCGGGTATTGCAGCAAATGCAGTTTGTGTTTAAGTCTGTTCCTCAATGAGATGAGATCATCTCCATTTGTCCTGATCAAGACAGGTCTAAATTATGTCCTGTTGTCAGGTATGATAATTGGTTTTATACATTTGTCATGTAGGATATGGTAAAGACAGCAGAAATGGTAGCAAAAATTATCTGGAAAAGTTAGCACTTGTTTAAAGAAGCACATCAGTTAAATAAAATTGATTTTACCGAATAACAATGACTCATGACATATAATATTGCCACAAAACGTATTTGTTGAGAAAGATAAATGGGGACATTTCACAGCCTCAAGAATGTTATTGAGTTAATGTTATGAATGAATGTTATGAACTAAATTAAATAGCATAGATTTAATAATTATCACTTGTCACAGAATGTATGTTTTTCTACCCCAGAGATATCATTAGTAACATGCTAGTTTCTGTTGTGTAACTGGGTAGATACCAGGTGTAATGTCACCAAAAGTATGCAAATATTTTAGCTGGATGCCCATACCAAGGCTTCTCTTGTTCAATACGGTTAAAGCAGAGTGCAGAGTGGAGTAATGTGTCCCATTCCGAGCACGGAAAGAGTGCATATGCTATATGTCAAGAGGAATTTTTCTGCCTCATACAGACGTCCACAAGATAACCCTGAATATTAGCAGAAGAATTTCAAAAGTTTTCATAACAATGTGGTTGAGGAGTTTCTTTTTTATTTCCATCCCAAGGATATATGTGTCATATTGCTTTATGCATATCTTGTTGAGAAGGAACAAAGTTTATTGGATTCATGTAACTGATGTTTTTCAAACAGAAAATGTATTCTATCCCAAAGCTTTTGTTGTTGAAGCTGGAACCACCCATAAATAAGCACATTAAAGAATCTTTCACACAATATTAATATTTTTCCTTATTTCTATAACTCTCTGTTTATCAGAATCAGAATTGCGTTTATTGCCAAGTAGGTTGACCCTACAAGGAATTTTTTTTGGTGTGATTGATGGTGCTCCATACAGATACAACACTAAGTACAATCGGAGATAAAAACAAGTACTGAAAGACATCAAAACAGTGCAAAAGCTTTACTATGTACAGTGATACTATAAATATCAAAATATATTAAAGAGGTAGAAAATAAACTAAGTATAGAAATATCAAATGTAAGATGTGCAAAGTACAGCAGTCAGATGACTGAATGTTTTTAAATGATGCAGGGCCAGTGGGGGGAGGAGGAATTAGGGGCAGTGTCTGTGTCAGCGGGGGTCAGGGGGCTTGTTGATGAGTTTGACTGCTGAAGGGAAGAAGCTGTTTTTGTGCCATGTGGTTCTGGTCTTGATAGACCTCAGTCTCTTATATAAAGGCCATCCATGGGTTAGAGAGATTGGAAGTATAAACTAACTTCATTAGTTGCATAATATGTAGATTGCTAGGTCTCTTAGATCTGTGTAGGTCTCTGTTTATGAAACTTTAAGTTGGATATTTTATGCAGACTTGTGTTTATACTGTAACCATAGATGTAGCTGTATGATGTGAAACTGTAATAAGCCATCTCCCTGAAGCAGTCACTGTTTTCACCTTCACAGCAAGCTGTGGCCAGCCATCCACAGGTGAATTTGATAGCATTCCCAGAAGCCATGGTGCAGGGATATGAATAATCAGTGTCAGACAAAGATTGCTAGAAAGGGGCTGGTGGTGGTAGGTGGGAATGACATGCTCAGTCTTACAGGACAAACCTGTTATATCAGTTCCCAGAACTTTTGCAGGTGGCCTTTAGTATCAGCAAAGTGTTTAACCATTCTGTTTTTTAGTGCTTAGAGTCCTTCACATGTCAGATTGTCCAATCAGGACTGCATATCTTGGTGGTACATTTGATCCTGGAGAAAGATAAACTCAAGGTAAAGACACTTTATAGACTCAATCTATAACAGATTGCTCATTCTTACAGTATTCTGTTTCCAACAGCAAGGAAGCTGTACAACATACATACAAACTCCAAAAAAGAGGTTTCTTGTGCACCAGTCAGAATGCATGGTATTCAGTGTCAGGAGTAACTTTACCATAAAATGACTTTCTTGTGAAGAGAATTGGCACCTTTTGTAGTTGTGTTGATTCATGTCAGTTAAAGCAAATTGTAACTACAATTCAAGTTTGTACTCTGAAATGTTTCCTTCTCCTTGCAGAGTAGGCCTGTTGTTTAATGTTTCTCATCTACCTCTGGGTTGACCATTGTAAATAACCATGCAGTTCATGTTTCTTTTCCATTTTAATATAAAATATACAGAATGTACATTATTTTATATCACATACCATACATCTTATGTATGGACAATTAGATACACATTACTGGAATGATAAATTCTAAAATAATGTCCTGCATAGCAGGTGATAACAAATTAGTCCTTAATTCAGGTAATGGAAAGCATTAGGAAGCTGTTGGATTGCAAACTGCACTGTCACAGTCACAGTGGACTAATCCTTCCAGTCAGGCCCAGTCCACTGTCCAGTGTTACAATCTGTTATAATCTAGCCACTTCAGAGGGCAATAAATAAACTCTTTTCTATGTTTTTGGAATATTGTGTCTTTAAATATTTACATATGGTAAAATAGTCCAAAATGTCCTATTGAAAGTCAGTCCATTTTGTTAGATGGGACAATGAGGAACGTCCAAGTGCTTGAGTAGAGATGAGTTCATATACAAGTTAATATTGTCGTAGCAAGCATAGTCTGACAATCTTGTCGCTGGATCTTACAGAATATGCGGTTTGACTTAATAACAAACCACAGGGAATACAGTCTTCAGTCATTTAACTCGTAAAATTACGCATTGTACTTATGTAATACATCCATCTAACAAGCTCTGTCCAGCTGTAGTAGGTTTCAGACTGTTGCAGAAAGATGTTGTGGCCAACACCGGGCACACTATTTATCAAATTATATTCTTGAGTGTAGATGAGCAGGCTTAACTCTCTCGCTCCAGCAGCACATTTTTCCTGGATATCCCATTGAACCTCAGTCTTAAGTGTGTCTCCAGCTCAGAGCTGCTTCTTGCTGTGAGCACTCAGAGCCCCCGAAACGCAGTAGGGGATGATGCTGACGGTGGCCAGGGGTACGGTGGCGCTCTTGCAGAAGGACAGCAGGTAGAACAGGGCTGCGGTGTGGGTGGGGGGCTTGAAGGAGTCAAAGAGGTGCAGGAGCAGCAGCGAGGTGATGATACAGCCGAACCTGAAGGGGGCACTATTGCTTTTTTTGCTCTCGGTGTAGAGGGGTGAGTGCAGGCCCAGCCCCAGTCCGAATAATGTGCCCATGTTGCGCAGCAGGCTGGCGAAGGGCGTGGTGTCCAGGTGAACCCATTCAGCACGAATGCACCACCTCTTGGCTTTCTCCAGGGTCCAGAGCAGGTCTACACCCAGAGCCTTCAGCAGCAGGTAGAAGCCCAGAGCGAAGGTGAGCAGGAAGAGGGTAACGTAGAAGTACTTCTTCAGACTGGCACTGTAGATCCACTGCACTCTGTTGAAGGCCTCAGCCACAATCATGCCTAGGAAAACAGTGTCGTGTTACACTGCTGTACCTGCGTGTACAAACTGTACAAAAATGTACAGTTTTTTTTTTCCACTGTTTTAATGTTAAAGTCCTGTTGACTGACCTGTGATGACCCCAGCGACAACCTGGTGAGGGAAGTGGGCAGCGATGAAGACCCTGGAGAGACAGACGCAGACCTGGACTCCCCAGAAGAGCGTCCACAGTGTGCCCCGCACACACCTGATGAAGACAAAGAGACTGGCTGTCAGTACAGGTCACACACATTTGGCTGCATAGAGCTCTATAGTCATTATCACTTTGCAGGCATAGAATGGCTTTCAGAGCACTTGATATAAATTCACTTGTTAGAGGAACAAACGTAATTCCAACCAATGTCAACAATGTAGTTGTAGATTTTCATTTAAACTACTCAAATTTCAAAAATGGAAACAGTTTGTTAAAATGCAATATCATTATGTTCATAATTTGAACAGCTCTGGTTAAAAACTGCAAAGTGTTTGTTTCTAAGCTGTTGCTATGTATCTGAACATCCATGTCTGCTTGTGTGGGAAGATGGAAGCTCACCAGTTTTTAATGGAATTCTCATGTTTCTTCAGAAATGTGGCGAGGAGAGATGTGACCATGATGTAATAGACCCCAGCAGCACCCATGGCATGACCCGAGGGACTTCCTGTATGACAAAATGAGGTTATACCATGCTGATGTCGGGCTAATTCATTAATCTGTCCAACTTTCTAACAACTGTTTCTAATAATTATTAATTATTAATTATGTATTCCCTCATTGTGTGTGAATAGCCCACTTGCTAATTGACATAGTGAATCCTTTCTGTGGCTTAAAATTCACTATGATAGTTGGAGATACTGCCTTGTATTTAAAACTTAGACAAGCACAGTGAAAAATGAGGAAAAGAAAACAGATTGTCATTTTGTATTCAGAATTAAATGGAAAACCGTTTCATTGTCAATGTTTTTTGACAATTTCATAAATAATCCCTATCATTCATTTCTGTTGTGTTTTATAATAATTGATATAAATAATCCATTAAAGAGGACCATATCTGTCCTTTGCTACAGCATTAAATACTGTATACCAGATTCAATACTTCACTGACTATCTAGAAGTGTTGTTTCATGCCAGTCTAAATACAATCATCAGTTAAAGTGTTTAATAGGTAGATGTGTTTGTGCACCATACAGGAGTGTGTGTAGTGTGGATGCTTACCTGGGCCAGTCTCACAGGTCATGGGGAACTGCTCAATGTGGGGCGCTGACGAGTTGCTGTAGTAGGGGGTCTCATGGACCCACCAATATGGGCGTTCACCAAACAGGACCCTGACAATTAAAAAAAAAAAGTGAAAACAACAATCGACTGATAAAAACTTAATTCCCAGCCATTAGCTCAGAGTGATGGAGTAATGAACATGCTGAATGTGAATCCCATTGGTACTGAATATAAATACAGAGCTGAAATCTTTGTATTTCTTTACATCGCTAATCACTGTTCCTCATCAGCTTCTGTCATGAAAGCCAGAAAAACAGCCAAAACATTTCTCATGATTTTATTAATGCAATTACTGATAAACTTTAATGCATTATGAATTCTGTGGATGTGTAAATTATTTTATTTTGTAAGTAAATTTTCATGTTCATGTCTAAATCTGTGTGGAGACCAGCAGCAGCTGCTGAACTAGCACACTAGTAAAAGATGAGTAAATACCAAACTACAGTGGCAGTGGTAAAAATAAGATGCTCACCACTTGAAGACCAGGTTGAGCCAGTCCCCGATCACAGCCACCCAGATGAGCTTGACGCCCACGGACTCCCGCAGGTGGAACCAGATGGGGAAGAAGACGAAGAAGGTGTTCCTGAGGTCGGCGGCGAAGGAGACAAAGAGGAACCAGCCCTGGGCGTCCTTGTAGTGAGTCTGCAGGTACCGGGTGGAGCTCACCCCGAAGCCGTGCATGGCATCCATTGCTGCTGCCGTCTGCATGTGTTCTCACGCTCGCTGGCGACACCAGGGGGAATCTCAGCCTTCTCTGATACGGAGCGTTCCTCTGCTTGTCCCTGTGTAGCGTCTCAGCGCACCCTTTTATACCCCTGCACAGTGGTCCAGCCACTCGGGGGTCTGACCTTTGGACCTGAGGGAGAAAAAAAAGTGTGGAATGAGAAAATAAACACCTCTGTAAACATTACATCACAGCAGTCACTGACAGTTGGGGAGCAGGCGGGTTACTCAGCCACACACTTTCTCTCATCCGCCACAGGCATGCATAGCGGCTGCTTCCCGCGTGTGCTTGGCTGTTCATTGGTTTCCTCATTGACCACTTCCAGTCGCTTTGTGGTTTTGTGCGTCTTGCCTGAAGAATGGTCTGAAGGTCACTGGAGAGCTGCTTTCAAAGTCAGCTGCCATAGTTGCTATGATTTTCTTTCTTCCCAGACACCCTACAAATGTACCCTTGCTCTGGCTCCTGTGGAGGGATCCAACATTGACCGCTGAAGATTGGCAGCAGTTAATTCCTCTGGATCTGTCGCGAAGGTTCATCAGCTCTGAAGGCAACAAGGAATTTTCCATGACCTCGTCAGACCATGTGTACCTCACTACATGTCTAATGAAGTTAAATCAATTGAAAGAGATCTTGACAATGTGATGGAAAAATTGAGTTAAGAGGGTACATTGTGTGGCAGAAGCAGACACGGCTTGGGTCGATCTGAGTCAAAGAGGGTAAACAACCCTACACACGAGCACTGGCCACCGTGAAAGTGCTAAAAGGTTTATAATGCTCACTTATAATGCTGACTGAGTGAGTCTGGAGGTTGTTCAGCCCGACAGCCGAGTGTTGCCAGGGGAGTGGATAAGGAGAGGTGCCGGGGCTTTATCTTGCTTGGCGATGTACCGAGGGCCACTGTCAAAAATGGGTTCTGCCCTGCCGCCTCTGTCTCCCGCACCATAAGCAGACCCCGGCTGAGCTAAAAATAAAGCCACAGAACACACCTCGTGTCCTTTTCAGGCTTGGTTGGCCTGTCTCTAATGACACGTTGGTGTCCTTAGCGCTTAATGAAGCCTGCTGTGCAAGGGGAACGCACCGGGGAGCCTTGGATATGTGTGTGGGTAGAGTGGATGGAGCCTGATGGAGGGGAGCACACTGAATCAGCAGAGTGAGCGTGAGGGCTCCCAGGCCACCGCGGCACAGTAGGGGCTTACGCTGTGTACCGTCCAACAGATTATTAACTTCCATTTTGGCGCCGCTCATGGAATCGTGGCAGCAGGGGAGGCCAAAGCTAAAAACTGAAGTCATATATACTATATGTGTGTGTGTGTGCATGCATGTATGAGTGGGTGCTTCTGTAGTTCTTGATAGTGAGGTATGTAATAACCTGTCAAACATAATTAGGAAATGATTTCTCTGCAAATATCTGAACCCCCACTTTAACATTTTTTAAAATTAAAGAAGCAACAGCCTTTGATCTCTCCTGTTTTCCTTTGAGTGCTGTTCAGATCCCAGAATCCTTCACATAGATGAAAACAGAGGGTTCCATTGTAAAACAATGTTAAGTAAACACAAAATGAGCGAGGTAAAAATGAATTGATTATATAATGTATAAAGTTAGAAAATTAGTAATTTATTAAATTATAATTATCTCTGCTCAGCTAGCCTGAGCTTTTTAAGGCCTATAAATATATGTTTATTTTACATCTTTTGAAAAAAAAAACTGATATGCTCCCGAGTGGCTCAGAAGGAAGAGGCGGTCATTTCAAGAGCAAGCTGCGCCCCACAGCACCGGTTTATGCCATTTGCATCACCCGGAGACCACAGCAGCAGAACACATTTGCTTTGTTCCGCTGGGGTAAGGGTGGGTAAGTCAGCCAGGGTCCCCTAGGTTCTCTGCTCTCGGCACCCAAGCGCTTCCCCGAGTTACTCCTATCCTATCCTTCGACAGCATCTGCCTCTGTGGAGAAGCTGGCCAACACTTCTCACAAAAAATTAGCAGAAAGAGCAAATGTTCATAAAACCAATCATTTATTTTTTAAAAACCAGAAAACAAAAGGAACCAACCTGAGCACACAGTCAGCTGAAAAAAGTGAGCCTCCTGCTCTCATGCCACACACTTGTATTTAATATGCTTTTAAAACGTATTCCATTAAATAGGTAGACGTGGCTTGTTAAACAATGGATGATTGTCTACATTTAAATTATACATATTGGCAATTACAATTAATAATTAAACAATTATAGTGTTTGGAATGAAGCTGATGGTATGAGATCTATCCATTGCAAATATTGTGCACTGGAAAAAATAAGGATGCTTCACATTCAAACTTAAGAAAACAAGATTAACACCACATTAACAAACACTGCAGCGAGTTTGAGGATAGCTGAAGGCACCTCGCTCTCACACACATCTTCCCCCTCTCCCCAATCTCACGAACTGTGAAATTGCCTCCTGGTACAATGTAGGATTTGTAGTATGAAAAATAATGGCTGCTGGAGGATTGCAGGTGCTTTACCCCACACTCTCATGTGGTTTCAGCGATTGTCATTGCGATGGCGACAAGCATGAAATGCCTAACTGGCAGCTACTACTGAAATGGGTGAAAAACAGGGAAAATGCAAAGACAAAAATAAGAGAATAGGCTACACTGTCATCTGCTGCAGGAAACAGGCAAAATAATTACCAACCCGAGCATGAAAAATGCTTGCAGAATTGATACTCATTTGTGATGAATGCCTCACAACAGTTAACTAGCGCTGTTTGACTAGAAAGATCATTCATATATTGATTGACTTAACAGCTGACCAATACAGTTAACCCACAAAATCCAGAACAGAACAGAACAGAATGTGATGCTAAGTACCTGGTTCTCGCTCTCTGAATATTCTCTAATTATTTTCTGAAATTCTACCAATAAATGCCTGCTGTCAGTCATTCTCTAAAGAGGCTGTCTTTTTATTGTGAACCCATCTCTGTAAATTGTGTTTTACAATATAATTTATGAAAAAAAAGATCATTTAATAAACTAGAACACCACTATACATATTGTGGAGTCTGGAATTATTTATATGTTTAGATTTGACCCCAAAGAACTGTAAAGGCATTGCTCTGCAACAATCAGAGGACTAAAACTGTATGGAATCCTTAAGGGATACAGTACATATATATAGAAATTATAGAAAAATGCATCAGTATAAGACAAACCTGCTCCAGGTGGAACAATTTTACACATCTCAAAATCAATAATTGCAAATCTGCGCAAATTAATTTTACAATACCTGTCTAAAACCCCAGATGTAATTATCTGGGGACCTGTGCTGCTCATCTGTCATTAAATCATCACAGCAGCTAAAGCAGGCTTTAAGGTTCATTTAAACATTGCTGTTCTACATGACAAAATCAATTTTTGTTGCAAAAGTAGACAAAACTGGTTTTGCTCAGACAGCATGTCCTGTGTGCATGGCTAGAACCGCCAGTGCTTGAATTTGGAAATGTCATGGCAGTGGCTCCGGTGTGTGACCCAGTGGCCCCACCATCCTCGTCATCGCTGTCCTTGTCACAGCTTGTACCGCCCCGCATGCGACAGAAGTCAAAAAGAGAGACATCATCTGTGCTGAAAACCAACATCAGAATAAGTACAGAAGATAAAACACACCTCTTGTCAAATATTGAATGTTCATCCAAGGCTGCCAGCTTTGCGGAGCTGGGCCTCTCCATGACGTGATAGACATTAGTCTGCTCAATGCAAAAGGTCACAGGACAGGGCAGCAAAACATGTTAATGATTGTCCCTGATTATCTGGTGGGCAGCGCGATATGACACTGTTTGCTGTTGACGTTGAGATGGCTGCTGGTGGTGTTGCTGCTGTTGTCGGGCAAAGAATACGGTGGGAAGTTTAGGCTTTTTATGACTTGTGCCAGTCATGCAAAGTTATGGAGCTATCCTGTGTTGGACAGAGTTGAATGCTTTTATGGTGACATGCATTTCAAGCTCTGATGTTTCTGTTCATTTCACTCAAATTTCTCACAGTGTTGCTAATGTAACAATATTGTTACAATGCAATAACATTGCAGCAGGGCCATCAATAAGAAAACATACATACGTACATTCCTACACTAGAGCCAGTTCCGTTTTCAGATGACATGTCTGATGTGTCAAGTTTCAACTCATGACAAATGACTATATGAAATAGAGAATAGCTAAAGCAATTTTAAGAATGGAAATTTCCTCATAAGTGTATGTTATTGACAACTGAAAAAGCCCTTGAACTGTACTTCTTATCAGTGGACTTTGATGGAACAAAGACAACAGCATGTCCTCTCTGACTCGCACATGCTAATAACACAGTGTTTTTCACATCCAATTTATTTGTTGAATAAGGTAGTTGATAGTAGCGGAATACAGAATACAGCCGTAATACATAAACAGTGTGATTTCAGGTTATAAACAAACAGACAGAAGTATGAAGAGGCAAAAACTCCCAACCTTTGATTTTAAAATGTAATTGAAAACATCAGATGCTTTACTAAAGAGACTGTGCTTTTCTCAATTTTTTCAGTGAACTGGTATCAGTATTTTCATTTCTTTCTAACCTAAGGTATGGTATTATGTGTGTATGTTGGCCTGCAATCCTCACTTTCTGAACAATTACAACTGCGACTTTCCATTGCAAGCATCAAAATGTAACTTTGAACTGATGGATTGATATGGAAGGATAATTAATAAATTAGCAAACAAAAATACAACTGCCATTGCTTAACTGGGACTCACATACAGGTAAAATTTGGTTGGGTGGATGTGCCATCTGCATGTTTTATTTTTACTTGAAAAGTGAAATGGAACAGAACTTTTTTTTTTTCATCAAAATGTTTGTTAAGGAGTTCATTCCAGTCCTTTTGTTAATGATCTTTGTTTCTTACCAGCTGAATTGATTGCACAGGGCAATCAAAGAATAACAATAGGTGATAAAAAACAATAAATGTAATTGCACATGTGATTGCACATGGGTGGTTGGTTCAACATTTTTGCTTGTTTTTTTCTTTTTCGGTGGAAACACATCAGGAAAATGTTTTCGTCTGTCAAAATAAAATATGTTTATCAGGGAATAATGTACATGGAAAGAAGAAAAGAAGAAGAAAACATCTGCTTTCAAAAATAATAAGCACATGTACATGTGCGTACACCTACAGTTCAAATATGGGGACTGAAAGTTTGTGCTTGTAATATGTTCTGAGGCTATATTCACCAATGCGTTTGGGCACTTCAGGTTATTGCATACACCTTTGGAAACACCAAAGGTTTCCAGGCTCCCGAGTTGTCCCAGTTGTAAGTAGCGACTGTATGTAGGAGGGACTTCTATCTTAGTTTATAATCCCTCAACACACCAATGTATTTGGGCTAAAATAAATATTTAAATCTCAGGATATTCTTCTTATGTGCATCCATGCAAATCTGAATGTTGGGTTGTGGCCTTGTATATGAAATTGTAATGAATCATAATTGTATCTGTATCTCCATCTTGTTCTTTGTGGATGTGGTGATGTTGTAAGGATACTGTCATGCAAGGAATTTTCATGCTTTTATTATAAATACCCAGAAATAATCAAAATTATAACATTTTACAGAACAAATATCTTTTAAAAAAGAAACAAAAACAGAACTACCTTCTTGGCAATGTTAAGGAGCGTGTAGAGACTTTAAGGAGTTCCTATTCCTCCGTTTCACAATGGGTGGTACATCACTCTGATAGTCAGTCTGCGCCCTTCTACACTCCTGCTCCTCTTTGCCATGAGGTTTAGTTAAAGTCTCTTTACAACTGAAAAGTGTAACCACAGTGCTTTCATTTGATCTTCTACAACCCCATTAAAAATGGAAGAAGCTGAAACTGATGGTACTCAGTGCAATCACAACAGTTAAACAGCTGTCATAATGTCAACACTTAAATAATACCCATAATGTATGTCTTTTCAAATTAGTTTTTTCTAAAGGGAGCAATAAATTAAAGAGGCCCAGACATTCAGAATACATTCCGTGGAATAAAAACTGAAATTGCCCCCACAATACTTTGGTTGCGATGAAAGGTCTGAAAATTAATTCATCCCATTCGCAATAACTGATCTGAGTCCAGAGCCCTGCAGTCCTTTGTGGAATCATAGCTTGCTTGGTTAGGAAAGCAGTAGTGAATGAGCTCAGACAATCAAGGATCCCATTGTTGTTCTGTTGTTCAATCTGAGTGAGGCACAAGATGAAAACCCAGATGTAACTTCAGTGCTGAAGGGGCCCTCTTCCCAGATCTTCCAAATGTAGAACTGTGGTCAACAGGTCTGACACTCACAAGCTTAGTACAATTTTTTTTTTGAGCTGATGTTTTGGACGTTTGAGACATGTAAATCTGTTGAGAAGGCTCTGAAATGAAAGGATCTATGAAAAGTGTTCAATGCTGTGCAATCACTCTCAGTTCAGATCGAGCTCCTCAGCAGAATCTCTACTCCTCAGTCTTAAGTGTGTCTCCAGCTCAGAGCTGCTTCTTGCTGTGAGCACTCAGAGCCCCCGAAACGCAGTAGGGGATGATGCTGACGGTGGCCAGGGGTACGGTGGCGCTCTTGCAGAAGGACAGCAGGTAGAACAGGGCTGCGGTGTGGGTGGGGGGCTTGAAGGAGTCAAAGAGGTGCAGGAGCAGCAGCGAGGTGATGATACAGCCGAACCTGAAGGGGGCACTATTGCTTTTTTTGCTCTCGGTGTAGAGGGGTGAGTGCAAGCCCAGCCCCAGTCCGAATAATGTGCCCATGTTGCGCAGCAGGCTGGCGAAGGGCGTGGTGTCCAGGTGAACCCATTCAGCACGAATGCACCACCTCTTGGCTTTCTCCAGGGTCCAGAGCAGGTCTACACCCAGAGCCTTCAGCAGCAGGTAGAAGCCCAGAGCGAAGGTGAGCAGGAAGAGGGTAACGTAGAAGTACTTCTTCAGACTGGCACTGTAGATCCACTGCACTCTGTTGAAGGCCTCAGCCACAATCATGCCTAGGAAAACAGTGTCGTGTTACACTGCTGTACCTGCGTGTACAAACTGTACAAAAATGTACAGTTTTTTTTCCCCTGTTTTAATGTTAAAGTCCTGTTGACTGACCTGTGATGACCCCAGCGACAACCTGGTGAGGGAAGTGGGCAGCGATGAAGACCCTGGAGAGACAGACGCAGACCTGGACTCCCCAGAAGAGCGTCCACAGTGTGCCCCGCACACACCTGATGAAGACAAAGAGACTGGCTGTCAGTACAGGTCTCTGCTGTCACGTGATCAACAACACTATCAGGCTGCTGAAGTGCACTCTGGCCACGTGCACACCAAACAACACAGGGGAGTGGAACACAACAGCCTCTAATAATAGAACCAAATTAGCTCTCCCTGCTTAGAGTTCAGTCACATTAAGTCACAGCGGTACTTACTGGGGCCAAGGGTTTTATTTGTAGAAACAAATATTCCATAAACACAATGGATTTCATGGTACTTGATCAATTATCATTTTAGTGGTGAAGTCCATCTGGCGAGGGCTTAGTGGTATAAATAGCTCAACAGTGCTAAACAACAGCTGAAACCAGAACTGACAGGAATTTGTGAGAAAAGGCAGACCCTTACCAGTTCTTGGAGCTAGAATTGCTCTTGTTTGTCAGCAAGATAGTAAGGATGGAGGTGACCATGGCATAGTAGACGCCTGCTGCTCCCATAGCGTGGCCAGATGGGCTGCCTGCCGAACACAAAGACAAGCTGAGTAACACAAAATCTCTCTTCAAAGTCCAACAGGCAGCAAAGAAGCTCTCAGATGAACCAAACAGTCATTGTCTCCTCTTTGTGAAACATTGTTAAGATGTGGCTTTACCATTATCACTTACCCATTATCCATGAACTTTTCAGTAAGCTTCCTGGCATTTGTAGGGTATTCTTTAGTAGCATATAAGAAATGCAATATATGCAATGAGCAATTGTCAAGTGAATAACTAGAAGTGATGTTTTTAATGTGAGTTTCAACCCACACGACCATTGGAAAACTTGAAAGGGGGAATAGAAGAGGAGTGTGTGTAGTGTGGATGCTTACCTGGGCCAGTCTCACAGGTCATGGGGTACTGCTCGATGTGGGGCGCTGACGAGTTGCTGTAGTAGGGGGTCTCATGGACCCACCAATATGGGCGTTCACCAAACAGGACCCTGGAGGGGGAACACAAGTAGGTTAGCAAAGTTACTCTTCACAAGAAGAAAAAAAGGGAAAACCATAATCTTTTCTTTGCTTCTTCTCCCATGTGTGGGTTGTGACTCACCACTTGAAGACTAGGTTGAGCCAGTCCCCGATCACGGCCACCCAGATGAGCTTGACGCCCACGGACTCCCGCAGGTGGAACCAGATGGGGAAGAAGACAAAGAAGGTGTTCCTGAGGTCGGCAGCGAAGGAGACAAAGAGGAACCAGCCCTGGGCGTCCTTGTAGTGAGTCTGCAGGTATTGAGTTGTGCTCACCCCGAAGCCGTGAATGGTGTCCATAGCGGCATTCATTTTTAGGTGTTTCTCTAATGATTTCTGCTCTAATTGGCAAACAATATGTGTCACTCACACTAAGAGACAGAGTAGCAGCTCTAAGAGCCTGTGGCAGTTTGTCTCTTGTTTTTATATCAGCAGGCCCACCACCCAAACGCATGAACAGGGCCTGATCTTTGGACCTTGCAGTGTGTAATAAAACAGGGGCAAAAAAGTTACTGAACGCGTGTTACGTCAAAAGCAGAAAGACACAAACAAGTTCAGGGGCAAGAAAAAGAACCCCTCAGTAAATCAGTTCCTAACTGTTAACCCCTAAAATGGCAAATTCTGATGCATACAAGCTCAGTTTCTATGTAACTTGAGGAAAGTATTCAAACACAGTATGTCAGCTTGTTGGAGAAAGGGACGCAATAGTATGCATAGTACATGTATGTAACTTTTTTCACAATTTTTATTAAGCTTGACATGTCTTAGACATGAAGACCATTGCCTCAAGGAGTTGACCCAACTGTCATATTAACAACATATTCCAAGTGTCCCAGAATAATTGAAAACTAATTGATTCATTCAGGAAAGTGAAATAAAAATTTCAAAGACAAATGCATGTCTTAGCAACCACCAAATGCAGTTATTTGGCCACAAATCCATTTACATTGCCCTGGGCAAGAATCCAGTTCTAATTTGTACAAGGATTGTACAAGGATTGTACAAATCCAATCCTTGAACATTGTTTTTTCTGCCTACATGTTAATTATATAATCAAATTTAAACAGTGAGGTGTGAAATCCCTGAATTCTGGGTAGTCTGTTACATAATTGATACAATCCTTAAATGTCATCTCATTCTGGAGATCCTGACAAGATAAATGACTCACAAAATGAGAGCCTCTAGATAAACGAACAAAGGTACTCCTGACATGTAAACTCATATCGTCTTGTTTGGACAACTGTGCATTGCAAATCCATTTCACATGCATCTTCTCTCAGTAAAAGTTTACACATAAAGTGTGTAAAAGTTATTACATGACAGCAGGTGTGGATCTGCTGACAGATGATATGTGTGTGCATGCATGTGTGTGTGTGCGCGTGTGTGCATGCATGTGTGTGTGTGTGTGTGTGTGTGTATAGGACAGACAGAAAGAGGGAGGGAATTGGTTCAAAAATGAACCTTACTTCAAAAACCTACCAGTGTGGGCCTGATCCTCCTCATTCTAACTCTTGTGGATAATCAGTTATAGAATTATATTACATTGTATTTTCTTGATTGCCCTCAGCCTTTGCAGAAACAGATTCAAGGATCAAGGATTGCTTTTCTCAAACACCATCCCTGCTTCTCTGTTACTCTTCCTAGCATGTGCCTACATGGAGGTAAGGCCTGTATTCAGTTTTCAGATCATACCAATGACAGCCAAACAAAATCAAGAGGATACGCCATCACTCACCGACAAAGTAATGCCTGAGGCCCTAACTGTGCTTAGGACAAACAACCCACTGAATCATCTATCCATTTGTTTGAATCTACAGAGGAGGTGAACCATTAAAAAGGCTTTTTTTGAGCAATGGTTTGTGACGGAGATGTCCATAAGCTAATCACAGTTGGAGGGGAAGATCTGATTAATCATTACTGAAGAGCATTTCCATCCTGGTAAACAGAGTGGGGTTTCTAGCATGGTCACAAAGGAGCTGCTAGTAAGCTTATCTCCTCAGTGCATCCAGGTTCATTCCCACAATGGGTAAAACCATGATCTTTCAGCATGTTTCAGTGGTGTTTGGTATTCATTAATGAGTAGTTAAAGCTAGTTAAAGTCAACACAAAAGACACTCTCAGAAGTAATCATACTAGGTATATTTCACATAAACTAATCAACAAATATCTTTTGGCCTTAAGTATTTTATAAATTGTCTTATTGGATAGATTTATTGAAAGCTTATGTGTACTAACAGGGAGTGGTCTAAAACATAATTGTTTTAGGAAAAGGACATCGTTTGAGTCTATCAGGGAAAATGGGCCAACATTCAGCATCAGATCAATCAGGTTATTTTTTTCTTGTTACTGTTTTGTTTTCTTCTTCCTGTAAGAAAGCCAGCACAGATTTATAAGCATTTTGACTGCATAGCACATTACATAGTCAATATTCCAATTAATGCATTCACAATAGCAAGATATTCCAGCATTTTCATGTTATTGAATCTCCAGTATTATCTTGTTGTCAGTGGCTCAAGGCAGCTTCAAGTAATATTTTGTATTTCATAATATTTCTTTATGCTTTTTCACTCATCATGGAATCACAAATTGTATGTGGTTTGTCTCACCACGGAAACCTCTGCAGAAGAGCAATGGCACGGGGAGTCCAATCCTCCAAAACAGCCACAGCCCACGTGGTGCAATGAGGAGATGCTACCCACCCCTATTCCCAACAACTGTCATTGTCATCAGTTTTAGGTGCAGGCACTAGAGAGTGTTTTGACTGGATGAGTCACTTGGGAACATCACAGACAACCTGTTAAACAAGTAGCCAAAAAATGTTGGGGTTTTTATATAAAATGTCTTTCTTGCATTGGGTGCTCATTATATTTCAACATTGGATGGAACACTTCACAGAAACTGGTTCAGGCCATGGTTCTCTCCTGCTTGGAATATTACAGCTCTCCTCTGGCCTGCCCCTCCCTAACCAGTCCACTTCACCTCGTTTAAAAGAATGCTGCTGATAAGCTAATTGTAAACATCCCAAAATATGCCCATGACTCACCTCTTCTTGTCGTCATTCACTATCTTCTGATTACTACTTGCAACAATTTCTAGACCCTAGTGTTAGGCTACCAGGCAGTCAAGGGCACAGCTCCCTCCTATATTCCATCCATCATCAGACCTTAGATCCCCGCACAAACTATTATTACTGCTACTAATAATAGTAGTCATGCATTCACATGGGAAAGGGCTGTCCAATGCTTGATACAATGGTGCTGTTGGTGATTCCCAACCCTATCCAACCCATCAGTGTTCTTCTCAGCATGTTATCATGTAGATAATGGCATTTTCCTGTTAAACCAGTCTCGTGAAACAAATTAGCCTGAGAACTGTCAAAAACTTCTCAACAGGCAAGCCAGTTGCTGCATATGGGAAGGCCAATCACTGGGTATAAGTCTTTATGGGGATCAATATATGACCTCCTTTCAGACTCCTAACCTGTTTATCAGATTGGCACCAGAAGCTTGGGGTTATAAAGGTCAGAGGACCTGGATTGTCCCGGATTCTCCTGCAAGCAAACAAATCGGTCAGCCTTGTATAAAGTCCACGTGGGAGACAGCAAAGAATGTAAGGACGAGTAGAGTGGTAACAGACCAGTGTCACAACAGAACCCAAGCTCTCATCCCAGTCTTTTTCCCTGGTCCTCCCTTGCTCCAGCAAACCCTTCCTAGAGCTGGAGGACACGCCAGCACCATGGACCTGCTGCACAGCACTGGGGTGGATCTGGCTGTCTACTTGCAGGCACAGTGCCGTGACTATGACGGCTGGTTCCACCTGGCCTCCACAGTGGCAGACCTTCATACCGCGTTCTTCATCTTCTTTCCTGTCTGGTTCCATCTGTGCCGTGAGGTGGGCATCAAGCTCATCTGGGTGGCTGTCATCGGGGACTGGCTGAACCTGGTCCTCAAGTGGTAAAGAAGTTTCAGGGTTTTTTTTCAGTTTTTTTTTCAGAGGACTTTGTGAATATCATTTTGAGTATATGGCTTACTCATCCTTTGTGATTGAAATGTCAATAATGGAAAGCACCCTTACACTTTGAATGTGAGGATGACACATCATGGACTACATTTTCTTTTTTAGAAGAGAAAACTCCTCTAAACTGAAAGGACATCTTGACAAAATCTATGTATATTTGTGTGTCCTTTTCACTGATGTGGTTAATTATAAGCCCCTGTTGTAGAGAAATGTTAAACATGCATTTTAAAACAAAGATCTTTTTTATCTTTCCTGAGATGAAAAAGAACATCTTAAGCTCTACATATCTACAAATGGATTTTTCTATACAGATGCATGTGGTTGCAAAATATAACAAACAACCTACCAGGTGAAATAGTCACACTTCTGATGCATGGGGCTGTTTTCTTGGCAAAGTGGATTGTCTTTATGTTTGTTTATTTAGCATCTGAAAATGATCTGAACTCGTTATCTGAATACCAAAAAGCATGACAATTAGGAGCCCAATAGAGCAATCTAGTCAAGTCAGGAAAGAAGTTGCCAGATAATTAAACTTTTTCTTCACAACAGGGTACTCTTTGGAGAGAGACCATACTGGTGGGTTCATGAAACCCAGTTTTATGGATCAGCACCAGCTCCTGTCCTACAGCAGTTCCCCATCACATGTGAAACTGGACCAGGTATGGCCAGGCACATCTAAGGTGTATCTGTAATTATACTGTGCATATCTTGCACAACTTTCCCTGGCAAAATATAATAATGAGTGTTCAACCTGTATAGGAAACTAATGACAGCACCTTCTGGGACTAAGTGAAGAGACCTTTACCCTTTTGATTTTGATTCTTAGCCAATAAATGGAGCACAATGATATCTAAATAGGAATTTATCTTAGAGTAAAAGGATTATGATAATAAAATCACGCATGGGTTGGGTCAATTGCCTCCCTGCTTCTGGTATGGTATCATTCAGCCTGTGGATGTTGTGCTTCACAGGGAGTCCCTCGGGTCATGCCATGGGTTCTGCAGGGGTGTGGTATGCAATGGTTACAGCTACCCTCTCAATTGCTGTAGAGAAAAAACAGTCTGCTGTCTTCACTGGGTGAGTCAGAGAAAAGATAATAAAGAAAATAACAAGATAATAAACAAGCAACTTTATAACAAAACATAACAGGCTGTGTTACTGCAGTTAGTGTAGTACAGTGTACTTAGTGTAGTGTAGTACTTAATTGGGGATCATTTTCACGTGCATTACCATTAGGTCATTATTACCAGTAGCTACATACAAACTGCAATTAAATATTCAGTCTCATTTTACACTGAAAAAATGTTACTACAGTCGTGATAGAACTGCAACAGAACCTCAATAGAACCTGTCTGTCTCTCGGGACCTCAGTCTGTCTCTAGGATTGTTGGATGCAGTATTGAGCTGTTAGGCTCATTACATTACATTATATTACATTATCATTTAGCAGATGCTCTTATCTGGAGCAACTTCCAGCACAAAAGAACAGAAGTGTATTCATTCAAGGCGAATGAGCAACAGTGTCAGATCAGACTAACAACACTCCCAGATCAGTGAGTGTGAGCATAACACTAATCAAGCCCTACCACAATTTATTTTGTGCAACCTGACTAGACAAGGGAAGCCAAGTATACTATCATACATCACAGAATAGGCTACAGGACCAGGCAATGGCTATGACTATGGCTATGGGAGGCAACAAAGAAGTGGTAGACTTATCTTGAGCAGACTGTTGAGTATTTTCATGGAGGAATGATAACCACCCTAAATCTACCCCCCAGGTTTTTGCGCTGTCTGCTGTGGTCGTTGTTCTGGTTGGTGGAGCTTCTAGTCTGCATGTCTCGGGTGTATATGGCTGCCCACTTCCCACACCAGGTTATCGCTGGGGTCATCTCAGGTCAGTAACACCTGCACAAGTTCTGATAACTCCACTCTGTGAAGTTTTAAGAAGTGATTCTGTGGCACTTCTAGCTAACCTTGTACAATTTTGATTGACTCCTCCATGCCATATTGACATCTCTTCAATTGTCACGGAATATGGAACCATTCTAGCTCAAACTGCATACTACCTGTAAATCACCATAATATGGCTTTCAGATGAAGAAATGCTTTGAAGAAATATTTGCTGTGACTTTGCCATAGCCTCTGTTTTGTCTTTTATGTATTTGACAGACTTACCTTTATGCAGTCCCAGAGTTGGGATTTAGTGGTTTCACAATTCTTTTTTTAATCTTACTACTTGTCAACTGCAGGTATAATTGTGGCTGAAATATTCTCCAGAGTGCAGTGGATCTACAGTGCCAGTCTGAAGAAGTACTTCTACATTACTCTCTTCCTGCTCACCTTCGCTCTGGGCTTCTACCTGCTGCTGAAGGCTCTGGGTGTAGACCTGCTCTGGACCCTGGAGAAAGCCAAGAGGTGGTGCATTCGTGCTGAATGGGTTCACATGGACTCCACGCCCTTCGCCAGCCTGCTGCGCAACATGGGCACATTATTCGGACTGGGGCTGGGCCTGCACTCACCCCTCTACACCGGGAGCAAAAAAAGAACCAGCGGCACTTTCAGGTTCGGCTGCATAATCACATCCCTACTGCTTCTGCAGCTTCTGGATTACCTGACATTCTCCTCTGAGGATGAGACTTGGTTCTACTTGCTCTCTTTCTGCAAGAGTGCCGCTGCCCCCCTTATCTCCACTGCTCTGGTGCCTGGCACTCTCTCCCACCTCTTTTTGGGGAAAAAGAACAAAAAGAATTGATGACTGAGTGGAAGGGTGAGGTGCCCTTCATAACCATTGCAAGTCCACATCTGAGGGCTGGCTGATGTGGGTTGTGACTGTATCTGTGACTGTAGCTATTGTATGGGCTGAAATGTTCATTCATGCAGTAGACGAAGAAGTCTGAGTCTTTATGAGAGAGGGTGGCAGCAATGCACAAAGCTGCACCCCCCATCCCCATAGTAGTAGGGATAACCTGCCCTCTTGCCCTGTTACAAATCTGAAGGACTGGCATTATACACCACAGGATGATGGTTCCTGCATGGCATTGTTTTGGATCTCCTACAGAAGGAGGCTGATCAAGTCCTGTGTGTGTTTTCAGAATTACATCTGGCCTCTGTATCCCATTGCCTCCTACTCTAATGCTCTTGCTTTTGTAATAAATGCTCCTTAGCTAGATTCTTCAAAACATGAAGAGAAATGTTTCCTTCCTTGTCTTGGGGTCATTTCTTCAGCTGAACATGTGAGGATGCAACAGAAGGAGTTCCTCATTTTCCAGAAAGGTTATTGTGAAGAGTATAACGCTATGATGTTGCTTCATTTTAAGTGATTATTTGTGATATTGTCATGTGATGTCTGGGCCCAGATGTATGCGTTCCGTCATTAAATACAGTAAACTGGGGAACAGCCATATTGAGAACTGAGACTGTCATAAAAAAAAAAGCTTTTACCACAATACTTTAAGAAATCTAACTGGAAAGAAAATTGTATAAATATGGAAGGAAATGTAAATCTTATCATGTTGATTATCCGTGATGTGGATATCATACAGTGCCAGTTCACTGTGTGTAAGAGCTTATGTCCTGGGCTGGTTTGTGCAATAGCTCTGCTATAGCTAACGTTAATGATTCCCCTTCTCTTATATCAGTAAACCACTGAATGGATATTAAACCCAGTCTGTGTGCACCCATTGAGAAAGGCCTGCAGGTCCCCACCCTCAAACGCATGCACACATACAATCTGTTAGGGGTTTGAAGGGGTGGACCGTCCACGTGGTTGGCATAACTTGCCTGCTGAGAACATGAGGATAAAGGTTGCCTTGCAGCATCTGAACTCTGAGCTCTGAACACTTTCAGCAGGAGAAGACTGTGCGTACCATGCTGTACCTGGAGAGGGACAGTGCTGAGTTTATATGTGTTATCCTGGGGCATTCAACTTCATTGATCCTTGTAGCGTTGCTTAGCACACACCCTTTTCATTCATGTCTGTTCCCATCTAAACCGCACTAAAGCATGTGCTATATGGACCATTTCATGAGCAAAAGTTGCTGCTGTGTGTCTCCTCCTTCATTAGTGCTGTTACTGCTGGGTTGAAATGTTATTCCTTTAGGTTGTGGCCTTAAAGTTGTGGAGATGTTTTCTGGATTTAATCTCTTACAAACAGGAGTGTAGTGCTATCTTCTCTGTACCATGGACATGTGCAGAAGACCCCCAGAGATGAGTCAAAAGACAGTCCCCTGCAGAGCAGGGTATCAGGGTTACTTTTTGAGTTCATTGATATTATATTGTCATAGTAATTATAGTTGTTGGAAGGATCAGCACTGCTTCATACTGAGTGGTCTGTAAGTTTTATTCAAGTGATATTTTATTGTGGAATTGTGGAATTGAGGAATTTTTGAATATGACATGAAGACCGGTACTGAAATGCAGACCCTTGCTTAACCTGCTAGAGTATGCTCTCCATTTTTAAGACAATAGGCATTGGATTGGATAACCAGAGGTCTAAACATCATGTCCATCAGTTAATATCAATTTAATTTTGTGTTGACAAAACTTTGTCATGTAATGATAGCCACTTTGTTAAGTTACATTGTCACTAAGCTGAGAGGCACATCCATCACATAACCTGACTGAATGTATCTATTGGCACTATAATCTAAAGCAAGATATATATATATATATATATATATATATATACATATATATATATATATATATATATATATATATATATACACACATATATGGCATGAGTGAAAAGAGGGAGCATATACAAGAAGCAACATATAACGTATTCAAGTAGCCAGCTCTTAGCTTTATTGAATTGTTCATACATTTACTAATAGTAGATTTGGTTTGTAAATCTAACAAAATTTCTCGCATCATTAGTTGAGCTTTCAGTTGAATACCTATGGTTAGTTTGCTAATCAACGGATAACACAATTTCTTGACATCAGCTGTGTAAAAATAAGAGGTCAGTCAGACCTAGCAGCAGAAATGAGCTAGTTATACTCTAGCTAGCTGGCTAAAGGACTCTAATAACTGTTCACTTGTTAGCCAAGGTTAACTGGAGCTGAGCCAGAGATCAGCTGGAATGAAATCCAGTACACAGGCTGAATTCCTGGAATCTGGGCCACAGTACGTTATTGGACAAGAGAGCTGTTTTGTTTTCCAAGGTATTAACTCTCCTTAAATGTAGGACCAAGCCACATTTGAGATTTTCAACAGCATTTAGATCATGGGCATGTGGTAGTCACCACCAAACGGAAACACAAATTCAAATCCAAGAGGAACCCCAGACGTAGCATGTAAGTGTGGCTTAGTAGCCCTTAAACATAGGTCACAAACAGAAGGTGTGTTCCTATAGGAAGACCTGGGAGTGTAATTCTACTGAGGAGAATTCATGAGAACAGAAACAGTAGCAGCCCCCACAACAACCTGGGGTGATATCTAAGAACAACGCACAGTACTCACAAGCAGGTTATCACAAGGCCTATTTCTCCCCACTATCTTACCCACATTTGCTTATTTCCCAATACATAGCAGCTTAAGCTTGTGTGCAAATAGATTCTTACAGGAGCAACTGAGGTAAAGTACCCTGCTCAAGGGGTGGAACAACAGTGATGACTCCAATGTCTAATACTATTACCATTGCATCAGGTGCTGTCCAGTCTTTGAAGTTTCATTGCTCAGACTTCCCTTGCACTATTTGCTCACATTTTTGTCAGGACTGCTTATACTTAGAGACAAATGCTGCAGTATGTCTCTGCAGCCAGGGAGAGAGATCTTAGAGTGTCCGTTAACAGATCAAATGCAAATGAGACACTGTGCATGCAGACTGTGCATTTGCCTGTGCTTGTGAACAGTGACCCTCAGTGTGCCTATATGCAGTTATGGCGCTGTCATCTTCACCAGTATAACAACTTGTGGGGAGGGGGGTTCATGTGCATGGTCAAGGGAGGTCAATTCCCCATGATGGTTCCACCATGTTAACAAACCATTAGTTATATTGTGAGGGTCTGAAAATCTTTGCATCAAAGTTTGTAGTAGGAGTTTTCCAGAAAGGAGCTGAAATGTTTTGTTCTGCCCCGGTTGCTTTTTTCTTATGTGCGTTTTCATTTTATCTTATTTTCTTGATTTCTGCTGCTCTCAAGGCCAGTCCTGTTTGATTCCCAGACCAGCAACAGCTGTTATACATTAACTCACCTGTTTTGTGTCTTCTTTCCCCCTCCCTTTTTTCAGGCTCTGTACAGCCTTGTCCTTTGGTGCAAGGCTTTGGATGGACGGGAGTGCCGGGTGACAGGGGTACAGTGGGGTCAAAGAACAGGCCGTTCTGTACATGACAGCACTGGACAGGAGTCTCTCATGGCGTTGAATACAAACAGGAATGTCAATGCAGGCGCTACATACGGGCTGAAGGGTTTCCCCTCAACAGAACTATTATATACAGTGCAGGCCTTAGAGCAAGACGGTCCTGCTAACACATTTGCAGTCCATGCTATTAAAGCCAGCTTGATCGGGCTTTTTACTACATTGTGCATTTTACTCTCTACTTATCATGATTCAGCTCTAAAACCAAGACAGACCCCCCCCAGAATAATTGCATTAACTTTAAAGTGCCATAGTATCACCCACAGCGGAAGCACAAATCCCATGACGTAAGACTTCAACCTGCACAACAGCGCTGGGTATCAGAGCATCAGCACTTCTGCCCTCTCTTTTATGGTCTCTTATCTCCACACTACCATGTGCGTGGCTCTCCCTGTGATAAGTCATTGATACACACCGGCTCATTAACATGTTGTGCTCTGACCGTGGTTAATGGGTCTGGGAGCAGTGGCTGCAGTGTGTTTACGAGAGCCTGACCTGTTTCTCTCTGGTGCATGATCCAGGGCTGACGGAAGCGTGCCTGCCCCTCCGCCCCTTCCAGAGGTCGCCTGCTTGTTTCTGCATGACAGCTGTGATTAGACTTGAGAAGGTTCAATAGTATTCCCTGCACTGATAGCTGCTGAGCTGTGCAGCTGGGAAACAGCTGATCCGACCCAGACTGGCCCCTCAGTCATTGCTGCTCTCTTTAAGAAGTTTGCAAATAACATTTTGTCAATCGGAAGCTTTGGGCCTGCTGACTGTATGTATTCATAACCATATTGTGGAGCACTGCCTTGATTGATGCAACAGAAAAGTAATACCTTTGTAAGTACAGTATGTAAAAAGAGAACATTTTCAAAGTGGATCTTTAAGATGGAGAACCAACTTATAAAAGTCTGGATTTCAATCATATGATAAGACAGCCAGTGGTGTTCTCTCTTGGTCTTGTAAATCCACAGTCAGAGGGGGCAGAGGTATCTTTCAGCCAGCAGATGATTAACATTTGGAGAAACAGATGATTCATGTTCCCATCCAATCAGTTTCTCAAATTATGTAACAAAGACACGAGCTGGATCAAAAGACAGAAGCTTGTAGATCTCCAGTGGAGGCCACCTGTCAGTGTAAATGGTAAGACTTTAGAACAAGAGAAAAAATTCCACTCCTGGCAAAAGAAAATGGCAATAGCTTTCTAAGTATAGAGCTGACTGTAGCAATCTCATCCACCCAGGACAAGTTTATTCTTATATTTTTAAAAGTAGAGCATTGATACCATTTCTGTTCGTGTTGTTTTTCTAATACTTATTTGAGAAATGTCCTGAGCTAAATTCTTGAGACATAGAAGAAAAATATTTTAATGTACAGTGTTTCATACGTTCCTTCATTAAATAAAAACAACATAAATATTCACATCAGTTACTTCAACGTCACTGTGCAAACTACTGGTACCGTGTGGTCAATGAGCAGCAACTGTAACTAAATTAAAATAATAATAATAACTTGATTGACGTTCATTTTTGAGCGTCTCCATGGTGATCAGTGCAGTGCAGGCTGTGCATGGTGTCTCTCTGGTTTTCATTTGTATTTTTTTGTGAGAAACTTAGACTGTGTCGATTATGGAATGCTCAATGTCACAGCTGCATTTCCTTGGTGAATCATATCTCTATGGGAAGACAAAAGGGAAGAATATTGTTGGTCTGTAGAAAATCTTTTCATTTTTCTTGTTATGCCCAGACTTGGCTTAACCCATCTGGGCATTAAGCAGTGCAAAATAGTTCTCAAAAAGGTTTACACACTTGGTGGTTCAGTAATTAGTGCAAGAAATGAATTAGAAAGATGAATGTATTCAGACTCTGATTTTTTTTCCTCATGTGCTGTTGAGCTCCATGGAGTTTCATATTACATCTGAGTTAACCTGAAATTCTTATGAGCAGACTGCTTAATTCTTACAACGTTTAATCACTGTATGAGGTTTTTATGTCAATATTTTTCATAAGTAGAATACAATGCATATCTAGGGAACTATAGTGCCATAAATATCATTTGAAGAAATAAACTGAGGAATAAGGATCAAACCACATCTGTAGCAGAATCAAATTCTTTTTTGTGTACTCCTGATGTAGGGCATTGTATATTTAGATCAATTTACATTATTAAAAATGGGGTAATTATTTCCATGATGACATTAATCTTGTCTTTAACGCTGTATGTCACCTCTGTGTGTATAAAAGGGAAGTACTGTATTTCACTTGTATGCTGTTTATTTCCATGAAAATTGTTTGAAAATAATGAAGATAATTATTTAAATCAAATAAAGTAATCAAAATTTACTTTACAAAATAACATTGACTTACTCTTCCTTCTCTGACTTCTTTGAATTCTCTAAGAAGTGGACTGGATCGTAAGAAGTGCAACATTGGCATGAATCAGAATTTTGAAGCTATCTTTTGTGACCAAGTTGTTGTAGTATCATCTGTCATTTTATGGAGATGAGACAAAACCTACTTTGCCAAATGTATTTACTCATGCACACACACACACACACACACACACACACACACACACACACACACACACACACACACACACACACACACACAGTGCTTCACTTTGCCTGTATTCCCATAGCTGAAGGTTGCTAACATAAAATAACATATATTTTACCAATTGTCTTCTTCATATGCTTGTTAAACCTTGTGTCTCTCAATACGCCAGCAAGTGAATGGTGCTTATCAAATAACTGCTCTAATGACTTTAACTTCCGTTGTTTTCACAAACGTTTAGGGCACTCTCATGCAAAGGTCACTTCCAATTTATTAACATTAAGTGCGTTCTCCAAGAAACTTTTTTGGTTTCAGTTTGTTCATTTTCAGTACATCCAAACATTCTACTGATTTGTTTACCTACAGAACAAGATACAGACTGTCCTCCAGTAAATGTAGCTGACAACTGCAACTACTTTTGAGTCACTTTCCAATTATTGTTGTAATTGACCTCAAAACCCTTCAGACCAAAATTTGATTGGTTTCATCTTTCTTTTCAATTGTATTCCATTTTCTCACTGTTTACCCTGAAGCAGAGGTTTTCTGGAGAACATACAGGTATGTGGAGAAAAAAGTCACTGTACACGCTGTGCTCTTGATTTTCATGAGTGTTACCTGGTGTTTTCACTAAATAACTGCAGTAGAAAAGGAATATTTTAAAAACATGTTCTGTCTGTCAACACAGGTCATTTTGCAGCAACACATAAGGCAGCCAGCTGAAGCACAACCACAAAGTCATTTCATAACACTTGATAAGTTTAGTGCCCAATTTGATCAGTTCTTTTCCACCTTAACCTGGATCTGTTTGTTTTTATACTACACAAATTTTTGTTGAACCAGAATCACTTGTGCACTTAGGTTGGGTCCCATGTGTCAAAGGGTACCATTTTGTGGTGGTTTCATTTCAGATATTTTAATTTGCATCTGGGTGTCATTGCCAACATTACATATACACTGTAGCCCCAAATTGATTGAACTGAACTTTTATGCAAACAGTCAAATATAAATGCCACCAAATAAACAGTGTCTTGGAGAACAATTTTATATGTGGAATGAGTTAATGAAATAGGGTATACTATTGCATAGAAAGTTTTTGCGTAAATAAAATGTTCACACTGAAGTCATAAGCTCTGTCTTCAATGCTTTCATCATCCTCCAAAATTTGGCTGTCCACAGTCCATAGCTGATGACCATGTGCTGGTCATGTGTGTCAGGCTGTGAGCTCTGTCACAAGTCCTTTTGTCCTCTTTGTACATGATAGTCACTGATTGCTATAAACAGAGTGTAAGCCAATCAAAAGGTGATTATAGAGAAGGGTACAACAAAGCCACTGCAACTCCTGCTGTTTCTTAAGAAGTTTCAAGTTGTGTGAAGTCTATTTGCATGTGCTCTTGCACATTGTTCTGGCAGAAAGCTACATTGACTGCATTCAGGGTACATCTCCAGAGGATGAGAGGATGTACAATTTCCATCTTTGGTATATCCTAAAGACCTCTGAGGAGAAACAAAATGGTTCTTCTTAAGTTCAGTCTGTATTAGACAACATTGACAATGGAAATGCAGAAATGCCAAGACCTAGTGCTAAAGACCTGCTTATCTATAGACAGGGCAGAGAAATTGTTTCAATGCGAAAAATGGTTCTTATAAAACAATGTTTAAATGGGTGGTTAAACTTGGACCTCTCCCTGGGTTTAGAGTCAAGGTATTCCCTGGTGAAGAGGAACAGGTGGAGACTGTAGTAGTGTGGGTGTTCAGAGGCTGCTGCAGCTGCTGGGGACATGCTCACAGCATGGGGAATAATTATGCAGTAGGGCATAGTATCAGTAATGTTACATTCTACTCTGTCTTCAGCTGCTTCTCCACTAGCTGGGACAACTTTGCCTTCTTACCACACATCCATTACAACTCTGCTCCCTAAATTCCATGACTTTGTTCTTGAAAATGCTTTTTATTCACTTGGAAAAAAATCACATACCAAACACAAAGCTTTTAAGAAATAAAGTTTTGATTCTTAGTGAAATGGTCCAATTATTAAATAATCAAGTTTACAGTAATACTGTACACATTTAACTTTTGTCTTGAATGTAACCCAAATCATAAAAATAACTATTAGAAGAAAACAGGAGTCTGAATGTTTCTGAGTCTTGTTCACCACCTTGTGGTCATGTTGTGAATCACCATCTCCTTGAAGATTGGAATATTAGAGTGGTATTTCATAATAATAATCATTACTAATATTAGAATTAATTCAAATCATAGTAACTCACCAACAGCAATCATTTATTGGCATAAAGGGAAAATACCACTATGTTGCAGGTTACAACGTAAAGTATTTTGTAATTTCTGAATTTGTTTAGATGCTGGTTCAATGTTTAATTACAATGCTCTCAAACGAGGTGCTTGTTTTAAAATCTTGTAAACATGTAATGTCACACAGCTTGTTTATGACATCACACACCAATTAACCTGTAGTCTTTGCACTTCATTTCAGTCTGCAAACCCTGCAAATATTAGATTCTTCTTTTCACATTTCATTTGTTCTGAGTTGAACCAACACACATTGTGATTAGTGAGTGAATATAAGTCAAATTTGCCTATAATTCTGACTACAGCATGTTCTCATGCCACTGGTATGTGGGAATATTTCAGTATATAACCTTAAAATGTACTGTAAGAATTATTTTTGACTAGTCACTAATATGCCAAAGGACACAGGAGTTCTTTGAAGGTCAGTGGGGATGGCTGTTTGTGCTCTGAGGGGATATCCGTGTTTATATGATGGGATGGCTGTGAGGTGCTCTCCATAAATATCCATTGTGAAAGAGAAAAACATGAGCAGTGAATCAGCATCCTGCTATTGTGTAAGATTTTCCCTGGAGAAATATAAGATAAAGGGAAGTGACTTCCAATCTGATGTGACACAGATCACCTACTTCTAAATAACATTAAATTATGCCCATGAAAACATCAAAACACATTTGGTTACATTCCAGTAACCAGGAGAGCAGAGCAAATTGCATTACATTACACTGTTGTCATTTAGCAGATGCCCTTATCCAGAGTGACTTACATAGGTTACAGTTTTTACATGTTATAAATTTATACTCCTAGATATTAACTCAGGAAATTGCCCAAGGGTAGAGCAGCAATGCCACAAAGGGGAATCAAACCAGCAACCTTTCGGTTAAGAGCCCTCCTCCTTACCACCATTCCACACTGCCACCCCAGTTATCGTGCTATACATGTTTTTATCTTAAACGTGAAAGCAAGAACACGGGGTAATAATGTTAAGATGTAACACTTGAAATTTATAACCGCTTCTCTCGCACGCCATAACATTCTTTACCAGTAGAGGGTGACGGCGAACACATTTTACAAGATCTCCTCCCATGTAAGACAATGGAACTGTGAGCCAAACGGAGAGACAGCGTGCATGGGAGTGGGCATCTGTAGGCTGCGAGATCTGAGTAGTCAATACCCGAAAACAACATGGATGAATGGCTACCTTGCTGGGAAGGGTGATGTAGCTACAAGAATGCCACCTCTGTATATCTCTCGTTTTATTTTACTCTTTCTTTTCTTCGGCAACGTATGGAAAACTATAGCTAAATCAATTCCGGATCAGGGAACACTTGGTGAGTTTGGCGTTGAGATTTATCTTTGGCTAACCACCGCTGTGGCGAGTGGGAGTGCTAGCTACATTCTTTAATAGGAAACAAATTGCCATGTTAATATTTCAACAAACGAGACTTAGGCATGATGCGTTTGATGGGTTGCTTATGTAACCACCGCGTATTATGTCCAATAAATAACGCCTGAATGCATGCGCCTTCTTGTATTTGCCATTATTCACCGGTCATTCTCGGTAGCTTGCCTTTTCCTCAGTGTACAGTGAAGAAACAAAGGATTTTTTGAATGAGAAACTCCCATCGGAGCTGTGTGTGAGGTTGATATGGTACGAGAATGGTACGTGGATTTGAAATTGTATATTAAAATTGACTAAGCCAATTAGCTACCCATGCGAGATGCTTAGTCCAGTATTTTGACGTTAAAAAATAACGGCACTACGTGTTACGAATTATTGATTACAAACCTTACAGCGCTTATTTCCTGACACGATAGCTTTCCTATTCTTGATGTATGTCATGTATTAAATTCGCCTTATATGTGGACATATGTGATGATATCAATAAATTGGATCGCTGAACCATTGTGATAATCTTGTATTTATAACAAAATTTGTGTCTTGAGGGTCTTACAGAGAGCTGCTCCATGTGCTAAATGTTTGCATCCCAATGCTTTCACTCCGTCCTGCTTAAATTGAATATAGATTTCTCCGTTCACGCCCTGTGTTTAAATCGGTATTCATGCTGAAAACCGTGATTATATGAAGTATCGAATGAATTCACACTTACAGATGAATCGTAATTGCACACACACACACACACACACACACTCATATATATATATATATATATATATATATATATATATATATATATATATATATAATAATCTTCAGTGTGGGGTAGGAGTGGGGAAGAGAAATGATGTAATAAAGTAACATTTCTGAAACCAAAACCTCTGTAGGCTACTCTGTAGATGACTACTGTGAGACTGACCCACATGTCAGTTTCCCAGACTGGACAGTTGCCACAGGTTTCCTGGGTGGTGTGAGATTTGTGTTTGTGCTTTTAGCCTCACTCAGCCTCATCCTCACTCAGCCTCAGTAAATTTTTAGTCAGTTGCAGACACAGAATGGATTTGATCTTCTTATCGAGTGCTGGAATGTCTAATGTAGGTTGTTTTGGTTGAGTCCATTCAGACATGGGTGTAGTATTTTCTTGACATGGCTTCCCCCATGCTGTCCCTAACTTCAGAATTGTACTATTATTCATTATGAAAGCTGACACATCTCCACCATGCCACTGTCGCTCAGACCATCACTAGCATGCCCACCTATGGGTCACAGTTAAACTGTTGAGTTAGCAGTATATTGTAATGAGATTAGTTCATCTAATCTCAATCACCTGCTGCCCTCAAAACTCGATTGGTCTCTTTGTATCTGTGTGCCATCTGGCACACTTCTGAGCTGCATGCAATGAAAGCTGCTATGTGTCATCTTTGGGTTTTGTGTAAAGCAGTGACCGGGCTCACCCTCACAGGTTTATGAAAATTGCCTGTAGCCTTCACTCCAGATCACCCAGACCATGTATTAATCTGGTGACCTCGCAGACAGCAACCAGAGCTAGGGCTCTCTTCCTCCATAGTCATCAAAGCACTTCAGGCAACAGATGGCTTACCGTCGTCATATGCTGATTCTAAATGCAATAAATAATACATTTAATGCAATAAATTAGGTTTTCTTTTCAAAACCGCATTGATGAACGTGACCACAAGACAAGATGGTGCCCAGCTTTACATGAGGACTCACTTTCCTGCTTTCCACTGGCATACTTCTGCTGCACATTAGAATACAGATGCATCACAATTTATTGAAATTGAAGTGCAGAAGTCATGAGATTATACTAAATTACTGCCCAGCACTTTTACATACAAAGCAATAGTCTAGTGTGATTATTGCTGGTTTAGTATACACATCTCCATTAATTTAGTTCAGTGTTGTGTTATACTTTTTGTCTTGTCATCTGATGATCATATCAGCCACCTAACCAAAGTCTCATCCATTTCCTTCTGTAACATTGCATGTTTCATATCACGTTTTTAGTTTTTGTCAATGTGTTTATCCATTCCTTTATTTAGTATAAGATAAATTAATTGTCAAAGCATTGTGTAGGTGGGAGTAGCATCACTGGTTCACTCTCTAGTATAGGACTAACTGCATAGTTCTGCTGTTGGCATACAAGGTATTGAATGTCTTGGTCTGCCCCTGCTTCCCCAGTCATCAGCATTAAGACAAAGGCTGGCCATTTATATCTGTTGGTGCAGGCTAATTTCTTCAAAATTAAACTGTTAGTCAGAGAGGCAAATGCTCTTGCCATTTTCAAAAGCTGGTCCATAGTTTAAAACCAGATTTCAGCTATGTATGTTGATTATTTAAGACTGGTTTGAGTGTATGTTTGCATTTTTAATATTATCATTTTACTTTATTTCATTGTTAAATTACTGCTCCTCATATCAGAAAAGTGGAGTATACATTAACTATTGTTGTTATTAAAATGACCACAATACAGATTTTGGGGTCCTATAATTATAAGATTTAATGTCTTCTTTCACTTCCTCAGGTGCTGAAAAATGTCCAAAATAAATTGTTACTTGTGTTTCTTATATCAATATTGGGTTGTCTTGTGAGAAAGGGAAGAAATATACATTTAATGTTATATAATCCAACAGGAGTTGTTGGCTTGGTGTATGTGTGTGTTGTGAGGCACATCAAGTGGTAGTTGGAATGCAGCTGTGTTCCTGCAGTAGAATATAAACAGGGAGAGGAGGCCAGCATACCGTCTACCTCTCGCTTTGTCCTGTCAATCTCACGTATGTAAGACTTCCCACAGTCAGTACTGTACCCCAGTAATTTAATGTTAACACATTTATTCACATCTTTAAACTCATGAAAAGGAATCATGGTTGCTGTGTGCTTTTGCATGCTGCATTATTGCATGAACTTGTTTGTAAACATTATGTTATCATCTTTCTATGATGAGGTAACATATCATAATAACATATCATTGGCTCTTGTGATATTGTATTACTGCATAACCTAAGATAGGTAATATGGTATCTACTATCTAACACATGTCATTGCTTAATGACAGTTTATTGTATAGATAATATCCATTATATCGGTCCTACATTAGGTGCAGTTCAGGAAACTAGCTAACTAACATTACACATATGTTATGTCATGTTAAATGCAGTATTCAGTTTGTTGTTAACAAAGAATTAGGCTAATGAAATGCCAGGAAAAGACCGGAGAAGACAAGGATTGTTTAATTGGCAAGTTTACTTGTCATCATCATGGACTGACACAATATTTCTCCTGTTCCCTGAGGTATGTAAGACTTTGCTCCATTGGTAGCTTCTGTGCAACCAGAACTATGTAGTAGCTTCAGCACAGCCAGAATACAGTGGTCAAACATGGCTGCAGTGTGTGTGTCAAAACCAAGCTACTTCTAATCAATATATGAATGCAGCCACATTTTTTTCCCCAGCAGAGATTAATGGTAGTTAATGAAGTCTGTGCAGGTAAAACATTCCATGGAACTGAGTAAGTATGATGGTAGAGTTAAATATTTATATTTTAACATATCCCGTTTTAAAATATCCCAGTATAATTTCCACTACGTTATTAACTCAGAACAAGGTACATCTCTGCAATTATTAAATTAATTTTTGCCTTAGTTCTTAGACACAATGATACACATAGCTTTGTTTGTATTATTAGCAGCTTGCATAGATGAATAAGTGATTCATCTTAGTCACTTGCTTAAGGGTACAATAGCAGTAGCTGTCACAGGATTTGAACCAGCAACCTTTTAGTCACAAGGTGAATCCAAAACAGCTACTTGCTGATACACTTATCAAACCGCTATTCTTTTAGATAAATGTCCCATTCTGGAACCCAGATATGTTGGGTCTTGATAAAAGGAACCTTTGGAAAATGTCCAAATGTGTCAAACTGAACAGATCTCCATCTTAACCTTGTGGGGACTGAAGGTGCAAAGCGCAGCTTTGCCATCAATTCATTTCCCTGTGGTAACCTGGAATTTTGAGCCTCTTCACCTCTGCTGCCCTACTACCCTGTTTTGTTGCATAGCTCTTGACCCCAATATTTCTTACTCCAGAGTAGGAGTCCCTTTGAAGCAAGAAGCAAGTACACTTCACATTGACACTGCAATTTTTGATTTTTTGGACCAATAGTAATAACTAATTTATTCAGCATTGTTTCTGATAGAATGTCCTGAGATGGACATGAATGGTTTGTGAGGAAATTAGATGAAATGAATTAGGAGCTCATTCAAGGGAGATAAAGCAAGGGGAATGAACGCTTCTTTTGTCTGCTCCCCCGAGTGTTTGCATACAGCTTTACACGATTTCTGCCCCGTAAGTAATCAAGCAATAAATATTAATGATTTATTTGGCCCTAACAGCAGCATCATAGGATGTTTCATATTATTATTCCAGGTAATTGGTTAATGACCAGGAGTAGTGTTCAGTTGTCACACTGCACAGTGTACCTTCTGGAAGTAATTACATGTGAGTTGTAAGGAAGGAGCTGATACTTCAAAATGTTTCCCCCACAGTCCATGGAAGAAAAACATATACATATACAAACATAAACATATACAAACCAATCTTTGAATACACAGCGTGCCTGTGACTCAACTGAATGTCAGGGAGTCCGTATAATTGAAGATAAATCTGATGTCAAGGCTTACCGTGAAATGGTCGTTTCTCACAAGGTCATAGTGCTTCTGAGAGGGATTCTTTGCCTGGCCGGATGTTGTGCTGCCTCAGATTTCTGGGCCAACTCAGTGGCACAGTTCTTACACAATAGCAGTGTTCTATAGTATGAGGATTCAAGAATTGGTGTTTTAGTTTATATTTAGCCAAACAGGCATTCTGTAATTAGACTTTTGTTTTTCTGAATATCTGTGGTCTGCACATGACAAGCTCCATTGATTGATTTATTTTGAAACATCTGTCTGCTGAGATTATTTTCACCAAATAATTTGATTGTGTTATCATCCATTGAGAATATCCACCCGTCAGTAGATATGTCTCTATTTACATGCAGTTCCTGTCCCATTACAATGACAGGTCAAGGGCAGAAGCCTTGACTGATTTAACAGGTTGTCTGAATTCTTTGTTGATCCTGACAGGATTTTGAAAGCCATTCATATCATATGTCTTTATGTATAGTGTTGGTTGGAACATTAAGTTTTTAGTGTCCATCAGTACCTCCTGTTCATGACATTGACTGGTGTCTGGCACCAGACATGCAGGTGTATTTGGGTTTAAACTGATACTGGCTTTCATCCGCTTTTATTGTAGAAACAAGGAACAGTTGTAACCAACTGACCCTTGATTTTGATATGTCACCACCACTGTGTTTATGTATTGCCTCTGGGCTTATTTGCTCATTGCCTTGTCTGTTTTGGTCAAAGTATTTGTTAAACAGCATAACCGGCTTGTTCAGTTGTGTTTTGAAGAGATGTTTTGCATAGGCATTCACAACATACAGCATAATTCAAAATGCTCAACCCAAATGGATGAAAGAAAATAATTTGCTTGTAATTATTTTGGTGCTGAAGCCAGTAGAAACTTAAAAACTCATAGAAAAAAATCAGTGGTCATGTGCATTTAAGTTATATATTTACTTTACTACAACAGTACTTTAAGAAATTAGCATGTTTCACCTGTTTGCTTTGCTCAGAGTCTGTGCATATGAATCCATGACAACTGCAACACCCTGCTGGAGTGCTTTCTTGTCACATAGGATTGGCTCTTTACACTGTATAGCCAGTGTAACCAAGGTTCAAGCCTTGGTTGATGAAACCTAAGTACTCTGGCTTTGATCCCAGTTCAGGCCAACTGATACATGCATGACTGCATGATGATGCAAGTTCTTCTACCGTGAGAGGATTGTGCTGGATTCAACAACAGACTAGCTAGTTTTGATCTGAGAGGTAGTTGTACACTTTGCCATGCCTGTCACATTGTTTATTTTGATAACCTGCTCTACTACTGATTTAAAAATGTGGAGACACTGACTACAATAGTGAACCGGCAGCAGACAAATGAAGACCATGGTCAGAGTAGTACATGCTATCAGGAAAAGGGGAATGACCTCTCCAATTTTGAGTGGCTGTACGAGTAAATTTGATTCCAACTTCATCAATTCTTGATGTACTTTGATAATGTCTGTCTGGCTAGCTAACTAGCTAACTAGTGATAGTAGAAAACATTACTGTGGGTTTAGCCGTCAGCTTTAGCTATAACATTATTTTACTGGCTAGCACTTTTAGCTAATAATATACAGTGTTGCAGATAATAATATACGATACATACAGATGAATGCAGTTAAAATGTTTCTTGAATGACAGTAACACATTTTGGCTGGTGAAAAATTCAAACTGGCTACTAAATTTTTCATCTACCAGCCACCCTGGCTGGTGGACCAAAAACTTCATTTTGGATCCCGCAATGCTAACAGTCTAGTCACCCCAGTGTTTGTACAAGTGCATTCTGGGGAGCGTGCAAGCAGGGCTGTTATGTGAGTGGACTACCCTGTCTCTTTGTGTATCTTCTGATTGCAGACACTTGGCAGATGAATTTAGAGAAGAGAGTTTAGGCAAACTCTGCATTTTTTCATGTTTCACCACAGACTGTCTTGCAGCATCTACTTCAGATTGACATCAGCCTCACAGAGTTGGTACCTCCCTGTTTTTGTATGAGAGGTTACTCGCTAACTTGTACAGAGATTTACTTTGCTACTCCTTCATCTGACAGGATTTACTGATATTTTTTGGATCGGTGTGTCTCTGTAAGGATGTTGCTACGTGAGGACAAGACACAGGGTGGTAACAAGTTGGGCTCTGGCCCAGATGTCTTGCTCCCATCCTAGATTACAGGAGCACACCCCAGACAAGGCCGCTCAGACAACTTTGGCGGTCAGCCGAGGAATTAAATTCCAGCACTGTTTTGATGTTTGAATTTGCCTGTTGACATCAAACACCAGGGAATGAAGTCTGGACAAAATCGTGGATCACAGACTTGCCCAGC
Organism: Megalops atlanticus; assembly: GCA_019176425.1. NCBI lineage: Eukaryota > Metazoa > Chordata > Actinopteri > Elopiformes > Megalopidae > Megalops > Megalops atlanticus. The sequence goes on along the minus strand of CM032875.1, from coordinate 43,739,311 downwards.
CTTATGTCAGCTGTGAGGGGACCCCTGTCATTATGCTTTTACCCCCTCTGCAGTGCTCAAAGCGTTCCCCACCCCAAAATCGAGAACATTCACTGAGTGTCGCTGAACTCAGCAGGATAAACATAGTGTAATGTGTTGCTGTTATGCCGATCCACATGTTGAATAGCCATACTCCTTTTGCAAAGCCAACATCCTCAGATGATGAAAGGCAACACCAAGCTCCTCCTCAGGTGCTAAGTGCTAAGCTCCCTCATAAAGGTGTGATCTACATTCATCAAGTCACAGTTTTGTGACTGACAGGATGGTGAGTGAGGAAAGTAAATTATGGGACACTGCTGCTTGAGGGAGCGATCATGCTCTAAATTAATTTTTGCCTCAACACGGAGTGATTTGAGTTTCCGCTCACCTGCTGTTCATCAAGGCACTAATCATGGTGTTCTACGAACCATGTCACGCACTGTGATTTTTCTTATAAATGAGAATCAGGAACAAGAAGTCTGACATGAGATTCATTTTCCACCAAACAGCCTCCTTTAGGTGTGGGAACTTGTCTGTCTTGTCTGTCTAGTGGGAATAGATAATACTTAAAATGCCTTAAAATATGGTAAAATGGTTCTTCATCCTCATTCATCATGTAGTATTGTGGGATGGGGTCTATTTCACTGTCTCAACTACTCATTCTGGACCTATTAGCCCAAGTCATAAGTTTCTCTTTCCTCTGCATGCATTTCTTCATGATGAGGAAATACATGCTTAAATGCATCAGTCTCTGCTCCCTCAGATTGCCCTGGCCTTTCCACTGGTGGCCCTCACAGCACAGTGAGAAGGCCAGGACAATCTGAGGGAGCAAAGACTGACACACTGCCTCCCCGGGTAGAACATACTTAATTGGCTTTAGTCACACACAGCACTAAGAAGCCCTGTGCACCAACATGCCTTTTGTCCACAACAGCACTGTTTAGCCGACTTAGAGGAAGTCCAGCTCACACAAGGAGAGGGAAAACATATGACACACCACTTGAAAGGGAGAAATGGAATGAACAATGGCATATTTTCTTAATGAAAACCACAGAAAGCCTTTTGTTGTTTGGCATTTTTAAAAAGCAGACTGTTTTTTTTATTTCTTAGTTCTGGTTTCTCTGTTGTGTTTTTACGGAACTCTGACTCTCCATGCCTGGATTGCTGTACAGGGAAACAGTCTCTTTATCATTGATGTGATTTTCTCTTCAGATTTTCTGTGGTATATCTGTAGACTAAAATCTAGTTTTAGTTCATCTAGTGCCAGAAAGGTGTAAAAGGTGGAGAGAGCATTCAAAAATGAATGTGCCCACCCTACCTTGAGAAGAATTAGAGTAATACAGGTTATGCAGACACCTCCAGTACAGGGCAAGGACTCTGGTGCCCTCTCAGCCGTCTCTGTAGGGTTAGTCCTGAAGGAGATCATGGCGCATGTGTCATATATGAAGTAGGAGCGCTAACACCCACTACTTGTAAATCATGTAACTGGGAATCTGGAGGAATGCCACCCGGGGATGATAAACCAACCCATGTGTTAGACACCCTAATGTGCTGCTCATTACAAGTCTAGCAGACCCTTATAAAACCCCAACCCCTGGGGTGATGGCCCCAGCTTGTAACATCTGGACTTGAAGGAAGTGAGTGATATCTGGGCATCTTCCCTCATTCTCTCTTGTTAATAGTTTCCCACTTAGGCTGCAGATGACACAGCAGGGGTCTCAGTTGAAAGGGGGGCCCTTGCTTTGAGGTCCTCTGGGCTCATAGCGGAGGGAGAGTCTTGTGGCCCTATTCTCCAGCTCCAAAAACCAAGACCAATCTGCTTATTTCCTGTGCAGCCAATGAAGCTCTGATGCATCGTGGATGTCATAAGAACTACGGCTGTTATCCCAAACATGTCCAGCCAGCAGTATGACATTTATACAGATGTATGGAGTGAACATGTACTGTGACGTACTGTGTCAATAATCTTTCTGCTGGTCTGAAATTGAAGTGGGTCATTCTTCACCTGTACAAGCTAGGCCATGGAAATGGCGCATATTCCTCAAGCAAAGAAAGAAACTATCTCATAATTACAGTTGTTGCTTTTAATTAAAGTCTAGAATAGCCTGACTCTGATAATTAAAACGTAAAATAGGTTGGGCCAATCTGCTTCTGTTGTAGGACGGCAGTATACTGAAGTCATGTCCCTAAGCTAGGCATATTAATACGATTATTATTGTTATCTCCTGAACAACTCTATTTGAGTAATTTGTTGTTACTGTAATCTTAAATATGGATTAGGTGTCTTTTGTTCTGTGATTACCATACACCTCCCCTTCCCTACAGCATTGTGTGTATCTGCAACTCAAGCCTGTTGATCAGAGTCTCTATAGGCAGAGAGTCAGGAAATCCTTGATTTTGACAATGATTGATTGTCTGGTCAAATGGGGTAACTTCAGCACAGTTGCAGGAGCTCAGGCAGAATACTTGTTAAATGTCTTAAGTTGTCTTAAATGTCTTTAATTTTATGTATCAAGACATGATAATAAATAACAACCTGGGTTATTGAAAGTCTTTAATAGCAATGTCTGTGACAGTGCAATTTACATGTTTTGGCAATTCATTTTTTCTCTCTTGCATGCTCTTCTACTCTTAAGCATTCAAAGTACAGTGTCTGTTTTGGGTATTCAGTTTGTATCCGCTAGTAGTTTATTGTGTGTGCACTAGTTTGGCCATGAAAATGAAGGACAGCCAAACAGATTGAAGCTACAGGTCTTGAGTTTGGTTGTGCCAACACTCTAGTTCATCCTTTGTGTAGCCGCAGCAAAAGAACCAGTAAACGCATGGCAGCATTTTTTTTTGTCTTTGTACTTCAGTTTAAGAGCAAGCTTGCATATGTAGCTTGCTGATGTACAAGAACAAGCTTGCTGATGCAGCCACCCCACACATCCCTGCACACAGCAGCCTGTTCCTCTCCTGCCTGTTGCTCTGCCTCAGCCAGTCAGGCTTGCTGCCACAGAGGCCCTGGAGGGCCCTGCTGCTGGAGCGCGCCTGTTTATCAGCACACAGAGTTCCTGCTGAGGCCTTCCAGCCAGTGCAGGGGAAGGGGGCTGATTCAGGGTGATTTATCTCTTGGGTCCTGGCCCACAGCACTCCTGCTTTGGGTATTAATCGGGGGGAGTAACGGGTTTCCGCTGCCAGGGTTTCAGAGAAGAGGGGATGGGGCAGGGTGGGACGGGGGCACCAGCTGACTGGAGGGGAGTAACCCCGGTGTCTCGGGGCGGCTGACCCTGTCATGTTTGTTCTCACTCAGCAAAGCTAGGCAAACCAGGACGCAGCCCACCCAAAAGGCATGCAAAGCCTGCACTGATCTAGTTCACCATAATGGGGAAAAAAAACGCTTAATCCAACCCACCTCGTAATCCAGTCACCAGGTCATCATGTTCTGACTGAAGCCTGAGGCAGGAAAGCATGTCACTTCATATCTGAAGCAGTGGGAAGCATCTGGCTGTAGAGGAGGCCCCAGTCATTTTGATAGGCCAAACAAGCACACCGTAGTTTTCCGTGAACAAATGATGGACGGATCTCCCAGCGGAGTCTTCACTTCCCCACTCAATTAAAACCACTCAAGTACCTTTCAGCCAGTAATCGATGGTACCTTTGAACGGTGGCAAGGTTCAGTGTGCAAACAGCAGAGTGAAGGCATTGGCTTTTGAATGGATTGATTGGAACACTTGGTTTAAGGCATGGCTGCTGAGTCAACGCTATGGTTAGTGGATTCAGCACGGTGGCCCCCTGTTTACAGGCAGGAATGTTCTCTCAGGAAAGCTTCCTGTCATTGTCTTAGCATGACTACCACACCATTGCACAGTTTTCTCTGGGTTTGTAAAAAAAAACAGTAGCATTCCATTATAGTCAGTGCTGATGTCCACACTGTCCTTGCTGCTGCCAGGGCACTTCCTCCCTGCTGTCCAATCAGTCAGTATGATTTTCAGTCCACTGCTTGACATTTTTGTATTTTCAGAAGTTAGATCCTTAGGTGTTCGTAGGCCAACCCAGGGACCCATCCCAAAATTGCTTGCTTTACAAGATTCTGATATGAACTAAAGGAGTGATGACTGCAACTGCCATAAGCACATTTTCACCTTTGGGGAGGGGGGTGTCTGCGTATCCACATCCTGGAAGATTGTGTTGATTGTTTGTTTGATTGGGTGAGATCAGAACAAGGGCTTAGCTCTGTGCTGAAACATGAGCTTTTCAAATTGTGCTTATGGTTAAAGCTTTGAGTTTAGCTAGGGCTTTGGCATTGTGTGAAAGGCACATTTCCCGCTGCATGTTTGCTGCACCTCAAATCGTACATTTGGGATGCACGAATCATTTGGAGTGTGGTTGCGGTCTGGTCTAAACATGTGGAGATTAGCTGGGAAAATGCTGAACGAGCCCCTAATGAATAGGGTTGAAGCATGCAGGAAGTGCTGATGGTAAGCATACATGGAAGTGAACATGGTCAGATGTTCCAGCAAGTTAAATCGTTCAAGGTTGCCCTGCAGATCCATTTCCTCTCCAGTGTATTTATCACCATTGAGAATGGCTGGCACCATTCTGTGCTTGACTGTTATAGACCGGCAAGATGCAATGCTCAATCCTGACTTTGACTTGTTTTGGAGTAGGGGTTTATTTTGTTGTTTTGTGGTTGCATGAATTGGGTGAAATTGGCCGTATAGCCCGCATGAAGGCTACAATTCTGTCTGCTGAGTGCTATGCCGGTGGCGGGGAGATCTCGGATCTGGAGATCAGAATTTAAGGCTAGATAGAGCTACTTACCTGTCATTCTGCCATTCGCATGCGGGTTCTCCCAGTTAGCTGAGTGACACTTCTGGTATGTATCCATGGAAACACATACTTTGTGACCCATTTAGTATGGAAAAAACAAGAGGTTCTGCAGAATTGTGGAGCATTCAGATTTAACCAGGGAATCAATTTATTCATTAACAGGTTCAGGAGGTTACTACTGTGTCGGCATTTTCATTCTGTACGCGATTTCTCATGCAGTTGTATCTTTATAGGCTGGGGAGTAGCCACAGAAAAAGTAAAA